>CM064508.1:53935558-54535558 GCA_032716605.1 Paralithodes platypus | reverse complement strand
AACACAGCATTTTGGTGGCGCAATATCGTCAATGTTCACTGTAAGCGAAAATTTTCGTACAAAGCGAACGATATTTCGTACGTTTTATACGATATTTCGGCGTTTTATATGAAAGCGTACGATATTTTGTACGTTTTGTACGATATTTCGGCGCTCTATATGAAAACTCCTTGTATTTGCCCCACTTTGGCGGCGGACTCGTTTTATGTGATCACATTCGTTCTGATCGAAAATTAAATATTAATATTTTAGGTCGGTCGTTTTAATCGAGACTCGTTTTATGCGAACACGTTTTATGCGGGACCCTACTGTACCTTAATCTTATCTTTACATATCTAATAATGAAGACTAAAAGGTATGTACTCTGCTTTCGTTTGACACCCTGCCAGGGTTACTAAGGTCCCTCCAACACTCCCCAGGCCCCCGACCACCCGGAGAGGTTCCGATCTCGGCAGGCAGACATGCAGCAGAGCGAAACCACAAGCCCGCCCGCCACACTTCCAGGCGCACCCTTCATATAAACCGTCTCCCTGGGCCAGGCGCCTGATGGACTACTATCTAGTCAACTTGCGCCCGACCCCTTCCCCCAAATGACCACGTGTTCACGGGTATAGCTTTGTGTTGGATGCGTGGAAACTATGAACAAATATCTGTATTAAATCCTTAGTGGTACCTGTCAAATGCGCGCCCCTATAGTAAAATCCCACCAAGACTGTCCAAGAGTATTGACAACCTTGTTACGAAAGACATTTCAGTACCATACTTTTTTATTAGGTTTTGCCGAGGGTTAAAACACATGTTCATATGATCTTTAGAGCATATAGATTCCATATTTGTCTTCAAATATTTCGAAATAATTTGTGACATTAGGCTAAATGAAGGGTCAATATAAAGTTTATGTAGGCTAATTAAATTGCTAAACAAAAATGTGATTGTTTTTATTTAGCCTATTTTAGAGTTGTGTAAGGGTGTTTTGATGTGTGATAAGGCTAGTAGGAAATGCATAGGCCTAGGCTATTTACCCATTAAGGGGACCGTCCGCCCTTTTTAACCCAAAAATCGTAAATTTTAAAAAATTTTTGTTTGATACATAGAAGGCTGGCTATATATTCCCTCAGCCTGTCTGTAAAAGTTGAATGCCGAAAATCGCTTCTAAGTGCCGTATTTCGAGCTTTATATAAAGCTTTCGCAGGCTGAATATGGGCCTAATATACTGTATATGTACAAAACAAAATTTATATAGGAATCATTACAAATTAATTTCATGTAATAGGACTAATATATATGTATAAATCACTAAAATGTAAATAGAAATAATTAAAAATACATTTCCTGTAATAGGACTAGAGTTATTCTACTGAAAACAGTTTTTGAAGTTTGCGAGGCTTTTTCTCAAAACGAAAATGTCAAAAAATTCCAACTCGGAAATACATATATTCGAAAAACAACTTGTCATACAGTAATGATATACCATTGTAAAGCCCATAAAAAACTCTATAAAGTAGTCAGAGGGAATTCTTTTAGCCACCCCCATTCATGCACAGCACATCTTCAATGTTGCAAAACAAGTGACAAAATTTCAACCTAAAAATATATAGGCTAAAAATAAAACTAGATGAGATATACAAAAAATGGTAGACTAGATTGTAGAAACACCTTTTGTGAGTTGATTGAACACAAAAAGAAAGACAATACACTAGATTCTTGAGTACAGTGTCAATTATTGTACAGTAGTGTGTAATTTTGTATAATTTTGACCCTAATTTTTGACATATTTTCAACCTGATGGTACCAAACATTAGCTCTCACAGTCCTCTAAACGTATGCCAAATCTCATCTAAATCAGAGGAAGTTCACGGACACCCTAGGAATAAATACCGGACAGTCCCCTTAAACGACATTCTAAAAAGACGTCCCCCACTAGCGAAAAATAACTGTATTTGGCCATAACCGTTTGCCTTGGGATACAATATATGTTAAGGGCCACCCCCAGGAATTATTGAAATCCTCATAGCTTATATTTCAACAGTAGGGGGCACTAACCTCATTTTCCCCAACGCAAGTCGCCGAGGGTTAAAACACATTTTCATATGATGCTTAGAGCATATAGATTCCGTATTTGTCTTCAAATATTGCAAAATAATTTGTGACAACAATATTCACATATACTGAAATCAGTATAACTCTATTTTAATATCACAATTTTTTTTGAAATATTTGAAGACGGATAGGCTATGGAATCTATATGCTCTATATGCTCTAAACATCATATTGAAATTAGTTTCAACTCTCGGCAAAACCTATTAAAAAGCAGGGCAAGATTGTTAAGTGCGGGCATACCGCCAGCCTTGTTTACAATACGCGTAGTGGCGTCGGACCTTTCCCATCATGTTCCCGTCTATTTTGACTGCCTTTGGATATAAAAATACATTAGCCTAACCAAACAACCTAACCTAACCTAACCTAGTATTCATGTAGTAATGACAGGGGGCAAATAGCAGAAAATAAAGCGTCGAAATAGACGGGAACGTAACTGCAGGCGCTCATGACAACCGTACACCCGGAAACTACATCCTTCCCAAAAACGGTAACAACATGTCTCCCAGTAATGTCTGCCTATACCGTAAAACGGTTGCCAATACTCTCTTATAGACGGCGCGGCTTTCAGCGACGCAATTTTTTCGTCTATAGTTAGCAGTTTAACTCAACCAGCGGACCAGCGTGGGTGTGGGGACAGCAGCCCCCATTCGATAAATCGGGTTTTATGAATTTGCAATTTGGGAAAACCTGACCCAATTTTCCAAATTACATTACTCTTTTTTCCCCTCTTCAAACTCGTAACATCCCAGCCAACTTTGCCAAAACTAGGGTCGGGTTTTTGAAAAATCGGGTGGTATATTCCTGCGTAACGGCATGCATTATATCTCAAGAATTGGGCAGTGTTACAGTCTATTTGTTGTTTGTAAATATATATGTATTATGTATGTTACTTCGTAGTATACTAGAAATGGAAAATATACTTGGTAAATTAATATTTAGAGAGAATCTGTGGACTCACTTTCAACAATTTCCCAGCTCAGTCTGCTCAGATGATGGACGAAGAGTGAAGGCGAGTCGAGTTGTAAACTGATACTCTATTGGTCAATAAACTGGGTGTGACGTCACGAACGATGATGGCATATGATTGGTTGTTGCGGGAGTAAATCACTGTACCTGTCTCAATGGTGACGTCACAATTTTACGCGATATTTGACGGCTGTGGAAATACAGTACATGTCAGTCCATATAATGAGCCTCTTTTGTTTCTCAATCACTCTCAAGACGTAACATTCATTCATTTATTAGTTTCGGCCTTGGTCACTGGTGTTTATAACATCTCAGAGTTGGCCATAATTGAATTTTGGAAGTGTTGTTCAATGAATAGTGAAGTGTTTTTGCTTTATGAAAGCACTACAACATCTTCTATGCATTGTGTTAATTTGGCTGCTGACCATTATTCTCCACTACACCAAGGGTAAGGGTTTTACAGTATATATCGTTATTTGGGTTCAGGGCCTAGGCTACGTTTACCTCGGAATCTTTAATGTACATGTTTTTGGTTTTCATCAACGACCTTCAAATGGGAATAGGCTCATATACTGTATATCTATGTTTGCTGATGATGCAAAATTAATGAAGCATATTACAAGTAGGAGTAGTTGTGAAGAATTACAGAGAGACCTAGATAAGTTATATGAGTGGAGTCAAACTTGGAAAATGGAATTCAACACGAGTAAGTGTCAGGTTCTTGAGATGGGAAAAAGTAAATATAGACCTTCTTGGGGATATAAAATAGGAGATGAAATAATTAGTAAAGCTGTGAAAGCAAAAGACCTAGGGGTAGTTGTGGCAGACAGCTTCTCACCTGAACAGCATATAAATAAAATAACTGGTGAAACCTATGCAGTGTTGACTAACATGAGAATAGCTCTGAATTATTTAGATGAAGAGATGTTAGCAAAAATAATAGGGACAATAATACGACCAAGACTGGAGTATGCAGCAGTGGTGTGGTCTCCACACCTTATAAAACATAATAAAAAACTGGAAAGAGTTCAGAGAGTTGCCACTAAGATGATAGCTAGCCTTAGAGACCTGCCTTATGAGGAGAGATTGGAGAGGCTAAAGCTGCCAACGCTGAGGGAGAGGAGAGCGAGAGGTGACATGATCATGATGTTTAAGTGTGTGAAAGGTTTTGAGAAGATCGACAAGGGAGATTTTGTGGTGAGGGACGAGGGAAGAACCAGGGGTCATGATTGTAAGTTGAGGAAAGTTATATGTAAGTCTGATGTAAGAAAGTTCAGCTTCCCGTATAGAAGCATTGAGTGTTGGAATAAGTTGGATGGGGAGGTGGTGGGAGCAAGAAATATCCAAACTTTTAAAGCAAAATTGGATAAATGTAGAGAGAGAGACAGGACAACACGAGCTTAGGCTCAAATCCTGTATACTACAATTAGGTGAGTACAATTAGGTGAGTACAGTGCTTACCCCAATTTTGCGAGAAATTTATCGACATTGCGGGCCGCAAAATTGGAATTCGCAAAATTGGATTAACCCTTCCGGCCCGGGCTGCCTTACAAAAGGACGGAGCTTGTATCCGGGCGATCTGGCTGAAAAACAATAAAAGTAAACTAAGGCTAATCTTGCTTAATATACTACCTACAATAATGAAAAAAATGTCAAAATGTGCGCCTTACCTTGCCGCGTAGAATAGCGTTGAGTAGAGCTCTCTAGCTCAACTAGTTCCGGAGTTATAGCAATGGAAGTGGAGGTAACTTTTGCCGCATATTTACCTCCGCGTGTCCGAACACTCAACCGCGGCCGCGGCTACGACGCCCAGTTGCACTCGGCGCTCCACCCGCAATTATACCGGGAAGCGATTTGATAGTGTTTTATTGTTTATTATGCCATTTATTATAGTTATTATGTTATTTACACTCAATAAAGTTATTTTCATGAAGTTATTTGTGTCTCTGTCACTTATTACATAGTTTTATTATTATTATTATTATGATAATAGTGTCACTTTCACTGGACTTTGATAATTGATAGTGTCATTTTCACTTTTATGTATTGTTAGGTAAGCTAATAATATATATAGTGTCACTTTCACTTGTTCATATTGTTATGAAGGCACTTATTATTACTTATGTGTGTCTCTTTCACTTATACTTAGTTGTATTATTATTATAGTGCCACTTTCACTGGACTAGGCTTATTGATAGTGTCATTTTCACTTATTTATTGTTAGAAATATATATTTTAGTGTCACTTTCACTTGTTCATATTGTTATGAAGGCACTTATTATTACTTATGTGTGTCCTTTTCACTAATACTTAGTTATATTATTATTCTTAGCCTACATTTGAGTGTCACTTTAACTGTTGTCACTTTCACTTCAAAAGTTTATTAGAGTGTGGAAGTCGTTGAAGCAGGTGCCAGCACACAGTCCCACTTGACACTCGAGGCATTCCCAAGTGGTTTTTGTGGCTTTGCGGGGTCTTCTAGTTGTGTGGCTGCACACATGGCACCTCTTCTGCATTTTGGCTCTAGTATTTGGACCCTGGAAAGGGTCCTTCCTGAAAAATTCAGCACACCCCGTTCTGTCCAGCTGGCCTGGTCCTTGTAGTGGCCTCCCTGGTGTACCCGCATGTTTAGCCAGAAGCTCAAGTATCACCTGTTTGTGGAACTTCCGCAGGGACTTGTACTTCTTGGCTCCTGGAGTCCTCAGACAGATGTTGTAGGCATTGAGGACCGACATATCTACCGTATGCAGGATAAACTTCTTGTACCACCTGCAAGATATTCGCAGGCAGTCGATGAAGCCCATCTGCATGTCGGACTTGTCGATGAGGCGCATGTTGATATTGTAGTCCAGGACAGCACCTGGTTTCTGGACGGGGTTCTTGGTTCTTCGGTCCACCTTCCCTGTGGCGACCATCTGGGCTTTGTGGCATGTGGTGAGGAGGTTGACCTTCAGCTGGTCATGCCAGTGGATGGAGAGGATGGGGCCACTCTTCTTGTGGAAGATGTCCGTCTTCTTCGTCTTGGTTGGGTAGCCTGGCATGCCCTTCCTCTTGGTCTTGACTGTGCCGACAGTTCCGGTCTTGCGGTCATGGAGGTACTTGGTCAGGATAGACGACGTGTAGTAGTTATCGGTGTAGAGGATGTGGTTCTTATGGAAGTGCCTCTCCATCATCTTCTTTACTACAGCGCCGCCAAAATCAATGTGGGGGGGTCAGTCTCAATTTTGCCACCACTGCCGCTGTAGACCACAAAGTCCAGCACATACCCTGTCAAACAGTCGCAGAGGACGAAGAGCTTGATGCTGAAGCGGTGTCTCTTGGACGGGATATACTATCAGAAGTGCAGCCTACCACGGAACAGGACCAGAGACTCGTCGAGGCACATATTCTGGAAAGGAATCAGGTAGGTGGTGAACCGATGACGTATCATGTCATACAGCTTCCTGATCTTCCATAATGTGTCGGGAAGGTGGACTGCCATGTTGTTGGTCAGGTGGAGATAGGAGAGAATGTCGAAGTACCTGTCCCTGGACATGTACTTGCCAAATGCTGGAGTCGTTATGAGGTCGCCAGTGATCCAGTAGTCTGCCAGAACGTGCTTCCTTATATGTGTCATCAGCATTGTGAGTGCCAAGAACACATATAGTTCTGCCACAGTGACAGCTCTCCATGCCACCATCTTGGCACTGGTCTTCCACCCAAGAAAGTTGGCACAGATAGCATGGTGGTTATTTGTCTCTTCGACAAGGTATTCCATGACTTCATTGTCATAGAAGCCACAGAAAAGTTCACTGTGGGTAGCATCTGGGCCACAGGGATATGCTGGTGACACCCCGGAACCAATCTGTACCTCGTCAAAGGCAGGACAATCTGGCTCAAAATCCGCCCCATCTGTCCACACAAACAGGTCGGATGCTCGAGCACGTGCAGCTGCAGTAGGCACACGCCCAGGATGCCCTGGCACACGCCCATGGCCACGCAGACGCCCTGCACGCCCAGGGGCATCGGCATCGGCAGGCTGACCACGCCCACGACCTCACCCTCGAACTCGTCTTGTCGGGACTTCCTCTTCCTCTTCCTCTTCCTCTTCCTCCTCCTCCTCCTCAGGCGACGTCAGGTCATCTGGGGCAATGTTGGGGTCGTCAGCATCCTCTTCAGGAGACAATTCGGGTGAAGAAGTGACCGGGCGTCGGCGGCGTGGGGCGCGGGAGGTTCAACAATGGGAGCCTCAGCCTCGGGAGTTGGGCTCCTTTTGCGGCGAGCCCAGGGCTTCTCCGCAGCAAATAATGCCCTGCGGTGTGGTGAGGGCTGTGGCACACCACTAATACCACTTGTAGAGGCCCTTTGGTCATCCTGAGGGAGAGATGAAGCCGAGGGCTGTGGGTGACCCACGCGGCGTCCCGGGTCAAGGCGTCGGGACAAAGGAATGCGGGTGGTTGCTAGACCAGGTTCGGCGTCACTATCACTGTCTTCCGCTTCCCTAACCTTTTCTGCTGTTGCCCTGCGTGCTTTTTTAGCTGCACTTTTCACCAAAGATTGTTTATAGAAATATTTGCCCACTTTCAAGGGCGTACGGGCAGGCAAAGGGGAAGGTCCTGGGCTAGGCCTAGGCTGACCTAGCAAAGATGGCGACGGGGTAGGCCTAGGTTCTAGTACACTTGGAAGTTCAATAGCACCTTCCTGAAACACTTCCACATCAGGATCATCACTACTATCTCCCCCCTCAAATAAATCTACATTATCGTCATCTCCAAAGCCAACAAAATTGTCATCTTCGCTTGCACTTATAAATTGTTCTTTGTCCACCAAGCTTTCGCCACTGCTCTCTTCAATGGCAAAAAGTTCTCGCTGTATAGCACTATCACTCAACGAACGTTTCACTTTCTTTCGTTGAGCTTTCTTCTCGGTTGCAACAGGCATCGAAGTTGCTAGCGGGGTAGCTGTGGGGCGCATGGGAGGTTGCAGCGAATCGGACGCGTCGGAAGAAATTTTTTCGGTATAACTCGGTATGGCGGCCACGGAGGAACTGATAACGTTAGTAGTTGAGGCGTGGTGGCGCTGGGATCGCCCCTACAAAGTAAATTTTGGCCGCGCGAATTTCAAAGCACGCTTTCAAGCATAGGGATTTTAAAAGGACACCCGGGTACCGGCCCATCTTCCGCGCCGTCCTTTTAAAAGGACACCCGGGCTGGAAGGTTTAACTAACCTTATGGGGAAAAATTAATATGATCGACATTTCATCAGTGACGGCCCAATTTTTCGTGATTTCCGTCATATATTTGATTTGTTTGTAGGCTACACACATACATGTAATTATACATCCCACAATAAAGAAAAATACAGAAAAACATAAGACATTATCATTATCCTTGAGAAAATCAAATTAAATGAGCAATTGAGCATTTACCTAGACTCGAAAGATGGCTGGGCTTGCGGGGATGGAGGGAGGGTGCCCGAGGCTTGGGTGGCCCGGCCACCCCTCCCCCCCGAAAACTAGTGCGGAGAGCCCCACTTTCTTACGGCGCCACCCGCAAAAGTAGAGTTACATCGAAAAATTAGGTTTTCATCAACAATGACATTTTTGGGGTCTCCGTGGCAAAATTGGTGTTTCACAAAATCAGAACACGCAAAATTAGAGTAAGTACTGTATATCCTCAATACAGACTTATTTCCTTCACTTACCTCGTCAATAATAACCCATATAGGTGCAGAGGGCATGAATTATATCAAAGAAAAAGTTATGTTGAAACATTAGCTGCAAGTTAGCCACCTTGATCAACTCTTAGCCCACTTAATTTAATATTGTGGTACAGATCTACAGTACCGGTACTTAGGAGGTGGTTTCAGTTTGTGGATTTGTATATTTTTCACACAACGTGTATTATGACATTATTAGTGCACTGTAATTCGCATTTTGATATACAAAGGTTAGTATGATTAATATTGACTAACCTCTGTGTGTTTCTTTACCTCCGAGGTTAGTCTAATATGTATTTGCTGACCATGAATCCTCCGAACTTAGTCTAATTTTTATTTGCTGAACGTGAATCCTCCGAGGTTAGTCTAATATGTATTTGCTGACCATGAATCCTCCGAGGTTAGTATAATTTGTATTGAGTAGAATGTAGAATTCGGGCGTACCGCCAGCCTTGTTTACATTACGCGGAGCGGCATCGGACGCTTGCCATCCTGTTCCCGTCTATTTTGACAGCCTTTGGATACAATATGTTGAGTGGGGGGGGGGGGGGGGGTCATCATCATATATATTGCCAGCAGGGGGCAAATAACCGAAAAAAATCGCCGTCAAAATAGACGCGAACTTAACCCTTCAACCCCGGGTGGTACACGTGTGTACCATTATGTTTTGACCCGAGGAACCCGGGTGGTACAACATTGTACCATTGCTTGCGTATGTGCTTTCGAATGGCGCGCGTAAACATTTCGTTCCGTGGTCGCTAGGCGACGCCACCAGACACCATGTACGCCACCAAAACAGTCTCTACCCTGCCGCCAACATGGATACTAGCCCAAAAAGTGATTCCCCTGTGTCCGATTCCATGCTCCCTTCGACGCCTGCCCATGTTCGTCGCGCCCTAACGCAAAGGCACGTACAAGATGCGTTGACTCCCGGAGGTATTGAAATAGCTTTGAGGAGTTATGAACGTGGTGAAGGACAAAATAGTGTTGATGACTTGGGCAGTGATAGCTCCGAGTCTTATCAGTCTCACTATAGTGAAGATTTAGACGATCTAGACGAAATTCATCAAAGAGACGCGCAATTTGTTGGATTTGAGCATGACGATGAGTGATGATAGTACTGAACGTGATATAGTTGTGCAAGGTGATGAGAGTGTAGTGAGAGTGAGCGAATGGGACAGCACTAGGTCGACTGCCAAGTTTAGGTTGAGTGACACGACACCTAGCCCTTCGCCAGCTAAATCCCCATTCAAGATACATTTTTATAAGAAGCAAGTTCTTGAAAAGGCGGCCGCGGCAGCCAGGAAAGAGGCCCTAAAACTTGGTGAGGGAGATGTGCGTGAGGGTGCCAGTGAGGCTGAGCGTGAGGGTGAGGTTGACCCGCCATTGTCTTCCTTATCTACCCACGCCACCCAAGTTGCCCCAGGCGCCCGCCATTCTTCCCCACCACCACCAGCACTGCCTAGGGTTGAGGACCCCCCACTTTCGGCCTATTTACCCCCTATTTCCCCCGAGAGGAGACATACTACTACAGAAAAGGGAAAAGGGAGAAAATATGTGAAAAAAGGAGCTACAAGTAGGCGCTCTTTGTTCGAGGCTCCCGCGGCTTCCACCCCTGCCGGTCCCAGCCATACGCCCCCGCAACTTTCCCCAGGGTCCACCCCACCTCTCCAGCCTACAACAGAGGTTCCTGACGATGTATTTGACCTCGCATCCATACCTGCACCTACAGACACTGAACCAGTGCTGTCTACGACTCGTCGTAGGCCAAGGAGCCCCGAACCTCTGCATGAAGATGACAGAGCCTCACCTGCCACTCCTTCCCCACCTCGCCGACCTACACGCTGCCCACGCATCATTCGTTCCCCGCGAGATTATGAGGGGGGGTCTGAAGATGAAGGGCACCTCACAGATGACTCTGGCCATGATTACCTGGGTCCACCGTCAGGGCAAGATGACGGCTCTGACGACAACGACGATGACTTTATGGACATCGACGACCCTCAACCCAGACGCTTTGCCCAGGGCCGTCGTGCTCCTGGCCGCCCTGGCCGCCGGGCTGGGCCTGGGCGCCGTCGCGCTCCTGGCCGCCCTAGGGTGCGCGCCGCCAAAGTTCGTGGGCGTGCTGCCCCAGCTGCAGCTCCTCGTCAGCGTCGCCAGCAGGACCCATTT
Organism: Paralithodes platypus; assembly: GCA_032716605.1. Lineage (NCBI taxonomy): Eukaryota > Metazoa > Arthropoda > Malacostraca > Decapoda > Lithodidae > Paralithodes > Paralithodes platypus. Next base: position 54,524,623 of record CM064508.1, on the reverse strand, counting down.
TATATTTTCAACTGGCAGGATGTGGCTGCTGATGAAGTGAATGACCCTGATGTAACCCCTTTGGATGAGGTACAGGAGGGTTCAGGAGTTACCCCAAGTTTTCCCGCAGGCCCCAATGCTCCACCACATGAGCTTTTTGAGGCATTTTTTGATAAGGAGGTTACTGAGTTTGTCATAGAAGAGACAAACAAGCACCACCAAATCCAGGTGAACTTTTTTGGCAAGGTGACCAAGGGCCACATGAAGCGGTGGACCCCAGTGACTCATCCCGAGTTCATGGTGTTCCTGGCAATCACCATGCTAATGCCTCATGTAAAGAAGCACAGGTTGGCTGACTATTGGATCACCAAAGATCTGATATCCACCCCTGCCTTCAGGAAATACATCTCTCGGGACCGGTACCTCGACATCCTCGGAGCGCTCCATCTTGTCACCAACACCGACATGCATCTCTCTGACAAGCTGTGGAAGATTAGGACGTTGTACGAGATGATGCGAGAACGTTTCACGTCATACTTCACGCCCTTCTGCAACGTCTGTATTGACGAGTCTCTTGTGCTGTTCCGGGGAAAGCTGAGCTTCAGGCAGTACATCCCCTCAAAGAGACATCGCTTTGGTATAAAGTTCTTTGTGCTGTGCGATTGCCAAACTGGCTATGTCCTGGACTTCCTGGTCTACAGCGGGAAGGAAGGGGACGTGGAAATAGACCCCCTCATTGGCTTTGGCGGAGCAGTGGTTCAAGCCATGATGAACCGGTACTTCGAGAAGAATCACGTCCTCTACACGGACAACTACTACACGTCCCCCACTCTCTCAAAGTACCTCCATCAGCGCAAGACGGGGACTGTAGGCACAGTTAGAGCGAAAAGGAAGGGCATGCCAACTTTCCCTCCTAAAACCAAGAAAGGCGATGTCTTCAAGAAGAAGTCGGGACCCATTCTGGCTATCCACTGGCACGACCAGCAGAAGGTCAACCTCCTGAGCACCGTCCACAAGAGGGAAATGGTTGAGACTGGCAAGGTGGATCGCCGCACCCAAGTCAGGGTGACCAAGCCCGATGCTGTAATGGACTACAACATAAATATGAGGCTGGTGGACAAGTCCGACATGCAGATAGGCTTCATCGACTGTCTGCGTACCTCGTGCAGATGGTACAAAAAGTTCTTTCTGCACATGGTGGACATGTCAATGCTGAATGCCTACAATATCTACAGGCTTCGGAATCCGCGCACACCCAGGAAGTTCAGTAGCCTGCGGAGGTTCCAAAAACAGGTGTTGGTGGAGCTCCTGGACAGGTATGCTACGCCACAGAGGGCAGTGGCACAACCTGGGCGCCCCGTTCAGGACCGCATGCAGTGTGCACAGTATCTAAATGTGCACAAGCTCGGTTACCTGCCTCTGGAACGAGATGGAGTCACCATTAGCAGAAGGCGGTGCCATGTCTGCTGGAACAGCCAGGTGAGGCCGAGGAAGCAGAAAAGACCACCATGCAGTGTGTGGAGTGCCAGGTGTCACTATGTGCTATACCGTGCTTTGCTGAATACCACACCAAGCAGGAGTACTAACTAATAATCATAGTGAAAGTACCAAAGACTGACAATATGTATGTATATAGGCAACAAGTGGAAATAAAACAATGTATTGTGATAAAAAAGTCATGTATTATGAAAACATATATAAATAAGTGAAAAAATACACAATAAATTGTATATAAAACGTTTACAAAGCATATAACTAAGTGAAAGTGACACATGACATAATATTAGATGGCCAAAGTATAATAAACACCTGTGATAACGAATAATCAGTGCCTAATATAACAATAACCTACCTCAATTACTAATAAAATGTACCGTATCAAGTGAAAATGAGCATTATCAGTGACAGTGACACTCTCTCAAGCATATTTACCAAAGTGAAAGTGACACACGAAGTAATATTAGATGGCTAAAGTATAATAAACACCTGTGATAACGAATAATCACTGCCTAATATAACAATAACCTACCTCAATTACTAATAAAATGTACCGTATCAAGTGAAAATGAGCATTATCAGTGACAGTGACACTCTCTCAAGCATATTTACCAAAGTGAAAGTGACACACGAAGTAATATTAGATGGCCAAAGTATAATAAACACCTGTGATAACGAATAATCACTGCCTAATATAACAATAACCTACCTCAATTACTAATAAAATGTACCGTATCAAGTGAAAATGAGCATTATCAGTGACAGTGACACTCTCTCAAGCATATTTACCAAAGTGAAAGCGACACACGAACTAATATTAGATGGCCAAAGTATAATAAACACCTGTGATAACGAATAATCAGTGCGTAATATAACAATAACCAGCCTCAATTACTCATAAAAACTACGGTATCGAGTGAAAATGTGAAATATTAGTGACAATGATAGCCTAATACACATATTTTATAAATTGGACTCCAAATAACTATAATAACATCACTATCAATAAATAAAATCGCCTCCGGGAGGTAAAAACTCTGGCGCGACGAGTGGCTAAGTGCGCAGTAGGTTAGCCAAGCCGGGGCCTGGGCCAAGGCGACGCATCCGAACGCGGGAAGATTTTCCCGCATAAAAATCACTCCACTTCCCGCGCTCGCCATTATGCAATCACTTGGGCTAGAGACCTCTACTCAACGGCATTCTACACATGAAGGTTTGTGCAACATTTTTTTTTTTTTTTTATAACTTTGTGTCATGTATTTCAGGAGTAACAGGTGAATCAACATGGACCAAAATTCCTCAAAACCCCCGGTCACAGAGTACAGTCACGATCTACCCTAGCCGGGGTTGGAGGGTTAACCACGGCGATCGACAAATGTAAACATGACGGCGGCGGTGGTAGCGGTGGCGGACGCTTGCAGTCAAGTTCCCGTCTATTTTGAATGCCATTGGATACAATAATATGCAAAGCCCCCCCTCACCCCCCCATGACATATTGTCATCATCATATATATTGCCAGCAGGGGGCAAATAACCAAAAAAATTGATGCGAAGTTAACCGTAGCGATCGCCCTATGTAGACATGAGGACCGTACGCCTGGAAACTACAGTAAACCCTCGCTATCTCAGACTAATTGGGGGGAGACCACTTCCGAAAAGCCCGATTGTCCGAGATGTCCGAAGTCCGACTTAAGAGAGGGAAAAGTTTGAATTAGAAGAGGAAAGTCCGTGCCGCCAGAGATGTCTGTCTGTCTATCTATTTATTATTTAACCCTTCTGGCCCGGGCTCGCCCTCCTAAGGACATTGTTGAGATCAGGGCAATTTGGCCGAAAAACATCTACGCCTAGGCTACCGTATCTTTGTTATTTTAACTGCTAGAAAATTCCTACGCATCTCTAAACGTACTGCAGTTTCCAATCTGTAGACTGGCATTGAGTAGAGCTCTTTAAGTCAACTGGTTCAGTTTTGATGACGATTTCCGTGGAGAGTTTCGAGGCGATGTTAGCAATAGGACACAATTTTTAACACTAAATCTGTCTTAGCAGACCACACAACAACAAAGCTCCGAAGTCTGCTTGCTTTAGGAGGTGCGCGCATCGCCTCCGACCAGCTGTGTTTACATACGTCGGACGGGCGGCTTTCAAAACAAGCTTAATATGCTTTCAAGGTTACAGATTTGAAAAGGACACCCGGGCTCCTGCCCATCTTCCGCGGTGTCCTTTTAAAATGACAACCGGGGAGGAAGGGTTAATGCATCTATCTCCCTTATACATAAATATAACTACTGTATGTCTTATTTGGTCTTTTTTTAATCTATGAATCATTTCTAATACAATATTACCCTTCCAACACACAAATAATAAAATTAAAACGAGAGTAAATAAAAATGTCTCCTTTGTCTTTCAGAAACTTAAGTCCGTCTCGTATATGTTAGTATTTTATCGCTCGCTCGCCCCTAGCCACTCTCTCTCTATCTATTTATCTCTAATGCATCTATCTAACTCCCTTACCGTATACATTAACATAACTATGTCTTATTTGGACTTTTTGTAATCTATGAATAATTTCTAATGCGATGGAATTGAAAACAATATTATCCTTCCAGCACACAAGTAATAACATGAAAAAGAGTCAATAAAAATGTCTCCTTTGTCTTTTCAAAACCAATTAAGTCTGTCTCCTAATAGTTCGTGTTTATCGCTCACTTCCCCCTCTGCAACTCTCTCTCTCTATACTGTATATCTATCTCTCTAAAAAAAAAAAATTTTTTTATGTGATTGAGGGAGGCAAAAGGCAGAACTGCCTATAGCGAGTGCCTCCCCCATAGTTGAAAGAGTGACAGGGCCAAAGTCAAGGGGCGTTCGAGCCAAAATGCCTGGACACACGGAGTTTGAAGCAATTTAAGTCATAGGAAGAGGGCAAGACTGATTCTGGAAGAGAGTTCCAGAGCTCAGCTGTTGAGTAGAAGAAAGTTTGAGAGTAACGTTTCACTCTTGGGTTGGAGAGTTGCACAGAGAAGGGGTGGGATTGAGTTGCAAGACGGGTACCACGTGCCCTACGTAAAGGAGGTGGTATACACTGAGAAAGCTCTGAGGAACACTGATCATTATAGTAGCGATAGAATAGCGAGAGAGATGCAACATTGTGGCGGAGAGAGAGATTGCAGAGAGTTGGTGAGTGGACGGGAGTTAATGATACGAAAGGCCTTCCTTTCAACTTTGTCTAGGAGAGCGGTGTGAGAGGAACCTCCCCACACATGTGAACAATACTCAATACAAGGACGAACTATGCCCCTGTACAGAGCAAGAAGCTGTGCAGGGGAAAAGAACCCCCTAAGGCGGTTGAGCACACCCAGCTTCTGGGAGGCTGCTTTAGCAAGACTGGTAATATGGTCCTTCCAAGTGAGAGCAGAAGAAAAAGAGACACTAAGAATATTGAGAGAAGATGAAGGATTGATTTTTGTATTGTTGAAGAATAAGGGATAGTCCGCTGGGAGTTCCTTACGGGTAGATAGATGGAGAAATTGGGTTTTGGAAGCATTAAAGGTAACAAGGTTTTCTCTGCCCCAATTGGAGATAGTATTTAGATCAGAATTTAAGAGTTCTATGGCTTCATTACGTTTGTCGTTGAGGGATTGCTGGCTGGGGCATTCTGAAAAACTAATGGAGTAGTGTAAGGTTGAGTCGTCTGCGTATGATGGATGGGAATTGAGGTACAGTTGAGATCATTTATAAAAATTAGAAAGAGAATAGGAAATAGGACAGAGCCCTGAGGAACAACGGAGTTTATAGGGTGAGGAAGTGAACAATGGCCTTCCACAACCGCGGCTATGGAACGGCCGGAAAGGAAATTAGAGACAAAGGCACAGATGGAGGGATAGAAACCGAAGGAGGGTAGTTTAGAAATTAAAGATTTGTGCCAGACTCTATCGAAGGCTTTCGATATGTCTAGTGCAATAGAAAAAGTCTCACCGAATTCCCAAAAGGAGGATGACCAAGAGTTAGTAAGATATGAAAGAAGATCAACGACCCTTAACCTAAGAAGTGCGCATGGGGGGGTATGAGACACCACACTCCTGTGCTGACGTATTTGAGCTGTTCCCATCACTAACATCATTATTTTACCATAAATAGCATTAATACTTATCCATATGCACCTATTATAGGTTGATTATAAAGGTATTAACCTGTTACATCAATAAAACAAGTGGAAACAGCGTTTGGATGGTCAAAATCGGCGATACAGGCCGGGAGTTACATAATGTATGGCTGAGCCAACCTCCCTGCCCTCCTCCCCTCCCCTTGTCTGGAGAGACACTGTTACGCAATAGTCTCTCTCTCGCTCTTTCCCACGCTTGGTAACAGTGATGACAATGCCCTGCTACCAACTCGCTAATGTTAGCACGAAAATAGACCACAGAATAAGGGAATAACAGGGAAAATAGGTGATAACTTAAGGAGGGGAGGAAAGTGGGGAAGGAGGGGAGGTGGAGGAGTGATATTTGGCATGGCCCAGGGGCAAAAATAAAATAAAAATATTTTTTTTTTTTTTTTTTTATGGGGTGTTTTAAATGGATTTTTTTTTCCCTTACTCTTAACCCGTACAGCCCCAGCGACGCGTCTGACGCGTCGGCGATGTATGTAACACACAGCCCCAGAGACGCGCCTGACGCGTCACCCTAATTGCGCCGACCGTAACCTCAGGTGTAGCCACTCAAGAGGGCTCAGATTTGTATGGGAACTGTGTACGTATCCCACGCAACCGTGCCGATGGTTGAAAACTCTCAAAGTCCACGTGCGTGCGCGTGAGCGCGCAATAACCTGTTTTTTGGGGGTAATTGCCTTCAATTTTTTACTCTTGTAAAATACATTTTCGGGGGCTCTGTAGGACCATTTTTTAAGCTTTTTGAGCGGTTTTTCGTGGTTTTTCCTTCATTCCTAACCCATTCGCTATTGTTTCTGGAATAAAACAATTTTTTGAAAACCGGCCGGGTTCTGGTGAACAAACATTACAAAACTAGCCGGGGCTCCACGGGTTAAGAGTCTTCCGGCAGTTCCCGGGTTAAGGAAGCCATACTGGCGACCTGAGAGCAGATTATGAGAAGAGAAATGCTTAAGAAATTTGGAAGCAAGAATAGTTTCAAAAACTTTAGAAAGACAAGAGATGAGAGCAATTGGACGATAGTTGGAGGGTTGAGAGCGGTCACCCTTCTTTGGGACAGGTTGAATGTGAGCAAATTATCTAACTCCTTTATACATTAACATAACTATGTCTTATTTGGACTTTTTGTAATCTATGAATCATTTGTAATGCGATGGAATTGAAAAATATAATATCCTTCCAGCACATAGATAAACAATAAATAAGATTGTTTATCTATGTGCTGGAAGGATATTATATTTTTCAATTCCATCGCATTACAAATGATTCATAGATTACAAAAAGTCCAAATAAGACATAGTTATGTTAATGTATAAAGGAGTTAGATAATTTGCTCACATTCAACCTGTCCCAAAGAAGGGTGACCGCTCTCAACCCTCCAACTATCGTCCAATTGCTCTCATCTCTTGTCTTTCTAAAGTTTTTGAAACTATTCTTGCTTCCAAATTTCTTAAGCATTTCTCTTCTCATAATCTGCTCTCAGGTCGCCAGTATGGCTTCCTTAACAATAAATAGATAAACAATAAATAAGATTGGTGATGGGCTGGTCTATCAGAGTGAGAACTGAGCGATCTCTGCCATACCCATAGCTTACTCTGACTGTTCCTTTAACTTATATATTTTCTAGATCTCAAGTGACGGCGTCTTTTCCGTGGATTGACCTCCCAATCTACCAAGATTGGAAGCCAAAGCATCACATTTTTCCCTTGCCCCTCAACTTTCTCTTCATAATTGCTGAGGGGCACAGGGCCCTGGGTGGGGCTTTGGTTTCCCGGGCGTTTCCGCGCCCTCCTCAGCTCCCCGCCATGGAGTGGCTTCGGTCACCCAGGCTTTATTGTGGTCGGCAGGAGGGGTTCTGTGAGGGCGCTCGGTTATGGCCTTGGAATTGCTCGGGGCCTTGGGGCTGTTCGGCCAGGCAGCTTGGGGAACAACAACAACAACAATAAATAAGATAGTCAACAAAATATTTCAACCCTCCGTCTTGTCTAGACAGCGAGGCGCCGAGCTTCCGAGACGGAAGATTTACGTTTGATAGATTTTGTTTTTTTTCCCCCCACGGTATACACAAAATGATGGGGAAATATTGTAACATGTTAATAATAGACATTTGTGTCGTTTTTGCTGATTATGAGTTGGTGGAAATTTGTTTTCTTTAATTCCATCATATCGGAAATGATTCACAGATTATCCAGAGACCAAATAACATACACTTTTAAGTGTGTTCAATAGTTTTGCATTATCAATAGGGTGTAGCACAAGGCTTATCAACATCATCACAGTAACGGGGTCGGGGTTGAGGCCGGGACGGGGAGGGGAGGGAGTAGGCCTACAGCAGTGGGGATATAATTTTTTTTTATGTGAAATTGATCATATTAATGACAAATACGACCCGTATTATGTTTTCAGGGACAGTACAGTACATAGTAATTAATATTAACACAATAATTAAACGGCACAGGCTTCAATTTATCCTAAAATCACTTAAAACCGAGTGAGAGAACATTGTAAACCGGACACAAATCCCGTCCAATTCAGAAGTTGCCGAGATGCCTATGCCATTCCGAGAAGTGCGGGTTTCCGAGTAAAGAGAGTCCGAAATATCGGGGGTTTACTGTACATCTATCCCTGTGTATTTGCCGACCATGAATCCTCCGAGGTTAGTCTAGTTTGTATTTGCTGACCATGAATCTTCCGAGGTTAGTCTGATTTGTAGTTGCTAACAGGGGGAGTGTGGGGGCGGCAGCCTCCACTACGGACACTAGGTTAGGTTAGGTTGGCTTGTTTGGTTAGGTTAATGCCAATTTAAGAGCCTAAGAACATTGAAAATCTAGTGTCTGTTTGGTAGGGGTTTATTGTTAGCGGGCGTACCATCACTGTTTACCATGAATCCTCCGAGGTTAGTCTGATTTGTAGTTGCTAACAGCGGGGATGTGGGGGCGACATCCCCCACTACGGACACTAGGTTAGGTTAGGTTGGCTTGTTTGGTTAGGTTAATAACAATTTAAGAGCATAAGAACATTGAAAATCTAATGTCTGTTTTGTAGGGGTTTAGTGTTAGTGGGCGTACCGTCACTGTTTACGTAAAAAGTCGCACGCTCGCAGTTAGGCTAATTAAGTTCACGTCTAATTTTACTGATACCGCTCACGAGTCTAGTGCGGTAGGGTCCAAATATATCAGTTCATCTTGGGACGATACTGCTCTCGCAGATTAACCTTACCGTTCACAAGCCAAATATGGGGGGAAGGGGGCTTGAATACTTAGTATTGATAAATAGAAACGCTTTGAATATCAAGACGCAAATTACACGGTGCACTAATGACATTATAATACACGTTGTGTGAAACATATAACAGTACACCGCTGATGTAAAATTAAGCGGGTTTTAAAATAAACGGGTGTAATGACGCCACGTTGGCCGAGGGCTGGAATGACGTCATCGCTGAGGCCCGCCTTGGCTGATGACGTCACGATAGTCAACAACCAATCACAAGCAAGGATACACAACGTCTTGGCTTTGTTTATCAACATAGCTATATTCTAGCTAATCGCCGTGTTTCAACCCCTCTCTTTCCCTGATATATTTCATACCCTCCCCACCTATCGGGATTAGTATTGTGGAGGCAAGTGAAGAAAATAACTAAGAGATATGAGGATATAAATAAAGATTCTTAGGTAAATGGAAATATATAATACGGTTCCTCCCGCTACATAGGATCTTACCAATCGGGTTTTATCCTATGGGTTTCTAAATCAAGACAACCCGACCCAAATCTCGAAATAAAGTCAGTCGTTTTGTACTCTAAAATGCCACAAAATCCAAGCCAACTTTGGCAAGAATGATAAGCGCGGGCGTACCGCCAGCCTTGTGTACACTACGCGGACCGGTGTCGGGACACTTGCCATCATGTTCCTGTCTATTTTGACTGCCCATGGATACAATAATATGTTGAGGGGGGGCTTTGTATGCCTTAACCCTCCAGCCCCGGGCCCTTTAGCTCGCGACTGTGCTGTGGTACCCGGGGCTGTTCGGCCAGGCAGCTTAGGGAACAACAACAACCGGGTGTTTTGACGATCTTTGGGCTATGTTAACTCCTCTGTAATTCAATAAATATGGCATGTAATGTTATGAATAAAAAAGTAAAATGTTCCACAAACCTTCCTCTGCAGAATGCCATTGAGTAGAGCCATCTGCACGAGGTACGCAGACAGTCAATGAAGCCTATCTGCATGTCGGACTTGTCCACCAGCCTCATGTTGATGTTGTAGTCCAGGACAGCATCGGGCATGGTCACCCTGGCCTGGGTGCGGCGATCCACCTTGCCAGTCTCCACCATTTCCCCCTTGTGGATGGTGGTCAGGAGGTTGGCCTTCCGCTGGTCGTGCCAGTGGATAGCCAGAATGGGCCCCGACTTCTTCCTGAACACATCGCCTTTTTTGGTCTTTGGAGGGAAAGGTGGCATGCCCTTCCTTTTTGCTCGTACTGTGCCTACAGTCCCCGTCTTGCGCTCATACAGGTACTTTGAGAGAGTGGGGGACGTGTAGTAATTGTCCGTGAAGAGGACGTGATTCTTGTGAAAATAGCGGTCCATCATGGCTTGCACCACTGCTCCGCCAAAGCCAATGAGGGGGTCCACAAGCACGTCCCCTTCCTTCCCGCTGTAGACCAGGAAGTCCAGAACATAGCCAGTTCGGCAGTCGCACAGCACAAAGAATTTTATGCCAAAGCGATGTCTTTTTGAGGGGATGTAAGGCCAGAAGCTGAGTTTTCCCCGGAACAGCACAAGAGACTCGTCAATGACGACCTTGCAGAAGGGCTTGAAGTAGGAGGTGAAGCGTTCTCGCATCATCTCGTACAACGTCCTAATCTGGTCCTGGTCATGGCCATGGCCTTTCTCAGGGACTCGGGGCTGTTCGGCCAGGCAGCTTAGGGAACAACAACAACAACGTCCTAATCTTCCACATCTTGTCTGGGAGGTGGACGTCGGTGTTGGTGACAAGATGGAGCGCTGCGAGGATATCAAGGTACCGGTCGCGAGACATATATTTCCCGAAGGCAGGGGTGGATACGAAATAATTGGTTATCCAATAGTCAGGCAACCTATGCTTCTTGACATGAGGCATTAGCATGGTGAGTGCCAGGAACACCATGAACTCGTGATGAGTCATGTCAGTCCACTGCCTCATGTGGCCCTTGGTCACCTTGTCAAAAAAGTGGACCTTGAATTGGTGCTGCTTATTTGTCTCTTTGATAACATACCCTACCACCTCCTCATCAAAAAAGGCCTCAAAAAGTTCATGTGGTGGAGCATTGGGCCCTGCGGGAAAATTGGGGGTAATGCCTGAACCCTCCTGTACCTCATCAAAAGCTGGCACATCAGGGTTGTACTCTTCCCCGTCAACTACGTCTTGCCACTGGAAAACGTAAAATGGGTCTTGGCGACGCTGACGAGGAGCTCCAGCTGGTGGCCCAGCACGCCCACGGCCAACTCGGGAGGCGCGCGCCCTAGGGCGGCGAGAGCGGCCAGCACGACGCCCCCGGGCCAAGCGGATGGGTTGAGGGTCGTCCATGTCGTCGTCGTCAGAGTGGTCATCTTGCCCTGACGGTGGACCTAAATAATCATGGCCAGAGTCTTCAGAGAGGTGCCCTTCATTGTCAGTGGCCCCCGCATAATCTGGCGGGGAACGAGTGATGCGTGGGCGGCGTGCGGGGGGGCGAGGTGGGGAAGGAGTGGCAGGTGAGGCTATGTCCCCCCGAGGTCCTGGGCTCCTTGGCCTGCGACGAGTGACAGAAAGCAATGCTTCACTGTCACTAGGCCCAGGTATTGGTGATGCGAGCTCAAAGACTTCGTCAGGAACATATGTTGACGGCTGGAGAGGTGGGGAGGACCGTGGGGATAGTTGCGGGGGCGTATGGCTGGGGCGGGCAGGGGTGGACGCCGCGGGAGCCTCGAACAAAGCCTGCTTACTTTTCTGTCCTTTTTTTGACATATTTCCTGCCTTTCCCCTTTTCGGTAGCAGTATGTCTCCTGTCGGGGGACCTAGCAGGCAAATAGGCCGAAAGTGGGGGGTCCTCAACCCTTGGCAGTGGTGGGGAAGAATGCGGGGGGGCCGGGTCATCTTGGGTGGCTTTGGGAGATAAGGGAGACAATGGCGGGCGATATGAGTCACCACACTCACCCTCACTCACAGCCTCATCCTCACCAAGTCTTTTGGCTTCTTCCCTAGCTGCCGCGGCCGCCTTTTCAAGTATCTTCTTCTTATAGGAGTGTAGCTTGAAAGGCGATTTAGCTGGCGAAGGGCTTGGAGTCGTGTCACTCAACTGAAAATTGGAGAGTGACCTAGAACTCTCCCACTCACTCACTTTCCCCACTTCACTGTCTTCAGGTGAAACAGCTTCCGCAAAAGCTGCTACATCACCTTCATCACTCTCATGTTCACTCGCAAATCCCACGAATTGATCGTCTTTGTCACTCTCATCGCCATAATCACTGGACTTATAATTTACCGAGTTATCACTGCCTTCATCATCAACATTATACTGTGCATCAGCACGCTCATAAAGTCTCAATGTCTTCTCAATACCTCCGGGAGATAACACATTTAGGCGGTGGCATCTGCGTAAGGCGCGACGAACTTGGGCGGGCATCGTAGGGAGCACGGTATCGGACACAGCGGAATCACTATTTGGCGTACTATCCATGATGGCGTCGGGGTAGATACTGTTGCTGTGGCGTAGTTCACATCTGGTGGTGCCACCTACCAGCCCACGATACCAAAAATTTACGCACGGCATTCGAAAGCACGTACGCAAGCACTGGGTGCCTCAGAGCCCTTCCGGGTTGCGCGGGCCGAGTTTGTTATGAGTGCCTCAGAGCTCTTCCGGGTCTGATGGGTTAACCAACCAAGACATATTGTCATCATCACATATATTGCCAGCAGGGGGCAATAACCGAAAAAATCGCCGTCAAAATAGATGCGAACTTAACCACGGTGATCGACAAATGCAAACATGACGGCGGCGGCGGGAGGTTGTCGGACGTTTGCAATCATGTTCCCGTCTATTTTGAATGCCATTGGATACATGACATATTGTTATCATCATATACAGTCGACCCTCGATTTAACGGACCCCGATACAACGACTTCGGATTTACCGGACTCTGTCCGTAGCCGGACAATGGACCCAGCAACGGACAAAGTCCGTTGCTCGAAAAAAAGTCTGGTAATTGGCTGGCGCGGCGCACCATTTTCCCGGCAAACCCCTGTACAGCTCTCTTTCTATCTATCTATCTCTTTAATGCATCTACCTAAATCCCTTATACATTAAAATAAATATGTCTTATTTGGTCTTTTTTTAATCTATGAATCATTTCTAATACGATGGAATTGAAAACAATATTACCCTTCTAACAGACAAATAATAAAATGAAAACGAGAGTAAATATAAATGTCTCCTTTGTCTTTCAGAAACATAAGTCTGTTTCATATACTGTATGTTAGTATTTTATCGCTCGCTCGCCCCTAGCCACTCTCTCTCTATCTATTTATCTCTCTAATGCATCTACATAAATCCCTTATAATTAACATAACTGTCTTATTTGGACTTTTTGTAATCTTTGAATAATTTCTAATGTGATGGAATTGAAAAATATAATATCCTTCCAGCACATAGATAAACAATAAATAAGATAGTCAAAAAAATAGTTCAACCCTCCCCTCCGTCTAGGCGCAGAGCTTCCGAGGCGGGAGATTTACGTTTGATAGATTTTTTTTTTTTTTTTTTTCCCACGGTATACACAAAATGATGGGGAAATATTGTAACATGTTTTTAATCGACATTTGTGTCGTTTTTGCTGATTATGAGTTGGTGGGAAAAAAAATCTTTAATTCTATCATTCTTACAGTTTCTTACAGTAGATCCTCTGGAAAAAGGCAAACTATGCCTGTGTATCCAGCTCAGTACCAGTACTTGCACTGCTGCGGTCGTTCACGGTGTTGGCGGCGGAGGTAGCAGACGCAACATTTTTACTATTCTGTATTTTTGTTTTATAATCAAACTTCAAATCTTGTCTTCCCCATGCTTTATCAAGATTACTTTCAAACTCCCTTATTGATTCGGAATCGACTACATACTGGGGCAGTGCGTTCCACTCATTTACCACTCTATCACAAAATGAGTTCTTTGCCTTCTCAAGCCTATTTCTTTCTTTGTAAATCATATCGGAAATGATTCACAGATTATATAGAGACCAAATAGCATACACTTTTAAGTATTTCAATAGTTTTGCATTATCAATAGGGTGTAGCACAAGGCTTATCAATAATATCACAGTAACGGGGTCGGGGTTGAGGCCAGGACGGGGAGGGGAGGGAGTAGGCCTACAGCGGCGGGGATATATATATATATATTTTTTTCATGTGAAATTTATCATATCACTGTCCTTGCATGACAGTGTGGTAATCCCGACACTGACTTACGGAAGCGAAGCATGGACGTTGGTTGAGAGACTCAGACCAAGAGTGAGAGCAGTGGAAATGAATTACTTAAGGAGTGCGTGCGGAGTTACATGGAGGGATAGACAGACTAATGAGGAAGTAAGAAGGAGGTGTGGTGTGGAGGTAGATGTGCTGGAAAGTGTGAAAAGGAACAACTTGAGATGGTTCGGCCATATGGAACGTATGGAAAGCGAGAGAATGACTAAGAGGGTGTACGAGAGCGAGGTGGAGGGACAGAGGGGGAGAGGTAGACCGAATATGAGGTGGAAGGATGGAGTGAGGAACTACATGAACGAAGGCGGTGCTGGTTGGGGGGAGGGGCGTCGACTGACTGGGGACAGAGGTGCATGGGGGCGGTTCGTTCGTGGCCACCCCTTCGGGGATCACGGCGTCAGGCAATAGATAGATAGATAGAATGACAAATACGACCTTTATTATGTTTTCAGGGACAGTACAGCACAACGTGTCCCTCAATCACAAAAAAATAAAAAATAAAAAATAAAAAAAAAGGCGAAATCCGAAGGCAATTTTTCAGCTACAGACTTTTTACAGCTACGGACACCGTCTCCCCCCTATTAGTCCGTTAAATCGAGGGTCGACTGTACTGTACATTGCCAGCAGGGGGGCAAATAATCGAGAAAAAAATCGCCGTCAAAATAGACGCGAAGTTAACCACGGCGATCGCCCTATGTAAACAATGACGACCGTACGCCCGGAATCTACATCCATCCCCCAACTTTTGCCAAAACTTGGCTCGGGTTTTATGGGTTTGTAAATCGTGAAAACTAGAGCCAAATTTCAAAATTAGGTTAGCCTAGCCTAGTGTCTTTTTCAACTAGGCTATAAAAAATTGCAAGATCTGAGCCAACTTTAGCCAAAACTTGGCTCGGGTTTTCAAATTCTTGGGCTTTATGCCTTTCCAAAACCTTAATTAATTAAAACACGAGCCAAGTTTTGCTAAAATACCGGGGATGGGTGTAGTTACCGGGTGTACCACTACCGACATACAACATAAATCATCTATAAATATGTACAGTAGCCTATGTATATGCTCAGCCCCAATCCCCACTTTTCCCATTTTTATTTTTATTTTCTATTTTACTAAATTTTATTATTTTTTTGTTTTTATTTTCTGGGGGTGGCCAACTCAAGACAGAGCAAGAACAGGGAAAACACAAAACACAAGACAGAACAACGAACAAACACAGACAAAACACAAAATTCACACATCTAGGTCACCCAGAGACCAGGGTCACCAAGGTCGCTCCAGCACTCCCCCGGCCCCCGACCACCCGGCCAGGCGCCTGATGGACTATTATCTAGTCCAACTTGCGCCCGACCCCTTCCCCCAAATGACCACGTGTTCACTCAACTATTCACAAGCATTCTCCATTCATTCCTGTTTATTACCACTTCCTTTGTCTGATCTATAGTCATTCCTCTATCATCCAAAGCTTGTCTTACACAGAGTCTCCATCTCAATGGGGGTCTTCCTGCCCTTCTATCTCCCCTTGTATCTGACTCACATATTCTCTTTGTAAGCCTTTCATCTCCCATTCGTTCAACATGACCATACCAGCTAAGCACCCTTCTGTCCACTCTGGCTGACAAATGTTCCTGTTGCCCCACTCTCCTACGTATCTCTTCATTCCTCAATCCGTCTCTACGAGTAACTCCACACATACTCCTCAAGCAGCTCATCTTCATCACATCCAGCTTTCTTCTCTCCTTTTTCTTCAGAGCCCATGTCTCAGCCCCATACATCACTGTTGGCACAACAATTCCTTGATACATTGCACTTTTTACTTTCATTCCGAGATTTCTCGTCTTCCATATACCGGTAGTACTTTCCATTGCTCCGAAAACCTTCCTTCCTTCACACACTCTCTGTTTTACCTCCATTTCCATACCTCCACTCCTGCTTATCGTTCCTCCTAGATATTTAAAACACTCTACTTGTTCCAATATTTCCCCATCCAGCCTCACATCTAGATTCACCCCTATTACACACCATTACTTTACTTTTATTGACGTTCACCTTCAGTTTCCTCCTCCCATAAACCACTCTTTGACTACCCGCTGCAATTTCTCCTCAGAATCCGCCACCAATGCTGTGTCATCAGCAAACAGTAACTGATTCAACTCCCAATCTCTACCATTTTTTCCTACTACACTGTAAACCCAATCCTCTTCCCATAGTTCTCATTTTCACCTCCCTCACCACACCATCCATAAACATATTAAACAGCCATGGTGACAATACACAACCCTGTCGCAAACCTACCTTTACCTCAAACCATAAATACTTATAATAAAATAAATACTTATAAATCTATAATACTAGGTTAGGTTGTTTGGTTAGGGTAATGTATTTTTGTATCCAAAGGCAGTCAAAATAGACGGGAACATGATGGTGAGCGTCTGCGTAGTGTAAACAAGACGGGCGGTACACCCGGTAACTACATTCTTGCCAAATACCGTAAAACCGGGTAACTTCGGACATTTTTCGATTTTTTTTAACAATTTCTCCGGACTGTAAACACATAATAGAGATTTAACTAGGTCAAGTGATGTGTGGTGATAGTTCACGGTAATCCAGGAAGCCTCCTAAAATTATCCCCCATAACAAGAGCTATCCTTATCCTAAATGATGTCCGAAGTCATCTTGAAAAGTGGCTAACTTCGGACATACATTGATTTCTTATGGAAAATTATTGCCAAGAAAGCTGGGATAAGTTCGGACAAACGGACGAGAACTTCGGACGTACATTCGTGGCTTTATTTCATTAATTTTTCGGCTCCAACTATTTTATATGAATATATTATTATTGCTGCTTATTCCTGTCCGATGTCTTACTGGAAAATGCACAGTCAATACTTTTAGGCCTGTATAATCAGTATAGGAGGGGGTTATATACGATGTTTAACAGATATTCTTTTTGGATCTGTTCTCGTTAGGCATTGAACTGACTCTTAGAAAATATTGAGCAGGAAAAATAACCAATGCTGTCAAATCAATAACTCGAAAATTAACTAGGCCTAGTGAAAATATATAGGTATGTATATTCTATCACTGCATATACATTTTTATGAATTTGAGCATTTTTATAGGTATAACGTATGTATCGTATAAATACGATAGACTATGACTCTTTTGTGATCTTGTATGTCTCTGTGACGTCACGATCTCTCCTACAGCACGATGTAGGACGAGTAGATCGTATATTATAAGATTGTAAATAAGTTAAGTTATAAAAGGCCTAATATGCTATTAAGCAATATTGCCATGGTCTTATGTAGTATATATGAATTTATCGTATATATTAATATAATTTATCGTATAGAGCAACCTAAATGCGGTACGATAATTTGGGCTCCTGGCGGTTTGCCAAGGCAGCAAGGTGTGCTTTTGAGGTACGTCAGAGCCTTCACGAACACCAACCAGTTAACATCTAATTTTCCGCCCTCAGTTGATCGTGCTTTTGTGCCTCTAATCACAATACACATACAGCAATACACACAACTACACCATCACGACGCTCTCATCGACATCATGACTAACTGATAGATAAGCATATTATTCATGTCCATTCCCATGTAATCATTTATTCTTTCTTTAACTTGACTCGTGTCTTGGGACCGAAGTCTCGTTCCCCATTGTCCACCACCATATTGGGTAAAACGTTCTCCCTTGCCTCATTGCCACGTGGAACTATTGGTGAGTTAATTCCTGGCTAATATTAACCCTTATAACATTACCCTATATATACATTGTATTATGTGAGACCTTTGGATATAAATTAGCTTGTTTCAGATTGAATTCAATTTAGATATAGAGTAGTTTTCATTTAGATTGATTTTATTTGATTCATTATAGCTTAGTAATATTTAACTTCCATTGATAGTTTACCACATTGGTGCCCAGACCCGGGAATTAGCTACCAGTAAGGGATTTTAAGGCAATGAACAAGGGGACATATAACAGGATGCAGGAACAACTCTATGATAAACTGGCAAGGCTAGCCAAGCGATGGTTAGAGCCGGAATGCAGGGTCACATCGTTGTGCCTGCCTAAGTCCTGCATCCCACCCATCATCTTTCCCCAATAATTTTCTTTTCCGTTTCAGACTTCCTGTGACATATGACCTGACCTAACATTTTTTCTTGTTCAATATGATCCATTAGTAGGTATTGCTATTTAGTGTACTATTTTTTCTCCATAACATAGAAGTCCGCCGGTTGGCGTCTCTTAAGTAGCCTATTATTTGGCCGTTGTTTTTGTAACGTGATATTTAGATACATAGCCTATAGGCTCGCAAGCAAAATGGATAAAAACGGTAAAGAGACACCGTCTAGTGGGGTGCTGAACAAAGCCCCTAAAAATCAAAGGGCGGGACTTCGGGGAGTAATAAATAGGCTAATAGTGGACGTCAACACTTTCATCACTACTGCTGAACTAGAGGAATTGGAGGCTAGATTAGAAAACGTCCAGGTTACCCACGGTCGTATTACGGCTCTGAGTGAGGTGATTGTGGCTGCCATGACAGAGGAGGAAGAGATTGTTACAGAGTGTGATAATCGCGCCCTCTATGACGAACCTGTCTTTAGAGCGAAGTACCTATTACAGCGTGCAATCGCGAGTAAGAAGGGAGGCGATAATGAGGCCCATAGAAGGGCTGACCCAAAACATACTGTACACCTCCCAAAGCTCAATCTTCCTACATTTGGGGGCAAGTTGACCGAGTGGTTAGCTTTCTGGGACGTATTTCGATCTACGGTCCATGAATCCTCTTTGGATAATGTCCGCAAGTTTCACTATCTGAAGGGACAAATGGAAGGAGAGGCCTTACATTTAATAGAGGGTTTTGCAGTAGTAGGTGGTAGTTATCTTGAAGCGGTACACTTATTAGAGTCCACATACGGGGATAGAGAGCAGTTGAAGATGGCCCATGTCGTTGCCTTGTTGGGGCTCGCAGAACCACAGTATAAGGTTGATGAGTTGACAAACTTCAGGGCAAATATGGAGTGCCATACTCGATCGCTAGATACCCTAGGGCTTACCACGCAGGAAATGATAGTCATTATCTTGCGTCAGAAGCTTCCTATGGCAATACTTGATAAGGTAAGATCATTTGAGCTGGGGGAATTCAAAACTCAGTTCAGTAAGGAGATCAATAATCTACAGTTGAACAAAGGGAGAATGTATGAGTCGGGAGGGAGTGAGAATGTGGAGAAGAGGGGAACAGTAAGCATGACAGTGGGGACTAAAGTAAAGAAAGAGGGTGTGTATCAGAAACCTGCTCAGATTCTATGTAAGCTATGTAACAACAAACATAAATGGAGTTTCTGCGTAAAATACCCAACAAATGAGACAAAACTAGCACAGGCGAAAAGATTGAAGCTATGTGTAGGTTGTCTAAGTAAAGAACATGATAAGCAGGGACAATGTACTGCTACATACTTAAGGCCCTGTCGCCACTGCAAAGGACATCACTTTGATAAGTTGTGTCCTACAGCAGATAAAGTCAAAGACGTCAAAAATGAGGGTACTACAACTGTGGCACTAGGTAGTACGCAAGACACCACTATATTGCCCACAATACAGATTCCCATGGAAGGTAATGACAGTAACAAAGTTTGTCGGGTACTTCTAGATCAAGGGTCTCAACGTTCCTTTATAAAGAGGTCCGTACTAGTGGGACTGAAGCACCGAATCGTAGGGGCTGAGACTCTTCGATTACAGGGCTACACAGGGGTTACTGATAAACAAGACTACGAGATAGCGGAGATTTCATATTTCTATCGTAAAAACCGGTACTTTATGACTTGTATCGTAGTAGACACCCTACCAGAATATGTATCTGTGGGTGTGAAGAAGGTGGAACACGCATTACGTAGCAAAGGGGTTAACTTGTCAGATCCCATGGGAAATCAGAGTGAGGTGCATGTTCTACTTGGTGTGGATCATTATTATGAAGTAGTATACCCTGGATTTAAAAAGATGTGTGGTGTAATTTTAATCCCCACTAAATTTGGATACTGCATGAGCGGAAAGGTGCATACTACACAGTCAAAGGTCCTGGTCGACACAGTCTCGATATATAGAGTCAATGTAACCGCGGCAGAGGAGTTGGGAAGGGAGGATTCCCAACCTAGTGACCCTAAGATGGCTGCCGAGTTCGACCTGGAACGACTGTGGAGATTGGATCACATAGGCATTAATCCTATGGAGACTGATTATGACTCGGAAGTTGCGCTACAAAGGTTTGACGAGTCTGTGTGCTACTGTGCCTCAGACAAGCAATATAAAGTTAGTTTACCTTGGAAGAACAGTGAGATAAGCCTACCTACCAACTATGGTTTGGCATTAGGTCGCTTGCGCGCATTGCAGCGGAAATTGTCTAACGAACCGAGCACGCGCCAGGCGTATGACGATGTATTTCGGAGTTATGAGGATAGGGGTTTTATTGAGAGAGTCGATGTCAAGGAACCGTGTAAGAAGGGTAGGGTTCACTATCTGGCCCATCATGGGGTAAAGAAAGACAGCGTCACCACACCAATACGGGTGGTGTATGACTGTTCTGCCCACCAAGGTCAACAACCCAGTCTGAATGACTGCCTGTTGACAGGTCCGTCCATGGTGTCGGACCTGTCCCAACATCTATTGCGGTTTAGGCTGGGAAAGTACGCCTATACCAGTGACATCGAGAAAGCATTCTTGATGGTCAAGCTAAAGGAGGAAGATAGAGATGTTACCCGCTTTCTTTGGTTCAGCGACATTAGCGACTCTGAAAGTCCCATCATAATATACCGTTTTCGGGTTGTACTCTTTGGGGCCACTTGCTCGCAGTTTTTGTTAAATGCCACAATCAGAAAACATCTAGCTGACACTCATGAGGACACAAGTAAACTATCTCGCGGATTATACATTGACAATTTGCAGGGTACTAGCGATAGTCAAGATGATTTGTTGTATGCATACTGGCAAGCACGCAGATTGTTTGCGGATGCACATCTATTTCTCCGCGAGTGGGTTACTAATAGTGAAGATCTTCAGAGTTTAATACAGGTGGATGGTACGGCATCTCTTAACCAGGAAAAGTCCAGAAATTTGGGGATGATCTGGCAACCTAAACATGACATACTAACTTTTCAAACAAGGTCTTTTGCTCAGCAGACAGGAGCGCACACAAAAAGAAGTCTGTTGAGCAAAGTTGCGCAATTTTTTGATCCTTTGGGTCTAGCATTACCTGTTACCATAAGAGCTAGGATTCTAATGCAGGAAGTTTGGAGACGTAAAATAGGATGGGATGACAGTTTGCCCGAGGACCTGAATGACCAAGGGACATTGTTGTTGAATGAATATGCCATCCTATGTACTAAACCTATACCTCGTAAAGTGGCGGCGTTCGGTGACGTTACGTTACACACGTTTTGCGATGCTAGCGCCACGGCATACGGGGTAGCCATATATGTTGTTACTTCATTTGGGGCACATTTAGTTACAGCCCGGGCCAAAGTAGCCCCGGTTAAAAAGGTAACTATCCCTAAAATGGAATTGACTGCCATGCTGCTATTAGCACGTCTGGTGCAACATGTACGCGCAGCATACGAGAGCGAATTAAATATTGAAATCGTTCACGTATGGTGCGATAGTCAGGTCGCACTCAACTGGATACATAGCAAGAAGTCTCTGCCAGTTTATGTGCGGCATAGGGTAGATGAGATTAGAGCCCTTTTGCCAGACGTTGCTTATCATTATGTAAATACAAAGGAAAACCCTAGTGATCTCATAACTAGGGGTATAACGGCTAGCCAGTTAATGAAGTCCAAATTGTGGTGGCATGGTCCAAAGTGGCTGCTCCATGAAAGTGAATGGACGATATGGCATGCTGTTGGTGAGGGACTTCTGCCACTGGAAACAGTGGCAGTTACAGCCCAACCAAATGAGCCACCGGGTCCTATCATAAAGTGGGCAAGATTCGGTGACTATAATAAACTAGTCAGAGTTGTAGCTTGGGTGTTGCGATATGTATCCAATCTTAAGCTTAAAGTAACGGGCCAACTCTGCAACAGGGGTCACAACATTGATGCTCGTGAATTTAAAGCAGCTGAAGTAACTTTGATCAAATGGGTTCAAGTAGAAACCTTTTCCAATGAATTAGAATCCTTGAAAGGCTCGAATAAGACATTAATGCCTAATATAGTGCGTCAACTAAGGTTGCACCTAGACAATGGCCTCATCAGGTGTGAGGGTCGCCTGAAGTGGTCGGGTGTACCAGACGGCACAAACCGACCTATACTTATGCCAACAAGACATCACGTTACTGATCTATTGATCATACGTGCACATAGGGAAGTAAAACACTACGGGGTATGTCATATTATATCAAATTTACGTCTCATATGGTGGATACCCAGAGTTCGACAAGTAGCTCGACGCGTAGTGAGAAAGTGTGTAATATGCCAGAGACTAAAGGGTAAACCATATGCAACTGGACCAGCTCCACCTCTACCTGAATGCCGTGTAAAGCACGTAGAACCTTTCCAAGCGGTAGGATTAGATTACACAGGGGCATTGAAGACGAGGGAGCATGAGAAGGTTTATATATTATTGTTTACCTGTGCGACGTCTCGAGCGGTACACCTAGAACTATGTGATAATATGTCTAGCGAAGAATTTATGCTGGCGTTCAGACGGTTTTGTGCCCGTCGTTCATTCCCTCAACTCATTCTTAGCGACAATGCTCCCACTTATGTCCAAGCATCAAAATATCTAAAGGATATGAGTAGTGATCCTACTATCATCACTTTTTTGGGAGAGAAGAAGTGCGAATGGAGGTTCATTCATTCCAGTTAAGGCACCTTGGTTTGGTGGAATGTGGGAACGGTGTGTCGGCATAGTAAAGTCAGGACTAAGAGCGGTTGTAGGACGTGCTCTATTAAAGAAGAGTGAGTTGACGACAGTCCTCACAGAGATAGAGGCAGTCGTGAATGATCGCCCGCTTACATATGTGTACACCGACCTGCAAGAACCACTACCATTAACGCCAGCTCACTTGCTATATGGAAAACCATTGACTGCGTTTCCATCTGATTTTCAGTCCATAGTAGAGTTAGAGGATCCCTCGTTGTACTCTGCGGTAGCGGTGTCTAAGAGATACCAGTATATATCCAGGATAATCGAGGATTTTAGGAAACGGTGGATTAGTGAATATCTGCTAGCATTGAGGGAAAGGAGTGTTACTCCCTCTGGTAGACCAACGGCCCCTACAGTTGGTGACGTTGTTTTAATTAAAGAAGATAGTCCTCGTTTATACTGGAAATTAGGCCGCGTATTGGAGGTATACAAGGGGGCAGACTCTGTAGAGCGGGTGGCGCTTTTAAAGACAGCCACTGGAACTACTGTTCGTCCTATCGCACGTTTGTACGCTTTGGAGCTAGATTCCGCATTGCAATCTGAGGCTCCACCTGTTATTGCTGGGTCCGAGGATTCTCGAAGGAACGACTCACCTCATACTGATGGTGAGCATTCTCGGACCGGGACGCGTCCCAGACGCGCTGCTGCTGGCGCTGTCGACTTGTGGCGTCAGAAGATAGCCTCTGGGCAACTTTAGGTTTAAGGTGGGGTTCAGGTCTTTTTTGTGGGGGGAGTGTATCGTATAAATACGATAGACTATGACTCTTTTGTGATCTTGTATGTCTCTGTGACGTCACGATCTCTCCTACAGCACGATGTAGGACGAGTAGATCGTATATTATAAGATTGTAAATAAGTTAAGTTATAAAAGGCCTAATATGCTATTAAGCAATATTGCCATGGTCTTATGTAGTATATATGAATTTATCGTATATATTAATATAATTTATCGTATAGAGCAACCTAAATGCGGTACGATAATTTGGGCTCCTGGCGGTTTGCCAAGGCAGCAAGGTGTGCTTTTGAGGTACGTCAGAGCCTTCACGAACACCAACCAGTTAACATCTAATTTTCCGCCCTCAGTTGATCGTGCTTTTGTGCCTCTAATCACAATACACATACAGCAATACACACAACTACACCATCACGACGCTCTCATCGACATCATGACTAACTGATAGATAAGCATATTATTCATGTCCATTCCCATGTAATCATTTATTCTTTCTTTAACTTGACTCGTGTCTTGGGACCGAAGTCTCGTTCCCCATTGTCCACCACCATATTGGGTAAAACGTTCTCCCTTGCCTCATTGCCACGTGGAACTATTGGTGAGTTAATTCCTGGCTAATATTAACCCTTATAACATTACCCTATATATACATTGTATTATGTGAGACCTTTGGATATAAATTAGCTTGTTTCAGATTGAATTCAATTTAGATATAGAGTAGTTTTCATTTAGATTGATTTTATTTGATTCATTATAGCTTAGTAATATTTAACTTCCATTGATAGTTTACCACAGTATGTGTTGGTGTTTCTTTTGGCAGATAAAAAAAAAATTGGACAAAATATATGCCTCTCCTAATTTATATATATTATATAGGCTATCCAGAATTATCCTAAATACATAAATCGGTTAGCATATTATCATATTTTTATGGGTTTTGGACTCAGAAAATGATTATTTGATCTTTAACCACAACCTGGGTACAACAGGGGAAGAGGGTTGTAGAAATGCTAAAAGCAGTAACAAGAAATAGGGTGGTGAGTATGGAAGTGAAGAAGTCCTTGCATGACAGTGTGGTAATCCCGACACTGACTTACGGAAGCGAAGCATGGACGTTGGTTGAGAGACAGAGAGGGAGAGGTAGACCGAATTAGAGGTGGAAGGATGGAGTGAGGAAGTACATGAACGAAGGCGGTGCTGGTTGGGGGGAGGGGCGTCGACTGACTGGGGACAGAGGTGCATGGGGGTGGTTCGTTCGTGGCCACCCCTTCGGGGATCACAGCGTCAGGCAATAGATAGATCTTTAACCACCATTTTAATGATGATACTTACTTTTGATACTTTTGATACTTTTGATGTGTTCGCCACTCTTCTAGCGGCACCAAGGAGCGCGGCGCCCCTCGTTATGGGTGGTGATTTTGGTCCAGTAGACTGTTTGAAGCGACAGCTCGCTCCCTCGCGAGGATGGGCTCGTCTGACACTTTTTGCAGTTCGACATCGAGGGCTCTCTTGAAGTTGTCTAACGAGACGTCCCTCATGTCTCTTACTCGCCGTGGGAGTTTGTTGAAGAGACATGGGCCTCTGTGTGATAACCAGCCCTCTCGCAGAGAGCCCATAGCACCCCTGTTATTCAGCCGGGGATTTCGCATTCCCAGCCTCTCCTATCACTGAATTTCATGACTATCGGAGTATGTAGGTTTGGTACCAAATCCTCTGCGATTTTCCATGTGTATATTATTAGGTAACGTTCTCTTCTACGTTCCAGCGAGTACAGATTTAGTGCTCTTAAACGCTCCCAATAGTATAGATGTTTTATCGAACTTATATGCGAATTGAAGATGGACAAGTATTATGAATTAATTTCATAGGGCAAATAATTTTTTTTTTTTTTTTTTTCCATGTCCGAAGTTAAATTTTTATTTTTTTGGAAAACACAATAGGTTAAATGATGGTGTTCTAGCTAGAGCGTTATACAAGTGTAGCAAATTTCCTTTGGTGGATGTTGTCTCTGGTAATTTTAATACAAAATTATATCAGTCACAACATCATTCATACAAACAAATTTCTTCAGGGTGATAGAAGTTTGGCAGGGTAGCGAAAAATGTAAACTTTTTCGTCATATTTATATTTTTTTCGTGTACATATACTCATGTCAGTTCCCTAGGGCTTTTACATGCTCTTCCTTTGCAATTTCTCTAAACGGACCCCACACACACACACACACACACACACACACACCAAAAAAAAAAAAAAAAAAAAAAAAAAAAAAAAAAGCGTTCCATTATACTGTATAATGAAAATGGCAACTTACTTATTATCGGCGATGTCCGAAGTTATGACCGCAGTCCGAAGCGACCCAGTTTTACGGTACGCTATTATTGCCGTTTTATGCATTTAACCCCTCATTTTCCCTGGGCCTGACCTTCATAGCCCTCCCCACTATCGGGCAGCGTATCTTAACCCTCCAGCCCCGGCTATTGTATTCTATAATTTCCCCGAAACCCGGGGGTTTTGGCCGAAAAACGTCTACGCCTAGGCTACCGTATCTTTGTTATTTTGACTGCTTCCGCATTCCCGCGCATCCCCAAGCGTAGATGTGTTTCGTACCTGTAGAATGGCGTTGAGTAGAGCTCTCTAAGTCAACTGGTTCAGTTGTGATGACGATTTCCGTGGAGAGAATTTTGTGGCGATATCAGCCACTTATCACTACTTAACAATAACACACAGCCACACACGAACAAGGACGCCTCTCCTTCTTGTGGTCGGAGATGCGCGGCGTCGGTCCAACCGGCTGTTGTTTACATGCGTCGGACGGACGCCTCGCACACCAAGCTTACAGGCTTTCAAGCTGCCGGAGCCTCAGAGCCCTACCGGGTTCCGCGGGGGGTATTTGTTATGGGTGCCTCAGAGCCCAACCAGGTCTGGTGGGTTAAGATCGTTGGATAGTAGCCTAGGGAAAACTTTTTTTCTGAGGTTTGTAATTAATTACAAACACTATATTAATTCAAACTAACCGATTCCAAAACAATAATCCATGGGAAAATTTGTGACATTAAAATGGAGTTTTCTCTGAAACCTAGGCTAGGCCGAGGCGGCTAGGCCAGTAGGCCACGATAAAATCGGTCTGAATTTAATTACATAAACTATATATTGTCCAAATGAAGTTATAGGCCTACTGGACTTACTGAATGTATTCTTATTGTTGTTCTTCTTCTTTTTGGTATTGCAGGGTAGTAAAGCAAAGGAGCTTATGTTACCCTACCCAGGAGGAATAATCTCGGGGAAGATAAATCCGCAGCGGCCTCCCAGGAAGGAGGCTCAAACGTCAGGGGCCCAGGAGGGGCTGCAGAAGGGCAACATGACTCCCAGGACATTAGGATGGAAGGTAAGATCATAAGATGAAGTGATGAACGATGGCACCCGGCAGGAAGACGACACGTGGAGAAGTGAAGAAGCGAGGACGGAAGGGCCAACACGAACCCCAGAATCTGAAGGCGGCCCTGGCACCGACTTAGGGGACCCACACACGGGAACCCCCCGAACCCAGACCCGGCCACGTGGATACAGAGGCCCTCAACTGTGTAGTCTGTAGAGCCACGTGTCACAGGTCCAGGGAGCGACAGCCACCACCAAACAGCAAGGATGCAAGAAGGCGCAGAGTGTAGTCGGTAGACGGTAGAGGCAGATGATCAGAAGATGATGAAGGCAGAGCAGTGTAGAATGGTGTAAGCGGATGAAGCCGGGGGGAGAGGCCGCCGAACCACCGACGCGGCAGACGATTCCCACGGACGTCCAACCGCTACCCGCAGCCCAGCAGAGACTCCTTATTGTTCTTCGTGGTGATTGAGGTTTAGGCTATCTTGAGTCTTGAGAATGTTGCGATTCTCATTCGATCGATCAGGTCAGGTGAAGGTATTGTGGGATAGCCTTTAGCCTTGATAATCTTCAAGGACACTAGGCCTACATCCGCCCTATGAGAAATAATTTATGAGGGAAAATAGGGACCAATAGACTCACCATATTTGGCAAGAATGTTAACAGCGGGCGTACCGCCATCATTGTTTACACGAATCATGGAACTCTCGTCGACGCGGGAACCGAGAACTCTCGTTGACGGTGGACCATTCGTCGACGTCGAAAATTTTGACGACAGTTCCACTTATAAGTTATACTGTAAATAGAAGTTATAGTGAAACTTAAGAAAAACTGGTGTAGGTGTAAGGTTGGTTGTGTAGTGGTAACTGATCAGTGTTGCCAATTTAGCTATTTTCCCGCTAGATCTAGAGTTATTTACTTCGATCTAGAGGCAAATTTTACATCTAGCGCCATTATTTCGTGATATTCTGTAGATTTTAGCCATTTTAGAGAGATATTGTAGAGATTGGGCCGTTATTGTAGGTATTATCGGCATTTATTTACAATCTAGCGGACTCGATTTGGTAACCCTGTAACTGATTCGAGTGAATTGATTCCCAGCAAATTACGATTCGAGCGAATGACTTTGCAGCAGAGCCTCCCATTTATTGTTTGTCTGTAGTTAGAGAAATCTTAATTGTTAATTTTTGTCTTTATGAATATTTCCTTCTTGGTTTCCACTTGTATATTTATCAAATAGAATATATAATAAAGATATATAGATAATTTAGTATGGTAAACATAAATAGGTAATATAAAAAAGTTATTGCGTAATGTCAACAAACTGACCATCGGAAGAGGCTGTAACTCCCGATTTTCGGGCTAAACGCACTGTTATTTCTCGTCGAAAACCACATAAACGTTATTAACTCGTTTCTATTACTAGTATCAGACCAGAAAATGGTGTAGGTTGTTGATGGATGTGTGGACACCTAAAATATATCTAATAAGTCCATGGTGGTACAGTAGTCCCTCGAATTTTGCGTGTTTCAAATTTGCGAACGGGACCCAAGATTTGACCTTTTTTGTGGAACTTGATATGTGCGATATTACTCGAGTTTTGCGGGTGGCGCCAAATGATACCAGGGGTTTCCGCACTAGTTTCCGGGGGGGGGGGGTAGCAGGGTCGTGACGTCGGGCCGCTCTGCGACCCATTGTTTACTGTTTATAGATTCTCCCACGCTCCTATATGTTCTCACGCTCTCGCATAATCGACTTCCTTGGGCAAAATTGAAGTGTTACCTGTGCCCTGGGTCCCCTGAACTATAAACCACAAGTATTTTCTTTGCAAAATAAAAATAAAGGATACAAACAAACAAAAAATCTTCCGTTTAACACCCTGAATCTGTATTTCTGTGTTTTTCTTTATTGTAGGATGTATAATTAAGTGTATGTGTCATAATGTGTGTACAAACAAGGACGAAAATCACCAAAAAATAGGCCCTCGATGATGAGATGTCGACTATATTCAATTAATCCCATAAGGTTAGTTATTTGAAATTTGCAATTTTGAATTTTGCGGGCCGCAATGTCGACCATATTCTCGCAAAATTCGAGGGAGTACTGTACCTGCACATTGCGCGCTGCTAAAGTAAAATCGCACCTTTTGCATATATAGTTCCCTTGCAAAAAATGTAATGTCAACAGGGAGATAATTGTGGAAATTAAGAGAAAAACTGAGAAAACCAAGGCAACTGAGCTCAACATGAGTATGAAGATTAATGCCAATAGGAGGGACCATTGAAAAAGTTTTCTCCCCGAAAAATGCCACTTAAAAATTAGAACTCTCGTCAACGAGAAAGAACACTCGTCAACAGCGAAAATTGGAACACTCGTCGACGTCGACGAGAATTCCGGTCGACGACAGTTCCAGGTACCGTTTACACTACGTATAGTGGCGTCGGACCTTTGCCATCATGTTCCCGTCTATTTTTACTGCCTTTGGATACAATAATATGTTTCCCCCCTCACCCCCCCCATGACATATTGTCATTATCATATATATTGCCAGCAGGGGGCAAATAACCGAAAAAAAATCGCCGTCAAAATAGATGCGAACTTGAACCACGGCGATCGACAAATGTAAACATGACGGCGGCGGGGAGGCGTCGGACGCTTGCAGTCAAGTTCCCATCTATTTTGAATGCCATTGGATACAATAATATGTTGAGGGGGGCTTTGCCCCCCCATGACATATTGTCATCATCATATATATTGCCAGCAGGGGGCAAATAACAGAAAAAAATCGCCGTCAAAATAGACGCGAAGTTAACAGCGGCGATCGCCCTATGTAAACATGATGACCGTACACCTGGTAACTACATCCATCCCCCATATTTTTCTCATTATAGTCCGCATGGAGGAATTTCGTGATAAATCTACAGTTATACTACCCCTATTTTGTCGCTAAATATATTCTGTTGGTACTAATAGCCTTAGGTTAATATTATTAATAGTAGACATAGTATGGTTTGATGATGCGCGGAAATGTATATTTGACTTGTAATAGATACATTGAAGTATTACCAACCTTCGGCAAAGTGAGGTTTGTTTACCTGGGTGTACAGTCCTGGGCCGCGGCATACTTATTTTTTGCCCCCTGCTGTCAATAGGCTATATATGATGATGACAATAAGTCATGGGGGGGAAAACGTTTTTCCAGAGGCTTGTAATTACTTCCAAACATTAGACAGTATATTGATGAAAATTAACACAGAAAACTATAAATAGGGCCTACATGGGAAAATTAGTGACATTAATATAAACAAATTCCGGGGTTTTTTTTCAGTTTCCGCGTCTGCTGAACCATCCAAAAACACGCTAAAAGGCGTGTTTTGAAGGGGGAAGGTGGGCCAGGGAGGGATATTGGGGGAGGGGTAGTATAACTGTAGATTTACCAATTTCGTTATCGACACTTGAAAAAACCCGATTAGGCCTACACCGAAAAATAACACAAAAATAATAAGTCCCGACTGTAAACAAAGCATTGCGCCCAATGAATCCTTCGACTTGACTCCCCTTCTTCTTGTTTTGAAAGATGCGGTGAGTGCGATTCACCCAATAAATGGCGCGAGCGTTACTCACAACCTGTTTTTGCCCCCTTACAGATCTACATATGTGAGGATGACAATAAATCAACGTAAATATTTAATCGAAGGCCTTTTTCTCTAGTTATTAAAAATTTATTCTATGGTGTATTAGGCTATATGATATATAGAAGCAATAGAACTGTTAAAATGACCCGGGAACTCAGGCAGGGTGTCAAACCGGAGCAATTTTGTTTAAAGTCTTGAATAATTATGAGAAGGCATACAAGAAAATTACTTTAATTATCATTGGTTTGACCATTTTATCACTTCCAAAGACCTAATTTAAACTATAAACCGCAATTTTATCTTTACATCTACTATTATAAAGACTAAAAATAATGGACTCGCCGTTCGTTTGACACCGTGCCCGTGCCGGGAAGTGTAGCCTATATTAACCCTCCTGGCCCGGGCTGTATCTCCAAAGGACAGGGTGGGCTACCCGGGCGATCTGGCCGAAAAACGTCTAGGCCTAGGCTACCGTATTTTAGTTAATTTTAACTGCTAGAAATTTCCCACGCATCTATAAATGTAGTGCGGTTTCCAATCTGTAGACTGGCGTTGAGTAGAGCTCTCTAAGTCAACTGGTTCAGTTGTGATGACTATTTCAGTGGAGAGCATTTTCAGGCGATGTTAGCAATACGACGATCTTTTCACTACTGAAACAACGACATACAGACATACAATAACAAACGAGTCTTCTCCTTCTTGTTTTCGGAGGTGCGGTGGCGCAATGATCGGCTTTGTTTACATGCGTCGGACGCACGGCGTTCAGACCAAGCTGAATAGGCTTTCAAGCTTAAAAGTCCTGAAAGGACACCCGGGCACCTGCCCTTATTTCGTGGTGTCATTTTAAAATGACAACCGGGCAGGAAGGGTTAAACCAAATACAAAACTTTGAATAGCCTAGGCCTAATGAGGTAAGAGATAGGCCTATGTGTTTTTTATAACTTTTCAACCCAAGACCAGCGGGGGTTTGGGGGCGGCAGACCCCAGGATGCCCATTTAGCTTAGCTTACGTTAGGTGAATGACCAGCTATGTAAATACAGTACCGGTAGTGTATTTTTTGTTTAGTCTGTGCTCAAAAATCCATTTTACTAAATTTTTGGTCAATAGCCTAGCCTAGGCTATTTACGAGCCACACCACAGCTGGGATCTCATTCTAATGGTAGTTTTGGGTTCCTATTATCATTATATCATATGCTTCATTGCTATATAGGCTAGGCTAGCCTAGCCTACTTTTTATCCACCGGAAAAAAAAAAAATCTTGGCTTTAGGCCCTAGGCCCTATTTTTTTTTTTTTTTTTTTAGCATTTAACCTAGGCCTAACCAAAAAACCTAACCTAACCTAATAACCCAACAAATACATTTAGGTTAGGTTAGGCCTAGGACCTAATGCTAAAAATAAAAAATAATAGGCTAGGCCTAGGCCTAAAAAATAGCCTAAAGCCAAGACAAAAAATAAAATCCGGTGGATAAAAAGTATAGCCTAGGCCTAGGCTAGGCCTATAGCAATGAAGCATAAAATTATAGGAACCCAAAACTACCATTAGCCACGGCGGACATTTAGTGGGTGTGGTAATACGTCCTAGCATGTTTCACATGCTCGCACCCAGTCAGCTGAGTCAGGGGACGTCCTGACGACGTATACAGACTAAACACACAACAAAGCCACTCCAACAGCTTCCTCTCTCTCCAACACCCCTTCTCCCCTCTCTACACTCTTCAGAAAAATAAGAAAAGTAGAATGAGATCCCAGCTGTGGTGCGGCTCGTAAATATTGACCACAACAACTATGAAACACTATATACCTTGAAGAAAAAACAAAAAAACGTGGTAAATAAGTAGTCTTCTTCTTATTGTTTAAATGTGAAGTTTGCTTGGAGGGTTGTCTCCAGATTACTGCACAGGCGTTTAGATGGGACAGAGTAAGAATAGAAGGGGAAAAATCATAGAATGAGGAATGAAAAACTACTCAAAATTAGTCACTGAAGCCCCCCAACCGCGTCAAGGAGAGTAGTAGATGTAGTCTTCTTCTTCTTCTTATTGTTTAAATGTGCAGTTTGCTTGGAGAAGTTGTAGGGTTGTCTCCAGATTACTGCACAGGCGTTTAGATGGGACAGAATAAGAATAGAAGGGGAAAATCATAGAATGAGGAATGAAAAACTACTCAGGGGGGAGATGTAGTCTTGTTAATAAACCCTAGCGAGGACAGTTTTGTCAGGACTGCCTTTAAAGTCGTGGAATTCTCCCTGACTTTTTAAGGAAATTAATTGTGCATTGTATCACTCTCTGCCTTTTCTCTGGGGTCACGTCTATTGCTCCTAGTAGAACGGGGATGGTTATGTTATTAATATTGATCCTGTTTAAGGTGTCTTTAAGGATTGTGCTCATTGAGTGAAATCGTGGGCAATGCAGAAGAAAATGAGTGATGGTGTCTTCGGTGTTTCTGCACCAAGGGCAGTATGGATCCGGGGCCAATTTCAATCTGTGTAGATGTTTGTTCAGCCGATGTAGTCTTATTGAACGTTCTTCTTCTTCTTCTTCACGATGCACAGTGTCAACAGGGATGTAGCCCCCAGATAACTGCGCAAGTAGTACAAGACTTAATTAAGGTTCATGGCGAGGGGGCACGATTTCTAGCACGTAACATACTGTAGATGGTGAGGAGTGTGCAGAAGATGAGTAACGGTGAGAAGCGGTAGTTGGAGGGTCGTCAGAGGTCGGAGATCCTCCCTGTAGCAGCGAGGAACGTAGAGAGTCCAGTGGAGATGATATGAAGATCGTTGGTGTTGAGAGGTGCTCCTCCAAGAATATGCTGGATGGTAAACTGTCCTCCCTGGCGGAGAATGCATTCCCTTAAGGCGACCCTGGCACCATGATATCTATGACAATGTAGTAGGAAATGTTCAACAGTTTCAGGGGTATTGCAGTGCTGGCAGTGGCCATCTTGGTGGAGACCTAGGCGATGCATATGTGCCGCCAACCGGGAGTGGCCCAGCCGAAGACGAGTGGCTGTATTGAACATTACCTAAGCCTTTACTACGGCACTGTTGATAGTAGGACTGTATGAGCACTTTGAGGCGCATTCCAAATCCCAATTAACCCTAATCAAAGACGCAAGGAGAAGTATTAATTTAATTAGGGAAATAGTTGGAGACAGCGGTCTAGAGATAAATGTAGAAAAAAGTAATATATTAATAGCAAATATGAAAGAAAAACCTGCAGATATAGCCGGGATAAAGGTAGTTGATAGTATTAAGTACTTTATAGGAGTAACTATATCAGGAGAGGGATTGCTTTAAGAAATATAAAACACAATTAATATCAAAAGCCAATAACCTAGCTAACCAGGTACCCTCCATCATAGCCAAGAGTTGTAATAAAATTATTATTGGCAAAACTTTTTGGAAAAATGTAGCCTTGCCCTCCATCCTACATGGTACTAATGTAATTCATTTTAACAAGTCAGAAGTACAACAAATCTAACAAATTGAGAATAAAGTTTTTAGAATTATACTTGGTGCTCCTTCCTATACACCCGTCTGTGTGTTGCGAAGTGAAGTGGGTGCCTCAACCATGTATTCAAGGATTAGGCTATGAGGGGGAAGATATCATATGTAAAGTATATATTGGGAAAAGGAGAAAGTCTTATTGGTCATGTGTGGAGAAACCTGCGGGAAAATCATAAGAAAGATCAGTGGCTTACCGAAATAGTGAAGCTCAGTAATGAAACAGGCTTAACCTCTGAACTGCGCATAGGGGTAATTAGACACCTCTGCCTGTGCTGACGTATTTGAGCTGTTTCCATCACTAAAATATTCATTTTACCATTAATAGCATTAATACTTATCCATATGCACCTATTATGGGTTGATTATAAAGGTATTAACCTGTTACAACAATAAAACCAGTGAAAACAGCGTTTGGATGGTCAAAATCGGAGATACAGGCCGCGAGTTACATAATGTATGGGTGAGGCAACCTGCTTTCCCGCCAATTTCCCCCAAGGCCACTGAGACATAGTCGATCGATACTCTCTCTCTCTCTTGCACTCGCTTGCTAACAGTGATGACAATGCCCTGCTTGCAACTCGCTAATGTTAGCACGAAAATATACCTCAGAATAAGGGAATAACAGGGAAAATAGGTGATAACTGAAGGAGGGGAGGTAGAGGAGTGATATTTTACATGGCCCAGGGGCATTTTTTTTTTTTTTTTTTTCGATGTTTAGAGTTGATTTTTTTTTCTCTGACTCTTAACCTAAGACGTGCGCACAGGGGGTTTTCTACAGGGTAAGACTGTGCGCATGTATGATGATTTTGGGACCCATTGCCAATTTTGATAAAAAGTACATCATCGTGTAGGGAATGTTTGCGTGCATCGGCCCATACATATTTGACCCCCCAAAAAATGTCTGGGGGGGTGGGGGAACGGTCCGTAGTTGAAAAATGTGGAGCGAATGGCACCGCGCGGCTAGATTGTCATCGAGCGGCGAGATTTCCCTGCCGAATTTTCACGCGCCCAGGGGATAGAAGGAGAGGGAGGAGGGGGGGGGGTTACCGCGTATTATCACGTATATCTCCTTTTTTTAGCCCTTTTAGGCTATGTAGAGTATGTATACGTGTGTAGGCCACCAATATAACAATGAATATTCCTCATAGTGACCAAAAATTGCAATATATAAGGGAATTATAAGAGAATTTTTAGGCGGGAATGAAGATGTGTTGGAGGTTTGGCGGCAATTTATGAGCTGAGAGTGTGGTTTACGCCATACATATCACTTTTATCTTGTACTTAGAGCACTGTTATGCTATAATACAGACTTGTACGCATGTAGACGTGCCATATATCAAAATATATACCGCATATAGACCAATTCATGCGATATTTACGCACATTATCAATGAGTTTCTATGCGTGAACCAAGGTGTGAGTGAGTTGTGCTGGGAATGAAAGGGGGAGAGGGTGTGTTACGCCATAAATATCACTTATATCTTGTACTTAGAGCACTGTCATGCTATAATACAGACTTGTACGTATGTAGACGTGCCATATATCAAAATATATACCGCATATAGACCAATTCATGCGATATTTACGCACATTATCAATGAGTTTCTAGCAGACGGAAGCCTGAAAGGGTGGGTGGGAGGGAGGCATGCAGGGAGTGAGTAAGTCATGGAGAGAAGGAAGGCAGGCAGGGAGATCTCTAGATAGATAGCCAGCTTTGTGATAATTGTGGAGGCGCCCGAGGCGTATGGATGTCTTGGTATTTTGAACCTTATGTCTACCAGATGTCTGGTGGTTGCCACCAAGAGGTCTACAATAACATGAGTCAGGAATGGAGAGAGAGAGAGAAAAACTGAGACATGCGTATGTCGTACGTATAAATGGACTTCAGAATTGCATTTTTATGCAAGCAGACATTGCATTTTAGACACATGTGAAGTACCACAGAAACATGTAGGCCATTGACTGTAAATAAAGTACTATATTATAGACCAGAAACGAGGTTGGTCAGTAAACACTGGCAGATTGCCTTTTGTGATAGAGAGCTAAATATAGACTGGTGTCTCCTTACACTTGCGAAAGGGTAGATTGCCACCAGAGAAACTTATATTTATTTATTTCCAAGTAATATGCAATCTAAATGTATATTCGAGACCTACTGCAAGTATTTGTATGACAGTCATGACTATGTATAATCCAATATACGCGCGTAGGCGAGACATAAGAAAGCTGGTTGAGCAATTTTCGACACCCACACAGTTATTATTCATTTTTATTTACAATATTATACAATACAAATGTATTTGTGAAGAGTATTTTATGCATTATTGTATTTATACAAATTTTGTTCCCAGACAGAGCTGCTGTATCTGGAGCATCAAGGAGCGGCAAGGGTCACCCAGTGACCGCTTGACCGTGTGAAAATGAGTGGAGTCACACTGAGAGGGGCAATTTTGCTGAGTGTTTGGGCAATTTTTGACAGAATAAAGTTATATAATTACTAATTCTTGACAGAGACAAACTTTTATAAACCTTTGCATGATATAATTGATAATCCCATCAATTTACAAACGTAAATTGGTGGGATAATTAATTTTTTGTTTTGTATATTGTCATTTCGATTGTAGACACAAAGTTTTGAGTGATATTTGGTATGAGCTCCTGTGGCATGGTTGGTAAGGTCGCGGACTGGAAAACTCAAAGTGTGGTAGGGTAGTGGGATCGAATCCAGGAGGGGGTTATGGGGAAGGTTTTATACTGTCTAGAAATTTTTTGATAATTTTTTGTTTTACAAGATCATGCCATTGTATTCAAACAATATGAAATATTCATAGAATATATCATATTGTAAGAATACAATGACATGACCTTGTTTTTGTTTTTTTATTGTTTTTTTTTATTATCGTAGTAGGTTTGACAGGATTTATTGAAACATATTTATTTTTGTACAATTCATTTGAGGTAAGAAAATAATTATATACACATTACTTAGGCTAATAACAAACATATATATTGATATACTAAAAAAAAAAAGGCATATTACATGTAAATCTTTGGAACTTATAAACTAAATAATGAAACATACAATTATATAATGTAAAAGCTATATCACAGGGACATCTTTGGAACTTATACATTATATAATATATATGTTACATTATGAGGTAGCGTGATCAATTAGGTCAGGTCAGGTAAGGTAGGGCGCGAGTCCAGGGCAGGGCAGGGCAGGAGGCGAGTCCAGGGCAGGGCACGGGGCGAGTCCAGGGCAGGGCAGGGCAGGGGGCGACACTCAATAATTCTTGAAGGTGTGGTAGTCCCTGAAGCAGTCACCCAGGCAGAGTGGAACTTTGCACTCGGCGCACATTGAGGTGACTCTTTTGGCGACATGGGGTTTCCTGACACTGGAGCTGCAGACGGTGCACTGCGCCTGCCTGTGACGAGTGCCAATCAGCTCGGTGTTGGTTGGGTAGTGTCTTTCGACACCCAGCTGGATGCGGTCAGGAACGTGATCCCCACGCCATGCCGTACGTCTGTGAGTGGTGGTGCCATACTTCTCCAGGAGTTGGTATGAGACGTTGTAGACGAACTCCCGGAATTTCAGCTTCTGGTTTGGGGACATATCCTTCTTCACCAACCACATGTTGTAGGCGTTGAGCATCGTGATATCAACTAGGTGGAGGAAGAGCTTGTGATACCACTTCACAGTCTTCCTCAGACACTCAACGCCTGACAGCTGACAGTCAGACTTGTCCACCAGGCGCATGTTCTTGGTATAGTCCACTACCATGTCGGGCTTGTAGATGGTCTTCCTGGTTCGGTAGTGGATTTTGCCAGAATCCACCTGGGCACCTGTGTGGACGGTGGAAAGCAGGTGGACGTCTCGTTTATCCTTCCACTTCAGGGCTATCACTTTCCCACACTTCTCGAGCTGCTTGTATTTCTGCCCCTTTCGTCGCTTTCTTCGCACATGCCTCTCGCGGTGTTCCTGGGCCAGGTCGTCTTCTGAAGGTGTGTCACTGGAGGAGGCATCTGTTAGAGGAATGACATTACCGGTGAACTTAGGCATAAACTTTCTTGTCTTTCTGACAGTCCCACATGACCCCGTTTGGTTGTCATGAAGAAACTGGCAGAGAGCAGGAGAAGTATACCAGTTGTCAGTGTAGATGATGTGGCCTTTGCCCAGGTAAGGTGCCAACATTTTCCTGACGATGGCACCTGACATGCCCATGGGGTCATTGGCAGCGGCTTTCGGTATGTCAATGTCAGTGCCTGTATACACGATCATGTCAAGCACTACTTCAGTTTCACAGTCACACAAAACGAAGAGCTTGATTCCGAACCTATGCCTTTTCAAGGGGATATACTGCTTGAAAACAAGACGTCCTTTGAAGAGCACGAGCGACTCATCAATCACCAAATTGAGGAAGGGGTAAAAGTATTTCCTATACCTCTCCAACAACATGGTGAACACATCCCGAACTTTCCATATCCTGTCAATCCTGTTAGGATTGTCGTTGTCTGCAAAGTGCATAAATCTTAGCAGCAACAAAAATCTGTCACGAGTCATGAACTTATTGAAAGTTGGGGTGGCGATGAGAGAGTCGTGCTTCCAATAGTGTTGCAACACATGTTTCTTGATCAGAGGCATGAGGAACAACAAGGCAAAGAACGTCATAAATTCTTCCACAGTCGTATCCACCCAGCCTCGTATTCTCGGTTTTGGAGAAATGACGTCCAATCTGCCAAACACCCACCTGTAGTAGGCGTTTGTTTGGGCAACGATGTACGTCATTACCTCCATATCGAAAAAAGCGAGGAAGTCGCTTTCGTTCGCTTGATCGTCACAGGGCCAGTCGTCAGTTGTTCCTGACGTCCCAGGATTGAACTGGGGCACGTCAGGTACAAAATTGACCCCGTCAGACCAATCGAACGAAGGCAGCCCAGGGATCGGAATGTCGTCTGCGTCTCCTTCAGCGTCTGAAATATCGCTTCCATGGTCGCGATACATCACTGCATCATCATCACCCTCCTCTTCACTTGACAGACGATGCCCTTCCTCATTCTCGTCACCGACGTCGGACTCACTCCCACTGTCCACTCCCAAATCCCCCCACCCTTGGTCCCGTGCTAGGGCTTCGTCGTCGAAACCCGGGCTGCCAATGCCCTGCGAATCACCATCAAACAGCAGGGCGGCATACTTTGATGGTGTCAGAGTTTTCCGGGTCACTTTAGCACGTGCGGGAGTCTTATGGACAGGGACAGCAGAGGCGGTGGCAGGGGCAGCAGTGGTGCGTGGTCTTGTGGCCCTGGAGGCAGGCAAGATGATGGTGGTGCCTGTCGCCCTTCTCTCTGTTCCTTGGGCAGGGGCGGCAGGGGCGGCAGGGACAGCAGGGCCAGCAGTCGCTTTCCCTCTCCCTTTCCCCTTCCCTTTTCCTTGGGCAGGGGCAGCAGGGGCGGCAGGGGCAGCAGGGGCAGGGGCCAGGGGCGGCTGGTGGTGGTGGTGGTGGTAGGGTCACTGTGGCTGGCGTACAGGTTCTCTTCCCTACGCCCGTGCCTTTAATTTTTCCTGCCCCCGCAGGTTCTGCAGCCCTAGGGCGGCCTCCTGCGTCGCTGGTACCGGTGGCAGGGGTGGCAGTGGTGGTGGTAGTGGTTGTTGCAGTGGCCTGGGTCGTGGTGGCAGTGTCCCGAAACACCAATGACCTCTGTACCTTTGTCGTGCTTGCACGTGTTTTTCGTGCTTTGGGTGCTGGTGTTTCGTCCTCCGAGCTGTGGGGCGTGTCGTACTGGTAGCTAGGGTCTTTAGCAGCCACCCTCTGCCTTCCACGGCGGCTAACACCACCAGAAGGAGGGCTGGTTGTGTCATCAGGGAGCGAGCGTGAGGGACGTGTTGGCTCCATGACTAGTGCTTGGTTACTGGCGCGGTGGTGCTTGCACGAGTGCGGGGCAAGCGTTTGGCGGGGTGGTGTCGAGAGTTAACATGTAGTACCCACACCAATTTTCAGCCGCCTGGCTATAAACGCGCGGTTTTGGTACGCGTTCAAAAGCTCTGCTCTTAAGAGTCTTCCCGCAGTCCGCCGGGGAACTCTTAAGAGTCTTCCCGCAGTTCCCGGGTTAAGTAAATATAATTTAAAGGAGACCAAAAGCGATCAAATTAAGAAGATAATTTATGATTGGGACCATACAAACTGGAAAAAAGAACTCTACTCCAAGAAAAGTGTAAACCTGTATGCGACATATAAAAGCGAAATCAAGGAAGCTCCATTCTACGACAACAACCCATCATCAACAATATTCTTCAGATGCCGCTCCAACACCCTCAAGTTAAATGACCGAAATAGATTTGTCGATGGAGAAACAAAGTGCATAAACTGTGATGGCCAATACGAGGATTTGAGTCACTTCAGTCTGT
Source organism: Paralithodes platypus (assembly GCA_032716605.1). Lineage (NCBI taxonomy): Eukaryota > Metazoa > Arthropoda > Malacostraca > Decapoda > Lithodidae > Paralithodes > Paralithodes platypus. Next base: position 54,483,911 of record CM064508.1, on the reverse strand, counting down.
TCTGCCCACAGTACAATTTAAGCATAATAAACAGTTGTAAACTTTTTAAACAACCATATCAAGAAAACTGGCTAGAACTGTTGTTTAGTGATGCTATAGACAAAGAAAAAGTGAAAAGGATTATATATAAACTTTGGAAAGAAAGAGAAAAAATAAGAAAATCGACCATATAAATAACATAGACAAAAAAGCTCAACCACTAGAAACACATAAGTAAAGAACAAAGGGGAGGCAGTTGTAAAAGGCTATCTCCCCACCTATCATCCGATCCGATCCGATCCGAGACCCTATAGAATATAAGACAGAATAGCCTTACGGGCGGCCCGGGCGGCGCGGGTCAGAGCCAGTACCGATACAAAGGTCAGCCCTGTCAAAGACCCTAGAGAAAGGAAGACAGACCTGCCTTATGGGCGGCCCAGTCGGCATGGGTCAGACTAGCCACCCAGCGGCTGATAGGAATAAACACTGCAGTTGGCGGCCTCATTCAAGCGGGAGAGGTGTATGTTTCTCGTACACGTGGATATTGATGGCTTATTATTGTTGCCACGATGGGGATTACAGGATGTTCAGCTATAAACTGCTGCAATAATTCAAAATGGAATAGAGACCTGTCTTTTTTCCGCTCTCCAAAGGATCCTAAAAGGTGAGTTTTAACTTAGTTTTGTAGCTAGGAAATGCATAATTTTGTACTATCAAATCATAATGTATCTGATGTCTGTGACACTGATAGTGTACCAGTCTTCAGGTTTATTAACTAACAGGAATTATGCGTCAGCCTGATGTTTTAATGGCACACTATAATTGTTATGCCCTGATTTTATACAGGATTAACTTGGTATAGGTGAGTTCTGCAAGACTGGGTTATTGGATTTCTTGCAAAATACATAAAGAGAATCAACAGAGGACATAGATAATCTCGGATAAATGGTTTGTAATACAGCTTTATTATCAATAGCACTCAGGTAGAAGGTACGTAATAGAATTTCACGAACATTAGATGTTGGAGCACTCAGGTAGGTTATTGGACTTATTACAATCTCCCAGCACTCATCGCGGATTTGGATAGAGACATACTTCCCACTTCCAACGTTCGGGCAGTATTCTTCTGATCACATTGCTTTATGATACGTAGGATACATGAATCACACAGGTTAGGTATTTCGCTTTGTTAACTCTCTCTGGTAATATGACTCTTAATCAAGGATGAAAGTATAAGTACTGTAGTTATTGCCCAAGAATTAATCGTAAAGGGATAACTGTAACTAGTTGCACTGGTCTAGGATGTTCACTTGTCTAGGTGATACTTCAGACCGAAAAATATCAGTGAGGGCGAATCAGGTTAAACCTGATGGCAAGAATAATTACGGGAGTCAGTTCGCCTAAGCTAAATTTCACTGATATATATTAATGCGTACTAGCATAATCACTTGTTATAACATCAGAGAAAGTTGAGACACAATCGAATACACTGGATGGTTGATAGTTAATAGCACCGTAACACTGGTACTCTGTGAAGTAACACTGTGATGGAGTGTTCCTGGTTATCTTGCATTAGTGATGTTGGGGGTTAACAGTAGCTCTGGGGCCGTCCAAGCTGTCCGGCAGTGTAGAGAAGGTGTGCAGATGGGCTTCTTGCGGGCAGTTGTGCACCTTTTTGGCAACAATTGCTGATGGGTTAAGACAGTCGATTGTTGCCAAGGAGTTATTCTTGCCGAGTCCTCACTCAAGAGTTTCTCACATAATCCCTTCTAACATAACAAGATCTTTCTGCCTTAGATCAGTTATGAGTTATGATCGTTCGTAGCTCAAGTAGCGTATGGTGCACTATCAGAAGTTAATGAAACAATCAATAATTTGTGAATTTGTTGTCTACAAATATAATATTACTGCCAGTAGTCCCGATCGCAATAAAACATTCGTAAAGGGTTAAAACACTTCCTCACAGAGTTGCCCAGATTACGGAACGCCGAACTATCGTGAATCTTGAGGGGGGGAGGGTGTATTAGAAAGCCACCGCAGTGTGGACAACCGTTGCTTTGGGCTCTAATATTCAACTGCCCGACTGTTGTCTCTGGGTCTTATTTATAGGCAGGTCAAGGAAGCTTCAGGAATGTTCTAGAAGTATTGGATGTCAATGCTATGAAGTAGTTAATTTATTCTGGTGAACTTAGGGGGTTAGGGAGGGGGTCTTTAATGTGGCGGTAAGTAACTTGTGATCTGATTTATGATCGTGGATATCTTAACTCTAGTATGAGGTACTAGTAGAGTTATTTAGGCGGATTTGGTGAAGGTTCATAGGGACTACTTTACTGGTGCACTATGTGAATGGCTGGGAGGTATTATTCATCAATTCACCTAAATTATAGGTTTGACTCCTGTAAGGAGATAAAGAAAACCTAATATTTAGTAGTGGCCCCGTAATCATTGACGAACATGCCTATTACATAAGGCATCCTCTTCAAACACTAATCCGCCGTAGTTTGAATCTACCGCGCAGAGCATTTAAAATCTGAGGAGCCTTCATCATGAGCGCACGCGACCTCACTCATGGCTTCAGTCATTATGAATTGGGTTCTCACTACGAAAAAACTTCGTAAAAAATAAAAACAAAAAGAAAATAAGAATAACTATCCAATAAGCTTTCCATCATATCGTGGATGTACTTGTGTGGATCTTTGACCAGACGCTGATTCAGGCGTCATTCTTCCTTCACTGACATATCAAGTAAACCAAAATCCTTAATACATCAACGAATGGGAAGGGGATGGTCGGGAGGGCCCCAGTCGTCAATGATTACGGGGCCACTACTAAATATTAGGTTTTCTTTATCTCCTTACAGGAGTCAAACCTATAATTTATTAGTGGCCCCTCCATCATTGACGAACATGCCTGATTTCTAAGACTGGAGGGGAACATTCGTAATCATATCATAACTCTAGAAAAGCAGATAATTAAATCAACCACATAGTATTCTTACTTTGAAAATATATTTAAATACGGCGCAGCCCATATATATACAAGAAAGGGGTTCAGGCAGGTGCGTGCTTCAAAGAAGCCTGCTTGACAAAAAGGGTAACTCTGAAGATTCTGTGAACAGATCTGTAGTTACAAAGGCACCCCACTCAACGAGTGGTGACAAAAATAACAAGTTATAAGTTTACATGTGCACATAATAAACCCCAAAATAATCGTGGAGATAATTTGCAAAAGATCTTCACTGTTTAATATTAAATTGCTTTCGCAGCTAAAACTACTATAACAACCCCGTTGTTTTGTACTAACATTGTACTAGCACAATTTCTCGCAGAGAAATTTTCATATCACATTAACCATAAATTGTATCACAGCTCTTACATTCCGGCGGGGTCTAGGGTGTCCTATGTTAACTGACTGCACCCCCCCCCCCCCCTTTTCTTGAAAGTAAACAAAAGTGACTGAAGGGCCACCTAGACCCTCTGCCTTAAAGCTATACATGGTAAGGAAGGTTTGTCTAGAGCAACTGACAAAGTATCTAGTCAAAAACGTATGATTAGACGCCCACAACTGTGTGGACGAAATATCTTCTACTGAAAAATTCTTCAGGAAACGTAAAGAGGCTGCCCATTTGCGTAAATCGTGGGCCCGACCCACAACGCCGGGATTACTCTCTTTAATGACTTCGACCAGAAGAGAAGCTAATCTCCGTTTCAGTAAGCGTTTACCCGTACTCGCTACCCATAAAGCACCTTGGGGGTTTAGAGGAGCCACTCTCTAATATTTGGTTAGAGCTTGCACTGGACATAGATTATGATGCACCTTTCCCCTTTTTAACGCCGGCACCGTGAACTCAGAAAACACGTGTGCACTGTGCTCATTCTTGGCTACAAATCCCGGGGAAGGTGCAATGTGAATACATTCATTAAGTCTACCAAACCTAAGGCAATTAGGTGTGTTGCTCATCGCCGCCAGCTCAGACACTCTGTTCCCGGTGGCCAAAGCCAAAAGGAATACAGCCTTTTTTAAGAGTAATGCAAAATCTGCAGTATTTTGGTACAGACGAGAGTGAAGTAAAGACAATGCCTTGTCCAGAGACCAAGTAGGCATGAGCTGACGGGGAGGTGGGCGGAGTTTAAAACATGCCCTCATAAAACCTGTTTCCTCCGCCACCGGTATGGAGAGACCTGTAAGGTCTAAAAAGGGCACTCTAATTGCAGTTAAGTGATTTTTTAACGTTACCACAGATAAATGTTTCTGCTCAAACAGATAATTTAAATAATTAAAAACTAATGCTACTGATGGCACAGTCTGTTCTGTTCTAATGATCCAAGAAGTAAAGGCTTGCCAATGTGAGTGATACTGTCGTTTCGTAGACTGAGTATATTGATTTAATAATTTATTGGTCACATCTCTACCGTATGGTGCTAGCCACTTGGCCTCCTGAATGTCCATAATGCAAAAGTCAGCGAGGTCGCTAGGTTGCCAATCGTGTCTAAGTGGAAATACCCGACCGGGAGCGACACCGGGTGCGGGCACCACGTCTTTAATTGCTGGTACCACAACTGCGCCGGCCACAGGGGCGCGACTAGTGAGACTAAGCCTCGATAATCTCGTAGTTTGTTCACTACGTGGCACATTAGTGACGCGTCTGGCGGCGGAAACAGATAGATGGAGCTCCATCTGTTTCAGTCTGTCACTAGGGCGTCTGGCCCCCCTGCCGGCGTTTCGTCCGGCGGGCGAGGTATAGAGGGAGTTTGTGAGTCTCCTCGGACGCAAACAGATCCACTTGTGGATGGGAGAGCTCTGCAATCATTAGGTTGAAAATGGGTTGCTTGAGCTCCCATTCTACTGTCGTGCTCTGTCTCCGGGACAGAGCGTCTGCCCAGACGTTTGCTACGCCTGGGAGATAAGATGCGTGAAGATAAATGTCTAGTCTGTTGGCTAGAGTAAAAATCTCTTCCGACACGTTTAGCAACTTCCTTGACCTCGTTGACCCCTGTTTCTGAATACAGTGAACTGCGTTCAGATTGTCCATTCTGAAGGCCACCGACTTGCCCCGTAAAGCAGGGCCGTGAGCCTGAAGGAAATACAAGGGGACTAGTAATTCTTTGACATTGATGTCGGAGATTTCTAAGTGGGACCAAAGCCCCTGACCCTGGTGCCCCTGATTTGACTGAAATCCCCAACCTATTGTGCCTGACGCATCCGTGTCTACCCATACCGTTGGCGGAGGAGAGGTCCATGACATTATTGAGTGCAACGTTTCCCTCTTCGCCCAGACCGCTAGTAAGGTGTGGATTAATTTCGGGATGGGCCATAATTTTCCCGCCGGTAAGAGTGGGAAATATTTGTTGCCTTCCATATTAAACGTTTTACTTTCAACCGGCCCAACATAACAGTTAGTTGAATCCAGTTGAGAGAGCCGACCAGAGACTCCCAGACCCTCCGCGTCGTAGTCAGACTGTAAAGAAACATGAACAGTTTCCTGCGAAACCTGTTGCGATTGTCCACACTCTGACTCAGAGTGAGAGCAGCCGTGTCCCAGACCAGCCCTATCCACTGAATTACTCGTGAGGGAACAAGGTTTGACTTTACCAGATTTACCTTGAACCCTAGAGTTTTGACATGATTTAAAATGATGTTGACATGTTTGATGCATAATTGTTCTGTCTCTGCCACCACCAGCCAGTCGTCTAGGTACCACAAAACTCTGATTCCTTGTTTTAACAACGGCATCAGGGCTTGCCGGACTAATTTCGTGAATAATCGAGGTGCCAGGTTCAAACCGAATGGCATCCGTTGAAAAAAAAAATTTTGGTGCCTGATCCGTAAGGCCAGAAACCTTTGAAATCTTTTGTTGACCGATACGTGCCAATAGGCGTCTGTCAGGTCTAGGGAACACATCCAACCTCCCGGCGGAAGTGTTAGCCTGATTTGGTGTACTGTTAACATTCGGAATGACTCGTTGTGAATGTGAAGGTTCAGATAAGACAGGTCTACGACCGGTCTCATCTGAACACTGTCCCTTTTGGGAACCAAAAATAGCTTGGACGTGAATACAGGGTAACTTGGGGGGACCGGGATGATGACATTCTTGGCAATCATTTCCTGGACCAGTGACTCCACCTCTAAAGAAACAAAATTCGCCGTTGTCGGCTGATGTAAGCGAGGTCGCCGGAGCCACTGCCAAGTGATGCCTTTGCGTGCCACCATCCGTGCCCAAGTGTTTAATGGCCATGCTTGGTGACACGTTCGGAACGACCCAGTTAGCAGACAAGGGTTCGCCGGCTGTACTACCCTCGGATCCGCCGGCCTTAAGATTGGCACCGGGAGTGAGAGAGACTTTAGTTGTTTGATGGTGGGGTTGGTGGTGCTGGACGCTTCGCCGGCTGGCTGGTGTTGGCCGAAGACGGGCCCTGACCTGGCTTATTATGGCCGCGTCCTCTCTGACCTGAAAACCTACTCTGTCTATGCCTGTACTGACCTTGAGGGGAGGGGGAGGACTTAGGTGGAAGAAAGGGCTTAGATCCCCCCGGCTGAGCTTTAGCGGCTGGCCTGGGTTTGGGGAAGTTAAAGGCAGGTTTCTTAGAAGGGGTGGGACTGTGTTTAACACCTTACGAGCGGCCTATGCGGTTTATTTATGTGTACCGCCCAGCGGGGTGTTTTTAGCCAAAATAGGGCTGTTTACGTGATCATTTTCATGCCTAAATAAGACCCAGAACGTAAAACAAGTACCTATCCCTGAAAGGGCATAAACAGAGCTTTCGAATGACACCATAACGATCCTTGTATGATGGATAGTTTTCTTGCAATAACCGTGCAACGCGAGTGCAAAAAGCAGGTAATTCGGTACTTTCGGTACATAATTGAGTATGTAGTGAGTGAGAGAGGGAGGAGGGAGCTGAGATTTGTGTCAGTAGGTTCGCCGCGGTGGTCTGGAGCAGTCATACGCTCGCTAGTCTCCTGCCACCACTTGTCTCTCTCTCTCAGCCACATTACGTGCTGAAATTGCCACTCGAGTTATGTCGAGCGCCGCCACATAGTCCAGCTTTATTTAACTCGACTTATGTTGCGCGCCGCTAGTTATGGGTTAAAGGCCTGCGCCATATTAAACACCGTTCGCCACACGTCAGGGGACATTAAAGAGGGAGTAAGCACTGGTGACATGACCACCTGATTCGCAATGCGATCAGGCAGTTTGCAGACTAAAGACATTCTGAGGTCTTGTCTCGCTCGTACCGCCTCAAGCAAGGCGGTGCGGATGTCACGCAGAGATTGGATTGACGACTGAAGAAGCAGTCGCCGGGACAATTCAACCGATCGTCTGGCATCCGCGTCTGCGATTGCCTGAGTGGACCGGAGCAAAGACTTTGCTACCTGTTGAGACACTATGTATTGAGAGAACAGGCGAAAAGCTTTCCCCCTTAGCCTAAATTCTCGGTCTAGATGAGTTGGGGTAGGGGTAGTGAAAGGGTCTTTTAGCTCACAAAGATTAATTTTAGGGGCAGCTAAGAAAGCAAACAAAGCTGAAGGGACTCCGCCGGCAGAACACACTGGCATGGAGAACCAAGAATGAGTATCTTGAGGGATCTGGTGGGAAGTTTTGGAAGTAAATGTGGTCGCAAAGTTTTGAGCCTCTGTCTCCCATTCCACCCAAGGTCCTGCACCCAACTGCCCCACCTTCAAGACTGGATTAGCTGCTTCGTCTGTGACGGTTTGTAAATCAAGTTCTGGAGTGAGAGCTGACAGAGTCTTAATGTCATTAAACCCATCCAGCTTAGACCAGTCTGAAAACAATTTTGAAGCTGAGGCAGGGGTAAAGCCGGCTTAGTAGCATAAACAAAATAGTCCTGGTGATAATAACTAGGTATAGCCTTTATATTAACGTCTAGTACATTTCCCAAAGTATCCAAGGCCCTTAATTTCTTAGATTTATTGCCCTGGATGACCCACTCACGCGGTACTGGGAGTTCCCCTGACAAGGTAGGTTGGGCGAGCTCTGGTTTAGTGGGGATCAAAAGGACCCATGACTCGTCTGGTCCGTAAAGCAAGGGCATAGCTACCTTTCTGAGAGGCGCCTTGTCTAGAGGGGGTGGATTGACATCCGTTATAACCCTTACATTCGAAGTGGTCAATGCCGCCGTAGCAGGCCTAGTAACCACTGATGGTGACAGAGTGGGAGGGTGAGGGATCTGAGTTAAAGCAATAGAAGTCATCAGAGGCCGTACCGTAGAACTTGTCGTGGGAGCTCCCAAGTCCACTGTGGGAGTTTCCTGTTGTTGGCCAAAAATTTTAGATAAAGCATTACTAAGTAGCCCATCAATTTCCTGTGCAGTGACAAATTGACTTGATGATGTACTCACTGGTGAATCATTAATATCCCGCGCGGCGTCTAAGCCTGAACCTGACTCTTGCCCTTCCATATCCGAAATTATTGAAACCTCGTCTTTATCCTCCTGTTCCTCCTGAGAAGATCCCGCCGAAGCTGGGGTACCTCGTTGCCAAGATAAGTCAGGAATAGAGGAAGGGATCGCCGCGTCCCTGTGGACGTCAGCCACTGTGTCACTAGTTTGAGCCGGAAGTGGGTGGTCAGACCCCGGCCGAGAAAATCGCCAAACACCGAGGCCTTGGCCTACACTCTCTTGGGAGTCTGAAACACTCTCAATCACTGATCCCCCTGAACTCTCCAATTCCAGGGTTAAAATGTTAATGGGTAAATCATCTTTAGGTACAGGCACTGTACTGGACCCTTGAGACCGAACACAAACTCTGTCTGGGGTAGAGGTACGATGAGAAGCACTAGAAACTGGCGAATGTAGGGAGGCCGTTCTATTATGGGAATCCTTTTTGGAAGATTTATGGCTGCGGTGTGACCGTGAACTACTCTTCGATTTGGAGGATTTATCGCCGTGACCACTGGTGGAACTTTCCGTCTTACTCTTCTTACTCGATGGTGAAGAGGCAAGACTAGGTGGCTGGTGTCTGAGAGGTGACCTAGACCGAGATCTCTCCCGAGACGAGGAGGCTGCCGCCGGGGGTGTAGGCTCTCTTGGACGTTTCGGAGTAGCAGCAGAAGACACAGAACCCTGACCAGTCTCCGCCGGCTTATGACTAGTTACTCGAGAGGAACGTTTAGGGGGAGGGTGTTCGAAAAGCAGCCTATCCCAAAGAGGGACGTTGTCACATTGAAGTGACTTATGAGCCACAATCGTAGTATATGCTGACATCTGTTGCCTAACCTCTCGTAAGGCGACCGCTGCGGACTTATCATTGTCGCAGAGGACCTTGACACTTAATTGGGAGCAAAAGGAACAGTTGCGCATCACCCACAGACCCCTTGAACGGTCTAGACATTTAACACACTTGATGCAAAGAGTGTGCGCAAAAATAGGGATACCGGCACAGGTAGGGGTAATGCATAAAGCAAAAACTGGGGCCAAGGTAGCCATGACAGAGACTGGTGGGGAAAACTACTGCCAGGTCTGTATTGGTCCGCCGGAGCCCAGCTCTGGAAAAAAAGAAAATTTCCAGGAATTAATGCTCATAGGGTTAACCCAACATGTTCGCACACAAGTGTTACTAACCCGCCGGGTAACGAGATGTAATGACACAACGATCACAGCTCGCTACGCGGCGGGGTTCAGAATATCTAAACATATCTTTAAGAAAGTGAAGAATACCCTCTGACATAATATAAAGGACCAGCATGGCGTTTATAGTCTTTCCGGTGGTGACTGTTTCAAGATTCAATTTTGGAAAACAACCCCCCACAAAGACGCCGGCCCTTGAATTATTTAGCAGAATAACACAGGGCAGGCTGATACGAGATCTGATTTCTAACGAATTGTCACAAAAGATCGCCGTAAGTTTGAAGGCGACGATACATTAACGTATCTCTCAATTAAGTGGTTAACGAAATTGAATTGTAAATTCCTTATTTCCTCCTCCCAGGAGCACCCGCCGGGTGTAAAAACGATGTTAACCCTAATTGAACCCTCGATCGCCGTAAGTGTAAAGGCGGCGATACATATAGTATCACTAAAATGGATCGGTTAACTAACTGAATGACTTAGTCGTTCATCCCACCCTACCAAGGTGCACCCGCCGGGTGAGATGTCAAAACGTTAACCCCATAAGTTCCTGACCCCACTTCTTTGTAAAAGATCGCCGGGGAGGAAAGCCCTTAACAACAGCTAGGTTTTTCCTGTGGTTTGTAAAACCGGGTAGAAAAACTTCATAACATATGTCCGCATGAACAATGTTAGATGGGTACAACCAATCCGCCGGGAATCAAAGGGAGCCTGAAAACAGGCACCAACACAGAGACGCAGTCCTGGAGAGCCACAGACACCTCATCGCCGGGGACACAAGCCTGTGTTGAAACCACGCGTGGCCCAACACGGCTCTCGGCCGGTTTTTTCATGGTGTAACCGAGAAAAAAACCCCGGAAAGTAACCCACCCCGTTCAGAAACCATCTGAACGCACATAGGACTCGAAGGAAAGCCAAGCACGACTAGCCTAGGGTCCACACAATAATCCGTGGAATTAGCCAATACACAACTAAACCAGGAAACAAACATAGTCCGTGGAATTAGCCAATACACAACTAAACCCGGATACACATGACACAGTAGGACATATTTATAAAATAAACAATAACACTTGTACATGTGGCAAAGCTACGAGCGGCTGGGTAGGCCTAAGTAGACGGCATAAGAAATGTTGAAATATAAACAAAAACACTGGAAATATAACAACAGGAACCACCGCCAACACACCACTGTAGAAAATACTTCCGGCAAAGGGAAGACTGACTCGGGACCCAGAAAAAACTTCACTAAGTGAAGAAAAATACGCTGGGAACGTCAGTAAGCAACGCTTACCTCATCAGAAAGATAAAAGGCAGCATAACTAACGCGTAATGAAAGCCGCCTGCATCACAAGCTAACTCAACTGTGAAAAGATCACAAGTCCACAACAGGACCACAAGGGTACATCCGAAATAGATGCCCCAAACACACGACCCAAAATACACTGCACTGCGGGCAACCAGCCCAGGACACTCCTGCTACGCATATCCTAACCTTACTCGATACATCCCGGAGTAAACAAATGAGAAAAAACTCACTAGGGACGCAGCAAATGCGGAACCAGCGGAGCGTGGGGAGACACGTCCGGGCAGGCTGAGCGCAGAGCAGAGAAGGAAGAATGACGCCTGAATCAGCGTCTGGTCAAAGATCCACACAAGTACATCCACGATATGATGGAAAGCTTATTGGATAGTTATTCTTATTTTCTTTTTATTTTTATTTTTTACGAAGTTTTTTCGTAGTGAGAACCCAATTCATAATGACTGAAGCCATGAGTGAGGTCGCGTGCGCTCATGATGAAGGCTCCTCAGATTTTAAATGCTCTGCGCGGTAGATTCAAACTACGGCGGATTAGTGTTTGAAGAGGATGCCTTATGTAATAGGCATGTTCGTCAATGATGGAGGGGCCACTAATAAATATCCTTCTCTGGTCTAGCTGACATGCTATTCTTAATATAGGATGGGATAAGGAAGATTTTGGTTTTGGTTAAGGATGGGATAGGATGGTATTTGGATAGGTATTTAGAGGGTTAGTTCATCACCTGTTGGAAATTCACCTGGTGTCTGGCAAGAAGTTGTTGGCTACGTGTGGGTCATGGTGAACGTCCGCGGGGGTGGGTTGGGGTGTCCTTTTGGGGTGGGGGGCATGCCACTCCTTAAATATGTATATATGGGATTCTCTACGCTAATGAGGTTTTCTTATGATGTGGTGGTGTCAAGAGTGATACTCCTAGGAAGGGTTGATCCTGGGTTCTAGTTTCTACTTACTAGGATTACTCATGGGGCTCATAATAGTAGTTTTCGTGAAAATGCAAGTCAGGCAGAACCGTCGACTGCTTAGGGGTGAGAGTTGGCTGTTAGTCCCCTCGCGCCGTCCGCCCTCCTGGTTCAGGTTGTGAGTTGGGCTAGTAAGTTAGAGGGTAGTAAATGGGGTTACAAGAATGAGTCTTTATCTGCTATTTATTGGGGTGAGGAATTGAACGGGATCGGCATGTTAGAACGTTCGTCTGGGCGTCTTTACAGGGGGAGGGGTTTGATATTGGAAAGGGGGTGGTTTGAGTCTAGGCGCCGCGCCGCTCGTGACCTAGGGTCGTGACCCTTAATGCGCTGGACATAGGGGTGGCATTCCCCTACGATCGAACAGGTAGGGTGGCGTGTGCAGCGGGGCGTGAAGGAGCAAAAGACAGGGTGACCCACAAAACAGGTGACCACTGAGCATAGGGTCATGAAACAAAACAGAGTTGTGTGGATTGTGGATACGGAGGAGGTGATTGGAAGACGTATAACAATTGTGGAAAAGTAAATGGAAGAGAGGAACACAATTGCGGATAAAAGATAATTAACCTAAGGATTGAATACATGCATAAACGACGGCATATTAAGACGTCGTCCTAATAAGATGATGAAAACCAGTTTGGTATGCACGTGGCACAATACGACACAAGAACAGTGCTGCTATGTCGTATCAATACTGGTGGCATACTTCAGTTAATATTATATATAGACTTAGTTACTAGAAGAACAAGGCAAGGGGGGGCGACTGAGCACGGGGGTACATATATCTATACTCGTCATGGAGAGAGAGATACGAGGTAGCTTTCCTGCATCTCTCCTGATAATCGTCTGCAGATTGGTCATAGTGAGTTTATCCGAATTAACAGGCCTAAATCAATACAATAACTGGCATAGGGTTATCGGGTGTATACTGTCGTGGTTAAAGGTTGTTACATAACTCGTAATTAACTTATCTAAATCAACAGGCATAACTCAATACAAGAACTGGCAAGGGACACAAATTGACAGACGAACAATGCAACGTAAGGTTATGTATAGCTAACTGCTAAAAATGGGGGAACGAAGATAGGTGTCTTCTCTTTTTACAAGTTCCCTAAATAATGTTAACATTAGGGAGTTGGTACATCAATAAAATAGCAATGTGGATCTCAGTGAGTTATGGGGCTGTCTAGTGTAATTTCATAATTAATCTGGAATTACTCCTAGGTATTTTGTCTAGTGAAATGGAGGTGGTATTAGGAAGGTTGGGAATATATAGTTAGTGGATAAAACAACGGGAGGTTAGAGACATAGAATTGGGGGGGGACTATGATTGTTATATAACTAAATACAGGGCTGACGTAATCACGATCTGATTTGGTGTGAAATGGAAGCTAAGGTGTCTTAGATCGCCTCGAACCTACACAATGAAAGTATTATAGCCTGTATGGTGGTTACATAATTAAATACATACTTAGGTGGTATATCAAGAATATCAGTGAGTAAAGTATTGTGGTTTGCCTCGAACCTACACAATGAAAGTATTATAGCCTGTATGGTGGTTACATAATTAAATATATACTTAGGTGGTACATCAAGAATATCGGTGAGTAAAGTATTGTGGTTTGTATATTAGAAGACTGTGATTGAGAGACGTATAAATGGAGGTGGTATTAGGAAGGTTGGGAATATATATAGTTAGTGGATAAAACAACGGGAGGTTAGAGACATAGAATTGCTAGAATTGGGGGGACTATGATTGTTATATAACTAAATACAGGGCTGACGTAATCACAATCTGATTTGGTGTGAAATGGAAGCTAAGGTGTCTTAGATCGCCTCGAACCTACACAATGAAAGTATTATAGTCTGTATGGTGGTTACATAATTAACCCTTAAAAAGCGGCTCACCACTTAAGTCGAGTTAAATAAAGCTGGACTATGTGGCGGCGCTCGACATAACTCGAGTGGCAATTTCAGCACGTAATGTGGCTGAGAGAGAGAGACAAGTGGTGGCAGGAGACTAGCGAGCGTATGACTGCTCCAGACCACCGCGGCGAACCTACTGACACAAATCTCAGCTCCCTCCTCCCTCTCTCACTCGCTACATACTCAATTATGTACCGAAAGTACCGAATTACCTGCTTTTTGCACTCGCATTGCACGGTTATTGCAAGAAAACTATCCATCATACAAGGATCGTTATGGTGTCATTCGAAAGCTCTGTTTATGCCCTTTCAGGGATAGATACTTGTTTTACGTTCTGGGTCTTATTTAGGCATGAAAATGATCACGTAAACAGCCCTATTTTGGCTAAAAACACCCCGCTGGGCGGTACACATAAATAAACCGCATAGGCCGCTCGTAAGGTGTTAAATACATACTTAGGTGGTACATCAAGAATATCAGTGAGTAAAGTATTGTGGTTTGTATATTAGAAGACTGTGATTGAGAGACGTATAATATGTGGAATGAATTGGGAGAGAGAGAGAGAGACCAAATCAGGAATGGAAAAGGGACCGGGGATCTCGTTGGGATGGGGGTTTCGCTCTCAGGATTTTCGTTCCTGTGGCTCGTTAGGGTTGGAGGTTTCGCTCTCAGGTTTTTCGTTCCTGTGGTATTTTAATAATGATCATTAGGCCTATTGAAAAAAATATATATGAAAACTAAAGGCTATTTGCTGCCGTCCATAAGAGTTCAGAGTGAATAAGATTTTCAGCCACATTTCCAAGATCACTTGCTGGGGTACTGTTAATACGTAAAATATATTAACAAGGATTCTCTATAGCCTACTAGGTATTAACAATTACTAAAGGTATTTTCGATCTCACTATTGTGTGCCACATAATTATGAACGCAGTTTAGTCATAAAAACGCATTGCATCAAGGTGTGACGACTATAGGCTATGGTGTTAGAGGAAATGGTGATTATAATAATTATAGAACACTGGTGGTAATGGTGATACTGTATATACTATGGTATATAGTGATAGTATAGAAAATATGTTAAGTACAGTTAGTATAAGTAGAAATGATGTGCTTAAGGAAATTGACAGACTGAAACCTCAAAAATCGCCTGGTCCTGACGAGGTATATGCTAGAGTATTAAAAGAATGCAGAGATGAGTTAAATAGCCCATTAGCATTTTTATTTAACAAGTCATTAGAAACAGGTTTAGTTCCAGAAGGTTGGAAGCTTGCAAATGTAGTTCCGATCTTCAAAAAAGGTGATAAATCGATAGCATCCAATTATAATAATAATAAGAATAACTATTCAATAAGCTTTCCATAATAACGTGGATGTACTTGTGTGGATCTTTGACCAGACGCTGACTCGGGCGTCATTCTTCCTTCACTGACATATCAAGTAAACCAAAATCCTTAATACATCAACGAATGGGAAGGGGATGGTCGGGAGGGCCCCAGTCGTCAATGATTACGGGGCCACTACTAAATATTAGGTTTTCTTTATCTCCTTACAGGAGTCAAACATATAATTTATTAGTGGCCCCTCCATCATTGACGAACATGCCTGATATCTAAGACTGGAGGGGGACATTCGTAATCATATCATAACTCTAGTAAAAGCAGATAATCAAACAACCACATAGTATTCTTACTTCGAAAAAATATATATTTATTGGCGCAGCACATAAATACAAAAAAGGGGTTCAAGCAGGAGCGTGCTTCAAAGAAGCCTGCTTGATAAAAAGGGTTAACTCTTGAGACTCTGCGAACAGATCTGTAAGTTAAACAGGCACCCCACTCAACATAAGTGGTGAAAAATAAAAACTTATAAGTTTACATGTGCACATATAACCCCATAATACTAGTGGATACATCTTGCAAAATATATCCAATGCTTAAAATTAAATTGCTTTCACAGCTAAAACTACTATAACAACACTGTTGTTTGTACTACCATTGTACTAGCACAATTTCCTGCACTGAATAGTACAGAGAAATTTTCATATCACACTACTCATAACTAGTATCACAGCTCTTATACTCAGGCGGGGTCTAGGGTGTCCTATGTTACACTGACTGCACCCCCCCCCCCTTTTCCTTGAAATTAAACAAAAGTGACATAAGGGCCACCTAGACCCTCTGCCTTAAAGCTATACATGGCAAGGAAGGTTTGTCTAGAGCTACTGACAGGTATCGAGTCAAAAACGTATGATTAGAGGCCCAAAAATATGTGGACGTAATATCTTCCACAGAAAAATTCTTAAGGAAACGCAAAGAGGCTGCCCATTTGCGTAAATCGTGGGCCCTACCCACAACGCCGGGATTACTCTCTTTAATGACCTCGACCAAAAGAGAAGCCAATCTACGTTTCAGCAAGAGCTTACCCGTACTTGCTACCCATAAAGCACCCTGGGGGTTTAGAGGAGCTACTCTCAAATATTTGGTTAGAGCCTGCACTGGACATAAATTATGGTGCACCTTTCCCCTTTTCAACGCCGGCACAGTGAACTCTGAAAACATGTGTTCACTGTGCTCATTCTTGGCTATGAACCCTGGGGAAGGTGCAATGTGAATAGACTCATTAAGCCTACCAAACCTGAGGCAATTAGGTGTGTTGCTCATCGTCGCCAGCTCAGACACTCTGTTCCCGGTGGCCAAAGCCAAAAGGAATACAGCCTTTTTTAAGATTAATGTAAAGTCTGCAGTATTATGGTACAGACGGGAATGAAGTAAAGACAATGCTTTGTCTAGAGACCAAGTAGGCATGAGCTGACGGGGAGGTGGACGGAGTTTAAAACATGCCCTCATAAAACCTGTTTCCTCTGCGACTGGTATGGTGAGACCGGTAAGGTCCCAAAATGGCATCCTAATCGCTGTTAAGTAATTTTTTAACGTTACCACAGATAACCGTTTCTGCTCGAACAGATAATTTAAATAATTAAAAACTAACGCCACCGAGGGCACAGTTTGTTCTGTCCTAAGGGTCCAAGAAGTAAAGGCTTGCCAATGTGATTGATACTGTCGTTTTGTAGACTGAGTATATTGATTCATTAATTTATTGGTCACGTCTCTACCATACGGTGCTAGCCACTTGGCCTCCTGAATGTCCATAATGCAAAAGTCAGCGAGGTCGCTAGGTTGCCAATCGTGTCTAAGTGGAAAAACCCGACCGGGAGCGACACCGGGTGCGGGCACCACGTTTTCAATTGCTGGTACCACAACTGCGCCGGCCACAGGGGCGCGATTAGCAAGACTAAGTCCCGATAATCTCATAGTTTGTTTACTACATGGCACATTAGAGACGCGTCTGGCGGCGGAAACAGATAGATGGAACTCCACCTGTTCCAGTCTGTCACCAGGGCGTCTGGCCCCCCTGCCGGCGTTATCGTCCGGCGGGTGAGGTACATTGGGCGTTTGTGAGTCTCCTCGGACGCAAACAGATCCACTTGTGGATGGTAAAGCTCCGCAATCATTTGGTTGAAAATGGGCTGCTTGAGCTCCCATTCTACTGTTGTGCTCTGTCTCCGAGACAGAGCATCTGCCCAGACGTTTGCTACGCCTGGGAGATAAGATGCGTGAAGATGAATGTCCAGCCTGTTGGCTAGAATAAAAATCTCTTCTGACACGTTTAGCAACTTCCGAGACCTCGTTGACCCTTGTTTCTGAATACAGTGAATTGCTTTCAGATTGTCCATTCTGAAGGCCACCGACTTGCCCCGTAAAGTAGAGCCGTGAGCCTGAAGGAAATATAAGGGGACTAGTAATTCTTTGACATTGATGTGGGAGATTTCTAAATGGGACCAAAGCCCTTGACCCTGGTGCCCTTGGTTTGACTGAAAACCCCAACCTATCGTTCCTGACGCATCCGTGTCTACCCATACCGTCGGCGGAGGAGGAGAGGTCCATGACATTATTGAGTGCAACATTTCCCTCTTCGCCCAGACCGCTAGTAAGGTGTGGATTAATTTTGGTATGGGCCATAATTTTTCCGCCGGTAATAGTGGAAAATATTTGTTGCCCTCCAATATTAAACGCTTTACCCTCAACCGGCCCAACATTACAGTTAGTTGAATCCAGTTGAGAGAGCCGACCAGAGACTCCCAGATTCTCCGTGTCATAGTCAGACTGTGAAGGAACAGGAACAGTTTCCTGCGAAACCTGTTTCGATTGTCCACACTCTGACTCAGAGTGAGAGCAGCTGTGTCCCAAACCATCCCTATCCACTGAACTACTCGTGAGGGAACAAGGTTTGACTTTACCAGATTTACCTTGAACCCTAGAGTTTTGACATGTTTTAATGTTATGTTGACATGATTTATGCATACTTGCTCCGTCTCTGCCACCACTAGCCAGTCGTCTAGGTACCACAAAATCCTGATCCCTTGTTTTAACAATGGCATCAGGGCTTGCCGGACTAATTTTGTGAACAAGCGAGGTGCCAGGTTCAATCCGAATGGCATCCTCTGAAAAACATAATTTTGATCTTAGATCCCCCCGGCTGTGCTTTTGCGACTGGCTTGGGTTTGGGAATGTTAAAAGGTTTCTTAGAAGGGGTGGGACTTTGTTTAAAGGCCTGAGCCATATTGAAAACCATTCTCCACACATCAGGGGACATTAAAGAGGGAGTTAGCACTGGTGACATGACCACCTGATTCGCAATTCGATCAGGAAGTTTCCGCACCAAGGACATCCTGAGATCTTGTCTCGCTCGTACTGCCTCAAGTAAGGCTGTGCGGATATCACCCAATGACTGAATTGACGTTTGAAGGAGCAATCGCCGAGACAGTTCAACCGATCTTCTGGCATCCACGTCTGCGATTGCCTGAGTGGATCGGAGCATCGATTTCGCCACCTGGTGCGTCACAATGTACTGGGAGAAAAGTCTATACGCTTTCCCCCGTAGCCTAAATTCCCGGTCTAGGTGAGTTGGAGAAGGAGTAGTGAAAGGGTCCTTGAGTTCACATAGATTGATTTTTGGGGCAGCTAAGAAAGCAAACAAAGCCGAAGGGACTCCGCCGGCAGAACACACTGGCATAGAGAACCAAGAATGACTATCCTGAGGAATTTGGTGGGAAGATTTTGAGGTGAAGGTGGTTGCAAAGTTTTGAGCTCCGTCTCCCATTCCACCCAAGGTCCCGGGCCCAACTGCCCCACCTTTAATACTGGATTAGCGGCTGTGTCAGTGACAGTTTGCAAATCTAATTCTGGAGTGAGAGCTGACAGTGTTTTTAGGTCATTAAAACCATCATGCTTGGACCAGTCAGAAAACAGTTTCGAAGTTGAGGCAGGGGGCAGGGCAGGCATAGCAGTATATACAAAATAGTCCTGGTGATAATAGTTAGGAATGGCCTTAACATTAACATCTAGTACATTCCCCAAAGTATCCAAGGCCCGTAATTTTTTAGATTTATTGCCTTGGATTACCCACTCTCGTGGCACTGGAAGTTCCCCTGACAAGGTAGGTTGAGCGACCTCTGGTTTAGTGGGGATCAATTGTACCCATGACTCGTCGGGACCGTACAATAGGGGCATTGCTACCTTTCTTATTGGTGCTTTATCTAAAGGGGGCGGATTGACATCCGTTATAACCCTTACATTAGAAGTAGTCAGTGCCGCCGAAGCAGGCCTAGTGACCACAGATGGTGATATAGAGGGAGGGTGAGGAATCTTAGTCAAAGCAATAGAAGTCATCAGAGGCCGAACATTAGAACTTGTCATGGAAGCTCCCAGGTCCACTGTAGGAGTCTCCGGCTGTTGGCCAACATTTTTAGTTAGAGCATTAACCAGTAACCCATCTATTTCCTCCGCCGTGACAAATTTATTCGATGATGAACTCAAAGGTGAATCATTCCGATCCTGTGCGTCGTCTAAAACTGAACCCGACTCTTGCACTTCCATGTCTGAGATAATAGATACTTCGTCTTTGTCATCTGGCTCCCCGTGAGAGGATTCTGCCGAAGCCGGAGTCCCGTCGTGTTGCCAAGACAAGTCTGGAATGGATGATGGGATCGCCGCGTCCCGGTGGACATCAGCCACTGTTTGTGTATCTTGAGCCAGACGTGGGCTTTCAGTCCCTGGTCGAGAATACCGCCATACACCTAGGCCTTGCCTGCACTCCCTTGGGAGTCCTATACTCCCTCAATTATGGAGCCCCCACTTGACTCTGCTATAGGACGATCACTGTCCACCGAACTCTCCAATTCTAAGGTTAGAATACTAATTGGCAAACTATCTTTTGTTGCTGACACTACACTAGCCTCATCAGATTGAATACTAGCTTTGTCGGGGGTAGAGGTATGACGAGATGCACTGGACTCCGGTGAACGCCGGGAGGCCTTTCGATCATGCGAGTCTTTTCTAGAAGATTTGTGGCTACGGTGCGACCTAGAACTGCCTTTGGACTTTGAAGATTTCTCGCTATAACCACTTGTGGACCCCTCTGTCTTGCTCTTCTTACTCGCCGGCGAAGAAGAGAGATTAGGCGGCTGCTGTCTAAGAGGGGACCTGGACTTAGATCGCGCCCGTGACGTGGAGGCTGCCACGGGGGCGTAGGTTCTCGCTGTCTCTTAGATGTGCCTGGGGCTGTAGAAAGTGTAAGACCCTGTCCAGTCTCTGCCGACTTTCGTACAGGTACTCTAGAGGGACATTTAATGGGTGCTCAATTAGCAACTTATCCCAAAGAGGTACGTTATCGCATTGAAGTGACTTATGAGCCACTGTAGTAGTATAAGTGGTCATCTGCTGCCTGCCCTCCCGTAAAGCGACCGCTGCGGTCTTATCATTGTCTAGTAAAACTTTATGGCTTAATTGAGAGCAAAAGGTACAGTTCCGCATAACCCACAGACCCCTTGAGCGGTCGAGACATTTAACACATTGAATGCAAAGGGTGTGTGCAAAAATAGGGATACCTGAACAGGAGGGTGTAATGCACAAAGCAAAGACAGGGGCAAAGGTAGCCATGACAGAGACTGGTGGGAAACTTACTCCAGGTTCTGTATAGACCCGCCGGGACCCAGCTCTGGAAAAAAAGAAAATTTCCAGGAATTAATGCTCATAAGGTTAACACAACATGTTCGCACACAAGTGTTAAATAACCCGCCGGGTAACGAGACGTAATACTCAACGACTACAGCTCGCTACGCGGTGGGGTTCCTAAGTAAAAGATTTCAGAATATCTTAACTTGTCCAAAAGATTTATGAATACCCTCTGACAAAATATAAAGACCAGCATGGCGTTTATAACTGATTTAGTCTTTCCGGTGGTGTTTGTTTCAAGATTCAATTTTGGAAAAAAAAAACTAAAAAGACGCCGGCTCCCGAATTATCTCGCAGATCAAAAACTGGGAAGCCTGACAAAAGTACGAGATCTGACTTCTACCGAAGTGTCTTTTAGATCGCCGTATGTAGAAGGCGGCGATACAAAACGTATCCCTCAATTGTCTGGTTAACTACACTGAATTGCAAATTCGTTATTCCCACTCTTCCAAGGAGCACCCGCCGGGTGTGAATTTAAGTTAAAAAACGTTAACCCCAATTGTGCCTGAAATCGCCGTATGTTGAAGGTGGTGATACACAATGCATCCCTCAATTGTCTGGTCAACTAAACTGAAGTTTGCAAATTCGTTCATCCCACCCTTCCAAGGTGCACCCGCCGGGTGTGATATTACGTTTTAAAAAGTTAACCCCAATTGTTCCTATCCCCACTTCTTTGAAAAAGATCGCCGGGGAGGAAAACAAACAACAACAACAGCTTAGTTCTTTACTGGCTTTGCAAAACCGGGAAAAGAAACTACACACAACACGTGTCCGTATGAACACTGTTAGATGGGTACAGCCATCCCGCCGGGATTCAAAGGGAGCCTGACACAGGCTCCATTACAGAGACGCAGTCCTGGAGAGCCACAGACACCCACTCGCCGGGGAAACAAGCCTGTTTTTAAACCACGCGTGGCCAAAACTCGGCAAGCAGCCGGGTTTTTCACGGTGTAACCGAGAAAAAACCCGCCGGAAAAGCAACCCACCCCGTCCAGATACCATCTGAACGCAACACTGGACCGAGGAGTTAGCCAAAACACAACTAACCCCTGGCCCACACAATAGTCCGTGGAATTAGCCAATACACAACTAAACCAGGACACATAAATAGTCCGTGGAATTATCCAATACACAACTAAACCAGGACACACATGACACAGTAGTACATATTTATAAAATAAATCAATAACACTTGTACATGTGGCAAAGCTACGAGAGGCTGGCTAGGCCTAGGCAGACGGATAAAAGTAAACATGTCGGAATATAAACAGAAAGCACTGAATTATATCACAACAGGAACCACCGCCAACACACCACTGTAGCAAACACTTCCGGCAAAGGGAAGAATTGACTCGGGACCCAGAAAAAACTTCACTAAGTGAAGAAAAATACGCTGGGAACGTCAGCAAAAACACGCTACCTCATCAGAAAGATAAAAGGAAGCAATAATAACGCGTAAAGAAAGCCGCCTGCATCACAAAGCTAGCTAACTGTGAAAAAGTTCACATGTCCACAACAGGACCACGAGGGTACACCCGAAATAGATGCCCCAAACACACGACCCAAAATACACTGCACTGCGGGCAACCAGCCCAGGACACTCCTGCTACGCATATCCTAACCTTACTCGATACATCCCGGAGAAAACAAATGAGAAAAAACTCACTAGGGATGCAACAAATGCGGAACCAGCGGAGCGTGGGGAGACACGTCCGGGCAGGCTGAGCGCAGAGCAGAGAAGGAAGAATGACGCCCGAGTCAGCGTCTGGTCAAAGATCCACACAAGTACATCCACGTTATTATGGAAAGCTTATTGAATAGTTATTCTTACTTTCTTTTTGTTTTTATTTTTAACGAAGTTTTTCCGTAGTGAGAACCCAATTCATAATGACTGAAGCCATGAGTGAGGTTGCGTGCGCTCATGATGAAGGCTCCTCAAATTTGTTATGCTCTGCGCGGTAGATTCAAACTACGGCGGATGAGTGTTTGAAGAGGGTGCCTTATGTAATAGGCATGTTCGTCAATGATGGAGGGGCCACTAATAAATATTGGATTATACATAGTCATGACTGTCATACAAATACTTGCAGTAGGTCTCGAATATACATTTTGATTGCATATTACTTGGAAATAAATAAATATAAGTTTCTCTGGTGGCAATCTACCCTTTCGCAAGTGTAAGGCGACACCAGTCTATATTTAGCTCTCTATCAAAAAAGGTTAACTGCCGATGTTTACTGACCACCCTCGTTCCTGGTCTATAATATAGTACTTTATTTACAGTCAATGGCCTACATATTTCTGTGGTACTTCACATGTGTCTAAAATGCAATGTCTGCTTGCATAAAAATGCAATTCTGAAAGCCATTTATACGTACGACATACGCATGTCTCACTTTCTCTCTCTCTCCATTCCTGACTCATGTTATTGTAGACTGTTATGCCCTGTTTTTCTACAGGATTAACTTGGGTAATGTGAGTTCTAAATGACTGGGTATATAAGGCTGCATGCACAATACAAGGTATGAGGAATAGAGAACACAAAGAAACACACGGTAACAAGATACACGATCACGTTTATTGATATACCACTTCTGAAATACTCGTGCAAGACAAAATATAGATTTGAACAACACTAGCATAAGTGGATCTGGATGGAGCCTAGTCTCCCACTTCCAACGTTCAGGTATTAATCTTCTGATCACTGGCTTTAATTCAACAGGTTTATATACCGAAGACCATCAATGTTACTTATAGAATCATATTCACAGTTAGATTTATTACTGGTAGCTCTGGTGCACAAGTAGTAGTTCACAGACTAGATTAGACACGCGTATTTTAGAGCACGGGAATTCTAGTAACCTCAGGGGGTACTGATCTAAGTTTTATATTCTTGTCTCAGAAATACATAGAACGCAAATCAGTGAGCGAACATTCAGATATCACTAGAGTTTCACTTCTATGTAATAATATCTGGGTATATGGTTGATTACGAGTTAGTATCGCCTGTTAATTAATGAACACTGATACGCTTAGCACTTCCTAATTGAATGGTTATATGAATTATACTGGGGCAAAGAGATAGCCACTTCGTAGAAATATGAATAAGTGAAATCTCTAAATAGCACTGTAGTAATGTAGTACTGATAGAGTGAATCTTGGGTAGTATTTGATGGGTCTGGTCCTGGTTATCTTGCGTCCATGATGTTGGGGGCTAGCGACTGGTTCCGCGGCCGTCCAGGGTGTCCATATGTATGAAGTTCTCCAATACGTGGACAGGTCCTTCTATTCAAATCTGCCACGGAGTCTGCTGGCTCTGAACTCACTTCTCAGCAACCAACAAGGATAGAACTCGAGGTTACTCTGGTGACCAACCTGGGTTGGTGTCTATCTTTCAACTGATTTTACTGGGGGCTGGAGCTGGGTTTATAGGCTCGGTTTTGGGCCCTGTAGGCCATAGGGATCTCGAGTCTTATGGACTTATTTGAGCTCTCAATAGATACGGGGACTAGGTAAGGTGGTGATTACTATTGTGGCACATGGCTATAGGAAGCCTTCATATTTTAATATAACTGAGCCTTAGTAAGAGGTACTATTTTGGCTATACTGGAAGTATTTTGGGGAGAGAGACTGGATCTACTTTGCGAGGAGGATGGGGACAGCTGTGATAGGAGCGTCTCTCTTAGATTGTTCAATCTTCATTCTATGGTATAGCGGAGGTGCTAATTTAGTGATCAGTGTATGCAAGAAAGGTAAATGGTTTATTGTGAGTTAATAGAGGTTAGTACAGGTGTTAGTCATGCATGGTTAGTTCATTGATAGGAAGAATTCCTGTGCTACCTGGCAATGACCCAGAAGTCAAAACAGGGGTCAGGTATACCTCCGCGGGGGTGGGGGTCTCCCTCCTCGGGTGGGTAAAAAAAGGGGTAGCCGGGCGCTCTCTCTCTGGGATGGTCGTCCGGCGGCTGTGGCTAGGGGCTTGCCATATCACCAGTGTTTGTAATAACCCTCTGTTTATGAGACAGATGTGGGTCTTCTTAATATCCAAAACCGAAGGTGCCTTGGCTAGCTGGTTTTACTCGGTTGGTTGTTAATTGTATGGTTTGCTGGATGTGGTGGAGACTGGGTTGCTAACTCTGCCACATTTATCTGGAAGTATGGCAATAGAAGTTAGTTACTGGTGAGGCGGCTAGCCTCGCACCGACGACCATTGGGTGCAGGGTTGTGAATAGGTTGTAAGAGAATAGATGGCATGCAAGGGGTTAGTAAAGTTCTAATGTTGTTCTGGCCTATTAACCTCTGAAGTGCGCATGGGGGTAATTGGAAACGTCCCCCTGTGCTGACGTATTTGAGGTGTTTCCGTCACTAAAATATTCATTGTGCCATTAATAACATTAATACTTATCCATATGCGCTTATTATGGGTTGATTATAAAGGTATTAACCTGAAACAACAATAAAACGAGTGAAAACAGCGTTTGGATGGTCAAAATCGGAGATATAGCCCGCGAGTTGTATAATGTATGGGTGAGGCAATCTGCTTTCCCACCAATTTCCCCCAAGGCCACTGAGACACAGTCGATCGATACTCTCTCTCTCTCTCTTGCACTCGCTTGCTATCAGTGATGACCACACCCTCCAATCGGATTTCTAATGTTAGCACGAAAATATACCTCAGAATAAGGGAATAACAGGGAAAATAGGTGATAACTGAAGGAGAGGAGGAAAGTGGGGAAGGAGGGGAGGTAGAGGACTGAGATTTTGCATGGCCCAGGGGCCAAAAAAAAAAAAAATTTTTTTTTTTTTTTTTTTTTTTTTTTTTTTTTTCGATGTCAAAAGTTGATTTTTTTTTTCTCTGACTCTTAAGAGTCTCCCCGCAGTGCGCCGGGGGAACTCTTAAGAGTCTCCCCGCAGCTCCCGGGTTAAGGAAAGGCAGGCTGGATAGGAGTATATATATAAAAGGTTGGAGAGCATTAGCAACGGAAAAATCAAGGATCTTCAAGAGGTATGAGAGAGGCTAGGTCGGACAAGAGTCGAAAAGCGCGGGGTATTTTAATGAGAGGGGAGGAGTTCAGGGGGCTTTAGGGAAATTTGACCCTAAGGTCTCTGAGCGTGGGGGCTGCAGTTGATATTGGAGTTTGAAAAGGCAGTGAAAGTACGTTAGCCAAATGCTACCGGGGAATGCAACTATGGGGTGGTATATGAGTCTGGAAAAGATAGAATTATGTGGACTGTGGGGCTGGGGGGGGAGGAGGTGAACTGTAGGTGTGTGCTTGACTGTGGGTAAAGTGGGAAAAAACATGGTGTATTATTCTTCGTCAGTACGAGGGGTTATGGATACTATTAGTTGGCACGAGCTTTTGCACGTCTAGCTGTCCCTGGAAACTGCGTTTTCTATGAAATATATATACCAAGAAAAGCGGCAGTTCGTAGGGGTACTTAGTTATTGTTTCGAGGTACTTATGACAGATACTGGGAACAAGGTTATCTATACAATCTCTGGTTGGGGTAAGAGGTGTAGGACACGAAGCAAATGGGTGTAGTGTGGACTGTGGATACGAAGGAGGTGAGTGGAAGACGTATAACAATTGTGGAAAAGTAAATGGAAAAGATGAACACAATGGCGGATAAAGATAATTAACCTAAGGATTGAATACATAGATTTATGGGGCGATTGTCTTCAGAAACTTAGTCTGGCAAGACAAGGTATTTTAGGGTATGTTGATATTAATACTTAACCTAAGGATTGAATACATAGATTTATGGGGGCGATTGGTCTTCAGAAACTGAATCTGGCAAGACAAGGTATTTTAGGGTATGTTGATATTAATACTTAACCTAAGGATTGAATACATAGATTTATGGGGCGATTGTCTTCAGAAACTTAGTCTGGCAAGACAAGGTATTTTAGGGTATGTTGATATTAATACTTAACCTAAGGATTGAATACATAGATTTATGAGGGCGATTGGTCTTCAGAAACTGAGTCTGGCAAGACAAGGTATTTTAGGATATGTTGGTATTAATACTTAACCTAAGGATTGAATACATAGATTTTATGGGCGATGAGTCTTCAGAAACTTAGTCTGGCAAGACAAGATATGTTAGGGAGGAATGTTAATATTAATACTTAAACTAAGGATTGAATACATCGATGAACGACGACATTATAGTCGTCGTCCTAATAAGGTGATGAAACCTGGTTGATCTGCACTTGGCACAATACGACACAAGGACAGTGCCGCTATGTCGTATCGATACTGGTGGCAGTTAATATTATAGAGACACTTAGTTACTAGAGGAACAATGCAAGGGGGCGACTGAGCACGGGTTACATATATCTATACCCGTCATGGGAAATGATATAAGAGGTCTAGGGACAGGCGTGGGTGTTTTAACTTCTAAGATATATAACATCTACTTCTCGGATGTAAGAACATACATAGATATATGGCTGTCTGATTTGTTGGTCTTGGCTCAACCTAGGGACAGGGCATGGGTGTTTTTAATATGAATGTATATTCCTGTTCATCATCATTGTAGTTAGAAGTGTAGGACACGAGGGGGTAGTGTACGTGAGGCGTGGAAAATGGTCAGTTTAGAAGGGGTAGGTAGGTGCGGCCTGGAGCTGCTTAGCCCTGCGGGCTTGGGCCTGTCTGAATTGGCTGGCTCGGTCAGCTGGTCCTTTCGTTCTGTGGACCTTTCTTTCGGGTGTTTCTGTGTGGTGTTCGCTCGTGGCTTCTCGTTCTGGGGCATTTTATAGACCTCTTGGTGGCAACGAACCCCAGATACCTGCTAGACATTAGGTTCAAAATCCCAAGACATCCATAAGCCTCGGGCACCTCCACAATTATCACACAGCTGCGTATGTTTCTTGATAGCTGCGTATGTTTCTCCCTGCCTTCACTCTCTCCACGACTCACTCCCTGCCTCCCTCACACCCACCCACCCCCACCCACCCTTTTAGGCTTCCGTCTGCTAGAAACTCATTGATAATGTGCGTAAATATCGCATGAATTGGTCTATATGCGGTATATATATTGTTGTATGGCACGTCTACATACGTACAAGTCTGTATTATAGCATGACAGTGCTCTAAGTACGAGATATACGTGATATTTATGGCGCAAAACGACCTCTCCCCCTTTCATTCCCAGCACAACTCAATCACACCTTGGTTCACGCATAGAAACTCATTGATAATGTGCGTAAATATCGCATGAATTGGTCTATATGCGGTATATATATTGTTATATGGCACGTCTACATACGTACAAGTCTGTATTATAGCATGACAGTGCTCTAAGTACGAGATAAACTTAATATTATAGCGCAAACCACACTCTCATCTCATAAATTGCCGCCAAACCTCCAACCCATCTTCATTCCCGCCTAAATATTCATTGATAATTCCCTTATATATTGCAATTTTTGGTCACTATGAGGCATATCCATTGTTATATGGGTGGCCTACACACGTATACGTACTATACATAGCCAAAAAGGGATAAAAAAAGGAGATATACGTGATATTACGCGGTAACCCACCCCCTCCTCCCTCAGGTTCCATCCCCTGGGCGCGTGAAAATTCGGCCGGGAAATCTCGCCGCTCGATGACAATCTAGCCGCGCGGTGCCATTCGCTCCACATTTTTCAGCTACGGACCGTTCCCCCACCCCCCCCAGATATTTTTGGGGGGTCAAATATATATGGGCCGATGCACGCAAACATTCCCTACACGCTGATGTACTTTTTATCGAAATTGGCAATGGGTCCCAAAATCATCATACATGCGCACAGTATGTACCTGTAAAAAAAAAAATGTGTGCCGCGGAGAGGTTAAGGGGAGATATTTTGGCTGGCTCAGTATAAATTTCCTTCTGTGTTGTGTTTTATAGATAAAACCTTCTGTTGAAGGTGAGTTGAATTGAATTGTGAAATATTTAAGATAAGTTTTGAGACCATTTTAATGTTTCTTATATGTAATTACAAAATTATACGACCCCCTTTGTCTTGGTTGAAGGTGAAATTATTCACTCTGTCTGATAATTGATAATTTAGATTTCAAATTCCATACTATTTTTCCTGTCAACCTTATTATGTATAAGATAATAATATGTTAATTGCATTATGTTAGTGTAGTATTATCACAGCAATTACATACAGTTGTCGAGTTCAGTACAGTAAACCCTCGCCATCTCGGACCTCTAGAGGTCGGAAACCAGTACTAGCCGGACTGGCTACGGCCTCTCGGACATGTACTTCCGTATTTCGGACATTTCTGTCATCGTTCCGACAGTGTCCGACGTTGTCGGATGATGCCCTCACGTCACCGGGCAATAAGGGTGAATATCCGACAAACAGAAGGGACGTCCGACGCCATCTACATCCGGGGCAAATTTTCGTTGCGTGAACTATTAGTTATATGGGATTAATTAGGTTAGGTCCGAACCATCAGGCATATACCCCTATAATGTTCGTAAACACCAAATAAATGTTATAATAAATTGTTATAATTAATAAATGATATACAGTAAACCCCCGCTAACTATAAGGGTAGTATTTGTCATTAATATGATAAATTTCACATGAAAAAAAAATATATATATCCCCGCGCTGTAGGCGTAATCCCTCCCCTCCCTGTCCCAAGCCTCAACTCCGACCCCGTTACTGTGATGATGTTGATAAGCCTATCTTATTTATTATTTATCTATGTGCTGGAAGGATATTATATTTTTCAATTCCATCACATTAGAAATTATTCAAAGATTACAAAAAGTCCAAATAAGACATAGTTATGTTAATGTATAAGGGAGTTAGGTAGATGAATTAGAGAGATAGATAGATAGAAAGAGAGTGTATATCGAGGGAAAAAAACAAAACAACAAATCTAACAAACGTAAATCTTCCGTCTCTGCTCGCACGGAGGGGAGAGTTGAAATATTTTGTTGACTACCGGTATCTTATTTATTATTTATCTATGTGCTGGAAGGATATTATATTTTTCAATTCCATCAGATTAGAAATGATTCAAAGATTACAAAAAGTCCAAATAAGACATAGTTATCTTAATGTATAAGGGAGTTAGGTAGATATGCATTAGAGAGATAGATAGATAGAAAGAGAGTTGCAGAGGGGGAGTGAGGATTTTATGTGGAAAAAAGCTAAAAATACCCTGGCAAAAAACTTCCGAACCATCGGTAAATCTCGGTAAAAAATTCATAAAGTCGAGCCAAAGTGTTTGTTGTGCGGGCAAGGGGTAGTATTATGCAACCTTCGGTAAAGTGAAAATTCGTTGTAAGAGTGTTCGTTGTGCAGGAGTTTACTGTACTGTGTTTTGTATTACAGATTATAGGGTTCGAATAGGGTTGTCTTCGTTTTCTAGGTTGACGCGGACGTCTCTCTTGAGGTCGGATTTTTTCCGTAGTCTCCGATTTCATTGTTGTCTCGGACGGACATTGGTTAGGTCGGATTTTATCCTCTGTTAGGTCGGACACAAGCCGGACTCCGGACATCTCGGACTGGGTCTCCCCCCAATTAGTCCGAGATAGCGAGGGTTTACTGTATATGTAACTTAATGTAACCAACATTCCTTTGCAGGTAGGGTGTATAGGCCTACACTCCGTTTTCTATTTTCCCATTTTCTTTATATATTTCTGAGGGTCAACTAAGTAAATTATATCTGGACCCGGATTCACTAACGGTCGTAGCGTGCGATGTCGTACAGCAACCCAGGATCCACACACTAACAGGTTAACCGGCCAGCCCTGGCCGTGCAGGGGGGAGAGTTTGCGTGACGTCACTGGAGCCTTGGGTCTGCCCTGACCTGACCACTTGACTCTCTGATATAGCCCAAGTTCATTATACCCAGTACCTGCTCAGTATTACCGTACTCACTTTCCATGTTGAGTAAAAAAAAAAAATCAAAAGAGGCAATGATAGTGGTGATGATGGTGATAACAGTGGTGATGATGGTGATAGTAGTAGTGATAATGGTGACAGTAGTAATTATTATGGTAGGGAAAGTAGTAGTGGTGATGGTCACAGTATTAGTAGTTGTAGGTGCATCAACTCTACAGGTTTACATTTAAGGAACAATAATTGTCATGTTTACAGCAATAGACATAACATTACATGTGGCAGATTATTACATGCGTCATTATCATCGCCGATACAGTCATAATATTATAAAAAATAACCATAGTAATTATCATCATGACAATAATAATAATAACAATAATAATATTACACTATATATTATACAATATATACAATACTAGATTGTGTAGGAATTTATTATTAAGGAGATAAATATGCAAATATATAACAAGAATGTGTGTGTTTGCTGAATGTCCCTCATCTCCTCAAACTAAGTAGAAATAATCTGGATTCAGGATTTGTGATGAAGAATAGATTATAGATATTATATCAGATGATTGCATTTGTGAAATGCCCATGATAACTAAATCTGAATATGGCTTAGCTTACAAACTTTGTGAAACTCACCTAAATGTTCAAGGACAACACATTATAGGTAGTAAAGTATGCAATTGGGAGGTTTGACATACCTCCCAACCTACCAAATAGGAAAACCTACTATTTGGTAGTAGTCTTGGAAAATCCAACGTCAAGGCTATTAACCTAATTGCAATGACGACTTGTCTATTTTGACTGCTATGTCGTCATTCCAACCGCGGTTAAAAAGAAAACGTCTAGAGTCTACTCCTTATCTTGCTCTAGGAGACGTTGTACATTAACCAAAACTACCACCGAAGGTGAAAAAAGCATAGAAGAGAAGAAAAAGGGATTTACCTTAGTTACCGCTTAAGGCCCATCCCGTGTTCCGTCATGTGCAGATCCCTGTCGAACGTGCGCATGAGCGACCCTCTCTTGTCATCACATCTCACGTCAGCAGAAGAACGCGGATGGGCAGGGGTCCAGCGTGAGGGAGGGTATTATGTACGTTGGATTTTCCAAGACTACTACCAAATAGTAGGTTTTCCTATTTGGTAGGTTGGGAGGTACGTCAAACCTCCCAATTTGTTAGTAGTCTTGGCAAATCCAACGTCAAGGCCGCATAACAAATAGGAGGAGGACATCCAAGCCCAACCTACCAAAAAAACCAATGCATAAAACAAAATTACGAATGACAAAGACACAATTTAAACAAGAGAGTTTAATAAAAGAGTGAAAAACTGAGGAGTAGCTAAAAAGAACAGTTTTAACACATTTTAATTCATTCATAGTAATGCAAAAACATAGACTTGTCTGAAACCAAAAAGGTACTGTACCCAAAATCCCTTTTCTTCAAAAACCAACAAAAACACTGAACACAAGAACAAAACAATTTTCAATGTGGCAAAAACACTTATGTACTGGAACAATACATAATCCCAAACTTGCAATCCAGTGTTGCAAACCCGTACACCCCCCCCCCCCCTTTGTCAAATAAAACAAAGGAAAAGAACGAGGGACAAGGGGGGAAGACCAGGGATCTTCGCCAGAGCACCAGGAAACACGACCCCCGAGAGCAATCACCGGCCGAGGGGGTCGAACACTGGACACGGAGAGGTAGGAGGAGATGAAGGAATTGATAGAAGACCACAAAACCGCTGAGGCGATGGCAGGGAAGGATCGACGTGGCAGGAACCGGAAGGAGGCAGCAAAGGATCTGACATCGTGCGCAGAACCCCTACAAACAGGGTGACGGGCACGAACGGTCCGACAAACGTGGCGGCCCATCTGCACCTGAGAGAGCCTCCCACCTGTCCGAGGAGACACCCACACAGCAGTACCCGAAGGCGGCGCCACAGACGCAACAGAGGAGTGCAAGGCTGACACCGGGCACAACACATGGCGAGGATGCCCACGCCGTAAAGCCTGGATGGCAAAAGGCTGGAAAACGGGGGCCTCCCTCCCATGCGTGGTAACAAAAGGAGGGGAGGAGGCAAACGAGACGCCATGCAAGGACGGGGAGAATTGCACGCAGTCCCGGGGCCGTGACAATGCCGCTAGTGCAGACACCCAATCCCCAGTGGCCAGAGCGACAAGGAAGAGTGGACGCCCGAGCAACGGAACCGGCGTAGCAGCCCTTGTATACGTGGGTGAAGCCAGAAGCACCAGAGCCCGCCCCAGATCCCACTGCGGAGGGACCTGGCGCGGAGGCGGTCGATCCCGGAAGGCAGCCGTCAGGAAGGAACCCAGCACCTGTGGCGGAACGACCAGCCCAGCGACGGACCCAAAGACCCCCCGGACGGCAGACAAGTGGGTACGTATAGCGTCGACTGGAAAGCGACGTATACGGAAGAGGTGAAACAAGGAGCGTAGGACGAGGGAAGGAGAGCCAACTGGCAGGCGAGTGGCCTGTAGCCACCTAGTAAAAGACCTCCAGCGGGACCCGTAAGTCCCCCAAGGAGAAGACGGCCAGGAACGCTGCAGGAAGTCAGTCAGGGCCCGGCCGGGGACCGGGAGCCACCGTGCCTCATGATCAAGCACAATGCGAAGGCCAAAGAGGTCCGCAGGTCCCCAACCTAGCCCAAGTGGAAGCCGGAGACAGGTAGAGGGACCGGACTCGGGCACCACCGCGGCAACCGGGCGGACCAAGTCCGTGCCGGCCACAGAGGCGCGAGGAGCCAGACGCAGCAGTGGTACAGCCGCAGCTTCGCGAGGACTGGGCACATCAACAGCGCGTCTGGTGGCGGAAAGATGTATATCGACCGCCACCTGTACCAGGCTACCATGAAAGCGTCCGGACCCCCCCCCGGAGCGCGAGGCCGGAGGGAGAGGTCCAGAGGCAACTGGCGCGGCACCCCCGATGCGAACAAGGCGACCTCCGGAACACCTCAGGAAGCCGCGAGGTCGGCGAACACAGTCCGTTTCATCGCCCATTCTACAAGAACGCCCTGCCCTCTCGACAGGGCGGCCGCCCAAAGGGTGGCAGGCCCGGGCAGGGAGGAGGCATGCAAGGAGAAGGGGTGTCGGTCCGCGAGGAAGAACAACTCCACCGAGACCCCCAATAGAGTCAACGACCTGGAGGACCCCCGCATAAGGAAACAGGGGACAGCTTGTCTGAGTGTCCAACCCGATGGCCACCGACTTACCCCGAAGGGCCAGCGCGTGGTCCCGCAGGAAGAACAAAGGAACCAACAGTCCGAGGGCATAGACGGGTAAGAGGAGGGAGACCCACCCATCTGCCGGGAAGTGGACGTCCCAGGTTCGATTGGGAACCTCACCCAACCTCGCTCGACGTATCTGTGGCTACCCAGACCGTCGGCGGGGGGGCGGTCCAGGGCACAGCCGCAGAGAGCGAGCCCCGAGCAACCCAGCGACCGAAGCGTCGGCGAACAGTACGCGGGAGCGGCAGGAGCCGATCCATAGGGGCAACGGAAACACCGCGGTGCCCATGAGGAGAAGGCGGCGTAGCCAGAGGCTCCCTAAGGGAAGGGGCAGAGCAGCCCAATGCAGCGAACCCACGAACGAGTCCCAGAGCCACCCCGGGAGGGAGACCGAGTGCAACACGGCGAAGACCGTCCACCGAAGGTGCACCGCGGCCGGCAGACCCCGGGTCACCGTAGCGCCGGACAAAACCCATGCGAGACCGACCCATGGCACGACTCGCAACGGGGTCAAGCATGACTTGGGAACATCGAAGGGGAACCCTAACCGTGCGATGTTGCGAACGACTGTGAGGGCGTCGCCAATGCACAGTCCTAGGGCGTCGGAAACTACCAACCAATCGGCCAAGGAAAACAGGATCTGGAGCCCGCTCCTGAGGAGAGGACCCAGAGCCTGCCCCACCAGTGCGGAGAAGATCTGCGGCGCGATGTGGAGACCGAAGGGAAGGCCGTCGAACAGGAACACACGATCGGAAGTCCGAACGGCCAAGAATCGCTGGAAGCGAGGATGGAGAGGAACGAGCCAAGACACATCCTGGAGGGCCAGCGACACTACCCACCACAGAGGGCACAGGGCCAGGCGTACCAGGGGTACCGGCAGCATCCGAAACCGTGTTTGCACGAAGTGCCCGTTGAGGGCCGACAGATCCACCACCGGTCGCATCACGTCGCAGTTCGTCGACGGTACCAGAAAGACACGGGAGAGGAAAACCGGGTGACCGGCGGTCAACTCCCTCGACGCTACCCAGCTCGGGCATGGAAGTGAACACGTGGGCCACCTCTGAAGAGATGGGCCGGCGTCGGTGACAAGAGCGGAGTGGGGGTCTGGACGTCCACCTCCAGGTGAGACCCCTCCGCGCAACCCGCCGCCCCCAACGTCCCTCGCGGCTACCGAGGGGCGCAAGGGCGAAAACAACTCGAGGGAGCACCCGAGAGGAGGGGAGCGACCCGGTCGGCCAGGCGAGAAGGAGAACAAGGAGGCCGACCCAGAGAACTACACATTGTGTTGACGTGGAGGTACCCCCGGTACGGACCGTGCGGGCATGAGCGCCACGTTGACCTCTACCCCCGCCCCCCCCAACCTCGTCGAAAAGGGCGGGCCACCCAAACCCCAGGCCGGCGCGGGGCTGACCCCTTTGAAGGGCGGCCGGAAGTGGAAGGCCGGCCAGCCCCGACACGGAGGGGATGAAAGGGGCAAGAACAAAAGTGCGAGGCGGAACCGACGCACTGGCCTGCAACGTCCCAGTCCTGCGTCCGTGCAAGGCGGCAGCACTTGCAGCAGCACCCCGAAGAGGACCGGCAGAAGGACGGGACTGAGAAGACCCCGCGCGCGGCACAGCGCGTCGGTGCGTGACGTAAGCAGGGTCCGCAACGACACAGCGCAGCGTCGCGTGTCGGAAGCAGGGGCCGCCGACAGAGAAGCGTAGCATACCCAAGCATCCTGCTTAAAAAAAAACGACGTATATAGCGCAGAGTACAACAAACCCTGACGAATAACCAAGGGGGCCGGCCGGCAGAACGAAGACCGTACCGTCGGGCGTTGCCGAGTTGCCGCGCACAAAACCGCCTTCAGCTCGGAAACCAAAGACACCGCGAGCCGAAGGTGGATCCGCTGAACGCGGTCCAAACCCTCGCGAAGATCGCCTGGCGCAGACGCCTCGAAAAGCCGCAGGTGGTGAACAGACGTCTGGAGGGAACCTAGAGACAAGACAATAAGTCTGTCACCCGCTGTCGCAAGGGAAAAACCTTGGCGACAGAGGGCTGATCCGGGTGAGAGAAGAACGGGGTAGCAATAGAACAAAGTTCAAGAATGGGCGCGCTCATCCAGGACCAGAATGCGCCGTCCAACCCGCCGACAGACACAAGAGGAGGCAAAATCAGTGATGACTCCGGGGGAGGGACGGAAGGAGAGCCGTCGACGGATCGGTGTGTGAAGTCGAAGGCCTCAGCAAACCAGGCCTCCAATGGGAGAGGGTGACCGAGCATGATGGCTAAGCCAGGCGTACCGGCGTCGCACAAACCTGTCCCATAGGAGGACAGACCCGTCAACACAGCCAGGGACTGAACAGCCGGAAGGATGTCAGGGCGGCTGAAGTCTGACCAGAGCGTAGGCCTGCAGAAGGGAGGGGGACCGTAGCAGGGGTAGGTAGGGTGAGGCGCTGAGGGTGAGTCACCGCCAAGAAGGGAGAGAAGAGGGAGTCTTCCATCGACTCCAAGCGCCCGTCGACGCGTGACACAACCCAGCCCTGCATAGCCGACAATCGATCCGAGAGAGGCGACCCCCCCCCCAGATTGGTCGGCCCGCAGGGGCGAGCGTGAGCGGGAGCGAGACCCACGACACGAACCAGTAGCGTCGCGGCCCAAGGAAGGCGAGCGACGACGGTTGTGTCGCCGTTGAGGGACTCGTCCCCGATCACGAACGGCCGAGGGGGAAACAGCACCATTCCCCTCGTCCAGCGACACGTCAGCTCCTGAGAAAGGGGACCCCGAAACTTCGCGAAACCCCACCGAGGCAAGAGGAGGGGTACCCCCCTGGTGAGACGGTAAGTGAAGGTCAGGAAGAGAAGAATGAGGAGGAGCAGGACGACGGGAGTGGGAAGGCTGGCCGGGTGAAAGGAGGCCAGAAGGAGCCGCGGGGGGAAACAGAGCAAGGATCCCCGGGGCTGAGATAACAGGGCGGCCCGACACCGAGGCGGAGGAGGGAGGGACCTCCACCGTAGGATGAGACCGTGAAGGAAGAATAGGCACTGAAGCAGGTGAAGTAGGAGAAGCAACGACATCCAGGCGGACCCTCCTGGACAGTGTAGGAGGAGGGAGCAGAGGGCCAGCTACAGCATGAACAACCGCGCGCGGAGAGGACAACGTAAAAGGAAGTCGTCTGGGCTGGGGAAGCGGGCGGAAGGGAGTAGAGCCCCTAGCCGTAGAGGCCAGGGGAGGGCGCACAGGGGCAGAGCCGCTAACCCCGGCCTCAGGGCGAGAACCATGACGAGGGCGATGGGCGTCGTCAAGGCGATCAGGAGGACGACGAGGCGAGCGAGAGCGTGGACGGAGCCGGGGAACCCCCCGACGATGGGATGACCGGCTGCGGGACCCAGGGGAGAGGGCCCGAGCAGGGAGAGGGCCAGGTGAACGGCCTTCAGTCGGGTCAGGGATACCCAGGGCGACGCGGATCCGGTCGGCAACAAAGGCCGGGGAATGGTGGCCCACAGTCCTAATGTGGCGGGAGACCATCGTCCACACCGACGGAAGGGAAGCAGAGGCCACAGCCGCCGCCGAGGAACCAGGGCCATGGAGCAGCACAACCACCAGGGCCAGACACGTGCCACACAGAGCAGGGAGGTAGGCCGTAGAGGACACACAGAGCGAGTGGCGCAAGCAGGACTTGTGGCTCTCCAAGCACGGGGAGCGACAACCAAGGCGAAAGCAAGGCAGCCTACCTGCACTAGAAGAACACACACCATAATCAGCACGTCGAAGGAGTAAGTGGAGAGAATGTCCAAGAAGAACCAGGGAAGGAGCATGGGGAAACAGGAACACACATGCAAACAGGTATCCGTACTCACCCTAAACTGGGAGCACAGAGGTAGGTGAGGAGGGCGGCCGAGGCGGAAGAGCACTAGCAGAACCTGCAAAGATGGAGAAAGTGTTAACCACCACTAAACATCTTACATGCAGGGCCTATAACACCAGTAAAGTGCATACACCAATATAGTACCAGGCAACAAGATGACATAAAAAAAGTCAATAGTGAAAGCCAACTATTACCGCAAATTTGCGGGCCAATGGAGGGCCAATGGAGGCATAACCGTACCGACACCACCCTCCCGCAATTTTGCGGGACCCCCCAACGATCTCCGCAAATTTGCGGGGAGCCGAAATGTCCCAGAGGACCGAATCAAGCTCCCGCAAATTTGCGGGACCGGCCGAGATGGTCCGGCGCCGAAAAAAGCGAGAGGAGCGTCTAGGGAATACCAAAAAGGCCACAAAAAATGCTTCATCTCCTTATGAACTCCAAGCAATGATGGACATCAAGCTGAGCAGTGTCTTCCTTGAATTTATCCTGACTCAACCGGTAAAGGGAGAGGCAAGGAAGACACACCAGGGGAGAGGAGGCACATCCCCCAGGAACCACCCAACCCACAGAGATAGAGCAAAGCCCATGAGGAGAAGTGGCAGGGAGGGTGGTTTCGCACAAACAGGGGCCCCCGTGAGGTACCCCTGGATTGGGCAAAAGACTATGAAAGGATGGAGGTGAAACAGGAAGAGAAAACAAAAACCAGTAAATGAAACTGGTGAGAAAAAGGGTGGCCTAGCCGTGAGCAGAGAATGTGTCAGGGGCGAAAAACCCTGTGGTGTGAAAGAGGGGCCCCCGTGGGGTACCCCTGGAGTATCATGAACCACCTGTCGCCCAGGCCCTTGAGACACAGTGAAGGACTCGAAAGGGGGGACTCGGGAATAACGCTAATAATGCGGCCGACACAAACCCTACAAACAGCACCGCCACCAACGAAATCTCAGTGTTTACCAACGGTACACCTAGGCTATGAAAAAATGAAAACTCATAGGGGCATAGCAAGTCCTGAATGAGAAAACGAGCTAGGCTAAATTAAGCTAAAAGCTAAACTATGCCCAGACTAACAGGAAAAAAGAATATGAAAAGAGAAAGAATGAAAAACATATACGAGGAACGCCAGGCGCCCCCGTACCTTCGGTAGGCTATTTCCACACGCGTCTCCATTATACACACTTAGGAGCCCAATTACGTGTGCCCTAGATCACGTAACATCTGTCTAACAAAAAAGAAGGCTAGATAAGCCAAAACGAACCTAAACAGGGTGAATTAAAGGAGCACAACAAAAGCGACTTCATTCAATGGAGCGCGTGAAAAAATTATGACAAGAGAGGGTCGCTCATGCGCACGTTCGACAGGGATCTGCACATGACGGAACACGGGATGGGCCTTAAGCGGTAACTAAGGTAAACCCCTTTTTCTTCTCTTCTATGCTTTTTTCACCTTCGGTGGTAGTTTTGGTTAATGTACAACGTGTCCTAGAGCAAGATAAGGAGTAGACTCTAGACGTTTTCTTTTTAACCGCGGTTGGAATGACGACATAGCAGTCAAAATAGACAAGTCGTCATTGCAATTAGGTTAATAGCCTTGACGTTGGATTTGCCAAGACTACTAACAAATAATATATTTAGGAGAAAGGGGTAATTTAATCAGCACAAACTGGGAAAAAAATGAAAGCTTCATATTAACAACTAAAACAACTGATTGTGTATTGCTCAGCAATAAAAGCAACATCACTCAGGATCCCGAAAATTAATAATATTTCTTGGGTAAAACTGGTCATAGCAAAAACAAAACTAACTAACGACCGTGAGTTACGCCTAGAAAATTGTGCTTATCACATCTGTTGTTCAATGATATGATATTTAGAAGTAGGTATTGAGTATGATTTTTGTTTAGATATATGTGAAAATAAAAAAATAATGTACCAACACTCTCGTAGAAGAACAGTCTTTAGAGTTTGTTACTGGCTATATGGTAAGGAGATTTTCCTTTTAAAGTATCACTTCTTAGAAAACAAGATCAGAGGGCACATCGTAGACAGAAGTGGTTAACAGAGGTCAGCTGTATAATACCCACAAAGGATTGTGTTTGTCTCATTTGACCAATATACGAGAAATATTCAAAGTTGTCCATGGTTTACAAATGGCTTCAAGATGAAGGGAAAAATTGTGTAAAAGTTCTTGCATCTGAAATTAAACTCACTTGAGCGACTTTACCTTTAT
The DNA here is from genome assembly GCA_032716605.1 of Paralithodes platypus. Classification (NCBI taxonomy): domain Eukaryota; kingdom Metazoa; phylum Arthropoda; class Malacostraca; order Decapoda; family Lithodidae; genus Paralithodes; species Paralithodes platypus. Next base: position 54,443,878 of record CM064508.1, on the reverse strand, counting down.
CTGTTATCCATTTTGTTGCCAAAATATCGATCTTCTTTAGGATAAGACACCTGAATGTCATTTCATACAAGGAACAAAAGGTCAATACATGTAAACATGTAAAGGAAGGGGCGCATTTCATTTGGGCGATTAAGCACTTCATTTGAGCGAAAAAAACATATAATTTGGGCGATAAGTGAAGCTCCTTTTTGACGTAATCGACACTTCACTTGGGCGAGAATCATACCGGCCTAAGTGGAACAGGCAACACTGTATTTCTATTCCAGGGAATACAGTTTTGATAACAGTTATCATTGCATGTTCAAAGTCCGTATGAATTGACGTAAGATTCAAGGTTAGGTTTCTGGCTGTACATATTTCAAATATGTTGTGCCACAAGTCACCATAGCACTCCTCTGTTGTATTGGACAAAAGTGCGTAGACCAATGGCATGTAGTTTCCATTCTTACAACCATGAATCGTATACAGTTGGTAGAAGAATTGTGGATAACATTTATAAGTTCCATCTACAAAAAATATTTTCTATTGCAGAGACATTCTAGGTTACAATAGGAGGAAAATATGGCTATGCCTTTCTGCTCATTATTTATAAGTAACAACAAAATCATCCTTGTTTGTTTTTCACTGTCTCAGGTCTTTTGTGTTCAAGTTGGCTTTCACTATAATCAATAACTTATTTTCTAATCACCTTTGAAGGTTTAGCGCGTATGTGCTTACGGCTCCCACTACTCAGTCAAACTACTCCAAATTATTTCTTACAGTAGATCCTCTGGAAAAAGGCAAACTAGGCCTGTGTATCCAGCTCAGTACCAGTACTTGCACTGCTGCGGTCGTTCATGGTGTTGGCGGCGGCGGTAGCAGACGCAACATTTTTACTATTCTGTATTTTTGCTTTATAATCAAACTTCAAATCTTGTCTTCCCCATGCTTTATCAAGATTACTTTCAAACTCCCTTATTGATTTGGAATCGACTACATACTGGGGAAGTGCGTTCCACTCATTTACCACTCTGTCACAAAATGAGTTCTTTGCCTTCTCAAGCTTATTTCTTTCGTTGTAAATTTTCTTTGAGTGTCCTCTCGTTCTTGTTCCCTCCCGCATCAAGAAGATACCTTCACACACATCCTCATCATACTTTCCTGACACTATCTTAAAAGTCTCTATCATATCCCCTCTCTTTCTCCTATATGCCAGTGTCAGAAGCCCCAGTGTTCTCAACCTTTGCTCATAGCCCGCGTTCTTCAATGTTGGTACTAGCTTGCTAGCTCTCCTCTGCACTTTCTCCACTGCTTCTATATCCTTTACCATATATGGAGCCCACACCTGGTTTGCATATTCCAGATGCGGCCTAACCAGCGCTGTATAGAGATTCCTGAAGATTTCTTCGTCAAGTGACACAAATGTCCTCCTTATCAGCCCTACAATTCTATTGGCTTTGTTTATCTTTTCCGCTAAATGTTCTGAGAAATTTAACTTATTGTCTATTACTACTCCTATATCCTTTTCTGCATTTACTTCCTCCATCGCTTCATACATACTGTATCCTACCTTGTCTATCTTGCTTGTCCCAATCCGCATGTACTTGCATTTTTTTGGATGAAAAGGCATTAACCAATGCTCAGACCATCCCTTCATGCCCTCCACATCTCCCTGAAGCAAACCCACATCTTCCTTACTCCTCACTCTTCTATACAGCTTAGTGTCATCCGCATACAGGTATACAGTACCTTACTTCCATTAGTTATAACTTCAGGTAATTAGTTGATAAATATAACGAACAGTAGTGGTCCCAACACAGATCCCTGAGGAACCCCACTTGTAATTTCCCTCCACCCCGAGCCTATTCCATTCACCAGCACCCTCTGTCTCCGATCTTTCAATTATGAACACTCGTTTCTTCCTGTCTCTCCTGTGTTCGGTCCTGTTGTTCAAACCTGTGCGTTCCTAAGGCTCCCACTACTCAATCAAACGATTCTTAATTATCAGCCATCCATGACAGACAGTTTTATAGCATTTACGCTGTTGTTGCCTTATTCTGATTTCGCCCAAATGATGGTTACCATTTCACGGAATTATTGATGCGTTGTCGCCCAAATGATATAGTGAACTGTCCAAAGAAGAATGACGAAGATGATACATAATATTAGAAACATATCGTGTGAGGAGAGATTGAAAGCCTTAGACTTGCACTCACTAGATAGACGAAGATGTAGGGGAGACATGATAGAGGTATTTAACCCGGGAACTGCGGGAAGACGCTTAAGAGTTCCCCCGGCGGACTGCGGGAAGACTCTTAAGAGTCAGGGGAAAAAAAAATCAATTTAAAACACCGAATTTTTTTTTTTTTTTTTTTTTTGGCCCCTGGGCCATGCCAAATATCACTCCTCCACCTCCCCTCCTTCCCCAGTTTCCTCCACTCCTGCAGTTATCACCTATTTTCCCTGTTATTCCCTTTTCCTGTGGTCTATTTTCGTGCTAACATTAGCGAGTTGGTAGCAGGGCGGTGTCATCACTGTTAGCAAGCGAGTGCAAGAGAGAGAGAGATAGTATCAATCGACAGTCTCTCTCCAGAGGTGGAGAAATGTGGTGGGCTGGGAGGTTGCCTCAGCCATACATTGTGTAACTCCCGGCCTGTATCGCCGATTTTGACCATCCAAACGCTGTTTCCACTTGTTTTATTGTTGTAACAGGTTAATACCTTTATAATCAACCTATAATAGGCACATATGGATAAGTATTAATGCTATTTATGGTAAAATAAATATTTTAGTGATGGAAACAGCTCAAATACGTCAGCACAGGAGTGTGGTGTCTCATACCCCCCATGCGCACTTCAGAGGTAAAATGGATAACCATCACGACCAGGTAACAATTCCTTAACAATTTCCAGAATGCGCGCGGGCCCTCTTCATGGATGATTACCACGTCACCTACCCTACACCAATGACCTATTAATGGTGCTAGTTTACATTTCTGTGCTCTTAAAGTCACCAGATATTCCGTCGACCAGCGATGCCAAATGTCTCGCGATAGTTTACGAATATATTTGTAGTGGGCCGATATCACTTAACTACTCGTGTAGTCTGGATCTCCCATAGTATCCTCATCATGTTTTTCAGGAAGATCCCGCAGTCTGTATCCACGTACCAGTACTGAGGGTGTGATTGGGGTAAGGTCGTCCAAATCACCAGAAGCATAATATAGAGGGTGATCATTTACTGTGGCTTCAATCTCCAAGAGTATGGTGTTGAGTTCCTCAATTGATATGAGAGCTCTACCCAACACCTTCTTCAGACCTGCCTTCACGATTCCGATGGCTCTTTCCCATATGGCGCCGAACCAAGGTGCTCTTGCGGGAATAAATCGCCATTCGCATTTCACGTCCGCAAGGCAGGTCTGAATCTTGGGATTATTGCTCACGTCTTTAACTCTTCCTGCCCGGGTGTCATTTTAAAATTACACCGTGGCAGATGGCCAGGAGCCCGGGTGCCTTTTAAAATCCGTAAGTTTGAAAGCCTATTAACCCGTAAACGGCTGCAAAGCTCATAAGAGGTTTTACTGGGCGACGGCGGCAAAGCTCTTAAGAGGGAGGCCTAAAAAAACATTTAAACAGCCCCAGTAGCATATCACTCCTCCACATCCCCTCCTTCCTCCCTTTCCCCTCCCCCTTCAATTATCACCTATTTTCCCTGTTATTCCCTAATTCGTTGGTATATTTTTGTGCTAACATTAGCAAACTGTGTGGAGGATGTGCTTACGTGCCTAGCGGGTGTGTTACATAACCGAGTGTGTGTATGAGTAGGCTCAGTGTGGCTTGAGGCCTCGTGGAGGGAGGGGTTGCCTCAATTTTCTCCATAATTCATGAATGGGCTGGTCCATCTATATTTGCGATTTTGACCAGAAAAATTATATTTTCACTTGTTTTATTGTTATTACAGGTTACTATCTTCATAGTGAAGGTAAAATAGGCTCATATGAATAAGTAATAACGATATTTATCGTAAAATGACGATTATAGGCCTGAATGGAGCCAATATGCTCGCCCATGGGGAGCTAGTTCAATACCCCCCCCCTCGCCGTTTTCGGGTTAAGCTTGGCTTGAAAGCAGTGCATCCGACGCATGTAAACAAAGCCTGTCTTTGCGACACCGCACTTCCGAAACCAAGAAGGAAATGTCGAATCAATGTTGTTATTGTATGCTATGACGAAATTAGTGTCTGCAAAGGTCCGATATTGCGAACATCGCATCGAATCTCTCTCCACGGAAATTGTCATCACAACTGAACCAGTCGACCTAGAGAGCTCTACTCAACGCCAGTTTATAGATAAGAAACAGCACTACATTTAGAGATGCATGGGAATTCTCTATCAGTTAAAATAACAAAGATACAGGTAGCCTATTAAAGACTTTTTTCGGCCAGATCGCCCGGATCTCAATAACGTACTTAGGACGGCGAGCCCGGGCAAGAAGGGTTAAGATAAGTAGATGCCCCTATGAATGTTTTTGCGTTATCACTCAGCATGATACGTGGATATCCTTGTCTACTGCAGAATCTTCTGAAGGCATGTAGGAAGCTATCACAAGTGAGATTGGTGACCAGTTCCAGGTGAATTGACCTGGTAATGGCACAGGTGAAAAGTATCATATACACCTTAAGATTGGGTAAATCTTTCACAGGGATTGCTCCACTGTAGTCTACCCCGGTAACTTTGCATGGGTCACCTGGGGTGGTTCGCAGGTTTGGTAAGGGAGGTACTCCTACGGGATCATAATGTATTCCCTGTACCCGTCTACATTTTAAACATTTGCGTAGGACTTTCTTGACCACCTGCCTCATTCTAGGCACCCACCATCTTTGTCTGACATAGGTCACTATGTGTCCAACCCCATAATGGCAACAGAGTCGGTGACACCTATCGATGATAAGATGGGTGAAAGGATGATTGGAGGGCAATAGTATTGGATACTTACTTGCCTCAGAGAGTGCTGCCAATCGTAATCTGCCTCCGCAATGTATCAAATCTCCCTTCAAGTGTAAGCCCAACTGGTTGATCAGGTTATTCCTGGACTTTGTTCCCTTAACCTCTGAAGTGCGCATGGGGGTAATTGGAAACGTCCCCCTGTGCTGACGTATTTGAGGTGTTTCCGCCACTAAAATATTCATTGTGCCATTAATAGCATTAATACTTATCCATATGCGCCTATTATGGGTTGATTATAAAGGTATTAACCTGAAACAACAATAAAACGAGTGAAAACAGCGTTTGGATGGTCAAAATCGGAGATATAGCCCGCGAGTTGTATAATGTATGGGTGAGGCAATCTGCTTTCCCGCCAATTTCCCCCAAGGCCACTGAGACACAGTCGATCGATACTCTCTCTCTCTCTCTTGCACTCGCTTGCTATCAGTGATGACCACACCCTCCAATCGGATTTCTAATGTTAGCACGAAAATATACCTCAGAATAAGGGAATAACAGGGAAAATAGGTGATAACTGAAGGAGAGGAGGAAAGTGGGGAAGGAGGGGAGGTAGAGGACTGAGATTTTGCATGGCCCAGGGGCCAAAAAAAAAAAAATAAATAAAAAAAAAAAAAAATTTTTTTTTAAAAAGTTGATTTTTATTTTCTCTGACTCTTAAGAGTCTCCCCGCAGTGCGCCGGGGGAACTCTTAAGAGTCTCCCCGCAGCTCCCGGGTTAACCAATAATTTATATTTCTGCGTATATATTTCTTGTTGACAGAGCTTATGTAGTATTTTATCTGCAATTCTGATCTCCTTCACATTTAGGTGAGCACTACCTGTGGGCGGTATGCCTTTGATTTTTTATTTTACATTTTGTACAAAGCGTATCACCCATGCTGTAACACGTAGCTTCTCATAGCTGCTGAATTTAGCCCAGTCCCATAACCATGTGTCATCTTTAGGTACCGAGTCAATTACCGGTGCCACAATAGCAGTGTGTTGCTCGTTCAAATCTATATTTTCTGGCCAATCGTTGGGCTTATTAACCCGTAAACGGCTGCAAAGCTCATAAGAGGTTTTACTGGGCGACGGCGGCAAAGCTCTTAACCCGGGAACTGAGGAAAGACTCTTAACCTCTCCGCGGCGCACAGGGGGTTTTCTACAGGGTAAGACTGTGCGCACCTATGATGATTTTGGGACCTATTGCCAATTTCGATAAAAAGTACATCATCGTGTAGGGAATGTTTGCGTGCATCGGCCCATATATATTTGACCCCCCAAAAAATGTCTGGGGGGGGTAGGGGAACGGTCCGTAGTTGAAAAATGTGGAGCGAATGGCACCGCGCGGCTAGATTGTCATCGAGCGGCGAGATTTCCCTGCCGAATATTTACGCGCGCAGGGGATAGAAGGAGAGGGAGGAGGGGGTGGGTTACCGCGTATTATCACGTATATCTCCTTTTTCGAGCCCTTTTAGGCTATTTAGAGTATGTATACATGTGTAGGGCACCCATATAACAATGAATATGCCTCATAGTGACCAAAAATTGCAATATATAAAGGAATTATAAGAGAATATTTAGGCGGGAATGAAGATGTGTTGGAGGTTTGGCGGCAATTTATGAGCTGAGAGTGTGGTTTACGCCATACATATCACGTATATCTTGTACGTAGAGCACTGTCACGCTATAATACAGACTTGTACGTATGTATACGTGCCATATATCAAAATATATACCGCATATAAACCAATTCATGCGATATTTACGCACATTATCAATGAGTTTCTATGCGTGAACCAAGGTGTGAGTGAGTTGTGGTGGGAATGAAAGGGGGAGAGGGTGTGTTACGCCATAAATATCACGTCAATCTTGTATTTAGAGCACTCTCATGCTATAATAAAGACGTGTACATATGTAGGCGTCCCATATAACAAGGAATATACCGCATATAGCCCAATTGATGCGATATTTACGCAAATTGTGAATGTGTTTCTAGCAGACGGAAGCCTGAAAGGGGGGGTTGGGGGTGGGTGGGTGGGAGGGAGGCATGCAGGGGTGCAGTGAGTGAGTGAGTCGTGGAGAGATGGAAGTCAGGCAGATCTCTAGATAGATAACCAGCTTAGTGATAATTGTGGAGGCGCCCCAGGCGTATTGATGTTTGGTATTTTGACCCTTATGTCTACCAGATGGCTGGTGTTCGTTGCCATCAACAGGTCTACAATAACATGAGTCAGGAATGGATGAGAGAGAGAGAGAGAGAGAGAGAGAGAGAAACTGAGACATGCGTATGTCGTACATATAAATGGACTTCAGAATTGCATTTTTATGCAAGCAGACATTGCATTTTAGACACATGTGAAGTACCACAGAAACATGTAGGCCATTGACTGTAAATAAAGTACTATATTTATAGACCACCAGCGACGGTGCTGAGTCAACACAGGCAGATTGCCTGTTGTGATAGAGGGCTAAATATAGACTGGTGTCTCCTTACACCTGCGAAAGGGTAGATTACCACCAGAGAAACGTTTACTTATTTATTTCGAAGTAATATGCAATCTAAATGTATATTCGAGACCTACTGCAATTATTTGTATGACAGTCATGACTATGTATAATCCAATATACGCGCGTAGGCGAGACATAAGAAAGCTGGTTGAGCAATTTTCGACACCCACACAGTTATTATTCATTTTTATTTACAATATTATACAATACAAATGTATTTGTGAAGAGTATTTTATCCATTATTGTATTTATACCAATTTTGTTCCCAGACAGAGCTGCTGTAGCTGGAGAATCAAGGAGCGGCAAGGGTCACCTCGTGACCGCCTGACCGTGTGAAAATGAGTGGAGTCACACTGAGAGGGGCAATTTTGCTGAGTGTTTGGGCAATTTTTGACAGAATAAAGTTATATAATTACTAATTCTTGACAGAGACAAACTATTATAAACCTTGGCATGATATAATTGATAATCCCATCAATTTACAAACGTAAATTGGTGGGATAATTCATTTTTTTTTGTATATTGTCATTTCGATTGTAGACACGAAGTTTTGAGTGATATTTGGTATGAGCTCCTGTGGCATGGTTGGTAAGGTCGCGGACTGGAAAACTCAAAGTGTCGTAGGGTAGTGGGATCGAATCCAGGAGGGGGTTATGGGGAAGGTTTTATATTGTCTAGAAACAATTTTATAAATTTTTTTTTTTACAAGATCATGCCATTGTATTCAAACAATATGAAATATTCATAGAATATATCATATTGTAAGAATACAATGACATGACCTTGTTTTCTTTTTTCTTTTTTTATTGTTTTATTTTATTATCATAGTAGGTTTGACAGGATTTATTGAAACATATTTATTTTTGTACAATTCATTTGAGGTAAGAAAATAATTATATACACATTACTTTGGCTAATAACAAACATATATATTGATATACTAAAAAAATAAGGCATATTACATGTAAATCTTTGAAACTTATAAACTAAATAATGAAACATACAATTATATAATGTAAAAGCTATATCACAGGGACATCTTTGGAACTTATACATTATATAATATATATGTTACATTATGAGGTAGCGTGATCAATTAGGTCAGGTCAGGTAAGGTAGGGCGCGAGTCCAGGGCAGGGCAGGGCAGGAGGCGAGTCCAGGGCAGGGCATGGGGCGAGTCCAGGGCAGGGCAGGGCAGGGCAGGGGCCGACACTCAGTAGTTCTTGAAGGTGTGGTAGTCCCTGAAGCAGTCACCCAGGCAGAGTGCAACTTTGCACTCGGCGCACATTGAGGTGACTCTTTTGGTCACATGGGGTTTCCTCACACTGGAGCTGCAGATGGTGCACTGCACCTGCCTGTGACGAGTGCCAATCAGCTCGGTGTTGGTTGTGTAGTGTCTTTCGACACCCAGCTGGATGCGGTCAGGAACGTGATCCCCACGCCATGCCGTACGTCTGTGAGTGGTGGTGCCATACTTCTCCAGGAGTTGGTAGGAGACGTTGTACACGAACTCCCGGAATTTCAGCTTCTGGTTTGGGGCCATATCCTTCTTCACCAACCACAAGTTGTAGGCGTTCAGCATCGTTATGTCAACTAGGTGGAGGAAGAGCTTGTGATACCACTTCACAGTCTTCCTCAGACACTCAACACCTGACAGCTGACAGTCAGACTTGTCCACCAGGCGCATGTTTTTGGTGTAGTCCACTACCATGTCGGGCTTGTAGATTGTCTTCCTGGTTCGGTAGTGGATTTTGCCAGAATCCACCTGGGCACCTGTGTGGACGGTGGAAAGCAGGTGGACGTCTCGCTTATCCTTCCACTTCAGGGCTATCAGTTTCCCACACTTCTCGAGCTGCTTGTATTTCTGCCCCTTTCGTCGCCTTCTTCGCACATGCCTCTCGCGGTGTTCCTGGGCCAGGTCGTCTTCTGAAGGTGTGTCACTGGAGGAGGCATCTGTGAGAGGAATGACATCACCTGTGAACTTTGGCATAAACTTTCTTGTCTTTCTGACAGTCCCACATGACCCCGTTTTGTTGTCATAAAGAAACTGGCAGAGAGCAGGAGAAGTATACCAGTTGTCAGTGTAGATGATGTGGCCTTTGCCCAGGTAAGGTGCCAACATTTTCCTGACGATGGCACCTGACATGCCCATGGGGTCATTGGCAGCGGCTTTCGGTACGTCAATGTCAGTTCCTGTATACACGATCATGTCAAGCACTATTCCAGTTTCACAGTCGCACAACACGAAGAGCTTGATTCCGAACCTATGCCTCTTCAAGGGGATATACTGCTTGAAAACAAGACGTCCTTTGAAGAGCACGAGCGACTCATCAATCACCAAATTGAGGAAGGGGTAAAAGTATTTCCTATACCTCTCCAACAACATGGTGAACACATCCCGAACTTTCCATATCCTGTCAATCCTGTTAGGATTTTCGTTGTCTGCAAAGTGCATAAATCTTAGCAGCAACAAAAATCTGTCACGAGTCATGAACTTATTGAAAGTTGGGGTGGCGATGAGAGGGTCGTGCTTCCAGTAGTGTTGCAACACATGCTTCTTGATCAGAGGCATGAGGAACAACAAGGCAAAGAACGTCAGAAATTCTGCCACAGTCGTATCCACCCAGCCTCGTATTCTCGCTTTTGGAGAAAGGACGTCCAATCTGCCAAACACCCACCTGTAGTAGGCGTTTGTTTGGGCAACGATGTACGTCATTACCTCCATGTCGAAAAAAGCGAGGAAGAAGTCGCTTTCGTTCGCTTGATCATCACAGGGCCAGTCGTCAGTTGTTCCTGACGTCCCAGGATTGAACTGGGGCACGTCAGGTACAAAATTGACCCCGTCAGACCAATCGAACGAAGGCATGCCAGGGATCGGAATGTCGTCTGCGTCTGCTTCTGCGTCTGAAATATCGCTTCCATGGTCGCGATACAGCACTTCATCATCATTACCCTCCTCTTCACTCGACAGACGATGCCCTTCCTCGTTTTCGTCACCGACGTCGGACTCACTCCCACTGTCCACTCCCAAATCCCCCCACCCTTGGTCCCGTGCTAGGGCTTCGTCGTCGAAACCCGGGCTGCCAATGCCCTGCGAATCACCATCAAACAGCAGGGCGGCATACTTAGATGGTGTAAGAGTTTTCCGGGTCACTTTGGCACGTGCGGGAGTCTTATGGACAGGGACAGCAGAGGTGGTGGCAGGGGCGGCGGCAGGGGCGGCGGCGGCAGGGGCGGCGGCGGCAGGGGCAGCAGTGGTGCGTGGCCTTGATGGCAAGATGATGGTGGTGCCTGTCGCCCTTCTCTCTGTTCCTTGGGCAGGGGCAACAGGGGCGGCAGGGGCGGCAGGGGCAGCAGGGCCGGCAGGGACACCAGGGCCAGCAGTCGCTTTCCCAGTCGCTTTCCCTCTCCCTTTCCCCTTCCATTCTCCTGTTCTTTGGGCAGGGGCGGCAGGGGCGGCAGGGGCAGCAGGGGCGGCAGGGGCGGCAGGGGCAGCAGGGCCGGCAGGGACACCAGGGCCAGCAGTCGCTTTCCCTCTCCCTTTCCCCTTCCCCTTCCCTGTTCCTTGGGCAGGGGCGGCAGGGGCGGCAGGGGCGGCAGGGGCAGCAGGGGCGGCAGGGGCGGCAGGGGCAGCAGGGGCGGCAGGGGCAGCCGGGCCAGGGGCGGCTGGTGGTGTTGGTGGTGGTAGGGGCACTGTGGCTGGCGTACGGGTTCTTTTCCCTACGCCCGTGCCTTTCATTTTTCCTGCCCCCGCAGGTAATGCAGCCCTAGGGCGGCCTCCTGCGTCGCTGGTACCGGTGGCAGGGGTGGCAGTGGTGGCAGTGGTGGTGGTAGTGGTTGTTGCAGTGGCCTGGGTCGTGGTGGCAGTGTCCCGAAAGACCAATGACCTCTGTGCCATTGCCCTGCTTGCACGTGTTTTACGTGCTTTTGGTGCTGGTGATTCGTCCTCTGAGCTGTAGGGCGTGTCGTACTGGTAGCTAGGGTCTTTGGCAGCCACCCTCTGCCTTCCACGGCGGCTAACACCACCAGAAGGAGGGCTGGTTGTGTCATCAGGGAGCGAGCGTGAGGGACGTGTAGGCTCCATGACTAGTGCGTGGTTACTGGCGCGGTGGTGCTTGCACGAGTGCGGGGCGAGCGTTTGGCGGGGTGGTATCGAGAGTTGACATGTAGTACTATACCCACACCAATTTTCAGCCGCCTGGCTATAAACGCGCGGTTTTGGTACGTGTTCAAAGTCTCTGCTCTTAAGAGTCTACCCGCAGTGCGCCGGGGGAACTCTTAAGAGTCTCCCCGCAGCTCCCGGGTTAAGAGTTCCCCCGGCGGACTGCGGGAAGACTCTTAACCCTCTGTTCCCGGAAGGGCTCTTGAACGCCCATAAAAAAGCATACACGAGCTGCCCGGAAGGGCTCTTAACCTCTCCACGGCGCACAGGGGGTTTTCTACAGGGTAAGACTGTGCGCACCTATGATGATTTTGGGACCTATTGCCAATTTCGATAAAAAGTACATCATCGTGTAGGGAATGTTTGCGTGCATCGGCCCATATATATTTGACCCCCCAAAAAATGTCTGGGGGGGGTAGGGGAACGGTCCGTAGTTGAAAAATGTGGAGCGAATGGCACCGCGCGGCTAGATTGTCATCGAGCGGCGAGATTTCCCGGCCGAATGTTCACGCGCCCAGGGGATAGAAGGAGGGGGTGGGTTACCGCGTATTATCACGTATATCTCCTTTTTCGAGCCCTTTTAGGCTATTTAGAGTATGTATACGTGTGTAGGGCACCCATATAACAATGAATATGCCTCATAGTGACCAAAAATTGCAATATATAAGGGAATTATAAGAGAATTTTAGGCGGGAATGAAGATGTGTTGGAGGTTTGGCGGCAATTTATGAGCTGAGAGTGTGGTTTACGCCATACATATCACGTATATCTTGTACGTAGAGCACTGTCATGCTATAATACAGACTTGTACATATGTATACGTGCCATATATCAAAATATATACCGCATATAAACCAATTCATGCGATATTTACGCACATTATCAATGAGTTTCTATGCGTGAACCAAGGTGTGAGTGAGTTGTGCTGGGAATGAAAGGGGGAGAGGGTGTGTTTCGCCATAAATATCACATCAATCTTGTATTTAGAGCACTCTCATGCTATAATAAAGACGTGTACATATGTAGGCGTCCCATATAACAAGGAATATACCGCATATAGCCCAATTGATGCGATATTTACGCAAATTGTGAATGTGTTTCTAGCAGACGGAAGCCTGAAAGGGTGGGTTGGGGGTGGGTGGGTGGGAGGGAGGCATGCAGGGGTGCAGTGAGTGAGTGAGTGAGTCGTGGAGAGATGGAAGTCAGGCAGATCTCTAGATAGATAACCAGCTTAGTGATAATTGTGGAGGCGCCCCAGGCGTATTGATGTTTGGTATTTTGACCCTTATGTCTACCAGATGGCTGGTGTTCGTTGCCATCAACAGGTCTACAATAACATGAGTCAGGAATGGAGAGAGAGAGAGAGAGAGAGAGAAACTGAGACATGCGTATGTCGTACGTATAAATGGACTTTAGAATTGCATTTTTATGCAAGCAGACATTGCATTTTAGACACATGTGAAGTACCACAGAAACATGTAGGCCATTGACTGTAAATAAAGTACTATATTTATAGACCACCAGCGACGGTGCTGAGTCAACACAGGCAGATTGCCTTTTGTGATAGAGGGCTAAATATAGACTGGTGTCTCCTTACACCTGCGAAAGGGTAGATTGCCACCAGAGAAACGTTTACTTATTTATTTCGAAGTAATATGCAATCTAAATGTATATTCGAGACCTACTGCAATTATTTGTATGACAGTCATGACTATGTATAATCCAATATACGCGCGTAGGCGAGACATAAGAAAGCTGGTTGAGCAATTTTCGACACCCACACAGTTATTATTCATTTTTATTTACAATATTATACAATACAAATGTATTTGTGAAGAGTATTTTATCCATTATTGTATTTATACCAATTTTGTTCCCAGACAGAGCTGCTGTAGCTGGAGCATCAAGGAGCGGCAAGGGTCACCTCGTGACCGCGTGACAATGAGTGGAGTCACACTGAGAGGGGCAATTTTGCTGAGTGTTTGGGCAATTTTTGACAGAATAAAGTTATATAATTACTAATTCTTGACAGAGACAAACTATTATAAACCTTGGCATGATATAATTGATAATCCCATCAGTTTACAAACGTAAATTGGTGGGATAATTCATTTTTTTTTGTATATTGTCATTTCGATTGTAGACACGAAGTTTTGAGTGATATTTGGTATGAGCTCCTGTGGCATGGTTGGTAAGGCTGGAAAACTCAAAGTGTCGTAGGGTAGTGGGATCGAATCCAGGAGGGGGTTATGGGGAAGGTTTTATATTGTCTAGAAAAAAATTTATAAATTTTTTTTTTTTACAAGATCATGCCATTGTATTCAAACAATATGAAATATTCATAGAATATATCATATTGTAAGAATACAATGACATGACCTTGTATTTTTTTTTTTATTGTTTTATTTTATTATCATAGTAGGTTTGACAGGATTTATTGAAACATATTTATTTTTGTACAATTCATTTGAGGTAAGAAAATAATTATATACACATTACTTTGGCTAATAACAAACATATATATTGATATACTAAAAAAATAAGGCATATTACATGTAAATCTTTGAAACTTATAAACTAAATAATGAAACATACAATTATATAATGTAAAAGCTATATCACAGGGACATCTTTGGAACTTATACATTATATAATATATGTTACATTATGAGGTAGCGTGATCAATTAGGTCAGGTCAGGTAAGGTAGGGCGCGAGTCCAGGGCAGGGCAGGGCAGGAGGCGAGTCCAGGGCAGGGCACGGGGCGAGTCCAGGGCAGGGCAGGGCAGGGGCCGACACTCAGTAGTTCTTGAAGGTGTGGTAGTCCCTGAAGCAGTCACCCAGGCAGAGTGGAACTTTGCACTCGGCGCACATTGAGGTGACTCTTTTGGTGACATGGGGTTTCCTCACACTGGAGCTGCAGACGGTGCACTGCACCTGCCTGTGACGAGTGCCAATCAGCTCGGTGTTGGTTGGGTAGTGTCTTTCGACACCCAGCTGGATGCGGTCAGGAACGTGATCCCCACGCCATGCCGTACGTCTGTGAGTGGTGGTGCCATACTTCTCCAGGAGTTGGTAGGAGACGTTGTACACGAACTCCCGGAATTTCAGCTTCTGGTTTGGGGCCATATCCTTTTTCACCAACCACAAGTTGTAGGCGTTCAGCATCGTTATGTCAACTAGGTGGAGGAAGAGCTTGTGATACCACTTCACAGTCTTCCTCAGACACTCAACGCCTGACAGCTGACAGTCAGACTTGTCCACCAGGCGCATGTTTTTGTGTAGTCCACTACCATGTCGGGCTTGTAGATTGTCTTCCTGGTTCTGTAGTGGATTTTGCCAGAATCCACCTGGGCACCTGTGTGGACGGTGGAAAGCAGGTGGACGTCTCGCTTATCCTTCCACTTCAGGGCTATCAGTTTCCCACACTTCTCGAGCTGCTTGTATTTCTGCCCCTTTCGTCGCCTTCTTCGCACATGCCTCTCGCGGTGTTCCTGGGCCAGGTCGTCTTCTGAAGGTGTGTCACTGGAGGAGGCATCTGTGAGAGGAATGACATCACCTGTGAACTTTGGCATAAACTTTCTTGTCTTTCTGACAGTCCCACATGACCCCGTTTGGTTGTCATAAAGAAACTGGCAGAGAGCAGGAGAAGTATACCAGTTGTCAGTGTAGATGATGTGGCCTTTGCCCAGGTAAGGTGCCAACATTTTCCTGACGATGGCACCTGACATGCCCATGGTGTCATTGGCAGCGGCTTTCGGTACGTCAATGTCAGTTCCTGTATACACGATCATGTCAAGCACTATTCCAGTTTCACAGTCGCACAACACGAAGAGCTTGATTCCGAACCTATGCCTCTTCAAGGGGATATACTGCTTGAAAACAAGACGTCCTTTGAAGAGCACGAGCGACTCATCAATCACCAAATTGAGGAAGGGGTAAAAGTATTTCCTATACCTCTCCAACAACATGGTGAACACATCCCGAACTTTCCATATCCTGTCAATCCTGTTAGGATTTTCGTTGTCTGCAAAGTGCATAAATCTTAGCAGCAACAAAAATCTGTCACGAGTCATGAACTTATTGAAAGTTGGGGTGGCGATGAGAGGGTCGTGCTTCCAATAGTGTTGCAACACATGCTTCTTGATCAGAGGCATGAGGAACAACAAGGCAAAGAACGTCAGAAATTCTTCCACAGTCGTATCCACCCAGCCTCGTATTCTCGCTTTTGGAGAAAGGACGTCCAATCTGCCAAACACCCACCTGTAGTAGGCGTTTGTTTGGGCAACGATGTACGTCATTACCTCCATGTCGAAAAAAGCGAGGAAGAAGTCGCTTTCGTTCGCTTGATCATCACAGGGCCAGTCGTCAGTTGTTCCTGACGTCCCAGGATTGAACTGGGGCACGTCAGGTACAAAATTGACCAAAAATCAGACCAATCGAACGAAGGCAGCTCAGGGATCGGAATGTCGTCTGCGTCTGCTTCATCGTCTGAAATATCGCTTCCATGGTCGCGATACAGCACTTCATCATCATTACCCTCCTCTTCACTTGACATACGATGCCCTTCCTCATTTTCGTCACCGACGTCGGACTCACTCCCACTGTCCACTCCCAAATCCCCCCACCCTTGGTCCCGTGCTAGGGCTTCGTCGTCGAAACCCGGGCTGCCAATGTCCTGCGAATCACCATCAAACAGCAGGGCGGCATACTTAGATGGTGTCAGAGTTTTCCGGGTCACTTTGGCACGTGCGGGAGTCTTATGGACAGGGACAGCAGAGGTGGTGGCAGGGGCGGCGGCAAGGGCGGCGGCAGCGGCGGCGGCAGCGGCGGCGGCAGGGGCAGCAGTGGTGCGTGGCCTTGATGGCAAGATGATGGTGGTGCCTGTCGCCCTTCTCTCTGTTCCTTGGGCAGGGCGGCATGGGCGGCAGGGGCAACAGGGGCAGCAGGGCCGGCAGGGACACCAGGGCCAGCAGTCGCTTTCCCAGTCGCTTTCCCCCCTTCCCCTTCCCCTTCCCTGTTCCTTGGGCAGGGGCGGCAGGGGCGGCAGGGGCGGCAGGGGCAGCAGGGGCGGCAGCAGGGGCAGCAGGGCCGGCAGGGACACCAGGGCCAGCAGTCGCTTTCCCAGTCGCTTTCCCTCTCCCTTTCCCCTTCCCCTTCCCTGTTCCTTGGGCAGGGGCGGCAGGGGCGGCAGGGGCAGCAGGCGCAGGGGCAGGCGGCAGGGGCAGCCGGGCCAGGGGCGGCTGGTGGTGGTGGTGGTAGGGGCACTGTGGCTGGCGTACGGGTTCTTTTCCCTACGCCCGTGCCTTTCATTTTTCCTGCCCCCGCAGGTAATGCAGCCCTAGGGCGGCCTCCTGCGTCGCTGGTACCGGTGGCAGGGGTGGCAGGGGTGGCAGTGGTGGCAGTGGTGGTGGTAGTGGTTGTTGCAGTGGCCTGGGTCGTGGTGGCAGTGTCCCGAAAGACCAATGACCTCTGTGCCATTGCCCTGCTTGCACGTGTTTTTCGTGCTTTGGGTGCTGGTGATTCGTCCTCTGAGCTGTAGGGCGTGTCGTACTGGTAGCTAGGGTCTTTGGCAGCCACCCTCTGCCTTCCACGGCGGCTAACACCACCAGAAGGAGGGCTGGTTGTGTCATCAGGGAGCGAGCGTGAGGGACGTGTAGGCTCCATGACTAGTGCGTGGTTACTGGCGCGGTGGTGCTTGCACGAGTGCGGGGCGAGCGTTTGGCGGGGTGGTATCGAGAGTTGACATGTAGTACTATACCCACACCAATTTTCAGCCGCCTGGCTATAAACGCGCGGTTTTGGTACGTGTTCAAAGTCTCTGCTCTTAAGAGTCTCCCCGCAGTGCGCCGGGGGAACTCTTAAGAGTCTCCGCGCAGCTCCCGGGTTAAACACCCATGAGGTCAAAGCCTGTGAGCTTGGTGTGCGGGGCGTCGGTCCGACGCATGTAAACAACAGCCGGCTGGACCGACGCCCCGCATCTCCGGCCACAAGAAGGAGAGCGTCGCTTGTTCGTGTGTGCCTGTATGTTGTTGTTAAGTATCGAAAAGTAGTGTAAAGTGGCTGTTTTTGCCATAAAGTTATCTCCAATGAAATCATCATCACAACTCAACCAGTTGACTTAGAGAGCTCTACTTAACGCCATTCTACAGGTAAATAACACAGCTACGCTTGGGGATGCGTGGGAATGCGGGAAGTAGTAAGAATAACAAATATACGGTAGCCTAGCCTAGACGTTTTTCGGCCAAAACACCCGGGTTTCGGGGAATATTTATGTAATGCGTAGGTAGCCGGGGCTGGAGGGTTAAGAGTCAGAGAAAAAAAAAATCAACTTTAAACATCGGAAAAAAAAATAATTTATTTTTTTATTTTTTTTTTTTTGGGGGGCCCCTGGGCCATGCAAAATATCACTCCTCTACCTCCCCTCCTTCAGTTATCACCTATTTTCCCTGTTATTCCCTTATTCTGAGGTATATTTTCGTGCTAACATTAACGAGTTGCAAGCAGGGCATTGTCATCAGTGTTAGCAAGCGAGTGCAAGAGAGAGAGAGAGAATATCGATCGACTGTGTCTCAGTGGCCTTGGGGGAAATTGGCGGGAAAGCAGGTTGCCTCACCCATACATTATATAACTCGCGGCCTATATCTCCGATTTTGACCATCCAAACGCTGTTTTCACTCGTTTTATTGTTGTTTCAGGTTAATACCTTTATAATCAACCCATAATAGGCGCGTATGGATAAGTATTAATGCTATTTATGGTAAAATGAATATTTTAGTGATGGAAATAGCTCAAATACGTCAGCACAGGGGGACGTTTCTAATTACCCCCATGCGCACTTCTTAGGTTAAGAGGGAGGCCTAAAAAAACAATTTAAACAGCCCCAGTGGCACTAAACAATTTTTTGTTTTCCCTATACCTCATATCACTCCTCCACATCCCCTCCTTCCTCCCTTTCCCCTCCCCCTTCAATTATCACCTATTTTCCCTGTTATTCCCTAATTCGTTGGTATATTTTTGTGCTAACATTAGCAAACTGTGTGGAGGATGTGCTTACGTGCCTAGCGGGTGTGTTACATAACCGAGTGTGTGTATGAGTAGGCTCAGTGTGGCTTGAGGCCTCGTGGAGGGAGGGGTTGCCTCAATTTTCTCCATAATTCATGAATGGGCTGGTCCATCTATATTCGCGATTTTGACCAGAAAAATTATATTTTCACTTGTTTTATTGTTGTTACAGGTTACTATCTTCATAGTGAAGGTAAAATAGGCACATATGAATAAGTAATAACGATATTTATCGTAAAATGACGATTATAGGCCTGAATGGACCCAATATGCTCGCCCATGGGGAGCTAGTTCAATACCCACCCCTCGCCGTTTTCGGGTTAAGCCAGCATGGGCTATTCCACCACAACGCAGAAGATTTGTGAAATTTAGCAGACACACCACGAGTAATGCAGTCACTTGGATTCTCCTTGGTAGACACAAACCGGAACTGTGCGGTCGGGAGCAGGGTATGAATCTCGTCGACACGGTTGGTGACATACACTGGTAGCTTCTTTCGGCTATGTAACCAGTAGAGCGTAATTTGGCTGTCACTCCATATAACTGTTCTCCGAGATGTTTAGCAAATTTTTAAAAGTTTCCTCGATAAAGTGAACGAGTCTAGCAGCCAACAGAACTGCAGTTAGATCTAATTTTGGGATGGAAAGGGATTTGATCGGGGCGACCTTCGCCTTAGCCATAACTAGACGGCTGCCACTTGTGTCAACAAAGTTGTTGTTCCCCAAGCTGCCTGGCCGAACAGCCCCAAGGCCCCGAGCAAGGCCACGGCCATAACCGAGCGCCCCAACAGAACCCTCCCTGCCGACCACAATAAAGCCTGGGTGACCCAAGCCACTCCATGGCGGGAAGCTGAGGAGGGTGCGGAAATGCCCGGGAAACCAAAACCCCACCCAAGGCCCTGTGCTCCTCAGCAATTATGAAGAGAAAGTTGAGGGGCAAAGGAAAAATGTGACGCTTTGGCTTCCAATCTTGGTAGATTGGGAGGTCAATCCACGGAAGAGACGCCGTCACTTGAGATCTAGAAAATATATGAGTAAAAGGAACAGTCAGAGTAAGCTATGGGTATGGCAGAGATCGCTCAGTTCTCACTCTGATAGACCAGCCCATCACCATGTCAACAAAGTAAATGACAGTGCCATAAGCGACCTTGCTAGCGTCTGAGAAGGCATGAATGGAAACAGGTTGATCTATGACTACTCTCCGAGGAAAATTAAAACTCTTACAGAGACGAAGATCTGATATAATGTCTTCCCACTCCTGAACCAGATCGCCTGTAAAAAACCTCGTCGCAATCTAATTTTATCCTCCATAATTGCTGAAGGAATAATCTTGATTTGATCGACACTGGTAGAACTATCCCCAAGGGGTCAAAAAGTCTAGCCGTCATACTCAAGCAAATCCGTTTTGTAATCTGCGAATATTGTGTGTACTGAACGCCGAATGAGAGGGTATCTGTGTCCGTCTCCCAAAGCAACCCTAGCACCCTCACATGTTCCTGCTGTACAGCCGCCACTCCATCATGTTGCACTACAGTCCGCAAAACAGAACTATTTGTCGCCCATTCACGCAAATGTAGATGGGCATCATTCATTATTTCCCGGACCACACCATAGGTATCAATCAGATCTTCATAATTTCCTGTACCCAATAAATTGTCGATGTATAGCCCTTACCGAATCTGCTGAATAACCTGCGGATCTGCACTGACATTTGACAAGTGATTTAAAATGGTGGCGTTTAAAAGGAATTGGGAACATGTAGCGCCAAATAATACCGCCCGGAATCGGTATCAAATGAGGGGGGAATCTAGCTGTCGTGGAAATTTTGGCCACATAAACCGAGTATAGTCCTGGTCGTCCTCATGGAGTTTTAGCATCAGAAATGCCTTCTCGATATCAGACACCCAGGCATATTTATCGAGTCATAAACCGAAGTAAAACCTGAGCCAAGTCTGGTACCAGTGAAGGTCCAGTACGCAAGCAGTCATTAAGAATAGGCTGTCGATCACTCACCTTGGCTGAACAATCGAAGACGATACGCACTGGCGTCGTTTTGCTCTCCTTGACAACTCCATGATGAGCCAAGTAATGTCCGTTATCTGAATTGTCAAAAGGCACCTCTTCTATAAAACCACGGGACACCTGATCCTTTATGGTTCTTTAACCTAAGACGTGCACACAGGGGATAATAGATACCACACCCCTGTGCGCACGTATGATGATTTTGGGACCCATTGCCAATATCGATAAAAACTACATCAGCGTGTAGGCAATGTTAGTGTGCATCGGCCCATGTATATTTGACCCCCCAAAAAATGTCTGGGGGGGGGGGGGGGAGCGGTCCGTAGTTGGAAAATGTGGAGCGAATGGCACCGCGCGGCTAGATTGTCATCGAGCGGCGAGATTTCCCGGGCGAATATTCCCGTGCCCAGGGGGTGGAAGGAGAGGGAGGAGGGGATGGAATAGTGCGTAATATCGCGTATCTCTCCCTTTTTTAGCTCTTTTATGCTATTTAGACTATGTGTACGTATGTGCACATATGTGTACGTATGTAGGCCATCCATATAACAAGGAATATGCCGCATATAGACCAAATATTGCAATATATAAGCGAATTATCAATGAGTTTCTAGGCGGGAACGAAGATGTGGTTGAGGTTTGGCGGGAATGAAGGGAAGGAGAGGGTGTGTTGCGCCATAATATCACGTATATCTCGTATTTAGAGCACTGTCATGCTATAATAAAGACGTGTACGTATGTAGGCGTCCCATATAACAAGGAATATACCGCATATAGACCAATTGATGCGATATTTACACAAATTCTGAATGTGTTTATGGAGACGGGAGACAAAAGGTGGGTGGGTGGGAGGGAGGGAGGGGGCATGGAGGGACGGAGTGATGGAGGGAAGGAAGGGGAGGAGAGGGTGTGTTGCGCCATATTATCACGTATATCTCGTATTTAGAGCACTGTCATGCTATAATAAAGACATGTACGTATGTAGGCGTACCATATAACAAGGAATATACTGCATATAGACCAATTGATGCGATATTTACGCAAATTCTGAATGTGTTTATGGAGACGGGAGACTGTGTGTACTGTGTGTACAATCTGGAGGCGCCCGAGGCATATGGATGTCATGGGATTTTCAACTTTATAGTCTAGCATGTGGCTGATGTTTGTTGCCATCCGGGAGCCCACAGGGTGGAGAAAGAGAGTGAGAGTATTTACTTAGAAACATGAGTCATGAATGGAGAGAGAGAGAGAAAGTGAGACAATGCGTATGTCGTTCGTATAGATGGCTTTCAGAATTGCATTTTTATGCAAGCAGACATTGCATTTTAGACACATGTGAAGTATGCACAGAAATAGCTAGGCCATTGACTGTAAATAAAGTACAATATTATTAGAGTAGTTTTGAGGAGGGGTAGATGGAATGAGGGAGGTCACACACGAGGGAAGGGAGATAACCCTTTTGGGAACTGAGTTATATTTAGACTGGTGTTGAATGACGCTTGTGAAAGGGAAGGGCAGATTGCCATCAGAAACACTTAGATATATTTATTTGCAAGTAATATGCAATCTAAATGTATATTCGAGACTTACTTGAAGTATTTGTATGATAGTCATGACTATATATAATCAAATATACGCGCGTAAGGGCGTAGGCGAGATATAAGAAAGATGGTTGAGCAATTTTCGACACCCACACAGTTGTTATTCATTATTTACAAGATTACACAATACAAATATATTTGTGAAGATTATTTTATGCATGCTGTATTTATACGAATTTAGTTGGTAGCCAAACTCAGACAGAGAGAGGTGTTGTGGATGGAGGGAGGGAAGGGTCACCCACTGAAGCGGGCATCACACTGGGCCAATTTCTCATAATTCTCCAATCTCCAGTCTCAGTTTCCAGTCAGTAGCGCCAGCAAATTCTATCACACACGCCAAGCGTCCTGGCTGCGTGAGTCTCCGACACAACAATAACAACGTCCGACCTTAGCCTATATTGGTCCGTTTCACCTATACTGTAATGTATAGTAATATGGATTTGCATCTACAATTATAATGCAATATGACTAAATCTACACGTTAGTGTAATTTTTTTTAAATTTGAAGCTTATATTCGGAAATTTATATTTTGAACTTTTTCGATTCATACCAAACGCCGTGGCGTAGGCTATAGAACAGTGGTTTCACTTAAACTGTAGAATAATATGGATTGATATTGATAAACTTTGTGTAATAGGACCCAATCTATACGTTAATGTTGCTATGTTTTGCGTGTGAAGCTTATATAAGTAGCTATGAGGAAGTTTTTCGCAAAATATAGGCTATAGCCTGACGGAGCCCCTGTCGTTACCTCGGCACTAAACGATCGTTTATAATGTGCTGTTTCACCAATAATTTAGAGTAATATGGATTTATATCAACAATTATATTTCAATATGATTCAATCTACAAGTTTGCGTTATTATGTTTTATATTTGGAGCATATATTGTTTCGTGTTCTTAGTTGTAGTAGTAATGGGCATGGTGAGTTCAGGTATAGAGGTCAATGCAGGTAATGAAGAAGAGACGGGTGGAGTGAGACAGCTGTGTTTATTCTCTAGCCGTTAGTAGCGAGCAGACCCCCCTTGCATTGTGGGTAATGAGTTAGGTGGCGCCAAGCGCGGTTTATTCAAATCACGTAACATCTTCCCCCTTCAGAAAGAAAGCATAAATCATAAAATAGTTGTGTTACTGAGATAGCTTACATTGAACAACATTCATGGACATATGCAGGCACATTATAGTTAAATGGCAAGTATCCTATATACTATGTGCATGATTTGATAAGAACAAGAAAGAATAAATGTTAACTAAATAAATACCGGGTATTACTTAATTCCTTACAGATCAAGATATGAGAAAAGAAAAAGAAATGACATATTTACAAGTTCATCTTTGTGGGTGCTTTAACTGTCCTACCCAACTTAGGAGATCTACTACAGGAGATCTGATACAGTCCTCACAACTCCCAGTCTCAGGTGCCAAGGACGCATCACATACTGGTGTTATGTTTTCATTATTACAAGTCTTTCTAGGTGTCCTGGCCGGTGTTGAAGATCGTAGTTGTAGACAGTTTCTTCTGTACGTACCTCCGTCATTCGTTGTTACCTCATAACTTCGGGTATTCAGTCGTTTGTCCACAGTTGCCTCCTTCCATTCCTTCTTTGGATCATTTATTGGTTGTACTCGCACGGTATCCCCGATAGACAGGTTTGAGGCTTCTTCTATTCATGTAGCATTCCGCAGTTGTGGCTTTTTTATTTTCCATGCGTTCTCGTTCCCCAGCATGAGTACTTGGATGCAGGCAGACACTGGTAGTGGGGATTAGAGTTTTGGTGCGACGTCCCATAAGACGTTGAGCTGAACTAGTTGTCATACCTTCTTGAGGGGTATTACGCATGTTCAGTAATCCAAGATAGGGATCTTCTTTGGCTCGATGGCACTTCTTCATCATTATTTTAACAGATTTCACTGCGGCTTCAGCTGCACCGTTGGATTTAGGGTTTCCAGGACTTGAGGTTTCGTGGCAGAACTTCCACGTCTTTGCAAATGACTGAAACTGATGAGATGAGAACTGTGGACCGTTATCACTTATAACAGTGTCAGGTATGCCATGTCGGGCAAAGTGGTGCTTAAGTTTTGTAATGACGGCCTCCGAAGTTGTTTCTGAAAGATAGTCCACCTCAATGAATTGACTAAAGTAGTCCACAGTCACAAGGTAGTCTCGGTTTTGGATGGTGAATAGGTCAGTTGCCACTTTCTCCCAGGGACGTTCTGGAACTTCATGTTGATAAAGAGGCTCAGGGGATTGCTTAAATGAATAGGATGCGCAGACATCGCAGGACTCGACAAACATCCGAATTTCAGAAGACATCCTAGGCCAGTAAATCAGCTCCCTCGCTCGACGTAGGCAGGAATTCACACCAGAATGGCCAGCATACACCTTCTCCATCATCTCATACCGCATAGAGCTCGGGATTACAACTCTCTCACCTCTAAGGATGACACCATCTTCAACAGACATCTCATCTCTATAGCTAAAATATGGAGCCAAGAAATCTGGAAGGCGAGTCTTCTCATTAGGCCACCCTTGAACAATAACTACCTTGAGTCGCTTTAGAGTTGAATCCTCTTCTGTGGCACGGTGTATCTCCTGGAGGCGAGAATCACGGAATTGGGAGTAGGCTAGAATGTTCACAGAAAAGGAATTGTCTCCTGTGTCAGGTAGGGGAGCACACGAAAGAGCATCAGCAATAGGGATCTCTTTACCGGGGCGGTACATCAGCAGGTACTGGTAGTCTTGAGTGCGGAGGAGCATTGATTGGAGTCGTCGCGGGGCACGAGATAGTGGCTTGTTCACTATGGACACAAGTGGTTTGTGATCTGTGAGGACCCTAACTGATCTCCCATACGTATAGTGATGAAATTTCTCCAATCCATACACTATGGCTAACATTTCTTTTTCAATCTGCGCATAGTTCTTTCAGATTTAGACAAGGATCGACTGGCAAAAGCTACAGGCTTCCCATTTTGCATTAGCGCAGAGCCCAGACCATACTCGCTAGCATCATTTTCCAGGGTAAGCTCATCACAGGGGTTGTAAAATGCAAGTACTGGGCTACATGTAATCATATTCTTAATTTGATCAAAAGCTTCTTCTTGACTGGCAGACCACACCCAAGAAACATCTTTCTTTACAAGATTATGTAAGGGATATAAGACAGATGATGAATTGGGAAGAAACCTTGCAAGATAGTTAACAATGCCTAAGAAGCGTCTCAGTTCCACTACATTTGTAGGAGCCGAGTACTCACATATAGCTCTAATTTTGTCAGGATCAGTTACCAGGCCATCTTTTGTTATACAGTGTCCCATGATTTTGACATTATCAGTTCTCAGAGTGAGCTTGTCCTTATTTAGCTTTATATTCATTGCCTCACACCTCTTAAAGAATTGCTCCAAGTTGGTGTCATGCTCTTCCAGAGATTTCCCATGAATGATCACATCATCAGCTATGCACACTACACCAGATAGACCTTGTAATGCCTTAAGCAGTCTTTTTTGAAAGATTTCTGACGATACTGACAAACCAAAAGGAAGCCGGACCCAGCGGTATCTGCCACATGTTTGAAAAGTGGTTAGGAAACTAGATTTTTCATCAAGTTTGATGTGCCAGTACCCAGAGGCAAGATCAGCTTTAGAGAAAACTTTTGACTGGCCCAACTCGTGTAGTGTGTCCTCAAGTACAGGAAGAGTATAACGCTCTCGGAGCAAAGCTTTGTTGAGTTCTCTAGGGTCTATACAAATTCTAATGTCACCATTCTTCTTAGGTGTAACAACAATTTGACTAACCCACTCAGTTGGTTCACAAACAGGTACAATAACACCTAAAGTTTCTAGTCGATCAAGTTCAGACTTCAGCTTAGTCTTAAGTGCAATAGGAACTCTCCTATCAGGCATAATGGTTGGCTGCACCTGAGGATCTAATGAAAGTGTCTGTACACCTGGCAGGGTACCTAGACTGCCACTCAAAATCTCAGCTTTACAGTCAGCCTCAGTCACTTTCAGAGCATCCACACATTCAAATGCATTTTCATTAACCGTGATTAGGCCCATTTGTCTGCTAGCCCGAAATCCCAAAAGAGGGGCTAAATTTCCTTCAAACACGACAAACTCTACAGAATACTTCTTACCATTCCTTGGATTCTTAATGCTTCTCCTACACACACCCAAGGGAGTTTGAATGGAGTTGTTCCAGGTGGTAAGAATTCTATTAGTCTTCTGTACATTCCTTGCATACTGTACTGGTAGAGCATTGACTGATGAGCCAGTGTCAATCTGGAAAGTTACCTCTTTATCATCCACCAACATGCAACATTTAACATCCTTACTAGCAGGCTTTACAGAGTTCACAGACATGCAATCTAGAGAATTTACCCATTCTTCATCAGAATTAGAACTCTGGGAGTCATGTTCACACTCAGCAACCTGGCGTACAGCTTTCTTTCTGGACCTAGAGGATTTATCAGCAACATTGGCACTACACATGCTTGCAAAATGATCTTTTTCACCACACTTCCGACATTCTTTCCCAAAAGCTGGACACCTACTCTTTGCAAATACATGTGAGAGACCACAAAACTTACACTTTCTAGACACACTGTTAGACCTAAATGCCTGGTTAGATTTGCCTGGTCTTGACCTAACTTTATTCACAGTTTGAGGGTTCAGGACTCTGGTTAGTGACTTGGCACTCTCAGCAGCTTTACAGGCATCAATACAAATCTCCAGAGTTAGATTTCTCATTTTAAGTAGCTCAGTACGAACACTGGAGTCCTGAATACCCAACACAATTCTGTCTTTCATCAAAGACGTTTTACAGGAGTCACAATAATCACATGTCTTTACAAGAGTTTGCAAATCTGAATAAAATTGATCAAAAAGCTCTCCCTCTTGTTGGTTCCTAGTATTAAACATGAATCTCTCATATGTAACATTAACTTCCCCAATGGCAAACTGGTCAAATTTGTCGATAATGTCTTTCACTGTTCTGTTAGCTTCTTCACTGTCAAACTGGAATCCATTGTACACCTTGAGGGCGTCGTCTGCTAGGTACTGTAGGAAAGTAGCTACTTGAATGTTCTTTTCTTCAGTGTGTATCTTTGCAAGAAGAGCATACATACTCCAACGTTGTTTAAACAGCTTCCAGTTTTCCGCCACATTTGTTCCCAAACAGAAGGGTTGGGGATTCTTGACACCAGCATGTCGGCGGTCTTGGTGAGGGGCAGAGCTGTTGTCAGTCATCCTGCCACACTTGTAGATCACAGGTACACGTATCAGTAAGTTGCTAGAAGATAACTTGACTCACGGGCAGGAGAAATCAGCAGGTTCATATTGGTCCGACATTCGCAGATTTGAATGTTTCGGCAAGGGCAGCAACACAACACAACAGCATTTCTTCCAATACACAGCATACTCGGGATTATCCTATCATCTCCACCTTCACCAGGCTGCCACCATGTTTCGTGTTCTTAGTTGTAGTAGTAATGGGCATGGTGAGTTCAGGTATAGAGGTCAATGCAGGTAATGAAGAAGAGACGGGTGGAGTGAGACAGCTGTGTTTATTCTCTAGCCGTTAGTAGCGAGCAGACCCCCCCTTGCATTGTGGGTAATGAGTTAGGTGGCGCCAAGCGCGGTTTATTCAAATCACGTAAAATATTTTGAACTTTTCGGAGATTGTAGAATGCTTGGTAGGCTATAATCCTGTGTATGCGGGTAGACCTGTATTTATCTCAATAATTTGATAATTTTACAATATATTTTTACATTTTACATTCATAAATAGTCCACTAATATACTAGGTTAGGTTAGGCTAGGTTAAATATATTGTTCAATGATTCTTAGTAAATAGGCCTAGGCATCTGAAAAACAGTTCCTCCTGCTACACAACCGAATGTTTTCGTTTCATACCAATCGCCGTGGGTAAAAGTATAGGAAGTGGTTATTTAGCTGCAAGTGGTGTAGCTATTTTAGCATTAATTCACTTAGTTTATGTCTATCTGCAGCCCTTCTCACAATCAAAACACACAATTATGTAGCAAAATATATATTTCGACGTCATATACTTATGATATCAATGAGATTAAATGTGAGCTGTAAAGAGGCTGACAATCTACCTCCATCAAAAAATGGAGCTTCCCACCCAGTGCGGGAAGCATCCTAGCTCCATCAAATGTTGAGATTTGTGCTGGAGACTGGCAGTAGCTCCATTTTTTGCTGAAGAATGACGAGAATTGGCCCAGTGTGATACCCCCTAGACCCACTGACCGTGTGATAAATGATTGGAGTCACAGTGAGAGGGGCAATTTTGGTAAGTGTTTGGGCAATTTTTGAACAAATAAAGTTCTATATAATTACTTTTTTTGACAGAGAGAAAGTTTTATATAGTTTTGCATGATATGATTGATAATCCCATCAATTTACAAAAGTAAATTGGTGGGATAAAAAAAAAATGTTTTGTATATTGTCATCTCGATTGTCGACACGAAGATTTGAGTGACATATTGTATGAGCTGCTGTGGCCTAGTCAGTAAGGTGACTGATTGGAAATCAGAAAGTATGGCAGGGCAGTGGGTTCGAATCCAGGAGGGGGTTATGGGGAAGGTTTTATACTGTTTAGACAAATTTTGATAATTTTTTTTTTTTTAAAGATCATGTCATTGTATTCAAGCAATATGAAATATTCATAGAATATATCATATTGCAAGAATACAATGACATGAACTTGTATTTATTTATTTTTTTATTATCATCTTATAAGTAGGTTGGACATGATTTATTGACACATAATGATTTTTGTACAATTCATTTGAGGTTAACGTATAGAAATATTGGGTATAGAAAACATATACAGTATATTGATATAGTGAAAAAAAGGCATATCACATGTACAGCTTTGAAACATAGGAACTAAATAATGAAAGACATATTTATATAATGAAAAAAAGGCATATAAGAACATATTACAGGGACATCTTTGTAAAATATATATCTAAAATTATGAGGTAGCGTGTTCAGTTAGGTCAGGTAAGGTAGGGCACAAGTCCAGGGCAGGGGGCGTCACTCAGTACTGCTTATACATGTGGTAGTCCCTGAAGCAGTCCCCCAAGCAGAGTGCAACCTTGCACTCGTGGCACTTTGAGGTGACTTTCTTGGTTGTTGGGGCTCTCCTGGAGGTGTTCAGGCAGACGTAACACTTCAGCTGCCTGTGACGAGTGCCAACCAGCTCAGTGTGGATTGGGAAGTGTCTTTCCACCCCCACCTCCACCTAAATACGGTCTGGGACGTGATCCCCACGCCATGCCGTACGCCTGTGAGTCCCCCACTCACAGGCGTACGGCATACTTCGTCAGGAGTTGATATGAGACGTAGACAAATTCCCTGAATTTGAGTTTTTGATTTGGTGCCATATCTCTCTTGACCAACCACAAGTTGTAGGCGTTGAGCATCGTGATGTCAACTAGGTGGAGGAAGAGCTTGTGATACCACTTCACAGTCTTCCTCAGACACTCAACGCCTGCCAGTTGACAATCCGACTTGTCCACCAGGCGCATGTTCTTGGTGTAGTCCACTACCAAGTCGGGCTTATAGATGGTCTTCTTGGTTCAGTAGTGGACTTTACCAGAGTCCACCTGGGCACCTGTGTGGACTGTCGAAAGCAGGTGAACGTCTCTTTTGTCTTTCCACTTCAGGGCTACCACTTTCCTGGACTTTTCCAGTTGCTTGTACTTCTGCCCCCTTCGTCGCCTTCTTCGGACATGCCTCTCGCAGTGTTCCTGGACCAGTTCGTCGTCAGAAGGTGTGTCGCTGGAGGAGGGATCTGAAAGAGGAATGACATTACCTGCAAACTTGGGCATAAACTTTCTTGTCTTTCTGACAGTCCCACATGACCTCGTTTGGTTGTCATGAAGAAACTGGCAGAGAGCAGGAGAAGTATACCAATTGTCAGTGTACAGTACAAGACGTGGCCATGGCCCAGGTAAGGTGCCAACATTTTCCTGACAATGGCACCTGACATGCCCATGGGGTCATTGGCAGCGACTTTTGGTATGTCAATGTCAGTTCCTGTATACACGATCATGTCCAGCACTATACCTGTCTCACAGTCGCACAACACGAAGAGCTTGATCCCAAACCTATGCCTCTTCAAGGGGATATACTGCTTGAAAACAAGACGTCCTTTGAAGAGCACGAGCGACTCGTCAATCACCAAATTGAGGAAGGGGTAAAAGTATTTCTTGTACCTCGCCAACAACATGGTGAACACCTCCCGAACTTTCCATATCCTGTCAATCCTGTTAGGATTTTCGTTGTCTGCAAAGTGCATAAATCTTAGCAGCAACAAAAATCTGTCACGAGTCATGTACTTATTGAAAGTTGGGGTGGCGATGAGAGGGTCGTGCTTCCAATAATGTTGTACCACATGCTTCTTGCAAAGAGGCATGAGGAACAACAAGGCAAAGAACGTCATGAACTCATTCACAGTCGTATCAACCCAGCCTCGTATTCTCAATTTTGGAGAAATGACGTCCAGTTTGCCAAACACCCACCTGTAGTAGGCGTTTGTTTGGGCAACTATGTACGACATAATCTCCATGTCGAAAAAAGCGAGGAAGAAATCCATCTCGTTTGCGTCGTCGTCACAGGGCCAGTCAGGAGTTGTACCTGACCTACCAGCATCAAACTGGGGCATGTCAGGCACAAAATCAGCAAACGTATGTATGTTGGCGTCGCGGATTGGAATATCGTCTGCGTGTGCGCCACCATCAGACAAATCACTGTCATGGTCGCGATACAAGGGTTCATCATCACCCTCCTCACCACTAGGACACCCTTCTTCATTTTCTTCATCTTCCTCAGGCTCACTGCCACTATCAACCCCCCCCCCCTCCATCCACGGTCCCGTGCTGCGGCGGCGGCGTCTTAGTCCTGGCTGTCGACATCCTGAGAATCCCCAAACAGCAGGGCGTCGTATTTTGATGGTGTTAGGGTCCTTATCTGTCTACTAACACGTGCAGGCGTCTTGTGGGCAGGGGCAGAAGGGTCGGCAAGGGCGGCGTCGGCAGGTCCAGCAGTGGTGGGTGGTGCAGAGGTCCTGGATGCAGGCAATATAATTGTTGTCCCTGTCGCCCCTTTCCCTTTCCCTTTCCCTTGGGAAGGGGCAGAAGGGCCGGCAGGGGCGGCGTCGGCAGATCCAGCAGTGGTGGGTGGTGCAGAGGTCCTGGACACAGGCAATATAATTGTTGTCCCTGTCGCCCCTTTCCCTTTCCCTTTGCCTTTGCCTTTCCCTTGGGCAGGGGCAGAAGGGCCGGCAGGGGCGGCGTCGGCAGGAGTAGCAGAGGCGGCTGGTGGTGGTGGTGGTGGTGGTGGTGGCCGGGTGACAGTGGCAGGCGTACGAGATTTTTTTCCCACGCCAGTCCCTTTTCTCCTAGTGGCCCCCGCAGGTCCTGCAGCCCCAGGGCGGCCTCCTGCGTCGGTGCTACTGGTGGCAGGGGTGGCAGTGGTGGTGGTAGTTGCCTGGGTGGTGGTGGCAGTGTCCCCAAAGGCCAATGCCCTCTGTGCACTGCCCCTGCATGCACGCGTTTTACGTGCTTTACGTGCGGGTGCTTCTCCTCAGAGCTGTATGGAGTATCATAATGGTAGCTTGGGTTTCTGGCAGCCACCCTCTGCCTTCCACGGCCGCTGACACCACCAGGAGGGCTGGTTGTGTCATCAGGGCGCGAGCGTGAGGGATGTGTGGGCTCCATGGCTAGTGCTTGGGTTCTGGCGAGAACTGCTTGTACGCGCGCGGCCCGAGCGTACGGGGTGGTGGTATCGAGAGTTGCCAAGTAGTACTACATCCACACCAATTTGTAGCCGCCTGACTGTAAGCCCGCGGTTTTGGTACGCATTTAAAAACCTGGATCTTAAGAGTCTTCCCGCAGTCGCCCGGGGAAACTCTTAAGTCTTCCAGCAGTTGCCGGGTTAATGAATCTTCTCTAAAGACCCCGAAGACGGCCTATGGCCAAACCCTTGTTTGTTGGCAGCTGATCCTTGTAATTGTTCCAGGGTAGTCTCACTTTGTATTGTTGGCTGTCGGGATCGTAGGTAACTGTATCCTCATATGACGATAGTGCTTGACGCTCAACTTGTGAGTATTCCTTAGGGGTAATCCCGATATGATCTATATCCCACAAAATATTTAAGTAATTTTTGCATGGTGGAATATTACCAGTAGACATGTATTCGTCCATTGGTGTTACTGCTACTTTCAATACAGTAATTACTTCAGTGCTGGAGCTGGTATTCTGTGCCACATATGAACCACTTATGGCGTACTCGTACTTGGTAGCAAGCAGAATTAGACTCGCTGACCTTTTATACCCAGGTCGCACTATGCCATAGTAGTGGTCAGCACCGATGAGCAGCTCCAACTGATCTGTGTCCGTTGCATGAGGATCGGCTAATTTTATGCCTTTATACTGTAAACTAACCAGTTTAGATTAGGCTAAGTTCACCCTTATGTTCTGGTAATTCATCAACCACTATTGCATCTAGTTGATGAAATTTACCTGTGTTTGTAATGCAGTGCCACGATATTATATTCCCTAGAGGTTTGTTTTCCGGAAAATACGTGAAGACATAACTCCTCACTTCCTTTAGAATTATAGGAAAGGGGGGATAGAACAGAAGACTTCACAAAGGTCCTCTGAGAACATTGATCGAGTAGCGATCTGATTTTGACACATTTATTTTCCTTACCTTTTACCGGCAGCTGTACGGTAGGCAAGATTACGGTATTTCTACCTGTAGCAAAGGACATTGTAGTTGAAGTAGCAGTAGTATGCTCTCTCTTGTTGTTATCCTCCGCTGGTCTACTTTCCTTCCCTTGTGTTTGTGTACATAGGGAATGAAAGTGTTTGCCCTTACAAAACTTGCAGCTTCTAATGTTAGGGTTAGTACAACCCGAATGGCCATGCTCTCTTGATAAGCACCCAGTGCAGAGACGTAGTTGATGGGCTCTTTTCACTTTAAGAGGCTCTGTTTTATACTTCAAACACTTATACCACAAATGATTGGTGCCACTACACAAGACACAGTTAAATTTTCTGCTTTCACTCTGGGCGGTAAATGTTGCAGTAGCCATTGGTGTACCTCCCACTTTGTCTCGACCTGCCAAGTTGTACACTTCAGCCTGGAAGCAATGGGTAAATTTCTTATAATCCAGGCTCAAGTCTCCCATTTCCCGTTTTATAGTCTCCTTTAGTGGTGATGGTAATTTGTTGACAAGAGTCACCACACAAAATTCCTCCAAACAAATACCATGGCTAATGATTGACCTCATCACACTCTCCATATTTGCATAGAAGTTCTTTAGATCAGCGGTTTGGTATTTGGGTGAAGCTAGTTGATTGAATTGTGTAACATACGCTGCCTTGATGCGATCTGGATGCCCATATGTTTCTTGTAGGAGCTCTATTGCTGGGGCATAACTTGCGCTCTTGACAATAAATCCTTCGACTAACTAATGCCCATTCACCCAGAAGCTGACCCTTAACCTAAGACGTGCGCATGGGGGGTATGAGACACCACACTCCTGTGCGCATGTATTTGAGCTCTTCCCATCACTAACATAGTTATTTTACCATAAATAGCATTAATACTTATCCATATGTGCCTATTATAGGTTGATTATAAAGGTATTAACCTGTTACAGCAATAAAACAAGTGGAAACAGCGTTTGGATGGTCAAAATCGGCGATACAGGCCGGGAGTTACATAATGTATGGCTGAGGCAACCCCCCTCCCCTCCTCTCCTCCCCTTGTCTGGAGAGACACTGTTACGCAATAGTCTCGATCTCTCTCGCTCTTTCCCACGCTTGGTAACAGTGATGACAACGCTTTGCTACCAACTCGCTAATGTTAGCACGAAAATAGACCACAGAATAAGGGAATAACAGGGAAAATAGGTGATAACTGAAGGAGGTGAGGAAAGTGGGGAAGGAGGGGAGGTGGAGGAGTGATATTTTGCATGGCCCAGGGGCAAAAAAAAAAAAAAAAAAAAAAAAAAAAAAAAAAAAATGGGGGGGGGGGTTAAATGGATTTTTTTTTCTCAGACTCTTAAGAGTCTTCCCGCAGTTGCCCGGGGAAACTCTTAAGAGTCTTCCAGCACTTGCCGGGTTAAGATAGGTGAATCGTTGTATAGTATATCTGAGATCAGAATTGTCATGTATGGTACATTTAAACATTTCCCAAAACCCCGACCACAACGTTGCATCACCCTCAAATTTGGAAGAGTAAGATGTGGTAACTTGATAGTTGACTTCTTTGGCTCGGGTCGAGCCAACTCCTTCTTGACCTCTGGAACTAAGATTCCCTTCAGTGTAGTGACGATTACTTGCATGCCCTCCAAATATAGGGTATCCTCTCTCAATTCCTTGACATATTCGGCGTCTGTCTCGTAAAGGTCGGCCAGGTCCTCCTGTGTGACCTCATACTTGTCAATTTGTTTTTGAATGCTGAGCAACCTGGCCTCCACTTCTACCCTAGACGCCGAGTCAAGGAATTCGTCGATCTCCGAGGTCAAGACCGTCAACGAGCCCTTAACCCGCAGAGTGCCAGGTCCGTATATATACGGACTAGGGTCTTGTCACACCCAGTGCCAGGTCCGTATATATACGGACTCGCCGAAAAAAATCGTAGCAGCGAAACGACTGCACCTATGGCTTTCATATTTCTACCACATGTACCTTACCCTTCTGGCTTCTTGCCACCACCAACACAACCCCCTCCCCCCACCCACTCGCTGACTATCGGTCGCCTCACAAGGAAAAAAAAGATAAATCTGTGGCGGCGAAACGACTGCACCAATCGGTTCCATATTTGTGTGACAAGTCCCTTACCCTTCTGCCTTCCCCCCACACCCCCAACCGCCTCCCACCACCCACTTCCAGCGTATCCGTACGAAGAAAAGGAAAAAAAGGAAAATCCGTGGTGGCGAAACTACCTCACCAATCGGCTTCATATTTGTAACACGAGTCAATTACGCTTCTACCTTCCCCCCACCACCCTTCTATCTATACGTTCCGATACCATAAAAGTCGATGATTTACTCTGAAAATTTCAGCTACATTCGGGACCATCGGGGACCTGATTTCTGGCGAAAATGGACAAGGGGAGTGTTTTTTTTTACCATTATCCTTCTTTTCTCACCCAACTTGATAGATTTAGCCAAAAAAATAAAAATAAAAAATCCTCTGGCACTGGCAGATGCATAGGGTCAATAATTGTCTGGCACTCTGCGGGTTAAGTCCAAGGAATAGGTTATCCCGTGAACTTTATCTTACTATCCCTTAACTAATTGCTGATGTTTGAGTTTTTTCAGCTTGGATATCCACCTCCAATTTTGGTACTCTAAGCTGTACGTTGGAACGTAGAGGCTACTACTAAATTGGGAGGTTTAACGACCCTCCCAATACCAAATAAGGTAAACCTCCTATTTGGTTGTAGCCTCGGAGTATCCAACGTCATAGTATCCCTCCCGCACACCGTGCCCCTGCCCATCCAATCTTGCCTCTTTTGTAGCTTGATATCGAGATGCCCTTTAATCCGGAACGGGTTAGAAGGTACGCCCCTGACAGCGGTGTGAAGAGCCAGATGGAATGGCCTAGTCGACAACTTTTTCTTTTCTTTCTCGTTTCTCTTTTAATTTTTCTATTCAAAAGACCTCAAAAGTATGTACACCGTACCTAGTAGAGAGAGTAAGGTGCTACTCTAGATGTTATCGATTTAATTCGCGCTATGGGTATACGATAATTGCCGCTCTAGAGCGAAGCAGATTACATCGTCATAGTATAAGCTCTACATTGGATACTCCGAGGCTACAACCAAATAGGAGGTTTACCTTATTTGGTATTGGGAGGGTCGTTAAACCTCCCAATTTGGTAGGTAGCCTCGGAGTATCCAACGTAGAGCTATATACTTATCGTAAAAATCCGCTCCGCTCTGGAGCGGGCAATTATAGTAATCACTAGCGCGATTAAGTCGATAACATCTAGAGTAGCACCTTACTCTCTCTACTAGGTACGTTGTACACACTTCTGAGGCTACTATTTTAAAGGAAATGAAAATATTGATGAGAAAGAAAAGAGAAAATTGCAGAACATTGTCCATCCTATCTGGCTCCTTAAGCCATTGTCACGGGTCCACCGCACAACCCGACCGGGTTCATTAGATCATCCAGGTATCAAGTTAATTAGACAAGATTGGATGGGCAGGGGTACGGTGTGAGGGCGGGATACTATGACGTTGGATACTCCGAGGTTACCTACCAAATAGAAGGTTTTCCTTCTTTGGTATTGGGAGAGTGTCAAACCTCCCAATTTATTAGTAGCCTCTACGTCTCCAACGTAGAGCTAGAGTAACAAATTGGAGGCGGACATCCAAGCGAAAAAACACAAACTTAGATCTTAGGAAATATCAGGACCACGGAAAGACCGACTTAAACAAGAGAGTTTATATAAAGAGTGTACAGACAGGTGCATATCAAGAGAGGTCAAGTACAGTCAAGTCTTATTCCATGAGATAACTTAGCCTAAGACCAAGAATTATGTATTTCATAATGATGAATATAAATTCCAGGATGCCCCCCCCCCCCCATCTCCTTCCGGAAGAAAGCAGGACGACCCATACTGTAACGAGTAAATGCCGGCATACGCCGAATAGGAGTACCGTACAGGATGTGACGAGAAGCTACATGAGCAGTGTCTGTGACGAGCACGAAAAGCCATATGAGAAAATTTCAGTGGTATGAGGACAAGACATACCAAAAGAATATAGGATACTTAAGACTAGAAAGTTTATCAGAAGCTTAGCCCAGTTATTAATCGTTAACATAGGTGCAAGCATGGGTATAGTGCAATACCCTTCCCTCCCCCCCCAACCCCCAATAAGGGAAGGACAGGACAGGAGAAGGACAAGAGACAGAAGGAACCCTGCAGGTAGACCCCGAGGGAACCTGCAGGCCCAACACACTACAAGGACGCCCCGGTCTGTCGGTGGACAACGACAGAGAGGAGGAGACAAACGTGGTGGGGGGAAGACCAAAGCCCTGTGTCGGCAAAGTCCGGGCGAGAAAAAGCAAGCAAAACCTGAATATAGCTGCGTACGAACGGACGGCATGAGCTGTGCCCTGAACGTACGGGTTACTGGCCTGAAGAACCCGACACAGGCGAAGTCCCACAGCACGGCGATCAAGCCTCCTATCGGACGTAGGCGCCACCCGTAATGTCAACCCCGATACTGGCCTGGTCGAGTACACATACGTATGCAGGGTTTGAACCGGGCATAACGGACAATGAACCCTGCCACGTGTGGAAGCCGGTACAGGAAAGGCCTAAAAACGGGAGTGTCGCGTACGGTAGTAGCTACAAAACGAACAGACGGAGCCAAAGTAACTGACCCAAGGACGGGAGAAAATCGTAAGCAATGCCGGGTCCTAGACATGGCAGCCATCTTCGAGACGCCGTCACCCGCCACCAAAGCCAGAAGGAACAGCGTCATGGCATGGAAGTGTTCATTTACGGGGTAAATAGTGTAAGAGGCAGACGAGAGCAGTGTGAGAGCCTCCGCCAGAGACCATGGAGGAGGAATCTGACGCGGGGTACGCCTAAGCCCAAAGCAGGCCCGCATGAGGAAATCCAATGCCCTGTGAGGAACGACCAACCCCGTGAATGACTCAAACGGTACCCAAATGGCCGACAGGCGGGTCCTAAGCGTGGTGCATATGTTGGAACGCGTCTCAAAAATAACCAAATGAGGGAGGGAAACACGAACGCCACCGACGGGCGTGTCTGTGATGCGGTGGTCATCCCAGAAGGAAAACTGTGCCAGTGAGAGACGGAAGTCTGCCACTGAGAATGTGGCCAGTGGAGAGGATTCGACAGTCAAAGATCGACTAAACTTCGGTAGCCACCCTGCCTAACAAACATCCGCGCTGGTGATGGGCTGGTCTATCAGAGTGAGAACTGAGCGATCTCTGCCATTCCCACAGCTTACTCATGACTGTTCCTTTAACTTATATATTTTCTAGATCTCAAGTGACGGCGTCTTTTCCGTGGATTGACCTCCCAATCTACCAAGATTGGAAGCCAAAACGTCACATTTTTCCCTTGCCCCTCAACTTTCTCTTCATAATTGCTGAGGGGCACAGGGCCCTGGGTGGGGCTTTGGTTTCCCGGGCGTTTCTGCACCCTCCTCAGCTCCCCGCCATGGAGTGGCTTCGGTCACCCAGGCTTTATTGTGGTCGGCAAGGAGGGTTCTGTGGGGGCGCTCGGTTATGGCCTTGGCCTTGCTCGGGGCCTTGGGGCTGTTCGGCCAGGCAGCTTGGGGAAAAACAACAACAACAACAACAAACATCCACGATGTGAAGGCCAACGAGGTCCCTAGGTCACCAATCGATCCCAAGTGGAAATCGGGGAACGATAGGGAAACAGGACTCGGGCGCCACCGCCACAGCTCAGCGGACCAGGCGTGTGCCGGCCAGGTGGAAGTGAACAACCAAACAAAGTCCATGTACCCACTCAGCCTGTGGAGGACTTTGCACATCAAAAGAGGCGTCGGGTGGCGGAAACACATCGAAGACGGTGTGTTGGAAAGACCAAACTACCCGGGTGCTCTGTCCCATCGACAGAGCAACCGCCCATAGGTTGGCAGTCCCGGGCAGGTAGGTTACACGCAGTGTGACGGTGTAAAGGAGTGCGTGGTAAAACAGGTACCCCGCCAGGTCCTGAAGAACGAAATGACTACGCAGTGACCTGACTCAGGGTGACCGTCATGCTCGACCTGTCGACGGTGGAAGGCAGGGCTCGGGAACGGCGACTAGTAAACCGAACCGAGGAACGAGGAGGAACAAGGAGAGCGTCGTGTACACAGTGTGTGGGAGAGTTCGCGGAGAAGATCCCACCCACCAAGGAAAAACAGGAGCGGAAGACCCCGAGGGAGCAGGGGAGGCAAGGTCAGTCCGACGAGGGTCGTAAAGACACGAGGTGCGACATGGAGACCGAATGGTAAACCGCCGAACGCGACATAATTAGAGTCATCAATACGAGGCACGACAGGTCGACCACCGGTCACAACACCTCGCTATCCATCACAGAGACCAGAAAGACATGCGACAGGAAGCCCCGCTGTTGAGGTGAGACTTCTCGAATAATCCCATTCACATGCATGGACAGAATAACTTAGGCGACGTCTGGGGAGACAGGCCGATGTCACGTAGGTCGATGGAGTGGAAACGTGGACCGGCACCTCGAGGACAGACCCCGCCGTGCCCACAAACGGCGAAGCGAAACCGAGAGTGGGGACGCAAGAGCCGGTAGGGCCCCGAGTCTGGCGGCCTCGTTACGAGCCGGGCTGCCGACCTCAACTAAGAGGCGAAGAGCCTCGCAGCAGCAAAGAGGGAAGACCCCTGCCATGCAGGGGCAGAGAAGAGCCCCTCCGGAGGGAGCACAGAAAGCAACAGCGACGTGCGGACCTCGGCCGGCGCCAATGTACAGAAGGAAAACCACAGAGACTGGCGACAACGCGCAGCCTCATGAAAGGGACACTGAATGACGCCGACGGAGGCGATGGCGAGCTGCAGTCGCACTCGCCCCAATTGGGCCCCACCCTTCCCGAGCACCCTAGTCGGTCGGGCTACAATAAGCCTGAGGGGAAGCCGAGCTAGGTGCAGTCGCTCGAAGAGGGTGGAGAGCATGTGAGCAGTGCGCCGCCAAGGCATGTGAACCCGTTCCAGGGCACCCTTCTCTGGTGGCGTGAAGGAACGTGGCATACGTTCAGAAAGATAACGTAGGGGCAAAGAACCAGGCCCAAAATGGAGGAGAAACCCCGGATGAAGGCATGACGAGGCTCGACACGGAGGGAGTGGTGAAGAACCCATTCCCGACCGAACCCCGAAGTCGACGCCTTCCGTCAGCCACAAGGAACAGTAAAAGATAAACCAGGGAATGACACTACTGAAACTCATTCGAGGCCGACAGAGTGGGCGCGTCGACATGTACGTCGTGTCGAGCAAAGGCTTCGAGCTGTACCTGCCAACTCGCAGGCACCGGGCGCACCCCTTGTGCATGTGGAAGAGCTCGTTCCGGGCGGGATGCCGCCACGTACCCCCACGATGACGGCTTCCCGTAAGGGGAAGGGAAGCGACGTCCGTTAGGGACCTGAAACGTCCCGAGGGACGGAACGTGGACAGGCCGACCAACCAGCCCCAGGCTACACTCAGGGAGCATGACAAAAGAAGTTGATGCTGCCTGGGAGCGAGTGGGAGGATGGACAACCGGAGCAGCAACCACAGGTAGAGCAGGCGACGTAGGCAAGAACACCGCCCAGTACGGAAGCACGCCCGGAGATCGTACAGGGGAAGAGACAGGGCGGCGTGGAGCCGGAGACCGTCGGCGACATGGTGAAGGAGAGCGGCGTCTCCCTTACGACTCGGCGTCCTCGGAAACAGTAGGGACGTCCGAACGAGGCACCGGGGGGAAAGCGTTCTGGCTCCTGGGAGACAGCAGAGGGAAGGGGAAGCATGGCACGCACCCCTTCGTCTAGGAAGCACGGAAACCGTCGGAGGCGGTCCTTGACAGAGAGAGCGAAACCCCGATCATGTAGCGCAGAGGCGAGACCTTGCCTCTACAGCGTCCGGGAATGTAGGACGAGACCCAAAGGTCAATATCGACGAGACACGGTCTACACCTCCGAGGGTTAAACCCATCGCGGTTGGAGCATGAGACATGGGTAGGACTCTCCATGTCCCAACGGGCATGGCAGGACGGGAACCCCCATGGTGTGCGCAGGGAGGAAAGGACATCCTCACTGCAACCGGAAAGGAAAATTATACCGACGGCCCATGGATGAAGCGCCCCAGGTAGAGCAGGGGAAGAAGGCAGGCAGGCCACAAAGAGTTACCACAGGTAAAATAGGAGGGACGGTAGTAGAGCGTCCCAAGAAGACCGCCGTGTACATAAGCATGGGGTGGATGGAGGCAAACCGGTCAGCGGTGGCCTCCTGAGCCTTGGGTGGAGCCACATGGATGGCCCGAACCGGACAGAGGAGTCGAGATTGTCGACGGGATGGTGAAGGAGAGCGACGACCCACCTTCGTTTCGGAGGCCTCGGAAACAGCCAGGATGCCCGAACGAGGTACTTGGAGGAAAGGCGAACTGGCGCCTTGTAGACGTCTGACGCGCACGCCAAGGAGGAAGTGACATCCACATCGCAATTGGAAAGTAAAAGATACCGATGTCCCATGTACGAAGCACAGGAAATGTGTGCAAGCACAATATTGGTAAAAACCCTAGAATCCTTGATAGGAGAGTACCCCCTTCCCCTGTTGAGGAAGGGAAGGACAAAAAAGGGGGGCCCTTCGAAACAGGCACGAGGGCAGAAAAGCGCACAAAAGTGGTCACTACACCCTGCAAATGGAGCACCTTTCATGAAAGGGAGTATCCCCCCCCCCCCCTTGTGCGTGGTGAGGGGTGAAGAGGGACCCCCCATGCGGAGGGTCAGGGAGAGACCAGGTGAACCAGCAAGTGCAAAGAACCCTGTGCAAGGCCCAAGAAGGAAGGCATGAAAAGCCTTATAACAGAAGAGGATAATAATAATACCCAAAGGTTGAAGGTACGGAAGAGAAGAAGACGCCCAAGGGTACCATCAGAGTAGAGTGGGAGCACAATCTGATGAAAAGGAGAAGTCTGTGAACTACTGCAACTGAGTCCCTATATAGAGGCAAAGCAAAGCATCCTAGCACCGACCCAGAGAGGAGTAAACCAGAATGGTCCGCTCCGCTCGGGGGCGGAAATCCGCTCTGGAGCGGAATGTAGGATGTAGGACGTATGTAGGATGGGCGGAACTCACCACCCGGGGAGGACACCCGTGGCGAGAGCAGAGCGAAGTAGACATACTACACTGGAACCAGAAGAAAAAACCCTGTGAAGACCCTGTGTAGGCCATGGTAAGGCATGCATGTATGT
Source organism: Paralithodes platypus (assembly GCA_032716605.1). Classification (NCBI taxonomy): domain Eukaryota; kingdom Metazoa; phylum Arthropoda; class Malacostraca; order Decapoda; family Lithodidae; genus Paralithodes; species Paralithodes platypus. Next base: position 54,401,558 of record CM064508.1, on the reverse strand, counting down.
CATCGACAGTAACAAGAATAAAGCCTGTTGGAAGCACCATGAAAATAAAGGCCATGGCAATGCACGCATGTACGTCATTGGCAGAGACAAGACGAAAGCCTGTTCGGAAGTACGACGAAAAAACCACAGAAAGTCGATGAATCCATAAGAAGAAGGCCAAAGAGTGCCCCCGAAATGGGAGGCCAGGAGTATCAGTCATGAGGTCATGCACAAAATAAAGATCAGAGATCCCAGAATAGGCTACAGGCACCAGGTCAGGGAGTAGCCTAAAAGCTCTCACTAGGCCTGGAGACTGGAGTCCCTTCCAATGAAGGAGAGTGCCCCCCCCCATGTCTCCCTGGAAGTTAAAGCAGAAGATAACCCTCCAAAAGGAGGATAGGGAAGGCCATAGGGGAACCAGCAACAGACCAAAGAGCCCCAAACCCCAGGTCAGAAAAAACCAAGGGGTAGGCACAACCCTCTGAAGAACTGAAGGAAACTCCACCCAAAAATATAAGGGAGACTGATACCTTAAGGCCGGTATCAATGAAGAGGTCCTGTAGGTCAGAAAGCACAGCCTGGTAAAAAGGAGCATTAACCCTCTCACCACGGAAGGGCTCTTGAACGCCCATAAAAAAGCATATAACAGGTACCCGGATGGTATCTTGAACGCCCAGTGGTTGAAAGCCTGTGAGCTTCGTGTGCGAGGCGTCGGTCCGACGCATGTAAACAACAGCCGGCTGGACCGTCGCCCCGCATCTCCGGCCACAAGAAGGAGAGCGTCGCTTGTTCGTGTGTGCCTGTATGTTGTTGTTAAGTATCGAAAAGTGGTGTAAAGTGGCTGTTTTGGCCATAAAGTTATCTCCAATGAAATCATCATCACAGCTCAACCAGTTGACTTAGAGAGCTCTACTTAATGCCATTCTACAGGTAAATAACACAGCTACGCTTGGGGATGCGCGGGAATGCGGGAAGCAGTCTGATTAACGAATATACGGTAGCCTAGCCTAGACGTTTTTCGGCCAAAACACCCGGGTTTCGAGGAATATATATATAATACATAGCCGGGGCTGGAGGGTTAAAATACGTCTTAATGGAAGTGCAGGACGACCAGTCTAGGCCTAAACTGAGGCAAGAGTAGCGCGACCGTAAACGGCAACGTCCGTTCGAGAGCGGAAAAGTACCGTCATCGAGCGGGAACGTCCGCGTTCCAAGGCGGGCGGAAACGTCCGTATACGGACTCGTACGTTCAAGCGCGGGAAGTGGTAAGAGACGTCAGTGAAAACAGATCTCCGACATAGAACGGAAAGTCCCGTTCTAGAGCGTCTGTGGGTATCAGGCAGTGTGAAAACAGACCTCCGACATAGAACGTAAAGTCCCGTTCTAGAGTGGAGGGGCCCAGTGAGACCATGGGACCGTAAATTAAATGTCCGACCTAGAGCGGGGAGCTCAAGACCCAGGGCGGAAACCCATCGGTACGTGTCTGACAGGTCTGTGGCACCCATGAAGGTGGAAGGCCAGTAAAATAAAAGTCCCTTCCAAAAGCAGAGGGGCCCAAAGGTAACCCTCCTCAAGTCACAACAGGCGCGGGAGAGCCTGTGGGTAATCAAAGCACGACCGTAAGGGGGCAGTAGACAGAACAAAAACTGTCAGACAAAAACTCATCAGAACGGGCCATGTTCGCGGTGTCGTGGGACTGTAACCAGGGAGACAGAGCACTGGGGCCGTCAATCAAAAGATGAGCATAAGTCAGATTGAGGTTGCCACAGTGTTGAAATCCAAACGCCCCCCCTAGGCTAGGCAAAAATGAAAGTTAGCCTAATCGGTTCTTGAGCCAGTAATATATGAAATTACAGGGCGCCACCAGGAACTGTACCCTTGATGAGGGACACAATCAATACCGTAGGAGGGGCAGCAGACATGCAAGCCAGAATGAGGTTGCCACAGTGGTGAAATCCAAACGCCCCCCCTAGGCTAGGCAAAAATTAAAGTTAGCCTAATCGGTTCTTGAGCCAGTAATATATGAAATTACAGGGCGCCACCAGGAACTGTACCCTTGATGAGGGACACAATCAATACCGTAGGAGGGGCAGCAGACATGCAAGCCAGAATGAGGTTGCCACAGTGGTGAAATCCAAACCCCCCCCCCCCCCCCCAGGCTAGGTCAAAACGAAAGTTAGCCTATGCGGTACCAGAGCCAGTAATATATGAAATTACAGGGAGTCACCAGTTACTGTACCCTTGATGAGGGTAAGCAACAAAGGACCGAAGTGTCAGGTAGACAGAGCACTGGGGCCGTAATATCAATACAGGGGCAGATTATGCCAGATTGAGGAGGACGCAGAGTCGCAGTCTAAACCAAAACGCCCCCCTCCAAGGCTAGGCTAAAAACGGAAGTTAGCCTATTCGGTACTAGAGTCAGATTAATAATGAATTGGAATAGGCTAGGCGAAAAAACGGAAGGTAGCCTATTCGGTACCAGAGCCAGTAATATATGAAATTACAGGGAGTCACCAGTTACTGTACCCTTGATAAGGGTAAGCAACAAGTGACCAAAGCGTCAGGTAGACAGAGCACTGGGGCCGTAATATCAATACAGGGGCAGATTAAGCCAGATTGAGGAGGCCGCAGAGTTGCAGTCTAAACCAAAATGCCCCCCTTCAAGGCTAGGCTAAAAACGGAAGTTAGCATAATCGGTTCTGGAGCCAGTAATATATGAAATTACAGGGCGCCACCAGGTACTCTACCCTTGATGAGGGATATAATCAATACCGTAGGAGGGGCAGTAGACAGAACAAAAACTGTCAGACAAAAACTCATCAGAACGGGCTACGTTCGCAGTTTTGTGGGACTGTATCCGTCAATCAAAAAGTGAGCAGTGTATGCCAGATTGAGGTTGCCACAGTGTTGAAATCCAAATCCCCCCCTAGGCTAGGCCAAAACTCGGAAGTTAGCCTATTCGGTACTTAAGGCAGTAATATATGAAATTACCTGGCGCACTAGTTCCATCACTCTTGATTTGAGTCAGCAACAAGTAAAAAGACCACCAAAAGGGATCGGCCCTACAAGGGTCAGCGCCCCCCCTTCCAACCAACTAGAAGGGCACAAGTAAGCCTAGGCCTAATTTCACGAAAAGAAATAGCAAAACTAAGGCAGTGACAAAAACTTCAATGAAAGAACTGACTAAAGACAAAACTAAAGCCACCGCAAGTGAAAGAAAAACAAAAGGCAAGGCCTAATTGAACGAGTGTCGCCTAGTGGCGACGCATGCGCAGATGGCAAAAAATAAAGTAACCTCCAGTTTCGATGCTACACCCCAAGAAAAACACATTGGAGCCCATTTTTTAGTGTGCCTACAGCACGGATCATCTGTCTAGAATCACAGGTACCTTAAATAAGGCCCACAACTCCCCCAAAGGGGAGGTGACAGGCGTGGTAGGCACAAAAACAGAGCACCAGAAAAAGTACGTAGTCATAGAGTGTAGCGCGAAAAGGAATGCTCTAATGAACCCGGTCGGGTTGTGCGGTGGACCCTGGCTTAAGGAGCCAGATAGGATGGACAATGTTCTGCAATTTTCTCTTTTCCTTCTCATCAATATTTTCATTTCCTTTAAAATAGTAGCCTCAGAAGTGTGTACAACGTACCTAGTAGAGAGAGTAAGGTGCTACTCTAGATGTTATCGATTTAATCGCGCTAGTGATTACGATAATTGCCCGCTCCAGAGCGGAGCGGAATTATACGATAAGTATATAGCTCTACGTTGGAGACGTAGAGGCTACTACTAAATAACATGGTAAGATCCTATGTAGCGGGAGTCACCATATTTTGTTTGCCCATTAACTAAGGATCCTTATTTATATCCTCATATCTCTTAGTTATTTTCTTCACTTACCTCAACAATACTAACCCCGATAGCTGGGGAGGGTATGAAATATATCGGGGAAAGAGAGGGGTTGAAACACGGCGATTAACTAGAATATAGCCATCTTGATTAACCAAGCCAAGACGTTGTGTATCCTTGCTTGTGATTGGTTGTTGACTATCGTGATGTCATCAGTCAAGGCGGGCCTCAGCGATGACGTCATTCCAGCCCTCGGCCAACATGTCGTCATTACACCCGCTTAATCTTACACCTGGTTAATTTTACATCAGCGGTGTACCTGTTTCACACAACGTGTATTATAATGTCATTTGTGCACTGTGTAATTTGTGTCTTGATATTCAGTGTTTCTATTTATCAATACTAATTAGTATTCACCCCCCCCCCGTATTTGGCTCGTGAACGGTAAGGTTAATCTGCGAGAGCGGTATCGTCCCAAGATGAACTGATATATTGGTAATTATAGGGAATAGGCTCGCACCCTTATTTTTCATGTTTTTTTCCACAAGATTTTGAGAAATTAGTGTATTCATGGTCTTAGTTATAATGCCAATGTTGGATACACGATGGGTTGCCCCCCCTCACCCCCCTATGAATTATTGAAATCGTCATCTATGTTGCCAGCAGGGGGTAAATATTGATTATACTGCATAAAGAAGGCGTTGGTAAACAGTGAGGATGTCCGAAAGAGCTCCGAGATTGATTAGAATGGGCGTTTTTTCGGTCAATATTAAGGAGACGGACCACAGCTATTTTCAAGGATTTGATTTTTGTGGATTTGTTATTTATATGATTTATAAGGTTTCTATAATAAAATTTGTTCATGGAAATTAGGGAAAATATCAAGGAAACTGGCCAACTTTTATTTTGTGATTTTTTTTTGGGGGGGTTTTAGCTAGTTTTCATCATTAACCCTCCTGGCCCGGGCAGGCTCTCCTAATGACGGAGCTCATATCCGGGCGATCTGGTCGAATATCAACAAAAGTAAACTAAGGCTAATCTCGCTTAATATATTACCTACATTAATCAAACCTATATAGAAATGAGCGCCTTACCTTCCTGCGTAGAATGGCGTTGAGTAGAGCTCTCTAGCTCAACTGGTTCCGGAGTGATGGTGATGGAAGTGGAGGTAACTTTTGCCGCGTATTTACCTCGGCGTGTCCGAACACTCAACCGCGGCCCCGGCTACGACGCCCAGTTGCACTCGTCGCTCCACCCGCAATTATGCCAGGAAGCGATTTGATAGTGTTTTATTGGTTATTCTGTAATTTATTATAGTTATTATGTTATTTTCACTCAATAAAGTTATTTATATGAACTTATTTGTGTCTCTGTCACTTATTACTTCGTTTTATTATTATTATTATGATTATTAGTGTCACTTTCACTGGACTTTGATAATTGGTAGTGTCATTTCCCCTTTTATGTATTGTTAGGTAAGCTAATAATATATATAGTGTCACTGTCACTTATTCATATTGTCATGAAGGCACTTATTATTACTTGTGTGCGTCTCTTTCACTTATACTTAGTTTTATTATTATTATACTGTCACTTTGACTGGCCTAGGCTTATTGAGTGTCATTTTCACTTATTTATTGTTAGAAATATATATTTTAGTGTCACTTTCACTTGTTCATATTGTTATTGAAGGCACTTATTATTACTTATGTGTCCTTTTCACTTATACTTAGTTATATTATTATTCTTAGCCTACATTTGAGTGTCACTTTCACTGTTGTCACTTCCACTTCAAAAGTTTGTTAGAGTGTGGAAGTCGTTGAAGCAGGTGCCAGCACACAGTCCAACTTGAGACTCGAGGCATTCCCAAGTGGTTTTTGTGGGTTTGCGGAGTCAGCGAGTTGTGTGGCTGCACACATGGCACCTCTTCTGACTCCTAACGTTACTACCTGGTGCTTTGAAAGGAAGGGCGCTGAGCTGGTGCTTCCTGAAGAATTCAGCACACCCCGTTCTGTCAAGCTGGCCTGGTCCTTGTATTGGCCTGCCTGGTGTACCCGCATGTTTAGCCAGGAGCTCAAGTAGCACCTGCTTGTGGAACTTCTGCAGGGACTTGTACTTCTTGGCTCCTGGAGTCCTCAGACGGTAGATGTTGTAGGCATTGAGGATCGACATATCTACCGTATGCAGGATAAACTTCTTGTACCACCTGCAAGATGTTCGCAGGCAGTCGATGAAGCCCATCTGCATGTCGGACTTGTCAACGAGGCGCATGTTGATGTTATAATCCAGGACAGCAGCTGGTTTTTGGACGGGGTTCTTGGTTGTTCGGTCCACCTTCCCTGTGGCGACCATCTGGGCCTTGTAGCATGTGGTGAGGAGGTTGACCTTGCGCTGGTCATGCCAGTGGATGGAGAGGATGGGGCCACTCTTCTTGTGGAAGATGTCAGCCTTCTTCGTCTTCGTTGGGTAGCCTGGCATGCCCTTCCTTTTGCCCTTGACTGTGCCGACAGTTCCGGTCTTGCGGTAATGGAGGTACTTGGTCAGGAGAGGCGACGTGTAATAATTATCTGTGTAGAGGATGTAGTTATTATTGAAGTGCCTCTCCATCATCTTCTTCACTACAGCACCACCAAAACCAATGAGCGGGTCAGTCACAACTTCTCCAGCCTTGCCGCTGTAGACTATAAAGTCCAGCACATACCCCGTCAAGCAGTCGCAGAGGACGAAGAGCTTGATGCCGAAGCGGTGTCTCTTGGACGGGATATACTGTCGGAAGTGCAGCCTACCACGGAACAGGACCAGAGACTCGTCGAGGCACATCTTCTGGAAAGGAATCAGGTATGTGGTGAACCGATGACGTATCATGTCATACAGCTTCCTGATCTTCCATAATGAGTCGGGAAGGTGGACTGCCATGTTGTTTGTCAGGTGGAGATAGGAGAGGATGTCGAAGTACCTGTCCCTGGACATGTATTTGCCAAATGATGGAGTCGTTATTCAGCCAGAACGTGCTTCCTTATATGAGTCATCAGCATTGTGAGTGCCAAGAACACATATAGTTCTGCCACAGTGAGAGCTCTCCATGCCACCATCTTGGCACTGGTCTTCCTCCCAAGAAAGTTGGCACAGATAGCATGGTGGTGATTTGTCTCTTTGACGAGGTATTCCATGACTTCATTGTCATAGAAGCCACAGAAAAGTTCACTGGGGGTAGCATCTGGGCCACAGGGATATGCTGGTGACACCCCAGAACCCATCTGTACCTCGTCAAAGGCAGGACAATCTGGCTCAAAATCAGCTCCATCTGTCCACACAAACAGGTCGGATGCTGATGCTCGAGGTCGTGCTGCAGCAGGCACACGCCCTGGACGCCCTGGCACACGCCCTTGGCCACGCGGATGCCCTGGCGGACGCCCTGCACGCCCACGCCCAGGCCCAGGGGCAGCGGTGTCGGCAGGCTGACCACGTCCACGACCTCGCCCTCTCCCTCGATTTGTCGGCACATCCTCTTCCTCTTCCCGTTCCTGTTCCTCTTCCTCTTCCTCCTCAGGTGACGTCAGGTCATCTGGGGCAATGTTGGGGTCGTCAGCATCCTCCTCAGGAGACAATTCTGGTGAAGAAGTGACCGGGCGTCGGCGGTGTGGGGCGCGGGAGGCTGCGGGAGCTTCAAGAATGGGAGCCGAGGCCTCGGGAGTTGGGCTCCTTTTGCGGCGAGCCGAGGGCTTTTCAGCAGGAAATAATGCCCTGCGGTGTGTTGAGGCCTGTGGCACATCACCAATACCACTTGAAGAGGCCCTTTGGTCATCCTGAACGAGAGATGAAGGCGAGGGCTGTGGGTGACCCACGCGGCGTCCCGTGTCAAGACGTCGGGACAATGGAATGCGGGTGGTTGCTAGGCCAGGGTCGGCGTCATTATTGCTATCTTCAGCTTCCCTATGCTTTTCTGCGGCTGCCCTGCGTGCTTTTTTAGCTGCACATTTGATCAATGATTGTTTGTAGAAATATTTGCCCACTTTCAAGGGCGTACGGGCAGGCAAAGGGGAAGTTCCTGGGGTAGGGCTAGGGCTAGGCCTAGGCTGACCTAGCAAAGATGGCGAGGGGGTAGGCCTAGGTTCTAGCACACTGGGAAGCTCAATGGCACCTTCCTGAAACACTTCCACATCAGGATCATCACTACTGTCTCCCCCCTCAAATAAATCGACATTATCGTCGTCTCCAAAGCCCACGAAATCGTCTTCACTTTCACTTATAAATTGTACCTTGTCCACCAAGCTTTCGCCACTGCTCTCTTCATCACTTTCAAAAAGTTTTCGCTGTATAGCGCTATCACTCAACAAACGCTTAACTTTCTTTTGTTGAGCTCTCTTCTCGGTTGGAACAGGCGTTGAAGTTGCGAGTGGGGTAGCACTGGGGCCCGCGGGAGGTTGCAACGAATCGGACATGTCGGAATTTTTTTTTTCAGTATTACTCGCTATGGCGGCCACGTACGAACTCATAACACTAGTAGTTGAGGCTTGGTGGCGCTGCGGTCGCTCCTACCATGCCAAAATTGGCCGCGCAAATTTTGAAGCACGCTTTCAAGCACAAGGATTTTAAAATGACACCCGGGTTCCGGCCCTTTTGTTTTGGTGTCATTTTAAAATGACACCCGGGCTGGAAGGGTTATACAGTGGTTGTCATTAATTAGAATCTCCGGGAAAAACTTTTTCCCCATTATCCAACAATCTTAAGATACGGTCCCTGATAGTGGGGAGGGCTATGAAGTACAGGGAAATTGAGGGGTAAAAGACGAAAATAAGGGGTAATATTAGCGTAACCTAACAACCTTACCTAACCTAACCTAGTATATTAGGTGGGGGCTGCCGCCCCCACACCCCCGCTGGTTTGGTATTTAATTAATAAAAGATTGACAGTCGCCAAAAGAGGTAATTATAAGAGTGAGAGAACTCTATTTCTTATTGCTAATCTGGCAACCTCTGCATCATATGAGTCTGAAGGGGTTAAGTGGGCTAAGAGTTAATCAACATGGCTAAATTGCAGATAATGTTTCAACATAACTTTTTCTTTGATATAATTCATGCCCTCTGCACCTATATGGGTTATTATTGATGAGGTAAGTGAAGGAAATAAGTCTGTATTGAGGATATATATTAAAGATTCCGTGGTAAACGTAGCCTAGGCTTGGACCCAAATAACGACGGTATAAAACCCTTACCCTTGGTGTACTGGAGAATAATGGTCTGCAGCCAAATTAATACAATGCCGCTGGAAGCTCCGTTCATAATCCCGTTAAATAGAAGATGTTGTAGGTGTTTTCATAAAGCAAAAACACTTCACTATTCATTGAACAACAGTTCCACCATTTCAAATATGGCCGACTGGCCAGACTCCGAGAGATTATAAACACCAAGGATAATAAATGAATCAATGTGACGTCGTAGAGGGATTGAGAAACAAAAGAGGCTCATTATATGGACGGACGTGTATTTCTACATCCGTTAAAATATCGCGAGAATTTGTGACGTCACCGTCTAGACAGTGACGTACTCCCACAACAACCATTCAAATGCCATCATCGCTCGTGACGTCATACCCAGTTTATTGACCAATAGAATATCGGTATACAACTCGACTCGCCTCCACTCGTCGTCCACCAGCTGAGCTGGGAAATTGTAGAAAGTGAGTCCACAGATGCCTTCTAATTATTCATTTACCAAGTATATTTTCCATATATAGTATACTACGAAGCAACATGCATAATACATATATACCTGTATGTACAGGGCGGGTGCCCGACCCCGAAAGGGGTTGAAATAGGGGAGCTATCCCCCCGCCAAAGGCGGCTTTCTAGGGCCTTTCCTAGCTGATGCTGAAAGGATTGGGTTCTAGTCATGTGGTGATGGGCTGGTTTATCAGAGTGAGAACTGAGCGATCTCTGCCATACCCATAGCTTACTCTGACTGTTCCTTTAACTTATATATTTTCTAGATCTCAAGTGACGGCGTCTTTTCCGTGGATTGACCTCCCAATCTACCAAGATTGGAAGCCAAAGCATCACATTTTTCCCTTGCCCCTCAACTTTCTCTTCATAATTGCTGAGGGGCACAGGGCCCTGGGTGGGGCTTTGGTTTCCCGGGCGTTTCTGCACCCTCCTCAGCTCCCCGCCATGGAGTGGTTTCGGTCACCCAGGCTTTATTGTGGTCGGCAGGGAGGGTTCTGTGGAGGCGCTCGGTTATGGCCTTGGAATTGCTCGGGGCCTTGGGGCTGTTCGGCCAGGCAGCTTGGGGAACAACAACAACCTGTATGTACAAACAACAAATATGCTATAACACTGCCCAGTTCTTGAGATATAATGTATACCGTTACGCAGGATTATACCAATAACATTCTTCCCGAAATATGTATCGTTCAACATCTGGTTACGGAAGCGTTCAACTTAAGACTACAGAAAGATACGTAACGCTACATTAACCCAGATTACGTAGCATTGATACTGTTCATACTAAATAGAGTGTATTGAGTATGGACATCGGACAACCGACTCATATTATCGACACGGTGGTCCGGACCGACGTATACTGTGTATTTCCATGAGGCGGCCTGTGTGTGTGTGGGTCTCGTCCGGCGGACGATGCCACGCCCCTTTATGTTGGCCGGACAGGCCGGGCCAGCAAGTGTATGGCAGGCTTCAGGATTGGGACATCAACAAACGTGGCTACCAGAGTCCACCGATCACTATATGTACAGCTGGACTAATCGGTCGCTCACTCGCTATATGCGCAAACTAGTAGAGATTGGGTCCTCCCGCTAAGATCCCATGACCCTAAAGAACACAAATACATACATAGGCCTACAGTTTATTTAAGCAAATTATAAGCTCCTCATAAATGTTAACACAATCCCAACCATAAATGTAATTCTCACATAGTTAGTTTCCAAGGCAAGAGACTATGTCCAAAGTTAACCAGGTGAGGAACACATGTTAATAGAGGATCCACTCAAAATATATACATAGACATCAGGGTGTCAAACAAAAGCCATGTCCATATTTTTAGTCTTCATTATTGTACATGTGTAGCTCAAATTATGGTTTATAGTTCCAATTATGTCTTTGGAAGTGATAAAATGGCCAAAACAATAATATTTTATGATAATTTTCCAGTATTCCTGCTCATATTCATTCAAGTCTTTAAACAAAATTGCTCCTGTTTGACACCCTGAATTATACATGCATAAATTTAAAGACCGACTGCTCCACACGATGTGCGGATTCAGTCACACGTCCTAATGAGTAATGGCTTAGATACATGCATGCAGTCTGTGTGTGTGAATCTTAGTCACCCAAAGGTGGCACTTATGGTAGTGGAAACAAAGAGGGGGAAATCCAACAACACATGCAGGGTCTGGTAAATATGTTTGGAACAGTGTGTGAAAAGCGGATTCTGAAGGTAAATGCGTGGAAGAGTAGCCTAAGGTTATTGAAATAACAGAAAAACATATTCACCACCATAGCCAACATACCGAGATCCCCACCCTACCTCCACCACCATCATCACCACCACAGCCAACATACCAAGACCTATAGCTGCTCACCACCACCACCACCACCTCTACCAATAACAGAGAAACAGTTACCCAAGCATTCACCACCACAAGTCGTTTTCTCTCTCTACCACACCTCTCCCGCATCAGAGAAAACGTCGACTCAAAGACTCAAGGATAACAATTATATACCTGTGCAGGGCAGAAGATAACATGTGATCAGTTCTCGCCGATATTACACTTCTCCTGCAACACCCCAAACCTACAAACTTGCAACCACTGTCCACTCCATCTACCTCCAGCCTGTAAAACACATAAGCAGCCCCAGACCAAATCAGAAGACAATATCATATTATATCACCTCACCCCAGAGTTAAAAAGGACACAACCGCCCCCAGACAACACGCCCTCTAACACCAGGGAAAAACTTATCCATCAACATAACCAATTCCAAAGTCCAACAGAAGAAGAAAAGCGAAGAAGAGAAATCAATCAAGAAATGGCACTATAAGTAAATAAGTATATCACCCCTCTCCAAGCCACAAGGAACTAACCACCCTACAACATCCTACCCCTAGCCGCCTATCTGATGCTCAACCACATCACCCCCGAGGCCCTGAGAAACGGTATGACTATGACGGAAGATTTTAGGATCGACATCTCAATCTAGAGCTGTTCTTGACACCCCGGGTAAAAGGACAGATTCGAAAGTTGAGGACACAGTTGAAGAGTTGGTTCAGTTGATCGCAAGGCGTAGACACAATTACGAGACTGTAGTCACCCATTATACTAATTCTTTTTAGTGGGTATCAACAAGCTGGTTTATTAGAGCCTTCTGGGTGAAGTAATCTAATATTCTCGGCCTACCTCAACCCCGGCGCTATTGTGGATATAAGCAGACAGTCGGGTACTAACTAGCTTTATCCAGGATAGACCAAACCACAAGAAATTCATCAAAGTATTTTTAAAGACCAGAGTAGACAGGAGTTCACTCCTGCGTTCGCTCGATTCTATTTTGTCACGGCTTGGGCTAGGCAATTTAGTTATTTAAGGTCCCAAACCAAAGTACTCGAGTTACACTGTGGGAACCCAGTGACGTCAGGACAACCCCACGGCCAGCGGATCTACCCAAGATTGGATTACTAATTCTACACCCATTGGATTAATTATTCTACACATCGAAAGTGAAGTTATTATACCGTAAAAGTTATAGATCTAACTGTGAAAAGAAATTATACTTGGCGTATTATCAGAGAGAAAGTATATAAAGATCGAAAGTGAAAGTAATTAAAATATATCTACTGCGTATACGATAAAAAGTATTCTGGAAACATCGGATACTACGCACGTATATAAAAGCGAGAGAAAGGAGGCTCTAGTGAAACTCAAAGAAATTAGGGAAGTACTGATAATAATTCTGCTAAAATTAATAACAAATAAATTCAAGTTAACTTATGCGTAAGCACCAGTGATTTAACCTCAGGAAAATAATTACGTTTAGCTCCCAAATTCCAGAACAACTCTACGCAGGTAAATACCTCAAGTTCACATATATAATTACTATATAACCTTTCTAAGTACAAGTGTAAATCCTCGATTGAAAGGAGTGCTACTCTTATCTCTGAAATAAATACAGGACAAGTGTAACCTTTCAGTTAGAAAGCGGTCCCTAATACTTACTTAGATATAGCATAGAATAATCCAGTCTTGCGAGTCAGACGTAGTGGAGCCTCGTTCATTCACTTTAATTGTTTTGTTCTTGACCATTATTGTTCTAGCTTTTACGTATGCGATATTTTTGTGCAAATAAACGGAATATGAATACACGTCTTGTGATAATTATCCTCTATTGTCTTTCTGTGTCTGTGGTAAAACAATATAACTTCTCCAGTTAGGAAGAGCCCACTTGATCAAAACCAATTAAACCCCAGTAAAAACCTGGCATAACAGTTATGGTCTTTGAAAGAGGTCCAGCCACAGTGTGAGGTGAGGTTGAACGCTGAGAGCAGTAACAAGAAATAGAGTGGCCAGCATGGAAGTAAAGAAGTTCTAACATGACAGTGTGGTAATCCCGACATTGATATAGGCCTACAGGAGCGAGGTATGGACGGTGTTGGAGAGACACAAACCAAGAGTGAAAGGGGTCGAAATGAGTCACCTGAGAAGTGCGTGCGGAGTTACATGGAGGGATAGACAGACGAATGAGGAAGTACGATAGCGCTGTGGGGTGGATGTAGATGTGCTGGAAAGTGTGAAAAGGAACACCTTGAGATGGTTCGGCCATATTAAGGGTATGGGAAGTGAGAGAATGACTAAGAGAGTGTACGAGAGTGAGGTGGAAGGACATACAGTACATACATACATACATAACATTTTAAAACTGAGTGTTCCAAACATACGTGCAGTTTCAGTCTCTTGTCCTAATGGCGGCGTTTCAGGCAACCCTGTTAAGGGCTGCTTCACTTGTCAAGTTCTTGGATTTGAGATCGGCACGTATACTGTATTCCGATCCCAGGTCTTCCTCGGTCCACCCCTTGGTGCAGCTCCCTCCACAATCACAGACCTGCATTTTTTCACCCAATTTTGTTCATCCATTCTCTCCACATGTCCATACCATCCCAGTCTACTTGTATGAAGGGCAGGTGCCCAACCCCGAAAGGGGTTGAAATAGGGGAGCTATCCCCCCGCCAAAGGCGGCTTTCTAGGGCCTTTCCTAGCTGATGCTGAGAGGATTGGGTTCTAGTCATGTGGTGATGGGCTGGTCTATCAGAGTGAGAACTGAGCGATCTCTGCCATACCCATAGCTTACTCTGACTGTTCCTTTTACTTATATGTTTTCTAGATCTCAAGTGACGGCGTCTTTTCCGTGGATTGACCTCCCAATCTACCAAGATTGGAAGCCAAAGCGTCACATTTTTCCTTTGCCCCTCAACTTTCTCTTCATAATTGCTGAGGGGCACAGGGTCCTGGATGGGGCTTTGGTTTCCCGGGCGTTTCCGCACCCTCCTCAGCTCCCCGCCATGGAGTGGCTTCGGTCACCCAGGCTTTATTGTGGTCGGCAGGGAGGGTTCTGTGGGGGCACTCGGTTATGGCCTTGGCCTTGCTCGGGGCCTTGGGGCTGTTTGGCCAGGCAGCTTGGGGAACAACAACAACAACAACTTGTACGCATCACCTCGCCAATACTCTTTATACCTAAACGTCTCCTCAGCTCAACATTTGTTATTCTATCCTGTAGCCTGGCCCCACACATCCATCTCACCAATTTGTTAGTAGTCTTGGCAAATCCAACGTCAAGGCTATTAACCTAATTGCAATGACGACTTGTCTATTTTGACTGCTATGTCGTCATTCCAACCGCGGTTAAAAAGAAAACGTCTAGAGTCTACTCCTTATCTTGCTCTAGGAGACGTTGTACATTAACCAAAACTACCACCGAAGGTGAAAAAAGCATAGAAGAGAAGAAAAAGGGGTTTACCTTAGTTACCGCTTAAGGCCCATCCCGTGTTCCGTCATGTGCAGATCCCTGTCGAACGTGCGCATGAGCGACCCTCTCTTGTCATCATTTTTTCACGCGCTCCATTGAATGCAGTCGCTTTTGTTGTGCTCCTTTAATTCACCCTGTTTAGGTTCGTTTCGGCTTATCTGGCCTTCTTTTTTGTTAGACAGATGTTACGTGATCTAGGGCACACGTAAATGGGCTCCTCAGTGTGTTTAATGGAGACGCGTGTGGAAATAGCTACCGAAGGTACGGGGGCGCCTGGCGTTCCTCGTGTGTGTTTTTCATTCCTTTCTCTTTTCATATTCTTTTTTCCTGTTAGTCTGGGCATAGTTTAGCTTTTAGCTTATTTTAGCCTAGCTTGTTTCTCATTCAGGAATTGCTATGCCCCTATGAGTTTTCATATTTTCATAGCCTAGGTGTACAGTTGGTTCACAATCTGAGATTTCGTGGTGGCGGTGCTGTTTGTCGGGTTTGTGTCGGCCGCATTATTAGCGTTATTCCCAAGTCCCCCCTTTCGAGCCTTCACTGTGTCTCAAGGGCCTGGGCGCTTGGTGGTTTGTGATATCCAGGGGTACCCCACGGGGGCCCCTCCCTCACACCACAGGGTTTTTCGCCCCTGACACATTCTCTCCTCACGGCTAGGCCACCCTTTTTCTCGCCAGTTTCATTTACTGGTTTTTGTGTTCCCTTACTGTTTTCTCCTCCATCCTTTCATACCCTTTTGCCCAATCCTGGGGTACCCTACGGGGGCCCCTGTTTGTGCCAAACCACCCTTCCTGCCACTTCTCCTCATGGGCTTTGCTCTATCTCTGTGGGTTGGGTGGTTCCTGGGGGATGTGCCTCCTCTCCCCTGGTGTGTCTTCCTTGCCTCTCCCTTGACCGGTTGAGTCAGGATATATTCAAGGAAGACACTGCTCAGCTTGATGGCCATCGTCGCTTGGAGTTCATAAGGAGATGACGCTTTTTTCTGGGCCTCTTTTGGTATTCCCTAGACGCTCCTCTCGCTTTTTCGGCGCCGGACCATCTCGGCCGGTCCCGCAAATTTGCGGGGGCTTGATTCGGTCCTCTGGGACATTTCGGCTCCCCGCAAATTTGCGGAGATCGTTGGGGGGTCCCGCAAAATTGCGGGAGGGTGGTGTCGGTACGGTTATGCCTCCATTGGCCCGCAAATTTGCGGTAATAGTTGGCTTTCACTATTGACTTTTTTTTTTTTTTTTTTTATGTCATCTTGTTGCCTGATACTATATTGGTGTATGCACTTTACTGGTGTTATAGGCCCTGCATGTAAGATGTTGAGTGGTGGTTAACACTTTCTCCATCTTTGCAGGTTCTGCTAGTGCTCTTCCGCCTCGGCCGCCCTCCTCACCTACCTCTGTGCTCCCAGTTTAGGGTGAGTACGGATACCTGTTTGCATGTGTGTTCCTGTTTCCCCATGCTCCTTCCCTGGTTCTTCTTGGACATTCTCTCCACTTACTCCTTCGACGTGCTGATTATGGTGTGTGTTCTTCTAGTGCAGGTAGGCTGCCTTGCTTTCGCCTTGGTTGTCGCTCCCCGTGCTTGGAGAGGCACAAGTCCTGCTTGCGCCACTCGCTCTGTGTGTCCTCTACGGCCTACCTCCCTGCTCTGTGTGGCACGTGTCTGGCCCTGGTGGTTGTGCTGCTCCATGGCCCTGGTTCCTCGGCGGCGGCTGTGGCCTCTGCTTCCCTTCCGTCGGTGTGGACGATGGTCTCCCGCCACATTAGGACTGTGGGCCACCGTTCCCCGGCCTTTGTTGCCGACCGGATCCGCGTCGCCCTGGGTATCCCTGACCCGACTGAAGGCCGTTCACCTGGCCCTCTCCCTGCTCGGGCCCTCTCCCCTGGGTCCCGCAGCCGGTCGTCCCATCGTCGGGGGGTTCCCCGGCTCCGTCCACGCTCTCGCTCGCCTCGTCGTCCTCCTGATCGCCTTGACGACGCCCATCGCCCTCGTCATGGTTCTCGCCCTGAGGCCGGGGTTAGCGGCTCTGCCCCTGTGCGCCCTCCCCTGGCCTCTACGGATAGGGGCTCTACTCCCTTCCGCCCGCTTCCCCAGCCCAGACGACTTCCTCTTACGTTGTCCTCTCCGCGCGCGGTTGTTCATGCTGTAGCTGGCCCTCTGCTCCCTCCTCCTACACTGTCCAGGAGGGTCCGCCTGGATGTCGTTGCTTCTCCTACTTCACCTGCTTCAGTGCCTATTCTTCCTTCACGGTCTCGTCCCACGGTGGTGGTCCCTCCCTCCTCCGCCTCGGTGTCGGACCGCCCTGTTATCTCAGCCCCGGGAATCCTTGCTCTGTTTCCCCCCGCGGCTCCTGGCCTCCTTTCACCCGGCCAGCCTTCCCACTCCCGTCGTCCTGCTCCTCCTCATTCTTCTCTTCCTGACCTTCACTTACCGTCTCGCCAGGGGGGTACCCCTCCTCTTGCCTCGGTGGGGTTTCGCGAGGTTTTGGGGTCCCCTTTCTCAGGAGCTGATGTGTCGCTGGAAGAGGGGAATGGTGCTGTTTCCCCCTCGGCCGTTCGTGATCGGGGACGAGTCCCTCAACGGCGACACAACCGTCGTCGCTCGCCTTCCTTGGGCCGCGACGCTGCTGGTTCGTGTCGTGGGTCTCGCTCCCGCTCACGCTCGCCCCTGCGGGCCGCCCAATCTGGGGGGGGGGGGGGGTAGCCTCTCTCGGATCGATTGTCGGCTATGCAGGGCTGGGTTGTGTCACGCTTCGACGGGCGCTTGGAGTCGATGGAAGACTCCCTCTTCTCGCCCTTCTTGGCGGTGACTCACCCTCCGCGCCTCACCCTACCTACCCCTGCTACGGTCCCCCTCCCTTCTGCAGGCCTACGCTCTGGTCAGACTTCAGCCGCCCTGACATCCTTCCGGCTGTTCAGTCCCTGGCTGTGTTGACGGGTCTGTCCTCCTATGGGACAGGTTTGTGCGACGCCGGTACGCCTGGCTTAGCCATCATGCTCGGTCACCCTCTCCCATTGGAGGCCTGGTTTGCTGAGGCCTTCGACTTCACACACCGATCCGTCGACGGCTCTCCTTCCGTCCCTCCCCCGGAGTCGTCCCTGATTTTGCCTCCTCTTGTGTCTGTCGGCGGGTTGGACGGCGCGTTCTGGTCCTGGATGAGCGCGCCCGTTCTTGAACTTTGTTCTATTGCTACCCCGTTCTTCTCTCCCCCGGATCAGCCCTCTGTCGCCAAGGTTTTTCCCTTGCGACAGAGGGTGACGGACTTATTGTCTTGTCTTTAGGTTCCCTCCAGACGTCTGTTCACCACCTGCGGCTTTTCGAGGCGTCTGCGCCAGGCGATCTTCGCGAGGGTTTGGACCGCGTTCAGCGGGTCCACCTTCGGCTCGCGGTGTCTTTGGTTCCCGAGCTGAAGGCGGTTTTGTGCGCGGCAACTCGGCACCGCACGACGGTACGGTCTTCGTTCTGCCGGCCGGCCCCCTTGGTTATTCGTCAGGGTTTGTTGTACTCTGCGCTATATACGTCGGTTTTTTTTACGCAGGATGCTTGGGAATGCTACGCTTCTCTGTCGGCGGTCCCTGCTTCCGCCACACGACGCCGCGCTGTGTCGTTACGGACCCTGCTTACGTCACGCACCGACGCGCTGTGCCGCGCGCGGGGTCTTCTCAGTCCCGTCCTTCTGCCGGTCCTCTTCGGGGTGCTGCTGCAAGTGCTGCCGCCTTGCACGGGCGCAGGACTGGGACGTTGCTGGCCAGTGCATCGGTTCCGCCTCGCACTTCTGTTCTTGCCCCTTTCATCCCCTCTGTGTCGGGGCTGGCCGGCCTTCCACTTCCGGCCGCCCTTCGAAGGGGTCAGCCCCGCGCCGGCCTGGGGTTGGGGTGGCCCGCCCTTTTCAACGAGGTTGGGGGGGGGCGGGGGTAGAGGAGGTCAACGTGGCGCTCATGCCCGCACGGCCCGTACCGGGGGTACCTCCACGTCAACACAATGTGTAGTTCTCTGGGTCGGCCTCCTTGTTCTCCTTCTCGCCTGGGCGTACCGGGTCGCTCCCCTCCTCTCGGGTGCTCCCTCGGGTTGTTTTCGCCCTTGCGCCCCTCGGTAGCCGCGAGGGACGTTGGGGGCGGCGGGTTGCGCGGAGGGGTCTCACCTGGAGGTGGACGTCCAGACCCGCACTCCGCTCTTGTCACCGACAACGGCCCATCTCTTCAGAGGTGGCCCACGTGTTCACTTCCATGCCCGAGCTGGGTAGCGTCGAGGGAGTTGACCGCCGGTCACCCGGTTTTCCTCTCCCGTGTCTTTCTGGTTCCGTCGCCGACCTGCGACGCGATGCGACCGGTGGTGGATCTGTCGGCCCTCAACGGGCACATCGTGCACACACGGTTTCGGATGCTGCCGGTACCCCTGGTACGCCTGGCCCTGTGCCCTCTGTCGTGGGTAGTGTCGCTGGCCCTCCAGGATGTGTCTTGGCTCGTTCCTCTCCATCCTCGCTTCCAGCGATTCTTGGCCGTTCGGACTTCCGATCGTGTGTTCCTGTTCGACGGCCTTCCCTTCGGTCTCCACATCGCGCCGCAGATCTTCTCCGCACTGGTGGGGCAGGCTCTGGGTCCTCTCCTCAGGAGCGGGCTCCAGCTCCTGTTTTCCTTGGCCGTTTGGTTGGTAGTTTCCGACGCCCTAGGCCTGTGCATTGGCGACGCCCTCACAATCGTTCGCAACATCGCACGGTTAGGGTTCCCCTTCGATGTTCCCAAGTCACGCTTGACCCCGTCGCGTGTCGTGCCATGGGTCGGTCTCGCATGGGTTTTGTCCGGCGCTACGGTGACCCGGGGTCTGCCGGCCGCGGTGCACCTTCGGTGGACGGTCCTCGCCGTGTTGCACTCGGTCTCCCTCCCGGGGTGGCTCTGGGACTCGTTCGTGGGTTCGCTGCATTGGGCCGCTCTGCCCCTTCCCTTAGGGAGCCTCTGGCTACGCCGCCTCCTCCTCATGGGCACCGCGGTGTTTCCGTTGCCCCTATGGATCGGCTCCTGCCGCTCCCGCGTACCGTTCGCCGACGCTTCGGTCGCTGGGTTGCTCGGGGCTCGCTCTCTGCGGCTGTGCCCTGGACCGCCCCCCCCCGCCGACGGTCTGGGTAACCACAGATACGTCGAGCGAGGTTGGGTGAGGTTCCCAATCGAACCTGGGACGTCCACTTCCCGGCAGATGGGTGGGTCTCCCTCCTCTTACCCGTCTATGCCCTCGGATTGTTGGTTCCTTTGTTCTTCCTGCGGGACCACGCGCTGGCCCTTCGGGGTAAGTCGGTGGCCTTCGGGTTGGACACTCAGACAAGCTGTCCCCTGTTTCCTTATGCGGGGGTCCTCCAGGTCGTTGACTCTATTGGGGGTCTCGGTGGAGTTGTTCTTCCTCGCGGACCGACACCCCTTCTCCTTGCATGCCTCCTCCCTGCCCGGGCCTGCCACCCTTTGGGCGGCCGCCCTGTCGAGAGGGCAGGGCGTTCTTGTAGAATGGGCGATGAAACGGACTGTGTTCGCCGACCTCGCGGCTTCCTGAGGTGTTCCGGAGGTCGCCTTGTTCGCATCGGGGGTGCCGCGCCAGTTGCCTCTGGACCTCTCCCTCCGGCCTCGCGCTCCGGGGGGGGTCCGGACGCTTTCATGGTCGCCTGGTACAGGTGGCGGTCGATATCCATCTTTCCGCCACCAGACGCGCTGTTGATGTGCCCAGTCCTCGCGAAGCTGCGGCTGTACCACGGCTGCGTCTGGCTCCTCGCGCCTCTGTGGCCGGCACGGACTTGGTCCGCCCGGTTGCCGCGGTGGTGCCCGAGTCCGGTCCCTCTACCTGTCTCCGGCTTCCACTTGGGCTAGGTTGGGGTCCTGCGGACCTCTTTGGCCTTCGCATCGTGCTTGTTCATGAGGCACGGTGGCTCCCGGTCCCCGGCCGGGCCCAGACTGACTTCCTGCAGAGTTCCTGGCCGTCTTCTCCTTGGGGGAGTTACGGGTCCCGCTGGAGGTCTTTTACTAGGTGGCTACAGGCCACTCGCCTGCCAGTTGGCTCTCCTTCCCTCGTCCTACGCTCCTTGTTTCACCTCTTCCGTACACGTCGCTTTCCAGTCGACGCTATACGTACCCACTTGTCTGCCGTCCGGGGGTTTCTTTGGGTCCGTCGCTGGGCTGGTCGTTCCGCCACAGGTGCTGGATTCCTTCCTGACGGCTGCCTTCCGGGATCGACCGCCTCCGCGCCAGGTCCCTCCGCTGTGGGATCTGGGGCGGGCTCTGGTCCTTCTGGCTTCACCCACGTATACAAGGGCCGCTACGCCGGTTCCGTTGCTCGGGCGTCCACTCTTCCTTGTCGCTCTGGCCACTGGGGATCGGGTGTCTGCACTAGCGGCATTGTCACGGCCCCGGGACTGCGTGCAATTCTCCAAGTCCTTGCATGGCGTCTCGTTCACCTCCTCCCCACCTTTTGTTACCACGCATGGGAGGGAGGCCCCCGTTTTCCCGCCTTTCGCCGTCCAGGCTTTACGGCGTGGGCATCCTCGCCATGTGCTGTGCCCGGTGTCAGCCTTGCACTCCTCTGTTGCGTCTGTGGCGCCGCCTTCGGGTACTGCTGTGTGGGTGTCTCCTCGGACAGGTGGGAGGCTCTAGCAGGTGCAGCTGGGCCGCCACGTTTGTCGGACCGTTCGTGCCCGTCACCCTGTTTGTAGGGGTTCTGCGCGCGATGTCAGATCCTTTGCTGCCTCCTTCCGGTTCCTGCCACGTCGATCCTTCCCTGCCTTCGCCTCAGCGGTTTTGTGGTCTTCTATCAATTCCTTCATCTCCTCCTACCTCTCCGTGTCCAGTGTTCGACCCCCTCGGCCGGTTATTGCTCTCGGGGGTCGTGTTTCCTGGTGCTCTGGCGAAGATCCCTGGTCTTCCCCCCTTGTCCCTCGTTCTTTTCCTTTGTTTTTTTGACAAAGGGGGGGGGGGGGTGTATGGGTTTGCAACACTGGATTGCAAGTTTGGGATTATGTATTGTTCCAGTACATAAGTGTTTTTGCCACATTGAAAATTGTGTTTTGTTCTTGTGTTCAGTGTTTTGTTGGTTTTTGAAGAAAAGGGATTTTGGGTACAGTACCTTTTGGTTTCAGACAAGTCTATGTTTTTGCATTACTATGAATGACGGGCATGTGTTAAAACTGTTCTTTTTAGCTACTCCTCAGTTTTTCACTCTTTTATTAAACTCTCTTGTTTAAATTGTGTCTTTGTCATTCGTAATTTTGTTTTATGCATTGTTTTTTTTGGTAGGTTGGGCTTGGATGTCCTCCTCCTATTTGTTATGCAGCCTTGACGTTGGATTTGCCAAGACTACTAACAAATTGGGAGGTTTGACGTACCTCCCAACCTACCAAATAGGAAAACCTACTATTTGGTAGTAGTCTTGGAAAATCCAACGTACATAATACCCTCCCTCACGCCGGACCCCTGCCCATCCGCGTTCTTCTGCTGACGTGAGATGTGATGACAAGAGAGGGTCGCTCATGCGCACGTTCGACAGGGATCTGCACATGACGGAACACGGGATGGGCCTTAAGCGGTAACTAAGGTAAACCCCTTTTTCTTCTCTTCTATGCTTTTTTCACCTTCGGTGGTAGTTTTGGTTAATGTACAACGTCTCCTAGAGCAAGATAAGGAGTAGACTCTAGACGTTTTCTTTTTAACCGCGGTTGGAATGACGACATAGCAGTCAAAATAGACAAGTCGTCATTGCAATTAGGTTAATAGCCTTGACGTTGGATTTTCCAAGACTACTACCAAATAGTAGGTTTTCCTATTTGGTAGGTTGGGAGGTACGTCAAACCTCCCATTCTCATCTCATTACGTTCCATTCTATTGACATCCTCTACTTTAACGGCCCATGTTTCTGAGGCATACGTCATTGCACTTCTAACACATGAGGCATACACCTTTCCCTTCAGGGGGAGAGGCATTCTTTTCATGGTCAGGATTGGCAGCAGTTCTCTAAACTTCCCCCAGCCACACCTAATTCTAGCAACAGTGGCAGCCTCGGCCCCATCACCGGCAGAGATGGTATCTCCTAGGTAACAAAACTTGTTCACCAGCTCCAAAGACTCATTTCCAAAAATTCCACAGCCACAGGATCATCACTTAACACAACCTCGCCTTTGCACACTACGCACTCAAATTTCTCTATTTCTGACTTAACCTTCGGCAGGGGTCCCTTTATTCTACTACAGCGCTTACTCCCAAAGAGGGAGAGGTAAACTGAGAGAGGTGGAAGGATGGAGTTAAGAAGTATATGCATGGAAGCGGTGCTGGATAGGAGGGGCATTAACTGATTGGAGACATAAGGTAAAACACCAAAATGAGTACAGTACTCGGTACTTTTCTTCCGTAAATAGGTACCGCCAACTTCAGCTGGGTGGTATTCTTCCTTTCTTTCTTCTTCGGTTTGTTTACACATGCCAGCCAGACTCACTCATTCACACTCTCCACTTTAAAGGTAAAATATATCATATTTAAGCATTTCCATAGGTCTTACTAGTTATTAAGTGAATATGTGTGCGTGACAGAACATGATTCGCCGGTGCGGACAAGGTCTTAAACTTTCTAAATACTGATAAAACCACATTACCTTGTCTCAAGATGGTTGTCGGAACTGTACTGGGGAGTGTTCGGCTGCCTGTGTCCAATTCCATAGTTATGAAATGCATCCTGTGGCAAACTATGGATTTTTATAAGAACGTACGCGATTTTTGCGGCGCGTCGATAAAAGTGCCCTGGTTTTGGGTGGTCTGAACCTACTTTTATGGCATAATCTACCTCTTATATGTTATATTTTATATATTTCAAAGTAAGATACGGTCACCATAAGTGTATCAAGTCGAAGCCAAAGCCATGGAAAACTGTCACGATGTCTAGTGGTGCTTTTTAGTAGTTACCTTGGAAAAGAATGGCTATAAATAGCTAAAATTATATTTATTGTATACTAATTGTGTAATAAATATGTTATATTTATTTATTGACATGCTCTTATGTAGATTGACCATTTAAGCTAGTAATTTTTGTATATAATCGAAGAATATATAAGGGGGTGTTCAGAACTTCAGTCACTGTTCTTAGGACCGCCAGTCTCTCTCATTCAGTGGTTATAGAATTGGCGGCTTTTTGATCTCGTCATATTACAGGCTAATATGGAGAATGTAGCTTTAGTATCAGAATTTCCACACAAGATTTACAATTGTGAATAACTGAACGTCTTATGTAAGTCGGATATGACAAAGAGAAGCTACTAAAAATGGCGAAAATATGAAAATATCGAGACGATTCTGATGGCCTTACAGCGACCTGTTGTTAAGTATTCAAATTACGTATTATTATGTGTCATATGTAAAAAATATGCATATATATATGCAAAGCTAAAGGCTTTCTGAATCATATGTAGAAGCTTAGGAAAGATATGAATTAAATTACTAACGTTATAAGGGTGGTACCACGATGCGGAACGAAAGCACTCATTTCTATCCACCGCTAAATTCGCCGTTTTGCGCCAACTTCACGAAGGTTCACCATATTATTACATGGCTGCCGTAAGCCGATTTTAGTGGTTTAAGTGACTTATGAAGTTTAGAGTGGGCTCTTTACGAATATTCTATATTTTTATTAACTCCTTGTGACATATTATGTTCCAGTAAGTCTACGGAGGCGGGAGCCCGGTATCATTGCCACTGCACCACACAACTGTCAAAACCACACTGCTGACCGTTAGAATTGTCGGAGAAACCTGGGGTTGCCACCAACCGACAGATCTTCATCTAACTTACCGGACTTACTGAGCTCCATATGACGCTCAATCGCGTCATAAACTTATTGGAGAGGCATGTAGATAAGTCCATATGACGCGATCGCGTCATATGAGTTTTTGGTCATAAGTTCCATATGACGCGATCGCAAGGAGTTAATATCACCACAACACCAAACACCTCCATTGAAATTAATGAAAGCATATATATGATCCACCGGGATTCAAACCTGGGTTATCACACACAGATTTTAAACACTCTAACCATTACACCACCAGGACGGTTAAAGGTTTATGCACACGCCTACGACTTATTATACATTCTCTAATACTGGATATTAATCTAATCATGTTCATATTCCCAACCGCGCTATGGTAGCCTAATGTTTAAGTGAGAGTTAAGAATATTCAGGGGCACAGATCATATAGACCGGCCTTGCTACAAAATATCCCTGAACCTACTAATAATCTATATTTTTATTAATTTCACCACAACACCAAACACCTCCATTGAAATTAATGCAAGCATATATATGATCCACCAGGATTCGAACCTGGGTTATCAAACACAGATTTTAAACACTCTAATCATTACACCACCAGAACGGTTAAAGGTTTATGCACACGCCTACGATATACCAATGAAAGTTGTACACAGAAAGTTTGTATATATGCATAATGTGCAAATGAAAATCGGTACTTTCCTTGACCGACGGTACTTTTATCAGTGTTTTACCCTAGGTGCATGGGGGCGATTTGTTCGTGGCCACCCCTTCGGAGATCACGGCGTCCGCAATAGATACAATTATTTACAGTATTTTAGTTTTAGTTTCTTATTACCGTAAACTGGGGTAATTTCGGACTGCGGTCATAACTTCGGACATCGGCGATAATAAGTAATTAGCCATTGTCATTATATAATGGAAATGCTTTTTATTATTTTTTTTGTGAGGTCCGTTTATAGAAATGGCAAAGGAAGAGCATGCAAATGTCCTAGGGAACTGACATGAGTACAGTAGGGGCCCGCATAAAACGTGTTCGCATAAAACGAGTCTCGATAAAAACGACCGACCTAAAATATTAATATTTAATTTTCGATCAGAACGAATGTGATCACATAAAACGAGTCCGCCGCCAAAGTGGGGAAAATCCGAGGAGTTTTCATATAGAGCGCCGAAATATCGTACAAAACGTACGAAATATCGTTCGCTTTGTACAAAAATTTTCGCTTGCAGTGGACATTGACGATATTGCGCCACCAAAATGCTGTGTTCACATAAAACGAAATCGCATAAAACGCCCTCGTTTATCGACCATAAACTCGTTTTATGTGAGACCCTACTGTATATGTGCACGAAAAAATATACTGTATTATATATATGACGAAAAATTTTAAATTTTTCGCTACCCCTGCCAAACTTCTATCACCCTTAAGAAATTTGTTTGTATGAATGATGTTGTGACTGATATAATTTTGTAGTAAAATTACCAGACAACATCCATCAAAGGAAATTTGTTGCACTTGTATAACACTCTAGCTAGAACACTATCATTTAACCTATTGTGTTTAAAAAAAAAAAACATGTAAACCTCGGACATGGAACAAATCGATCGTTTGTTATTATTTGCCCTATGAAAATAATTCATAATACTTGTCCATCATTAAAATGGTGGTTAAGATCAAATAATAATTCTCCGAGTCCGAAAACCCATAAAAATATGATAATATGCTAACCGATTTATGTATTACGGATAATTCTGGATATATAATATATATACATTAGGAGAGGCATATATCTTGTCCCAATTTTGTTTTATCTGCCGAAAGAAACACCAACAAATATGTTATACTTATAATAATGCTCAAATTCATAAAAATTTATATGCAGTGATAGAGTATACATACCTATATATTTTCACTAGGCCTAGTTAAATTTCGAGTTATTGATTTGACAGCATTGGTTATTTTTCCTGCTCAATATTTTCTAAGAGTGAGTTCAATGCCTAACGAGTACAGATCCAAAATGAATATCTGTTAAACATCGTATATAACCCCCTACTATACAGGCCTAAAAGTGTTGACTGTGCATTTTCCACTAAAACATTGGACAGGAATAAGCAGCAATAAAATATTCATATAAAATAGTAGGAGCTGAAAAATGAATTAAATAAATACCTCCTCTAAACTGTTAATTCTTTAGTACTGGTATGTGGGTAATCTATTCATATTTTAAGAAGTTTGGTCCTAATTTTAAGCTTCAAATTAAAACGTAAAACTTCCAAAACAAAGAAACCAAAACAGGAACTGCACAAGATAAAGACAAAGAACTGAACAAAATCACTAAGTGGAAAAAATACATTGAAGATTAAGCAAAATAATACAGTACAGTACTATGAAATTAAATAACACAATACATTGTCAGTCATGATAAAAAAAATCTATCAGTCTATCTACTCAGGCACATTCCCCCTTTTTTTTTTTTTTTTTTTTTTTTTTTTTTTTTTTTTTTTTTTTTTTTTTTTTAGCTGGGGGTGGCCGACTTGAGACAAGAGATAAAAAAAGAAAACAAAAAATTCAAATTGAACATAAAATTGATCGAATTACAAACTTTTCGTTGGTATATTTACATCGGAAAGTGACTCTGAGCCTAGAATTGGATTCATGCCCTTGTGTGACGCTTGCTTAACCCATGGACTACGAAGGTCCTCTCGGAAGCCATGGTATTCAAGGGGAGATGGGTTTATTTATTTGCTCATTTATGTACAGTATCTATTTATTATTTTATTTGTTTCCTACGTAGACCTCACTCACCCCCCCCAGGACCTCCTTCAAGATAAATTTGTACATTTTTCGATAGAAAGACTGGTTTCTCCTAAATTACAATAACTAAATGACAAAAAGTCATAATATTTACAAAGAAATGGGGCGAAAGGTCTTATAATCGCCAAATGTCTTATAAGCTGAAAAATAATGGGGATATACAATTATACACGAGGAAAAAGGGGGACCAGAAAAATGGCTAGTGCCAGGAAATGTCTGAGATTTGGGTGACGCATAGAAAGTAGTGGCACCTTTCCATACCACATCCTCCACTTCTTCCCCCCTTTATACCTCACCTCCCCTGCCTCCCTCAATTTGGCCTTTAATTTTGCACATGTTCTAGCAGTTCATGGGTTAACCTAACAAGTGCGCATGGGGGTAATTGGAAACGTCCCCCTGTGCTGACGTATTTGAGGTGTTTCCGTCACTAAAATATTCATTGTGCCATTAATAGCATTAATACTTACCCATATGCGCCTATTATGGGTTGATTATAAAGGTATTAACCTGAAACAACAATAAAACGAGTGAAAACAGCGTTTGGATGGTCAAAATCGGAGATATAGCCCGCGAGTTGTATAATGTATGGGTGAGGCAAGCTGCTTTCCCACCAATTTCCCCCAAGGCCACTGAGACACAGTCGATCGATACTCTCTCTCTCTCTCTTGCATTCGCTTGCTATCAGTGATGACCACACCCTCCAACAGGATTTCTAATGTTAGCACGAAAATATACCTCAGAAAAAGGGAATAACAGGGAAAATAGGTGATAACTGAAGGAGAGGAGGAAAGTGGGGAAGGAGGGGAGGTAGAGGACTGAGATTTTGCATGGCCCAGGGGCCAAAAAAAAAAAAAAAAATCGATGTCAAAAGTTGATTTTTTTTTCTCACTCACTCTTAAGAGTCTCCCCGCAGTCCGCCGGGGGAACTCTTAAGAGTCTCCCCGCAGTTCCCGGGTTAAGAACTATAATATTGCCTCGTGATAACCAGAAATAATTAGCGCCATCGTAGCGTTAATGCGAACAAATAAATATCCTGGAGAAATGCGTTAAGAAACACAGCCAATGGATAACATAGAAACACACATATCATCAGAACCCAATGTAAAGGTGGTGTCACGCGAGCACTTAAACCATCAATTATTTAAACAGAAAAAGAAAAAAAACAGAAAAAAAAAGTGGGGAGTGGGCCTGAGTACATACATAGTACATATATACTGTACATACTTATCGGTATAATTAGGTTAAGATATAGATACCTTGGAGTAACTACATCTGATTAAAGCACATGGAGAGTGAAAACACATGTTCTAGACTGTTCAATGATTTTATATAATACAGTAGAATCACCTAATACTAAAACTAAAATTAAGTTAAGTAAGAACATTTGAGATTGTGAAAGCTTATGCTTAGGTAGTTCGACTTGTGAAAATAATAAATTGTTCCTACTTTATATAGTATAGTAGAGTACAATATTGTAGCCCAGAAATATTTCCATGACCACATATCACTGAATATAATGTCAATAATGACTTATATATACATTATATAAAGTAGCATTGCTAGGCTCTGGAACTTGTGTGGAAACCTCTAGTTAATGTTACCAATACCAGATTTTGAGCCTAATTAAATTAATAAGATGCACTGTAGTTGGGTTTTTAGGGGTAATCTTCTAGAAAACAAAAATTCTGCTTTTAGGCCAAAAAATGTAATAAATAATTTGTTTATTACTGAATAATACAAATCCACATAGTTACTTGATCAGTGTCCTTGGTGAGCCTTTGATAAATGATTTTTAAGGCTACACTTGTGAGTAAACTGTTTCCCACACAATTCACACTCGTGGTTCTTGACTCCTGTATGTTGTAATAAATGTTTCTTGAGACTATTCCTGTGAGAAAATTTCCTCTCACACACCATACATTGATAATTCTTGCCAGTATGAATGTTTAAGTGGTCACGTAAGGAGCTTTGATGGGCAAATAATTTCTGACAAATTTCACACTTGTAATTTTTCTCTTCAGTATGAACGATCATATGACAGCTTAATAAGTTTTTACTTCTAAACAATTTCTGACAGTGATCACATTCATATTTTTTTACCTCGGAATGAGTTAACAAATGCACACTGAGTACACTATTTTTTATAAACTGCTTCCCACATACTTCACACTGGTAGTCTTTCACTCCAGTGTGCCTGAGAATGTGTTCTTTCAAAGTATCTTTAGTTCTAAACCGTTTTTGACAGTGATCACACTTATAGTTCATTACCGGTATCTCTGAATGGATTACCAAATGTCTCTTGAGTCCGCCTCTATGCACAAACTGTTTCTGACACACATCACACTGGTGGTTCTTGATTCCAGTATGACTGAGAATATGTCGATCTAGCTTAGACTTAGATTTAAACCGTTTTTGACAATGATTACACTCATATTTCTTCACATCTGAATGAGTTTCCAAGTGACTCTTAAGCTGGCCTCTATACCTGAACCATTTCTCACACACTTCACACTGGTAGTCTTTCACTCTAATGTAACTGAGAACTTGTCTTTTGGGATTCTTTGCTCCAGTAGTTGATGTAGACATGGTCACTGAATGTGAGAGGTCTTGTTCAGTACTTTTGTCAACTTTATTATCAACAGATTCCAGTGAGTCTTCTCCACAATTGTTTCGCTCTTTATAATAAGTCACATAATCACCATCTACAACTTCATGCTTAATAATGTCCTCACTATCAGACAATGTTTCTCCTTCACACTCAAGTAATTCCTTGTTATTTTCACCACCACCAACATCTTCACCAATCATTGATTCATTAAGATCAAATACTTCCTCTTGACACTTTACTTCCTCAGCTACTTCAGAAGCTAACATGTCCACTCTATATTGTTCAGTCTCCTCCAGCTTTACATTGACAACTGACTCTGCCTCCATTATTATAGTACTGCAGGGTCCAGAAACTCATATAATTGTATATACATTCTATCAGCTTATAAGTGTTGTATATAGAAGGCCAACATCTGGATACCCAATTTATTATTATTTATTATTATTTAAATTTCTCTACAATTGTTGTATCTTTAGAGCTGATATTGTAATATCAGTGCCAGCTCAATACTCATAACACATCATAGCAAAGGTTACTAATCTACCAAGTTTGAGGCTCACACACTTGTTGCTGCTTTATGATCCTGAAAGTCCATTGTTAACCTGAAATAAAAACCAACATTAAACCTGCAGTAATACCAAAATTTTCAAGAAATTTATATAATAGTAGAGCCTAGATTATAACGAGTTTGGTAATAATGAATCTAGACTGAACGGTAGATCATAAAGTGACCAAGATTTGTTGATGTTTATGTCGTCATTCCCTAGGATGCCTGGCCGAACAGCCCCAAGGTCACGAGCAAGGCCATGGCCACGATCGGGCTTTTATATATAGAGAGATTTGTTTATATCAATAATGTTCACAGGTATAACAACAATGAGGCAGATTGCATATTTGCATTAGGGTCCTGTACTATATATTATCCGTCCCCTTGCTCAAGGGTAACGACTCAAGTCCTTGTGAAAAAACTTTCAAGCAATGAGTGTGTGCACCATCTTGAAACCTTCTGGCTGGAAGTCCAAGATGGTAGTCACTACACCAGCAAACCGCGACTCCATCACCCGTCACTTTTGTGATGCAGATAGCCCCTGCAGGTTGGGATTAGGAATCCAATCTCCAGATCATTAATTGATTGGCAAGCCTCAGAGCTGTGCCCTTTGCCTGCCAGGGGCGCAGTATCTTTCCTGCTGACGCTCCCTCCCCCTCTAAGGGAATGCAGGTTTGACTACTGATTGATCTACAGACCAGTTCTAAGATTTTGAACTCAATTGAAGATGCGGGTGGGCTCTTAGGGAACATTTTATAGCAATAAAAATTGCATCTTATTGGCCGAAAAATACAGCAAATAATAAATTTATCATTGAATAAAACAAAATCCACTAAGTTACTTGATCAGCATTCTTGGTGAGCCTTTGACAAATGATTCTTAAGGCTACACTTGTGAGTAAACTGTTTCTCACACAATTTACACTCATGGTTCTTGACTCCTGTATGTTGTAATAAATGTTTCTTGAGGCTAGTCCTGAAACTAAATTTCCTCTCGCACATCATACATCGATAAGTCTTTCAAGTTTGAATGCCCATGTGGGCATGTAAGGTGGTTACATGTATTTACCTAATTGTAGTTTACAGGAGTTGAGCAAACCTCGTGTTGTCCCGTCTCTCAGTCTACTTTCATCCAATGTTTTCTTAAAAATATGGATGTTCCTTGCCCCTACCACCTCCTCCTTCAGCCTATTCCATTTGTCAATACATCTATAGGGGAAGCTAAACTTCCTGATATCGTTCTTGCAGGTAGGTCTTTTTACTTTGTAGCTGTGGCCCCTAGTTATTCCTGTATCCATAATTATTATATCCTCCCTATCCAGCCTCTCCAGCCCTCGGGTGCATTTGTACATCATTATCATGTCTCCCCTCTCTCTCCTCTCTTTTAGACTCGGTAGATTTAATTTGTCTAGCCTCCCTTCATATGGCAGTTCTCTGAGGCTTGGAACCAATCTAGTAACTGTTCTCTGGATTCTTTCTAACTTGTGAATATGCTTCTTAAGATGCGGGGACCACACCACTGCTGCATACTCCAATCTTGGTCTAATCATATTTTTTATGATCTTCGCTAACATGTTCTCATCCAAGTAGTTCAGAGCAACTTTCATATTCCCGGCCATTGACTACATTCCGCTAAAGAGCTTGTTAATATGTTTCTCTGGCGACAAGTTATCCTGTATAATCAACCCTAAATCCTTTTCTTTATCGGCCTTGCTAATTATATTACAGTAAACCCTCGCTCTTTCGGACTAATTGGGGGAAACCCCTGTCCGAAAGAGTCAAAAGTCCGAAAGGGCCGAGTCCGAACTCACACTTCAGCCATTCGGACTTGTCCGAATGTCTGAAATAATGCATCTATCTCCCTTATACATATATATAACTATGTCTTATTTGGTCCTTTTTTAATCTATGAATCAATTCTTATACGATGGAATTGAAAACAATATTACCCTTCTAATACACAAATAATAAAATGAAAAAGAGAGTAAATAAAAATGTCTCCTTTGTCTTTCAGAAACATAAGTCCGTCTCGTATATGTTAGTATTTTATCGCTCGCTCGCCCCTAGCCACTCTCTCTCTATCTATTTATCTCTAATGCATCTAACTAACTCCCTTATACATAAACATAACTATGTCTTATTTGGACTTTTTGTAATCTATAAATAATTTCTAATGTGATGGAATTGAAAACAATATTATCCTTCTAGCACAAAAATAATAACATGAAAAAGAGTGAATATAAAAGTCTCCTTTGTCTTTTCAGAACCAATTAAGTCCGTCTCATAATAGTTCGTGTTTATCGCTCACTTCCCCTTCTGCAACTCTCTTTCTATCTATCTTGTCTTTTCAAAACCAATTAAGTCCGTCTCATAATAGTTCGTGGTTATCGCTCACTTCCCCTTCTGCAACTCTCTTTCTATCTGAGATGCGGTCTAGGAACGGTGTTACCGCATCTCCAGCTTGTCACAGCCATGCGACAGAGCCAACTAAGCCTTCGGACAGCCTTCCCCCTGCCATCCAGACCCACGACAACCCTGCCCCTGCCCGTATCGCCAAGATAACGGTGGAACGAGTGGGACACGTCCGTCCCGAGTGGACCACACCAGTCACCCACGGCAAGTAATTTTCTATAACCACCAGAGCCAAAGAAAATGACCATCGCAGGGGTAACCATTACAAACCCCCATCAGCCAGCCCAGTAACTCCTCAACCTAGCTACACAACCACAGGTGGTACCAGGTTGTTACCTAAATTACCTTTCATATCCCCTATCAAAGAACCTAAGGCCCGCAGTACCAAACGTTCCCTTCCCTCGAAGGTATCCTTCCTTTCAAAATTCGTAGTATAGAAACATTCTTTGGGATTTGTTTGGCTGAGCGAATGCTTTCGTAAACGGTCGCCGCGACCGTTTACGTCCAATATTATTGGAATCTGAAGGGGACCTTCGACCCTTCTCTTCGATGGTCGTCGGATACCTTCGTTTGCTAATTGAATTTTATTATTTGTATTATTGTTTAAATTCGTAAATTAAAGGTTACAGAAGACATTCTTTAATGCAAATAAATTGCATAATGTACG
Source organism: Paralithodes platypus (assembly GCA_032716605.1). Lineage (NCBI taxonomy): Eukaryota > Metazoa > Arthropoda > Malacostraca > Decapoda > Lithodidae > Paralithodes > Paralithodes platypus. The sequence goes on along the minus strand of CM064508.1, from coordinate 54,367,883 downwards.
AAACTATTAATATTTAATAATATGGGTTACAATTAGCACATTTCCAAAGACTTTCGATATATCTTCAATGACGATGTTGAACTTGACAGGAGCCGTTGTACAGGCACCTTCACCTGAGGCCTATCACCGCCTATGTCGGCCAGCCTTCACAACTTGTAGATCGCTTCATCAGATTTTATTCGCCCAATTACTACCCAGGTAAGGAAATTCACGACATTCCATTATACTTGCATGTATTTTTGGCTTGGAATCATCATTGGTGACTATTATTATCTATCTATTTGAGGCATATTTCCTGAAATAAGTCTTGCAATTGACGAGGATGGGTGTGAATGGGATCTGCCGTGTGTGGGCCTGTCAGCTCTGCAGACTAGTTATATATGTTCATTTATGGAAGTATTTAAAGTAGGCCTAGGCCTAGCCCAATCAGGGAGAACATGTTAGTCCCTATTTATAGCCTACTTTAGTAGGGTAGGCTAGGCCTATATTTTTAATCCAATAGGCCTAGCCTATGTTAAAATAGCCAACAATAGGGTACCTAGGTTAACATGTCCCAGATATTGAAAGAAAAAGTGGTAAAAATTGAAGAGACCTTGGACAGCCTTTTTAACTAGGCCTAGGCTAGGCCTATAATTATGTTTTGTTAGGTTAGGTAAAAAGTCCATCGTTGACTATTTTAACATAGGCTAGGCCTATTGGATTAAAAAATATAGGCCTAACCAGCCTACCCTACTAAAGTAGGCAATAAATAGGGACTAACATGTTCTCCCTGATGGGCTAGGCCTACTTGAAATACTTCCATAAATGAACATAAGATAACGAGTCTGCAGAGCTGACTGGCCCACACACGGCATATCCCATTCACACCCATCCTCGTCAATTGCAAGACTTATTTCATGAATAGATAGATAATAATGGTCACCAAATGAGGATTCCAAGCCAAAAATACAAGCAAATATAATGTAATGTCGTGAATTTTCTTACCTGGGTAGTAGGCTAATTGGGCGAATAAAATCTGATGAAGCGGTCTTAAGGACCTATCCATATGGAAGCATACAACAGGAGTTGTGATTAGATGATACAATATTATAGAACGGGTACCTACTGTATGTAAGAATTGTAATAAATTATATGAAATATATTGTTCATTCTTTATGCGGTACCTATAATTGTCCAAGCATCATATATTTAGTCATTTATAAAAGTAAACCTGCCTACTAGACTTTCTGTTTTTGGTACTGTATAGTACTGTAGACAGGGCAGGTGTCAATTTGATGCAGAATAAGTATTGAAAATAAATGGTTTTCTATATTAGCCTAGTCAAAGGGGGTGATCACATTACTATTAACTTGAAACCCGAAACTTTATGATATTGCTGCACTGCCACTGAATGGTACTAGATTAAAACCTGGCACTTTTCATGTAGCAGAACTGTACAGTATAAAACTTGGGGCAAATTGGTGCAGCTGTGGTAAAATGTGGTAAGGAGTATCGTTAGGCTACACTACTTCAAGAAACCTATCATAGCCTAGGCCTATTCCAAATTTGTAGGTTAGGTTAACTCAGAAATCGCTTTCCCCATTAGCTAACCTAACCTTGGCTATATTAATTTGCCAACAATTTTGCGGCTCGCTTGGTGTAGTGACTAGCGTCTCTGACTTCCACCCAGAAGGCCCGGGTTCGCGCCCACGCTCGGCGCATTAAAGATTTTTCACAAGCACTGAGTCGTTACCATCCCTCATGAGCAAAGGGATGGGGTAGTAGTACAGGACCCCAATGGAAATACGCATAATCGGCCTTATTGAGCTATCCTTAGCTAGCTTAGCATGCGCTAGCTTTAAGAACTATTATTATTATTATTATTATTAATAAAGAGTAGGCTACATGTTGATTAAATATGCAAGTCCCATGGAGATTAAAAAATACTATTTAGCCATTAAATCTTTTTCTATAATTAGGCTAGGATAGGTGACTATCCCTAGATGTCTAAAGCCGATGAGAACAATTGTGTGATCCAAACACTCCCTGCTAAATTTTTGGAAAAACTCGTTGAGTCGGAGGTTACCTCGCTTGGATAGCTAAAATAGATTAGTTTTATTAGGTTACCATGGTTATTATAAACTAAATAATCCACTAGCCTCTCATGCCTAACCCATCGTCCAAAATCCAACCCTGGTAACCTCTTAAGGTTAGGCTAGGCCTACCCTGTTTTCAGTAGTTTTAATATATCAAGATAATTACTTTAACAATATAGGCCTAGGCTAAATTCTCATCAAAATTGCTCATAGCCTATGTCCAATTTAAGCATTTCTTACTATGAAATGGAGGACTCAAAGCTTTACCTTTCCCATTTGGGAAGGGTCAGCCAGGGGATAGATAGCCTATGGCAATTTACAGCCCACTATCCTAGCTCTGGCCCTTTTTGAGTTAGAGATAGGCTAGGTTAGATTTCACGATTTATGGCCATAGCCCTAGATCTACTTGGAACAGGTGAACAGGGCTAGGCTTGAATATAACAGAAAAGCTTGTTTGATATTATAACCAAGCCACTTTTCCAGAGAGCCAAGCACAACCCAATTATTCAGCGAAAATCCATACCACAACCCCATGGCTATTCCTAATCTCAAAAATTAATTGGTGGTTGAAGGGAAATTAGGCTAAGAGAAACTCAATGGTCCTCTGGGGAATCACTAGGGCCTAGGCTACCTTATTTTCGTCAATTGAGAATGTCCTAAATACAGAATAATAAGATTAATGCAATAAACTGGGTAAATAATACACCAGGGACCATCACTTTATTACGATTCGATTCCGTCTGTACTCCCGTGAGGCTGCCCGAGGCAGTAATTTGTAAACAAAACGTTCCTCAGGTATACCAACCGTAAGAAATGCACCGCGGCGAGTTTGACAGGCTTACCAACCATACGTCCGACGGCATCGCACGAGAGATTCTCACAAGGAAGCAACTGGTGGTACCACCTTCACGTGTGAATCCTTCGTCGAAGGGATCGCACGATTATCTGGTACTGCGGGCCTATAGCTCTTTCAGAACCAAAACCTCTCTTCCCCAGATTGCCTTTCATATCCCCTATCAAGGAACCTAAAGCTCTTGCATCCATTCAATCTAAACCATTGTCCCGGGTTAAAGTCACTCGTAAACCAAAACTTGCCTATCCTTCCAGCCAACAACAACAACAACCCCCAGAATAAGTCATCATCCATTGTAAGAAACTCATCCGCTTCCTCTCCCACCAGGAAGCCATCACCCCATAATGTGTACAGATCTGCCCTGAGGAATCTTCCTCCAGCTACATCTACAAGGGCCAGCCAAAAGTCCAGGCGCACCACTCCCAGGACTACAAGGACCTAACCACCACGCGCGGACACCACCCCAGCGCCTTTGATCCTCACAAGCTGGGCGCCTTAAGTCTGGGCAAGAATATTCACAAGTACTCAGCCAGTCTGGACATCAGTAACTAAGCTTGCCGTTGGTATCTTTTTATCTGGGTAAAAGCAGCCAGAATAGCTGGTGTTCACACTTGAAGCTGTGTGCAGTGATCGGAGACGACCAGGTTGGGTTCCCCCCTTCAGGAAGAGGACTAGCTTATGCAACCCACTTTGGGCCCCACCTTCCTGGCCTTCGATGCTGTGCCAAACCAAGTAAATAAGGATTCCTGTCTTGTTCCTTTCAAGGGATTATAAGAATAGTGCAGTACTTAGAGACGACCAGGTCGGGTTCCCCCCTTCAGGAAGAGGACTAGATTGTGCAACCCACTTTGGGCCCCACCTTCACTGGCCTCTATTTACTGTATTAGTCTTGTGGTTCCAGAGGAAAAAGCAGCCAGAATAGCTGGTGTTCACACTTGAAGCTGTGTGCAGTGATCGGAGACGACCAGGTCGGGTTCCCCCCTTCAGGAAGAGGACTAGCTTGTGCAACCCACTTTGGGCCCCACCTTCCTGGCCTTCGATGCTGTGCCTAGACCAAGTAAATAAGGATTCCTGTCTTGTTTCTTTCAAGGGATTATAAGGATAGTGCAGTACTTAGAGACGACCAGGTCGGGTTCCCCCCTTCAGGAAGAGGACTAGATTGTGCAACCCACTTTGGACCCCACCTTCACTGGCCTCTATTTACTGTATTAGTCCTGTGGTTCCAGAGGAGATTGCAAGGGAGTAATTTAATTGTCCCAAACCTTAGACTAACCATAGTGTCACTGGATAGACTGCTTGCAATTCTATACAGACCATTATGCTAGTCGCCATAACCCCCCACCAAACCCTGTAGCAGAACTCCGGCATACTCTTAGTAAGTCCCTGCTCACGCGGAGTGCAAGAGGAACCCGGGTGTCTCCCGTGGTAGGCACAGAGGAGCAAGGAGCTGTAAGGACGTAGGAGTGCAGCCTAATCCCGGACCAACATCCGGAAGTACCACGCCCCAGCCGCCCTCCTGGACCACTGGATTCTCCCTCGATCTACGGCACCTCTTCACTCCAGCTCTCCTTTAAGTGCCTTATTACGGTTTATGGGTATAGAGTTGTCTCAGGGTAGTGGTTGAAGTTATCTTCAGGGGTTCTCACTAAATAACGTCTTGCGAGAGGGCTTTCCTCTCTCTACGTAAATTGATGTTAATCTGCCCACTTGCCGGGACACATTAGACATAACTATCAGAGGATCCTTATATCCGCACATTCCCGGGTTATTGGTCTCCCATAGCCCGTCAGAGGGGACGCGCCTATATAAGACCCACAGCATATGACATACACACATATTTACACGTAACCTTGTTCCCTTGTATAACTTCTAGCCTCATTCACTTAACATTCTGTCAGGTTCATAACTCGAATAGATCTCACTCTATCTCAGTTCCCGACGATTGTTGTATCAGCCTTCCGCATCTTGCTAGTTGCCCACACAAGTAGTTTTAGAATAAATAATCTTGCCAGGTGAGATCTAGCACACCTGTAGAATTCAGTTCATTTGTGAGCCTTTCAGAGCCCACCTTATTGTTGATGACCACTTGGTCATTGTTGCTTTAGAGTCAGTTAACGTCACTATTGCCGGGGACATCATATTATGAGCCAGACAACATCTGCCATTACTGCACTCTTGTTACCTTGCTGAGATCTTGCTTGAGATCTAGTGGAGTGGGAGGTAAGCCTCCACTATTTTGGATACTCTATAATTGTATCCGAGGAGTTATTGTTAAATTGAGTCCGGACCCATTGTTCGACTCTTGCCTTATAATTGCTAATCATATTATTATGTGTATGCTTTATTTACCATTGTTGCCATTTTGATGATCTCAGTGTTCCAGAATTAAATATATTGCTCCTTCATGAACCAGGTGTAAAGTGAATAAAACCCATGTTAACTTGTCGCCTGTGTACTTATTCTCCTGCCGTGTTGTCTCTTTATTAAAGTTAAAGGTATACTTCTCCAGTTAGAGAGTTAATCATTGCACTCAGAATATCTCGCATTCCAATTTGGACCGGGCATAACACTGGTGGCAGCGGTGTCTCTTTCTCGAGGGTAGCCTTTCAGGGGATTTTTCCTGCTTTAATATTTCTGAGAGTAGCACGACAGGGGTAAGTAGTCAGGATGACGGGGAGAGCACTGGATATTATTCCTTTCAAACCGGAGGAAAATGACATAGCCACCTATTTAGAGGTCGTCAAGCCAGTTCTTGACATCATATTTAAAGATGAAGTGGCCCCTAAAATTCATACAGTAGTAATGAAGATAGGGCGACACATGGCCCTAGTTTCCAGTTATGTGAGAGAGAACCCGGGGATGACCTGGGAACAGCTTGAGACCTATACTAAAGCTGCCATTAACCCCGTCTTAGGTACCGTAATAGCTGACCAGCAGTTCCACGCTATCACATACGACAGGGACCTCGACGCCACCATCAGCAAGCTCAACAGGCTGGCTTCCACCGCTTTTACGACGGCTACAGCTGCGGAAAAGAAAGAAAACATCCGACGTACCCTCATGAGGATCCTCCCTATTGCAGTCCGGGACCACTTCGCCATTACAGAACCGGCCGGATATGATGCGGATCTCCCTGTCATACGCCGCCTTCTGGCCCTGCAGAAGTCCCGGGAGCAAGGGAAAATCGCCAGCATCAACAGAGCTCCGACTAAACCCCAAGGAGCTCCTTCCGGACCAATTTTCCACCCCAGCCGCAGCCCGGATAAACCAGAAGAGTGGGCCAGGATCAAGCCTGGAGATTGGAAGCCCTGCGGATCCCAGTGCCCTATCAACGGGCTGAAACGTTCCTTCTCCGAATTGTTGGCCAAGCGCTCAAGGATTCCTTTATTCTGGGGACAGATTCCCTGGTTGAAACCATCCAGACGAGTTGCCACAATCCTGGAGGACGGCACTGCAGGAGCTGATGACCACGGCGAGGAAGCTGCAGAGGTTGGTGACCCGGACGACCACAGCACAGTCGAGCCGGAAGTCATCCGACCGGGTTTTTAGACCGCCCCCGCCCACCAACTTGGAGACTGGCGGGGGCTCGAGATTAGGGTAGCTCTACTATGATGAAACCTCCCACTTACACCCACCTCACCATCCAAGGAGTCAAATCTCGACTACTCGTCGACACCGGAGCCTCAAGATCATGTATTTTTTCCTCATATCACCAGAGACATCACAACACTTTTGGACCTCTTCAACGCTCTTCCACCACCCTTATTGATGCCAACGACAACCTCATTCCAAGTACTGGCATCACTGCACCACTATATGTGGCCACCCCTCAACCCAACCACGGCCATCACCACACTTTCATGGTATTTCCCTCCCAAGAGACCACTTACGACGGATACCTGGGATTCGATCTTCTCACTGTCCTTTGCACTACCATCCAGTGTGTGGAACGAAGATTGCTATTTTCCACCGACCACCCAGGACTCACCACTCCGAAGACTACAACACCGCTCCACAACCCCCCTCAACCTTTGAAAGCCATCTGTGTTGCATCGGCCATCACCACTCAACCACATCACTTTGCTGCCACATCATGAACATTGGGTATCCATCCATCCAACCCTGACAGGAGAACTCATGCACACTCCTTCTCTTCAGAGCCCTTTTAACAGGGATTGCCTCACTGCACCTGCCATCTTAAAACAAAACGCAGTACGTATAGCCAACATCTCCGACCACCCAAAGAAGGGTGACCGCTCTCAACCCTCCAACTATCGTCCAATTGCTCTTATCTCTTGTCTTTCTAAAGTTTTTGAAACTATTCTTGCTTCCAAATTTCTTAAGCATTTCTCTTCTCATAACCTGCTCTCAGATCGCCAGTATGGCTTCCTTAACCCGGGAACTGCGGGGAGACTCTTAAGAGTTCCCCCGGCGGACTGCGGGGAGACTCTTAAGAGTGAGTGAAAAAAAAAATCAACTTTTGACATCGATTTTTTTTTTTTTTGGCCCCTGGGCCATGCAAAATCTCAGTCCTCTACCTCCCCTCCTTCCCCACTTTCCTCCTCTCCTTCAGTTATCACCTATTTTCCCTGTTATTCCCTTATTCTGAGGTATATTTTCGTGCTAACATTAGCGAGTTGCAAGCAGGGTGTTGTCATCACTGATGGCAAGCGAGTGCAAGAGAGAGAGAGAATCGATCGACTGTGTCTCAGTGGCCTTGGGGGAAATTGGCGGGAAAGCAGCTTGCCTCACCCATACATTATACAACTCGCGGGCTATATCTCCGATTTTGACCATCCAAACGCTGTTTTCACTTGTTTTATTGTTGTTTCAGGTTAATACCTTTATAATCAACCCATAATAGGCGCATATGGATAAGTATTAATGCTATTAATGGTACAATGAATATTTTAGTGACGGAAACACCTCAAATACAGGGAGAGGTGTCTAATTACCCCCATGCGCACTTCAGAGGTTAAGGGTCGCTCTACTGGTGATCTTCTTTCATATCTTACTAACTCTTGGTCATCCTCCTTTCGGGACTTCGGTGAGACTTTTTCTATTGCACTAGACATATTGAAAGCCTTCGATAGAGTCTGGCATAAATCTTTAATTTCTAAACTACCCTCCTTCGGTTTCTATCCCTCCATCTGTGCCTTTGTCTCTAATTTCCTTTCCGGCCGTTCCATAGCCGCGGTTGTGGATGGCCATTGTTCACTTCCTCACCCTATAAACTCCGGTGTTCCTCAGGGCTCTGTCCTATCTCCTATTCTCTTTCTAATTTTTATAAATGATCTCCTTAACTGTACCTTAATTCCCATCCATTCATACGCAGACGACTCAACCTTACACTACTCCATTAGTTTTTCAGAACGCCCCAGCCAGCAATCCCTCAACGACAAACGTAATGAAGCCATAGAACTCTTAAATTCTGATCTAAATACTATTTCCAATTGGGGCAGAGAAAACCTTGTTAACTTTAATGCTTCCAAAACCCAATTTCTCCATCTATCTACCCGTCAGGATCTCCCAGCGGACTATCCCTTATTCTTCAACAATACAAAAATCAACCCTTCATCTTCTCTCAATATTCTTGGTGTCTCTTTTTCTTCTGCTCTCATTTGGAAGGACCATATTACCAGTCTTGCTAAGGCAGCCTCCCAGAAGCTGGGTGTGCTCAACCGCCTTAGAGGATTCTTTTCCCCTGCACAGCTTCTTGCTCTGTACAGGGTCATAGTGCGCCCTTGTATGGAGTATTGTTCACATGTGTGGGGAGGTTCCTCTCACACCGCTCTCCTAGACAAAGTTGAAAGGAAGGCCTTTCGTATCATTAACTCCCGTCCACTCATCAACTCTCTGCAATCTCTCTCTCTCCGCCGCAATGTTGCATCTCTCTCGCTACTATAATAATCAGTGTTCCTCAGAGCTATCCCAGTGCATACCACCTCCTTTACGTAGGGCACGTGGTACCCGTCTTGCAACTCAATCCCACCCCTACTCTGTGCAACTCTCCAACCCAAGAGTGAAACGTTACTCTCAAACTTTCTTCTACTCAACATCTGAGCTCTGGAACTCTCTCCCAGAATCAGTCTTTCCCTCTTCCTATGACTTAAATTGCTTCAAACTCCGTGTGTCCAGGCATTTTGGCTCGAACGTCCCTTGATTTTGGCCCTGTCACTCTTTCAACTATGGGGGAGGCACTCGCTATAGGCAGTTATGCCTTTTGCCTCCCTCAATCACATAGAAAAAAAAAAAAAAAAAAAAAAACCTATCACCTTACCCAGGGGTCTCACCATTGGAGAACTGGAGACCTACGATGACCAGCCCTCACCTACCACCACCACCATTCCTTCATCAACTCCATCACTCCCGGAAATTCCTGCTCACCTCACCCCTCAGCAAAAGGACGATCTGTGTCAGTTAATGACAGAATACCAGGACATCTTCGCCACCAACTCCCAAGATGTAGGCCACACCCATGTACTAGAACATCACATACATACTGTCGGACCCCCAGTGAGACAAGCTATACGAAGAAAGAACCCCCTTCAGCGCCAAGAAGAACAGAAACAAGTTGCAGAAATGTTAGAAGCAGGCATCGTCAACCCCTCAACTAGCCCTTGGTCCTCCCCAGTGGTACTGGTCAAGAAGAAGGATGGGTCCTCTCGTTTCTGCATCGACTATCGACAACTCAACGATGTCACCATCAAGGATGCCACCCCTCTGCCCCGCATCGACGACTCCCTAGATTCCCTACTAGGGGCCAGATGGTTCTCCACTCTGGACCTGCAATCAGGGTATTGGCAAGTCCCCATGGCCCCCGCGGACCAAGAAAAGACGGCTTTTTCCACCAGTCAAGGAAAGTTATAAGAGTTCTCTGTACTACCGTTCGGATTATGTAACGGTCCCGCCACCTTCTCCCGGCTGATAGAATCCGTACTTCAGGGATTAACTTGGGAAACATGTTTGGCCTACTTAGACGACATCATCGTGTTTGGCCGCACCTGGGCAGAACACCTCCAGCGCCTCCGCCAAGTTTTCCAGAGGATCAGCCACTCAGCAATCGCTCAGCTCACTCAGAGCCAGTTTTGTGCCTGGCGATAATTTGTTTCTGTGACGTTTTTATCCACCAACAAATCCTTGTATTTGGATAAATGAGGTACCATCGGCTTCGGTATTGATTGAACTTGAAGATAAGCAAGTAAAAACATAGAATAAATACAAAACAACCACATTGGGGCACTCCGAAATAAGAATTGTAAACACAAAATTGAAATACCTTATCTCCAACTCGCGCTAGCTCAAAATGTTGCCCACAACATTTTTGATTTGCATACATATATGGAAGCAGAATTTTATGAGGATTCCACTGGTAATTTCAGAATTACTATAAACCAAATAGTTACTGAGATACACGAATAACGTTAAAGTATCGAAAAACTGAGGGGGTTGCCAATTGTACCCATTGAACTAGACTTAATACTGAGTATATGTGCCAAATATGACGCGCTTCAGACGAAAACTTAATTTTTGGCGAATTTTTTAAAGTTTAATGACGCACATAGAGTCATCTTGCACTTAGGGAAAAATACCCTAATGACGCACATAGAGTCATCGTGCGCCAAAGGGTTAATATGTACAGTAGTGTAATTTGCTCTTAACATAATATTAAGCATTAATTGTAGCTTCTATTGGTAACAAGAAATTTAAAATCCATCAATCAGTTTTCGGGTGAGAGCCGTTTAAAGTGCCGGTCCCCATATGGGGCCATATTGCTGATTTCGTTACACTTATGGAGCATTACCTGAGCAGGGTTAAAAAAAAAAAAATTTAGGCCTTGGATTATATGAGGAGATCCGCAGCGCACCGGTAAAACTCTTATGACGAGATCAGCACTTGCCGGGTTAATAGCATTTATGAGAGACTCTTGTAGAAATATTGAAATTAAGTAGCATAGCAATACGAATTATTCTCCCTAATTTACGCTATATCACACATAATAGTAATTGGCGCTTACACAACATCAGAATGCATCTGTGAACGAAGTCTTAATGGAATATGTCACGAAATGACCGAGAATTTACGTAGAATTCGAGCAAAGCAAAAGTCTGGTGGCCGTTGGCAACTCGATCTGTGAATGGTACCATACATAGGATAATTTTAACTGGATACCAGCGAGAATCGAAACCCCAATTCAATTGTATTATTTCCGGCTATATGGACAATTTAGGTTATTTCCAATGTTCTCTACTTTAATTTAGTAATATATGAATCATTATGTGATATAGGTAAGACATCCATTCGTTTTCCATGGGGCTATTATTGGGAAACATATTAGATAAAGTGGCACCTGTCGATTCCCACATTTATCACTCGTCAGTTTGTTCACTATGTTTCGCTTCGTCTCATATTTTCGTACGGTAAGATAACTTTTAAATAAACTCCTGACCTCTCAGTTTTACCTAATTTATCGTGTATGTACTTAAAATATACAGTATAGTAAGAATATTCGGATATGCAAAAATAGTTGTATGCACAGTTCATTCATTTATTAAATTAAAATTGCACTCGGCTATTATTGATCGATCAGCGACAGGCCCTTCCCTCCTAGTTCAGTTGTTTGGCGGGAAGCTTGGCCTTTACAACGGCGCCTCCCTTCATTGACGAAACACGTGCCTTCTTCCTTTCCTCACAGCCACCTCCCTTTCTTCTCTATTGGTCCTAGTATACTGTCCAATGGCATAATGGGTTTCCAAATGTAAGGATCTTCTAAACAAATGTAAGGATATATTTCTTCCTGGTTTTTTCTTGTGGCTTTCCCTAAAAGAGAGGAAGCCGATACAAAGGCGTGGCTGGAATAGGTATACCCGGCCGACCCCCATAAGAAGAAGACAGATGAGCCGATTCCCAAATACAGTACAATTGTATTTTTCCCAGCTATATGGATTATTTAGGTTATTTCCAATGTTCTCTACTTTCATTTACTAATATATGAATCTTTATGTGATAGGTAAGATATCCCTTTGTTTTCCATGGGGCTATTATTGGGAAACATATTATAGAAACTGGCACCTCCACAACTAGACAAGGAAAATTAGTTTGACTGAGGGTGATATTGTGAAAATATAGGTACTCACGGTACTACGCTGACGTCACTATAACCCCTGTGACTTCACGAAATTCACCCCCCCCCCAAAAATAAAAAAAACACACAAAATTGCATATATCTCTATATATATATAGAACCCAGCCACCTAATATTTTACATAGGAGTATGGTGTACATTGACAATGACGATTCTGGTGATACCAGAGTCAAAATATTGGACGAGCTATGCTCTTTAACCCGGGAACGGCGAGGGGGGGGGTAATGAACTCGATGCCCCTGGGCGAGCATACGACCATTTGGGCGACTATTCCAAATCGCGACGAAAACTACCTCAGCGTGTAGGATATGTTCGAACGGACCCGGCCATATATATATTTACCACCAAAAAATGTGGGGGGGGGTCCCGTAGTTGGAAAATGTGGCGCGACCGGCATCGCGTGGCGAGAAAAACATCGAGCGGCGAGATTTACCCGCGCGTATATTCTGCCGTACGGGGGGTAGAACCAAGGGGAGGGGAGGGTGGGTTGGCCGTATTATGGCTTATATAACGTATTGTGAGCACTTTCATGATATATAATGTACATGTACGTATGTAGGGCACCCATTTGCATATATAGCAATAAATAAGGCGCACATACATAATATATGCGATATATAGGCGAAATTATACGTCTGATACGTGATTGAAAGCGAGAGGAGGGAGGAAAGAGGGATAATTGTCATCGATTGTCGATATTTATGCGCGTATATACTCTGGTTTAGGGTGCAGCAGGGGTGAGGGGGTGGGAAGGAAGGTGGAGGGTGGGGGTGGGATGAGCTAAATATCGCTTATATATCGTACTGTGGGCATGTTCATGATATATAATGTACATGTACGTATATAGGCGACCTATCTACATGTCATATAGCAAGAAATAAGACGCACATACACAATATATACGATATATAGGCTGAAAGTATACGTGACCTAGAGAGGGAATGTAGGGAGGGAGGGATCATATGACAGTCGCCGAGGGTAAAGAGATGCACGTGTGGGGTGTTGTAGCTGTGATACAGGGGTAGGTGGAGGAGGGAGGGAGGCGGGTTGATGGAAGAAATTGCTATATAGTATACGTATTGATCACTGTCATGCTTTCATATAGCATGCAGACACTGCAGTAGTCCCATGTGAAGAGTGGACACCCATTATTTGGCCATAGACAGTATAAATAGAACGAAATCAGTGTAGGTTTTTGGGAGGGGGGAGTGAAGACTACAAATTAAGGGGGTTTGCCTAAATAAACAGTGTGCCCGAAATAGACTGGTATCGGTTTACCCAAGATAAACTGCTTGGCCCTTTCGACACAAACACCAACCTATTGTAGAAATTCATATATTTATAATATAACTATATTGTAGAGTGGTAATTTACATGTCACTTTGCGTAAATGACAGATAATTTCATTGATCTACGAGTATATGCACGTAATATAATGTGACGGTCCTTTTGATATTTCAATGAATATATTTTTATAGGGACCTTATGTTATCTCCCAGGTAGTGAACAAAATATTCATCGATATACAATAGTATATCGATGTATTACTTTTTTTTTTGGTCGCGGGTGACAGGTCGAATCTACAGACCAAGTTTTGCCTTTACTTTACTATGAGCCGCGGTGGCCCAGTCGGTAAGGTCACGGAGAGGCAATGGGGAGGAATGTCAGGGCAGTGGGTTCGAGTCCAGTAAGGGGTTATGGAGAGACTTGTGATGTTTAGAACAATTTTGGCAATTTTTTTTTTTTACAAACTCATGTAATTGTATTCAAGCAATATGAAATATTCATAAAATAATTCATATTGCAGGAATACAATTACATGAGTTTGTATTTTCTTTTTTGTCTTTTTTTTATTTCTTTATTTCTTTATTTATTTATTTTTGTTTTGTTTTATATTATAAACTAGGAAATACATACATAGGAACATAGTTTGCAAAATATTATTATTTATTATTGATATTATATACAAGCATATATGGGCACATTATTATCACAGGAGATTTCTCTTGAGGTAGTGAGTGAAAACATTACAAATTACTAGTGAACATAACAAATATAATTACCAATATGGGCACATTACTATGACAGGATATTTATCTTGAGGTAGTGAGTGAAAACATTACAAATAACTAGTGAACATAACAAATATAATTACCAAATATATAGGTTACTAGTTTCAATTGTCCCTATTTTGATTATTCTATATACAAATTAATTTCTGCTGGTAAATTTAAATACATATGTTGCATCTACCGTTCCCCAAATACTCCTCCAGAGCAAAGTCTTTTTGATTCTCTGTCCTCACAACTCAGTGTCCTCAACTTAAATGCTTCTTCTGAAATCACTGTGTTGGGTGATTTTAATGTCCATAATGTTGAATGGCTCACTCATTCAGCCAGGACTGATGATGCTGGTCTTGAATGTGAGCTATTTGCAGACTCATTTAATCTCATTCAACTAGTCAACCAACCCACCCGTGTACCAGATAATCCTAATCATAATTCCCACCTACTGGACTTATTTTTAACAACCAATTCAGAAAATTATGATGTTACAGTGAGGTCCCCACTTGGATCTTCTGATCACTGTCTGATACAGGCCACCTGTCTATCACCTACCACACCTTCCCACTCTGAACCTGTTTTGGTGACTAAATGGCATTACGATAGGGCAGACTGGGAGGGTCTTCAAGGTTTCTTTATTGATATTCCCTGGACCTCTTTCTTTTCTAATGATGCACACTCCACCTTGAGCCACATACAAGATTTTGTAAAAATTGGAATGGAAACTTTTATTCCTCATCAAAAGTACAGTAAAAGATCTAATTCACCTAAATGGTTTGACCATAATTGTGCTAGAGTAACTGAACAAAAAGCAATAGCCTACAATGCATACACAAGATCAAAAACACATGAAGCCTTTAATTACTTTAGAAACATCAGAAATCATGCCAAAACTGTATTAAACCTAACTAAATCAAACTTTCTCCATAAGCAGGCAAATAAACTTCTAAATAATCCAAATGATAACAAAATATTTTGGTCTACTCTTAACTCATTCAAAATCCAACTTCACTACTGCTTCATCCATTCCACCATTAAAATCTCCGACTGGCAATCTTGTAAGTGACCCACGAGGTAAAGCTAACCTTCTTGCAGATATTTTCTCCACCAACTCAACCTTAGATGACATAAATCAAGATGTCCCTGTACTTAATTTTAATTCACCTGAAATTCCCTCACTTAAGATCCACACCAGACATGTCAAAACTATTTTGCAGAATCTCTCAGTAGATAAGGCTCCTGGTCCAGATGAAATTCCTCCAATAGTACTTAAGAATTGCTCCTTGGTGCTCGCTCCTGTATTGGCAAAATTTTTCCGTCTGTGTACTCATACCTCATGCTTCCCAGTACCCTGGAAAGAAGCAAACATCCATCCAGTTCCTAAAAAAGGTGCCTCTTCAGATCCATCAAACTACAGACCAATAGCTATAACTTCCACTCTTGGCAAAGTTTTTGAAATTATATTAAATAATCACATAATTAAGCATCTGGAGAATAATAAATTAATCAGTGATAGGCAATATGGTTTTAGACGATGTCGATCAACTGCAGACATTCTTTGCCTTCTTACGCATCAAATCAACCAAGCTACAGACCAACATGGTGAAACACATACAATAGCACTGGATATATCAAAGGCATTTGATAGAGTCTGGCATCAATCCTTATTGTCGAAGATGTCACACTACGGCCTTGCATCATTAGTTCCACTAATTTCTTCTTATCTTCATAACAGAAAAATACGTGTAATGGTAGATGGCCTTTATTCTCAATTTCACTCAATAAATGCTGGTGTTCCCCAGGGATCAGTTTTGGCCCCAACTCTGTTCCTCATTCATATCAATGATCTCATATCTACCACTCATAATCCAATACATTCCTACGCAGATGACTCAACACTCCACAGTTCCTTCACATTTACCAATTCTTTCACCCAACCCGATCTTATAAATTCAAAAATAAACACTGCAATTTCTCTGAACCAGGACCTTTCTAGAATTAATGAATGGGGACAAGAGAATCTAGTTTCCTTTAATGCACAGAAAACCAAGTACATTCAATTTTCTAACCGACAGAATCTCACTGACTCCCATATATTTTTTAATGATGTAAATATTCCCACTTCCCCTAGTATTGACATTCTCGGTGTAACATTAACTACTAACTTGAGCTGGACACATTATGTTAGAAGCATTGCTAAGAATGCCTCTAAAAAACTGGGACTCCTGTACAGAGTTCGAGAATTCTTCACTGACGAGCAGTTGGCCGTAATATATAAAAGTCATGTGCGCTCTCAGATGGATTACTGTTCACCTCTGTGGGGTGGAAGTGGAGTGGTTGCATTGAGGCAGTTGGACAAAATTCAAAATAAAGCTATTAGATTAATCAATAACCCTGCAATCACACAGGACCTTCCTACATTAGCCATACGAAGAAACGTTGCATCCCTTGCATTATTCTACAGATATTTTCACAGCAATTGTTCCGAGGAACTTGCTTCAATTGTGCCGCCTCTCCACATCTTTCCCCGTAGAACTAGGGCAGCTGAGAGCGCCCATGAATTTACACTTTCTCCTCCACAATGCAGAACTTCTGCTTATCAGAATTCATTTATCCCCAGAGCTACTACTCTTTGGAATTCACTTCCCTCGAATTGCTTTCCACAAACTTACAATCAACAAATGTTTAAATCCAGTTGTTACAAACATTTTATGAATGGAGGATGCCTTTAGGCACATGGACCTTTTTGTTTTATCTGTGTTTTTCCTTCCTCCATTCATTGTCTCTTAAAAAAAAAAAAAAAAAAAAAAAAAAAAATATACAATGAAATTGGTTTCACAGTAAAGAGATCATGTGTGAGTGACTTAGGAAAGATATCTTGAGCGAGAGTGACTTAGGAAAGAGTTAGCTAAAGAGAGCATGAGAGAGTGATTTAGGAAGATCATGAGTGAGAGTGACTTAGGGAATAGATCATAAAAGTGAGAGTGATTTAGGAAAGATATTTTGAGCGAGAGTGACTTAGGAAAGAGTTAGCTAAAGAGAGCATGAGAGTGATTTAGGAAGATCATGAGTGAGAGTAACATAAGCGCGCGGTTAGGTAGGTCAGGTCAGGTAGGGCACGAGTCAAGGGCAGGGCGGCGACACTCAGAAATGCTTCAGGGTGTGGTAGTCCCTGTAGCAGTAGCCGAGGCAAAGGGGGACCTTGCACTTCTGGCACATGGTGGTGATCCTGGGCTTTGTCCTGGGCCTCCTGGTGGTGTTGGAGCAGACATAGCACACCAGCTGCTTTCGCCGACTGCCAATAAACTCGCTGTGGACTGGATAATGCCGTGACAGTGCTACCTGTATACGGTCGGGGGCATGGGCACCACGCCAACCCACTTTAGTTTTAGTGGGCTCCCCAAACTTCTCCAGGAGTTGGTACGACACATTGTACACAAACTCCCGGAACTTGAGCTTCTTGTTCGGGGCCATTTCCCTTTTGATCAGCCACATATTGTAGGCGTTCAACATGGTGATGTCCACAAGATGATGGAAGAGCTTGTGGTACCACTTGACTGTCTTTCTCAGACACTCAACGCCTGCGAGTTGGCAGTCAGACTTGTCCACAAGGTGCATATTCTTGGTGTAATCCACCACCATGTCAAAGCTTGTCAATTGATTTTATGGTCCGGTAGTGGATTTTGCCTGAGTCGACCTGGGCGCCTGTGTGGACAGTTGACAGCAGGTGAACATCACGTCTGTCCTTCCACTTGATGGCCAACACTTTGCCAGACTTCTCCATCATCTTGTATTTGCCTCGTCCCCTTCGTCGCCTTCTTTTTGCACTTCTCTCCCGGTGTGCCGGAACAAGGTCGTCATCCGAGGGTGTGTCACTTGATGATGGATTTTCCAGTGGCATAACACGACCGACGAACTTCGGCATGAACTTTCTTGTCCTTCTGACAGTCCCACATGACCCTGTTTGGTTGTCATGTAGATACTGGCAGAGAGCAGGAGAAGTATACCAATTGTCGGTGTACAATGTGTGCCCCTTGCCTATGTATGGTTCCATCATTTTCTTCACGATGGCCCCAGACAAGTCCAAGGGGTCATTGGCAGCGACTTTTGGCACGTCTGTATCAGTTCCAGTATAGACGATCATGTCAAGTACTAGGCCGGTCTCACAGTCACACAAGACGAACAGCTTTATCCCAAACCTGTGCCTCTTCAAGGGGATATACTGCTTGAAAACAAGATGACCTTTGAAGAGCACGAGCGACTCATCAATCACCAAGTTGTGGAAAGGGGTAAAGTATTTCTTGTACCTCGCCATCAACATGGTGAAAACATCACAAATTTTCCAGATTCTGTCAGCCCTGTTAGGATTCATTGTCTGAGAAGTAAATGAATCTCAGCAGCAATGAAAATCTGTCACGGGTCATGTACTTGTTGAAAATTGGTGTGGCGATGAGTGGGTCGTGCTTCCAGTAATGTTGCAGCACATGCTTCTTGCAAAGAGGCATGAGCAACAACAGGGCAAAGAACGTCATGAATTCTTTGGCAGTAGTATCCACCCATGCTCGTATTCTAGACCTTGGAGATATCATGTGCATCCTGGCCCACACCCACCTGAAGTAGGCGTTGGTTCGGGCCACAATGAACATCATAATCTCCATGTCAAAGAAAGCCAAGAAGAAATCCATCTCGTTTGCATTGTCATCACAGGGCCAATCTGGTGTTGAACCAGATTGATTTGCATCAAACTGGTGCAAGTCAGGTACAAAATCGGCCCCATCTGACCATGCAAACGCATGAACATTGGCATCACGCATGGGCAAGTTGTCGTCATCATCATCGTCAGCGCCACCTTCGGATATGTCACTGTCGTGGTCGCGATAAAGGATTTCGTCGTCGTCCTCCTCAGACGACGAACGCCCTTCCTCGTTCCAAACCTCGGCCTCTGACTCACTATCAGTGTCCACGACGCCAAAATCCCTCACATTGCCGTCCAAATCCCCATCACTACTGTCCCCGTCGCCACCGAATAGCAGGGAGGCATATTTAGAGGGCGTCAGGGGATTCCTCTGCCGTATTCTCATAGGCATCCTGTGGGCAGGGTCGGAAGCAGAGGTGGAAGGGCCAGCTGTGGCGGCGGCAGCTGCAGGGGCGGTGGCAGGGGCGGCCTGTGGTGGCACGATGGGGGTAGAGGCAGGCTTGGTTTTCTTGCCCTTCACCTTCCTATTTGTCCCTGCGGCGGCAGGGGCAGTGGCAGTGGCGGCGGCGGCTGCAGGGACAGGGCCAGTGGCAGGGGCGGCTGCAGGGGCAGAGACAGGGGCAGGTGCGGCCCGTGGTGGCATAATGGTGGTAGAGGCAGGCTTGGTTTTCTTGCCCACCTCCGTCCCTTTTCTCCGTGCGGCGGCAGGGGTAGTGGCAGGGGCAGAGGCAGAGGCGGCGGCGGCTGCAGGGGCAGGGACATGGGCAGGGGCGGCCAGTGGTGGCACAATAGTGGTAGAGGCAGGCTTGGTTTTCTTGCCCACCCCCGTCCCTTTTCTCCGTGCGGCGGCAGGGGCAGTGGCAGGGGCAGTTGCAGAGGCGGCGGCGGCTGCAGGGGCAGGGGCATGGGCAGGGGCGGCCAGTGGTGGCACAATGGTGGTAGAGGCAGGCTTGCTTTTCTTGCCCTTGCCCTTGCCCTTGCCCTTCCCCTTCCCTTTCCCTTTCTGTCCAGTCACCCCCGCAGGTCCTGCGTCCCTAGGGCGGCCTCCTCCCGATGCAGAAGGCCCTCCTGTAGAAGCGGTGTGGGTGATAGAGGTGGTACTGTGGGCAGTAGAAGGCGCACTGACATCTTGAAAGGCCAGTGACCTTTGTGCACATACCGTACCACTTTTACGTGCCTTACGTGCCTTTTGGGGGGCACGAACATCTTCGTCCGAGTCACTAGTGTAGTCGTACAGGTAGGAGGCCTGTTGGGCAGCCACTCTCCGCCTTCCACGGGCACTGACACCACCTGAAGGAGGCCCGGTCGTGTCAGAAGGGCGCGCGGGAGAGGGCCGTGTAGGCTCCATGGTGAAAAATCGGTATCTGACTGTACGCGCGAGACTGTGGTGTGTGTGGGGGTGGTGGTGAGAGGTGCCATGTAATACTACTCGTGCACCAATTTTCAGCCGCCTGGGTTAAAGCCCGCGGTTTTGGTGCGTGTTCAAAAACCGCCCTCTTAAGAGCTTTGCCGCCATCGCCCAGTAAAACCTCTTAAGAGCTTTGGTGCCGTTTACGGGTTAAGAGTCATTTGGTAACCCATTCAGAGATAATGAACTACAAGTGTGATCACCTGTCAAAAACGGTTTAAGACTAATAAGGGATTGAAACGTCACATTCTCAGTCACACTGAAGTGAAGGACTATCAGTGTGAAGTGTGTCAGAAACATTTTAAGGATAGAGGAGGACTGAAGACTCATGTGGTAACCCATTCAGAGATATTGAAATTTGAGTGTCAATACTGTGAAAAACGATTTAGAAGAAAAGATACACTGAAATTTCAAATTTGTGCACATACTGGAGTGAAAAACTATCAGTGTGAAGTATGTGGGATGCAGTTTATAAGAAAATGTGCACTCCATATGCATTCCTCAACTCGTACTGGGGTAAAAAAACAAATGTGATCACTGTCAGAAATTGTTTAGAAATAAAACTTTGTTAAGCTCCCATATGACCGTTCATACTGGAGAGAAAAATTACTAGTGTGAAATTTGTCAGATTTTTTTTTTTTTTTTTTTTTTAACCCCTCCAACCCGGATGGGCTCTTGAACGCCCATAACAACCTCGGCCCGCGCAACCCGGAAGGGCTCTTGAACGCCCATTGCTTGCATGCGTGCTTTCGAATGCCGCGCGTACATTTTCGGTATCGTGGGACGGTAGGTGGCGCCACCAGGCGTAAACTCCGCCACAGCAACAGTATCTACCCCGACGCCATCATGGACAGTACGCCAAATAGTGATTCCGCTGTGTCCGATACCGTGCTTCCTACGACGCCCTTGCTTGTTCGTCGCGCCTTACCCCGACGCCATCGCCTAAATGTGTTATCTCCCGGAGGTATTGAGACGACATTGAGACTTTATGAGCGAGCTGATGCCAAGCATAATGTTGATGATGAAGTCAGTGACGACTCCAGTAATTATAAGTCGAGTGATTATGGCCATGAGAGTGATAAAGAAGAGCAATTCCTGGGATTTGCGAGAGAACATGACGGTGATGAGAGTGATGAAGGTGATGTACCAGTTGTTGAGGAAGCTGGTTTACCTAAAGACAGTGAACTTGAGAGAGTGAGCGAGTGGGAGAGTTCAAGGTCACTCACCAAATTTCGCTTAAGTGACACGACGCCAAGCCCTTCCCCAGGTAAATCGCCTTTCAAGCTACATTTGTATAAGCAGAAAATACTTGAGAAGGCGGCCGCGGCAGCTAGGGAACAAGCAAAACTACTTGGTGAGGATGAGGCTGTGAGTGAGGGTCAGCGTGGTGACCCTTCTCGTCCGCCATTGTCTCCCTTATCTACCCACGCCACCCAAGATGACCCGGATGCCCCGCATTCTTCCCCACCACCCCCACCATTGCCAAGGGTTGAGGACCCCACACTTTCGGCCTATTTGCCTCCTAGGTCCCCCGACAGGAGACATACTGCTGCCGAAAAGGGGAAAGGTAGGAAATATACCAAGAAAATTAAGAAAAGTAAGAGAGTTTTGTTCGAGGCTCCCGCGGCGTCCACCCCGGCCGGCCCCAGCCATACGTCCCCGCAACTTTCCCCACCTCTCCCGCCTTCAACATGTCTTCCTGAAGAAGTCTTTGAGCTCGCATCACCAATACCTGGCCCTAGTGACAGTGAAACATTGCTTTCTGTCACTCGTCGCAGGCCAAGGAGCCCGGGACCTCGGGGGGACACAGCCTCACCTGCCACTCCTTCCCCACCTCGCCCACCCGCACGCCGCCCACGCATCACTGGTTCCCCGCCAGATTATGTGGGGGCCACTGATGATGAAGGGCACCTCTCTCAAGACTCTGGCCATGATTACATAGGTCCACCGTCAGGGCAAGATGACCACTCTGACGATGACTATATGGACATCGACGACCCTCGACCCATCCGCTTGGCCCGGCGTCGTGCTGCCCGTCGTGCTGCCCACCGCCCTGGCCGCCCCCGCCGCCCTAGGGCGCGCGCCTCCCGAGTTGGCCGTGGGCGTGCTGGGCCACCAGCTGGAGCTCCTCGTCAGCGTAGACAAGACCCATTCTACGTTTTTCAGTGGCAAGACGTAGTTGATGAGGATGCATACAACCCTGATGTGCCAGCTTTTGATGAGGTACTGGAGGGTTCAGGCGTTACCCCCAATTTTCCTGCAGGCCCCAATGCTCCACCACACGAACTGTTTGAGGCCTTCTTTGATGAGGAGGTGGTAGGCTATGTTGTCAAAGAGACAAATAAGCAGCACCAATTCCAGGTCCACTTTTTGGGAAAGGTGACCAAGGGCCACATGAGGCAGTGGACCCCAGTGACTCATAAAGAGTTCATGGTGTTCCTGGCACTCACCATGCTAATGCCTCATGTCAAGAAGCATAGGTTGCCTGACTATTGGATCACCAATGATCTGATATCCACCCCTGCCTTCGGGAAATATATGTCTCGCGACCGGTACCTTGATATCCTCGCAGCGCTCCATCTTGTCACCAACCTTGACGTCCACCTCCCAGACAAGCTGTGGAAGATTAGGACGTTGTATGAGATGATGCGAGAACGCTTCACCTCCTACTTCAAGCCCTTCCGCAAGGTCGTCATTGACGAGTCTCTTGTGCTGTTCCGGGGAAAACTCAGCTTCCGGCAGTACATCCCCTCAAAAAGACATCGCTTTGGCATAAAATTCTTTGTGCTGTGCGACTGCCAAACTGGCTATGTCCTGGACTTCCTGGTCTACAGCGGGAAGGAAGGGGACTTGCTTGTGGACCCCCTCATTGGCTTTGGCGGAGCAGTGGTGCAAGCCATGATGGACCGCTACTTTCATAAGAATCACGTCCTCTACACGGACAATTATTACACGTCCCCCACTCTCTCACAGTACCTGCATGAGCGCAAGACGGGGACTGTAGGCACAGTACGAGGGAAAAGGAAGGGCATGCCACCTTTCCCTCCAAAGACCAAAAAAGGTGATGTGTTCAAGAAGAAGTCGGGGCCCATTCTGGCTATCCACTGGCACGACCAGCGGAAGGTCAACCTCCTGACCACCATCCACAAGGGGGAAATGGTGGAGACTGGCAAGGTGGATCGCCGCACCCAGGCCAGGGTGACCAAGCCCGATGCTGTCCTGGACTACAACATCAACATGAGGCTGGTGGACAAGTCCGACATGCAGATAGGCTTCATTGACTGCCTGCGTACCTCGTGCAGATGGTACAAAAAGTTCTTTCTGCATATGGTGGACATGTCAGTTCTGAATGCCTACAACATATACAAGCTTCGGAATGTGAACACACCCATGAAGTTCAATAGCCTGCGGAGGTTCCAAAAGCAGGTGTTGACGGAGCTCCTGGAGAAGTATGCTATGCCACAGAGGGCAGTGGCACATCCTGGGCCCGCCGTTATTGACCGCTTGCAGTCTGCTCAATACTTGATTAGGCACAGGCTTGGTTCCCTGCCTCAGAATGAATCCGGAAGAACACAGCAGAAGCGGTGCCATGTCTGCTACAACAGCAGGGTGAAGCCGAGGTCAGGTAAAAAGTCAACCCTGGAGTGTGTGGAGTGCAAGGTGGCACTCTGTGCTGTAGATTGCTTCTTTGATTACCACTCCAAGCTGGAGTTCTAATAATCATACTGAAATTGCCAAATAAAATGACAATATGTACACTATAATTATATATAGGCAAAAAGTGGAAGAAAACCAATGTATTGTAATACAAAAGTCATGTATTATGAGAACATTGATACAAATACAATTACACCATAATAATATGTGAAAGTGACACATATGTATATACCAAGTGACATTCATATGATTAGAACCTATAGAAATATATAAATCAGTGAAAAAAGACACAATAAATTGTATATAAAACGTTTACAAATCATATAACTAAGTGAAAGTGACACAAGACCTAATATTTGATGGCCAAAGTATAATAAACACCTGTGATAACGAATAATCAGTGCCTAATACAACAATAACCTACCTCAATTACTAATAAAATGTACGGTATCGAGTGAAAATGAGCATTATCAGTGACAGTGACACTCTCTAAAGCATATTTGTCAAAGTGAAAGTGACACAAGACCTAATATTTGATGGCCAAAGTATAATAAACACCTGTGATAACGAATAATCAGTGCCTAATACAACAATAACCTACCTCAATTACTAATAAAATGTACGGTATCGAGTGAAAATGAGCATTATCAGTGACAGTGACACTCTCTAAAGCATATTTGTCAAAGTGAAAGTGACACAAGACCTAATATTTGATGGCCAAAGTATAATAAACACCTGTGATAACGAATAATCAGTGCCTAATACAACAATAACCTACCTCAATTACTAATAAAATGTACGGTATCGAGTGAAAATGAGCATTATCAGTGACAGTGACACTCTAAAGCATATTTGTCAAAGTGAAAGTGACACAAGACCTAATATTTGATGGCCAAAATATAATAAACACCTGTGATAACGAATAATCAGTGCCTAATACAACAATAAGCTACCTCAATTACTAATAAAATGTACGGTATCGAGTGAAAATTAGCAATATCAGTGACAGTGATACCCTAATAAACATATTTTATATAATTGGCCTCAAAATAACTAGAAAATATCAAATAAACATCACATTCTCAATATCAAACACTAAAATCGTCTAAGGGAGATAAATACTTTGGCGCGGCGAGCAGCTAGGTGCGTCGTAGCCATGGCCGAGGCGACGCGTCCGAACGCGGGAAGAATTTGCCGCCGAAAAGCACTCGTCTTCCCGAGCTTACCATTATGCAACCAGAGGGGCTAGAGACCTCTACTCAACGCCATTCGACAGAGGAAGGTTTGTGGAACATTATTCTTTTTTATTCACAACATTACATGACATATTCATTGACTTACAGAGTAGTTAACATAGGCCAAAGATCGTCAAAACACCCGGTACCGGAGCACAGTCGTAAGCTATAGCCCCCGGGGCTGGAGGGTTAAGAGAAGTTTATTATTTCATTAACCGAAAACGGCGATGGAGAGAAGAAGAGAGAGCCTGGTGGGAGACGAGGAGGATTTTGAGTTTGAGGGTTTTTCCAACGATGACAATGAGCAGCAGTTGGTCTTTATTTGTTAGTAGTCTTGGCAAATCCAACGTCAAGGCTATTAACCTAATTGCAATGACGACTTGTCTATTTTGACTGCTATGTCGTCATTCCAACCGCGGTTAAAAAGAAAACGTCTAGAGTCTACTCCTTATCTTGCTCTAGGAGACGTTGTACATTAACCAAAACTACCACCGAAGGTGAAAAAAGCATAGAAGAGAAGAAAAAGGGGTTTACCTTAGTTACCGCTTAAGGCCCATCCCGTGTTCCGTCATGTGCAGATCCCTGTCGAACGTGCGCATGAGCGACCCTCTCGTCATAATTTTTTCACGCGCTCCATTGAATGAAGTCGCTTTTGTTGTGCTCCTTTAATTCACCCTGTTTAGGTTCGTTTCGGCTTATCTGGCCTTCTTTTTTGTTAGACAGATGTTACGTGATCTAGGGCACACGTAAATGGGCTCCTAAGTGTGTATAATGGAGATGCGTGTGGAAATAGCCTACCGAAGGTACGGGGGCGCCTGGCGTTCCTCGTATATGTTTTTCATTCTTTCTCTTTTCATATTCTTTTTTCCTGTTAGTCTGGGCATAGGGTAGCTTTTAGCTTAATTTAGCCTAGCTCGTTTTCTCATTCAGGAATTGCTATGCCCCTATGAGTTTTCATTTTTTCATAGCCTAGGTGTACCGTTGGTAAACAATCTGAGATTTCGCTGGTGGCGGTGCTGTTTGTAGAGTTTGTGTCGGCCGCATTATTAGCGTTAGTCCCGAGTCCCCCCTTTCGAGTCCTTCACTGTGTCTCAAGGGCCTGGGCGACAGGTGGTTCGTGATACTCCAGGGGTACCCCACGGGGGCCCCTGTTTGTGCGAAACCACCCTCCCTGCCACTTCTCCTCATGGGCTTTGCTCTATCTATGTGGGTTGGGTGGTTCCTGGGGGATGTGCCTCCTCTCCCCTGGTGTGTCTTCCTTGCCTCTCCCTTTACCGGTTGAGTCAGGATAAATTCAAGGAAGACACTGCTCAGCTTGATGGCCATCATTGCTTGGAGTTCATAAGGAGATGACGCATTTTTTGTGGCCTTTTTTGGTATTCCCTAAACGCTCCTCTCGCTTTTTTCGGCGCCGGACCATCTCGGCCGGTCCCGCAAATTTGCGGGAACTCGATTCGGTCCTCTGGGACGTTTCGGCTCCCCGCAAAATTTCGTTGGGGGGTCCCGCAAAATTGCGGGAGGGTGATGACGGTACGGTTATGCCTCCATTAATAGTTGGCTTTCACTATTGACTTTTTTTATGTCATCTTGTTGCCTGATACTATATTGGTGTATGCACTTTACTGGTGTTATAGGCCCTGCATGTAAGATGTTGAGTGGTGGTTAACACTTTCTCCATCTTTGCAGGTTCTGCTAGTGCTCTTCCGCCTCGGCCGCCCTCCTCACCTACCTCTGTGCTCCCAGTTTAGGGTGAGTACGGATACCTGTTTGCATGTGTGTTCCTGTTTCCCCATGCTCCTTCCCTGGTTCTTCTTGGACATTCTCTCCACTTACTCCTTCGACGTGCTGATTATGGTGTGTGTTCTTCTAGTGCAGGTAGGCTGCCTTGCTTTCGCCTTGGTTGTCGCTCCCCGTGCTTGGAGAGCCACAAGTCCTGCTTGCGCCACTCGCTCTGTGTGTCCTCTACGGCCTACCTCCCTGCTCTGTGTGGCACGTGTCTGGCCCTGGTGGATGTGCTGCACCATGGCCCTGGTTCCTCGGCGGCGGCTGTGGCCTCTGCTTCCCTTCCGTCGGTGTGGACGATGGTCTCCCGCCACATTAGGACTGTGGACCACCGTTCCCCGGCCTTTGTTGCCAACCGGATCCGCGTCGCCCTGGGTATCCCTGACCCGACTGAAGGCCGTTCACCTGGCCCTCTCCCCTGGGTTCCGCAGCCGGTCGTCCCATCGTCGGGGGGTTCCCCAGCTCCGTCCACGCTCTCGCTCGCCTCGTCGTCCGTCCTCTACTGCCACTCGTCGTCCTCCTGATCGCCTTGACGACACCCATCGCCCTCGTCATGGTTCTCGCCCTGAGGCCGGGGTTAGCGGCTCTGCCCCTCTACTCCCTTCCGCCCGCTTCCCCAGCCCAGACGACTTCCTCTTATGTTGTCCTCTCCGCGCGCGGTTGTTCATGCTGTAGCTGGCCCTCTGCTCCCTCCTCCTACACTGTCCAGGAGGGTCCGCCTGGATGTCGTTGCTTCTCCTACTTCACCTGCTTCAGTGCCTATTCTTCCTTCACGGTCTCGTCCCACGGTGGAGGTCCCTCCCTCCTCCGCCTCGGTGTCGGGCCGCCCTGTTATCTCAGCCCCGGGGATCCTTGCTCTGTTTCCCCCCCGCGGCTCCTTCTGGCCTCCTTTCACCCGGCCAGCCTTCCCACTCCCGTCGTCCTGCTCCTCCTCATTCTTCTCTTCCTGACCTTCACTTACCGTCTCGCCAGGGGGGGTACCCCTCCTCTTGCCTCGGTGGGGTTTCGCGAGGTTTCGGGGTCCCCTTTCTCAGGAGCTGACGTGTCGCTGGAAGAGGGGGATGGTGCTGTTTCCCCCTCGGCCGTTCGTGATCGGGGACGAGTCCCTCAACGGCGACACAACCGTCGTCGCTCGCCTTCCTTGGGCCGCGACGCTGCTGGTTCGTGTCGTGGGTCTTGCTCCTGCTCACGCTCGCCCCTGCGGGCCGACCAATCTGGGGGGGGGGTCGCCTCTCTCGGATCGATTGTCGGCTATGCAGGGCTGGGTTGTGTCACGCTTCGACGGGCGCTTGGAGTCGATGGAAGACTCCCTCTTCTCGCGCTTCTTGGCGGTGACTCACCCTCAGCGCCTCACCCTACCTACCCCTGCTACGGTCCCCCTCCCTTCTGCAGGCCTACGCTCTGGTCAGACTTCAGCCGCCCTGACATCCTTCCGGCTGTGTTGACGGGTCTGTCCTCCTATGGGACAGGTTTGTGCGACGCCGGTACGCCTGGCTTAGCCATCATGCTCGGTCACCCTCTCCCATTGGAGGCCTGGTTTGCTGAGGCCTTCGACTTCACAAATCGATCCGTCAGCGGGTCAGCGGGTCCACCTTCTGCTCGCGGTGTCTTTGGTTCCCGAGCTGAAGGCGGTTTTGTGCGCGGCAACTCGGCGACGCCCGACGGTACGGTCCTCGTTCTGCCGGCCGGCCCCCTTGGATATTCGTCAGGGTTTGTTGTACTCTGCGCTATATACGTCGGTTTTTTGTATGCAGGATGCTTGGGAATGCTACGCTTCTCTGTCGGCGGCCCCTGCTTCCGACACGCGACGACGCGCTGTGTCGTTGCGGACCCTGCTTACGTCACGCACCGACGCGCTGTGTCTTCTCAGTCCCGTCCTTCTGCCGGTCCTCTTCGGGGTGCTGCTGCAAGTGCTGCCGCCTTGCACGGGCGCAGGACTGGGACGTTGCAGGCCAGTGCGTCTGTTCCGCCTCGCACTTCTGTTCTTGCCCCTTTCATCCCCGCCGTGTCGGGGCTTTCCGGCCGCCCTTCGACGGGGTCAGCCCCGCGCCGGCCTGGGGTTGGGGTGGCCCGCCCTTTTCGACGAGGTCAACGTGGCGCTCATGCCCGCACGGCCCGTACCGGGGGTACCTCCACGTCAACACAATGTGTAGTTCTCTGGGTCGGCCTCCTTGTTCTCCTTCTCGCCTGGCCGACCGGGTCGCTCCCCTCCTCTCGGGTGCTCCCTCGGGTTGTTTTCGCCCTTGCGCCCCTCGGTAGCCGCGAGGGACGTTGGGGGCGGCGGGTTGCGCGGAGGGGTCTCACCTGGAGGTGGACGTCCAGACCCCCACTCCGCTCTTGTCACCGACGCCGGCCCATCTCTTCAGAGGTGGCCCACGTGTTCACTTCCATGCCCGAGCTGGGTAGCGTCGAGGGAGTTGACCGCCGGTTTTCCTCTCCCGTGTCTTTCTGGTACCGTCGACGAACTGCGACGCGATGCGACCGGTGGTGGATCTGTCGGCCCTCAACGGGCACATCGTGCACACACGGTTTCGGATGCTGCCGGTACCCCTGGTACGCCTGGCCCTGTGCCCTCTGTCGTGGGTAGTGTCGCTGGCCCTCCAGGATGCGTCTTGGCTCGTTCCTCTCCATCCTCGCTTCCAGCGATTCTTGGCCGTTCGGACTTCCGATCGTGTGTTCCTGTTCGACGGCCTTCCCTTCGGTCTCCACATCGCGCCGCGGATCTTCTCCGCACTGGTGGGGCAGGCTCTGGGTCCTCTCCTCAGGAGCGGGCACCAGATCCTGTTTTCCTTGGCCGATTGGTTGGTAGTTTCTGAAGCCCTAGGAGTGTGCATTGGCGACGCCCTCACAGTCGTTCGCAACATCGCACGGTTAGGGTTCCCCTTCGATGTTCCCAAGTCACGCTTGACCCCGTCGCGTGTCGTGCCACGGGTCGGTCTCGCATGGGTTTTGTCCGGCGCTACGGTGACCCGGGGTCTGCCGGCCGCGGTGCACCTTCGGTGGAAGGTCTTCGCCGTGTTGCACTCGGTCTCCCTCCTGGGGTGGCTCTGGGACTCGTTCGTGGGTTCGCTGCATTGGGCCGCTCTGCCCCTTCCCTTAGGGAGCCTCTGGCTACTCCGCCTCCTCCTCATGGGCACCGCGGTGTTTCCGTTGCCCCTATGGATCGGCTCCTGCCGCTCCGGCGTACCGTTCGCAGACGCTTCGGTCGCTGGGTTGCTCGGGGCTCGCTCTCTGCGGCTGTGCCCTGGACCGCCCCTCCGCCGACGGTCTGGGTAGCCACAGATACGTCGAGCGAGGTTGGGTGAGGTTCCCGATCGAACCTGGGACGTCCACTTCCTGGCAGATGGGTGGGTCTCCCTCCACTTACCCGTCTATGCCCTCGGACTGTTGGTTCCTTTGTTCTTCCTGCGGGACCACGCGCTGGCCCTTCGGGGTAAGTCGGTGGCCTTCGGGTTGGACACTCAGACAAGCTGTCCCCTGTTTCCTTATGCGGGGGTCCTCCAGGTCGTTGACTCTATTGGGGGTCTCGGTGGAGTTGTTCTTCCTCGCGGACCGACACCCCTTCTCCTTGCATGCCTCCTACCTGCCCGGGCCTGCCACCCTGTGGGCGGCCGCCCTGTAGAGAGGGCAGGGCGTTCTTGTAGAATGGGCGATGAAACAGACTGTGTTCCTGAGGTGTTCCGGAGGTCGCCTTGTTCGCATCGGGGGTGCCGCGCCAGTTGCCCTTGGACCTCTCCCTCCGGCCTCGCGCTCCGGGAGGGGGTCCGGACGCTTTCATGGTAGCCTGGTACAGGTGGCGGTCGATATACATCTTTCCGCCACCAGACGCGCTGTTGATGTGCCCAGTCCTCGCGAGGCTGCGGCTGTACCACGGCTGCGTCTGGCTCCTCGCGCCTCTGTGGCCGGCACGGGCTTGGTCCGCCCGGTTGCCGCGGTGGTGCCCGAGTCCGGTCCCTCTACCTGTCTCCGGCTTCCACTTGGGCTAGGTTGGGGACCTGCGGACCTCGTTGGCCTTCGCATCGTGCTTGTTCATGAGGCACGGTGGCTCCCGGTCCCCGGCCGGGCCCAGACTGACTTCCTGCAGCGTTCCTGGCCGTCTTCTCCTTGGGGGACTTACGGGTCCCGCTGGAGGTCTTTTACTAGGTGGCTACAGGCCACTCGCCTGCCAGTTGGCTCTCCTTCCCTCGTCCTACGCTCCTTGTTTCACCTCTTCCGTACACGTCACTTTCCAGTCGACGCTATACGTACCCACTTGTCTGCCGTCCGGGGGGTCTTAGGGTCCGTCGCTGGGCTGGTCGTTCCGCCACAGGAGCTGGATTCCTTCCTGACGGCTGCCTTCCGGGATCGACCGCCTCCGCGCCAGGTCCCTCCGCAGTGGGATCTGGGGCGGGCTCTGGTCCTTCTGGCTTCACCCACGTATACAAGGGCCGCTACGCCGGTTCCGTTGCTCGGGCGTCCACTCTTCCTTGTCGCTCTGGCCACTGGGGATCGGGTGTCTGCACTAGCGGCATTGTCACGGCCCCGGGACTGCGTGCGATTCTCCCCGTCCTTGCATGGCGTCTCGTTCGCCTCCTCCCCTCCTTTTGTTACCACGCATGGGAGGGAGGTCCCCGCTTTCCAGCCTTTCGCCGTCCAGGCTTTATGGTGTGGGCATCCTCGCCATGTGTTGTGCCCGGTGTCAGCCTTGCACTCCTCTGTTGCGTCTGTGGCGCCGCCTTCGGGTACTGCTGTGTGGGTGTCTCCTCGGACAGGTGGGAGGCTCTCGCAGGTGCAGATGGGCCGCCACGTTTGTCGGACCGTTCGTGCCCGTCACCCTGTTTGTAGGGGTTCTGCGCACGATGTCAGATCCTTTGCTGCCTCCTTCCGGTTCCTGCCACGTCGCTCCTTACCTGCCATCGCCTCAGCGGTTTTGTGGGTCTTCTATCAATTTCTTCATCTACCTCTCCGTGTCCAGTGTTCGACCCCCTCGGCCGGTGATTGCTCTCGGGGGTCGTGTTTCCTGGTGCTCTGGCGAAGATCCCTGGTCTTCCCCCCTTGTCCCTCGTTCTTTTCCTTCGTTTTATTTGACAAAGGGGGGGGGGGGTGTACGGGTTTGCAACACTGGATTGCAAGTTTGGGATTATGTATTGTTCCAGTACATAAGTGTTTTTGCCACATTGAAAATTGTGTTTTGTTCTTGTGTTCAGTGTTTTTGTTGGTTTTTGAAGAAAAGGGATTTTGGGTACAGTACCTTTTTGGTTTCAGACAAGTCTATGTTTTTGCATTACTATGAATGACGGGCATGTGTTAAAACTGTTCTTTTTAGCTACTCCTCAGTTTTTCACTCTTTTATTAAACTCTCTTGTTTAAATTGTGTCTTTGTCATTCATAATTTTGTTTTATGCATTGTTTTTTTTGGTAGGTTGGGCTTGGATGTCCTCCTCCTATTTGTTATGCAGCCTTGACGTTGGATTTGCCAAGACTACTAACAAATTGGGAGGTTTGACGTACCTCCCAACCTACCAAATAGGAAAACCTACTATTTGGTAGTAGTCTTGGAAAATCCAACGTACATAATACCCTCCCTCACGCCGGACCCCTGCCCATCCGCGTTCTTCTGCTGACGTGAGATGTGATGACAAGAGAGGGTCGCTCATGCACACGTTCGACAGGGATCTGCACATGACGGAACACGGGATGGGCCTTAAGCGGTAACTAAGGTAAACCCCTTTTTCTTCTCTTCTATGCTTTTTTCACCTTCGGTGGTAGTTTTGGTTAATGTACAACGTCTCCTAGAGCAAGATAAGGAGTAGACTCTAGACGTTTTCTTTTTAACCGCGGTTGGAATGACGACATAGCAGTCAAAATAGACAAGTCGTCATTGCAATTAGGTTAATAGCCTTGACGTTGGATTTTCCAAGACTACTACCAAATAGTAGGTTTTCCTATTTGGTAGGTTGGGAGGTACGTCAAACCTCCCAATTAAAAAGCAGTTGATGGGTCTGGTGAGGTGGAGGGGAGTGGTGGAGAATTGGAGAAGGGAGTTGGGGGTGAAGGTGGCGGCATTGACCGAGATTTGTGGCGCTAGTGGCGGAGTGGATAGGCCAGTGAGTGACAGCCTAGAGGCCGTGATGGCGAAGGTGGATGAGTTAGTGGCGGAGAACGTGGCACTCAAGGCGCAGTTTGGGGAATATGAGGGCCACCTGGGTGAGGAAGTCAGGGTAATTAATGAGGTAAAAAATTAGTGGACGAGGGTGGAGAGTGCAAAGGTGGTAGCCCTTGAAGAAATTGTGAAGGAGCAGAAGGAAGAGAGAGAAAAGGAAAAGAAAGAGTGAAAAAAATGTAGTGCAAGTTTTAAAGAAGAAAGAGAAGGTAGTGAGAGAGACAATAGATAGAGGTAAATGTTTAATAATTTTTGGAGATGTAGAAGAGCACCTGGCAGATATGAAGGCAAAAAAGGAAAGTGATGAAAAGAAAGTTGAGGGGATACTGGAGTGCTTAGATGATGGTCATGGATGGGTGAAAGAAGTGGAGGAGGTGAGAAGATTAGGAAAGTATAAGAAGGGCGAGATGAGACCACTAAGAGTAGAACTTAAGTCTAGGTCAACGGCAGAAGCAGTAGCCAATGTAAGCTGGAAATTAAATTCGACAGAGCTGAAGCATATAAGGGTAAAAAAGGACCTAAGTGTAGAAGAACGAGAACAGTTAAGGGAACTACAAGCTAAGGCTGATGAAGAAAATGGAAAGTTGTCTGAAGAGCAAAAGAAGATTTTTTTTTGGAGAATATGGGAAGGGCAATTAAGGAAGTGGTACATTAGGAGCCACCAAGAACCGAAAGTAAGAGGAGTGATAGTGAAAGAGGCAGAGAGACAAGTACCAAGTCGAAGCAAGGAGTCGGAGCGAGAGATAATGCAGGGAGCAGGGGACCGGAGAGAGAGTCAGGACATGGTGGAGAAGGTGGAACAGGGGGAGAGAGAGGGGGTACTGGAGAGTGTGGAGGGGGGGGGGGGAGGAGAATAGAACTAGCAGGGAATGTGGAGTTGGGTCAGGGAAGGAATGGAGGAGGAGGTGAACCTGGTAGGAGGCAGAGAGGGAAGAGAAACAAGGAGAAGGATTCCAATATATTGTGCTACTACACTAACATAGATGGAATAAACAGTAAAAAGGTAGAGTTAGATGATATATTAAGAAAGGATCAACCACAGATAGTCTGTTTGACGGAGACAAAGCTGAACCAGGACTTTGACAGCAATATAGTGTTTAGTGAAGGATATAATGTACATAGATGTGATAGAAAGGGAAAAAGGGGAGGTGGAGTGGCAGTATTGGTTAAGAACCCTATGACAGTAAAGCAAGTGGAGTTAAATAATGACAAGGCAGAAATAATGGTAGTTGAACTCAATGATATAGAAGGAAAAAAGCTAGACATAGCAGTAGTTTACATGCCACCTAAGACCAGAGCATGGAGGGAGTTAGAATTTGAGGAGATGGTCGAGGATACGATTCAGTCGTTGAGCAGATTGCTTTTAAGAAAGAATAGATTGATCTTGGTGGGAGATTTCAACTGTGGTGAGGTTAATTGGGAATCGGGAGATGCAGGGCCAAATCAGAGATCCTGGGGAAGTCGGCTATTAGAGTTGGTTACTGAGAATGTACTTGCACAACATGTGAAGGAGAATACTAGAATGAGGGGTAATAACGAACCTTCTAAACTCGATCTGATTTTTACAAAAGATCCTCACGAAATAAGTTATATAAACTATCTATGTCCTGTAGGCAAAAGTGATCACCTATTACTGAAATGGAAGTTGATCTCGAGTAATGCCAATAGATTAGACAATAGCTATATAAATGACAGACTAAATTATAGTAAAGCTGATTATGTATCCTTGAAGAGATATTTAGAGGGAGTAGATTGGGATCTTATTTTGAAGGAACAAGATGTATAAGGTAAATATAGTAGGTTTACTAAGCAGAAAGAATGGTTTAATTTGAAATGCAAAAGAGCTTTGGGTAGGCGTGATGCAGCTTGGGCTAGATTAAGAAGAAGGAACACTGAGAGTAATCGGAATAAATATAAACAGGAGAGGAATTGGGAGGTTTAACGACCCTCCCAATACCAAATGAGGTAAACCTCCTATTTGGTCGTAGCCTCGGAGTATCCAACGTAGAGCTAGAGCTATATACTTATCGTATAATTCTGCTCTGCTGTAGAGCGGGCAATTATCAAAATCACTAGCGCGATAAAACGATAACATCTAGAGTAGCACCTTACTCTCTCTACTAGGTATGTTGTACATACTTTGGAGGCCACTATTTGAAAAGGAAAATAAGAAAATATTGATGAGAAAGAAGAGAAAATTACAGAATTTTAGGCCATCCTATCTGGCTCCTTCAGCCGTCTTGACGGATCCACCCCACTACCCGACAGGGTTCATTGGGCATTCCCGGTATCAAGTTACAAGAGACAAGATTGGATGGGCAGGGGTACGGCGCAAGGGCGGGATACTATGACGTTGGATACTCCGAGGCTATGACCAAATAGGAGGTTTACCTCATTTGGTATTGGGAGGGTCGTTAAACCTCCCAATTTAGTAGTAGCCTCTACGTTCCAACGTAGAGCTAGAGTACCAAATTGGAGGCGGACATACAAGCTGAAAGCACAAACTTTAGCCCTTAGGAAATATCAGGACCATGGAAAGACCGACGTAAACAAGAGAGTTTATAGAAAGAGTGTACGGACAGGTGCATATCAAGAGAGGTCAAGTACAGTCAAGTCTTATGCCATGGGATAACTAACCTAAGACAAAGAATGCTGCATTTCATCATAAAATATGAAGTCCAGGATGCTCCCCCCCCCCCCCCTCCTTCCGGACGAAGGCAGGAAGACCCAGAATGTAATGAGTAAATACTGACATACGGCGAAGAGGAGGACCGTACAGGGGGTGACGAGAAAAGACATGAGCATACACAGCGACCAGCACTGAAAGCCATGAGAAGAGTTCAGTGGTATGAGGCCAAGACCCACCAACAGAACGTAGTATACTTTAAGACGAGAAATTACATCAAAATCTTAACCTAGGTATTAATCCTTTAACGTAGGTGCAAGTATGGGTATAGTGCAATACCCCCCCCCCCCAATAAAAGAAGAACAAGAAGGGAGAAGGATAAGAGACAGAAGGAATGCTGCAGGTAGACCCTGAGTGAACCTGCTGGCCCAACGCACGACAAGGACGTCCCGGCCTGCCTGTGGACATGGCCAGAGAGGAGGAGACAAACGTGGTGGGGGAAGACCAAAGCCCCGTGTCGGCAACGTTCGGCCGAGAAAGATTATGTAAAATCTGAACATAGCAGCGTACGAACGGACAACATGAGCTGCGTCCAGAACGTAAAGGGTTACTGGCCCGAAACTACCGACACAGGCGAAGTCCCACAGCACGTCGACCTAGTCTCCTACAGGGCGGAGGTGCCACCCGTAAAGGCAACCCCGACACTGGCCTGGTCGAGTACACATACGGATGCAGGGTTTGAACCGGGCATAACAGATGATGAACCCTACCATGTTCGAAAGCAGGTACAGAAAAAGCTTAAAAACGGGAGTGGCGCGTACGGTTGTAGCAACCAAACGAACAGACGGAGCCAAAGAAACTGACTCAAGGACGGGAGAACGATGGAAGGAATGTCGGTCCCTAGACCTGGCAGTCATCTCCGGGGACTCCTTCACCCGTCGCCAAAGCCATAAAGAACAATGACATGTCACGGAAGTGTCCAGGCGTGGGGTAATGAGCGTAAGAGGCAGACGAGAGCAGTGGGAGAGCCTCCGCCAGAAACCACTGAGGAGGAAGCTGACGCGGCGTCGGACGAAGCATAAAGCAGGATCTCAAAAAGAACCCAAGTCCTAGGGAGGAACGACCAACCCCGTGAAAGTCTCAAACGTTACCCTTTACCTTTTGATGTGTTCGCCGCTCTTCTAGCGGAACCAAGGAGCGCGACGCCCCTCATTATGGGTGGTGATTTGGTGCAGTAGACTGTTTGAAGCGACAGCTCGCCTCCTTGCGAGGATGGGCTCGTCTGGCACTTTTTGCAGTTCGACATCTAGGGCTCTCTTGAAGTTGTCTAACGAGATGTCCCTCATGTCTCTTACTCGCCGTGGGAGTTTGTTGAAGAGACGTGGGCCTCTGTGTGATAACCAGCCCTCTCGCAGAGAGCCCATAGCACCCGTTATTCATCCGGGGGATTTCGCATTCCCAGCCTCTCCTATCACTGAATTTCATGACTATCGGAGTATGTATGTTTGGTACTAAACCCTCTGCGATTTTCCATGTGTATATTATTAGGTAACGTTCTCTTCTACGTTCCAGTGAGTACAGATTCAGTGCTCTTAAACGCTCCCAATAGTGTAGATGTTTTATCGAACTTATGTAGATGTTTTATCGTAAGAGTGGTGCAGATGTTGGGACGCTTCTCAATATGAACCAATGGAGGTAGTGAAACCCGAACGTCACCGATGGTCGCGTCCGTGATGGGTAGGGAACCAAGAAGGAAAACTGGGTCAGTGAGAGCCGTAAGTCTGCCATGGAAAATGAATCCAGGGGAGAGGATTTGACATTCAAAGATCGACTAAACTGAGGCAATCACCCAGCCTCACAACATCCACGATGTGAAGGCGAACGATGTCCCTAGGACACCAATCGATACCAAGTGGAAATCGGAGATCGCTAGGGGAACTGGACTCGGGTACCACCGCTTCAGCCGAG
Source organism: Paralithodes platypus (assembly GCA_032716605.1). Taxonomy (NCBI): domain Eukaryota; kingdom Metazoa; phylum Arthropoda; class Malacostraca; order Decapoda; family Lithodidae; genus Paralithodes; species Paralithodes platypus. The sequence goes on along the minus strand of CM064508.1, from coordinate 54,330,233 downwards.
CGGACCAGGTGTGGGCTGGCCGGATGGGCGCGACAACCAAACGAAGCACTGGTACCCTCTCAGCCTGTGGAGGACTTAGCACATCAAAAAGGGCGGCGGTTGGTGGAACACACGACCGCCACCTGTGCCAGTCCTTGCTGAACGCGACCGGTACCCCTGCCGGAGGAGGAATCCAGCGGTACAGGAACACAGGCAACCCGGTCGCCTCGCATGAGGCGAACCAGGCCACCTGTGGAACACTCCAGGAGGCCGCTAGGTCGTCGAACACGGTGTGTTTGGAATACCATACTACCCGGGCGCTCTGTCCTTTCGACAGAGCATCCACCCATAGGGCGGCAGGCCCGGGCAGGGAGGGTGCATGCAATGGGACGGGCTCCAGAGCCTCGTCTAGAGCCACATGGAGGGCATGAACCGGACGTAGGAGTCAGGAATCGTCGGCGATATGGGGAAGGAAAGCGACTTCACACCGTCGTTTCGGCGTCCTCGGAAACCGCGAGGACGCCCGAACGAGGCACTGGAGGAAAGGCGGCCTGGCGCCACGGAGACAGCAGAGGTAAGGGGACGCATGGCGCGTACCCCTCCGTCGTACGAAGTGTGGAAACCAATGGAAGTGGTCCTTGACATAGAGAGCAATTCCCGACTACATAGGGCAGAGGCGAGACCGTGCCTCATCCGTGTCCGGGGAAGGAGGACGAGACACAAAGGACAATATCCACGAGAAAACCATCGCGGCAGTAGCATGAGATAAGGGGAGGACACTCTCTACGTCCAACGGGCATGGCAGGACGGACACACCCACGGTGTGCGCAGGAAGGAAGTGATATCCTCCTTGCAATCGGAAAGGAAAAAGATACTGCCGTCCCAAGTAGAAGCACAGGAATTGTGTGTAAGCACAATATTGTGAAAAACCGTTGAATCCGTGACAGATGACCCCCTTCCCTTGTGTAGGAAGGAAAGGACGAAAAAGGGGGACCCTTCGAACGGAGGGCCATACAGGAGGATAAATCACGGGTGCACAAATACTGGAAGAAAACTCCCGAAAATTAACAGGCACAAGGGCCGAAGGATGCACAAAAGTGCTCACTACACCTCGAAAATGGAGTACCTTTCATGAAAGGGAGTATCCCCCCCCCCCCCTGTGCGAGGCGAGGGGTGAAGAGGGACCCCCCATGCGGAGGGTCAGGGAGAGACCAGGCGAACCAGCAAGAGCAAGAACCCCGGTCAGAAAAGACCAAGGGGCAGGTGCAAATCCCCAGAAGGAAGGCATGAAAGCCTAATAATGGAAGAGGATAATAAGAATACCCAAAGGGTGAAGGCACTGAAGAGGAGAAGACGCCTCTTCTCCACTCTACCATCAGAGTAGAGTGGGAGCACAGTCTGAGAAAAAAGAGAAGTCTGTGAACCACTGCAACTGAGTCCCTATCCAGAGGTAAAGCAAAGCACCCTAGCACCGACCCAGAGTGGAGTGGTCCAGAATGGTCCCCTCCGCTCCGGGGCGGAAATCCGCTCTGGAGCGGAAAGTAGGAGGAAGGGCCCTCTGCCTGGAGTGGAAATGGAAGCAGCGCACCAGAGTGGAGAGCGTTGCACGCTGCAGGAGCGGCCCAGGAGGCCGAGGGAGGCAATGGAGCGAGATGGTGCCAGTAGGAAGATGAAGGTCCTAGCCTAGGGAGGCAAGGGAGCGAGACGGAGCCAGTAGTAAGATGAATGACTGCAACAGTAGTAAGATGAATGACTGCAACGGAGGGCCCATCAAGAGGTAAGGCAAAGTCCACCGAGAACCGACCCAGAGTGGAGGGGGCCCCGAACGGCCCGCACCGCGCTGGGGCGGGAATCCCGCTCTGGAGCAGAAAGTAAGCTCTGCTCCAGAGCGGAGAGCGGCATAGGACAGGTGAGGAACCGGGAGGGTGTCAGGAGAAGTATGGAAGAGAACTGGCCAAGAGCGGGAATAGCCGCCCGAGGGCGGGGCAGATATAGTGCAGTCGGATGGGAGAGGCTTGAGGCATCAGGAAGGGTGAAAGGGAAAACACCCAAGAGGTCCGGCAGAATAGACGAGCAGGACAGCTGACGTGGAAGCATCCACGGAAATAAAAAGACAGTCACCGCTCCAGAGCGTATCTTCCGCTCCACAGCGGAGGCGCCGCACCAGGGAGGAGCGGGCGTAGGGTAGCCAAACGTCAGAGGCCCGTAGGTACCAGTAAAGGTGAAAGGCCAGGAACATCCAAGAGGCCCAAAAGAATCATCTAGCACGATAGCCGATGTGGGAGCCTCCCTGGGTAAAAACAACAGAGATGTACATCCAAGCATCCCAACTGAATGGTCTAGCATCACAGCTGACGTGGGAGCATCCGGGGGCAAAGCATAGGCCCGACCGAGAGGAGAGAACCCACCCAAGGGCGGAACGTGCCCCGTGAGGCCCTAGCCCAGAGGCCCGGAATAAAAACATTCCCAACGGAAGTGGAGAGGCCTAAAGGGTACCGCTCAGCAAAGCCAAAGACACCGTTGAAGGACGGCAGGCAGATTGCAGTAATAAAGGGAGCGGTCGTATAAGAGAATGTGTCTAGTCATAGGACCGACCAGGAGCGGGAGTCATCCACGCACCAGGGCGGAGCGAGCTGGTACAGCCCGCCCGAGAGACCTGCGGCACCGGGGAGGGCGGTAGGAAAAAGACATCCCAAGGTATTGGTGAGCACAATGGAGGTTAAGACCATGCCTCAGGAACCTCAAGGTAGGGGAGAGCTCAAGGTAGGTGAAGACTGTGCCCGAGGAACCGCAAGGTATGAGCGAGGGCTAAAGAGGAGAAGACAGTGTCTCAGGAACTCAAGGTATAGGTGAGCTCAACGTAGGGTAAGACCGTGTCGCAGGAACCTCAAGGCATGGGGGAGCTCAATGTAGGTTAAGACTGCGCCTCAGGAACCTCAAGGGAGTGGTGAGGCCAATAGAGGTGAAGACTGCGGCTCAGGAACTCAAGGTATTGGCGAGGGCAATGGAGGGTAAGACTGTGTCTCAGGAGCCGGAAGCAGAGGAAAACCGGTGCCCTGCAAGAAGGTTTAGTAAACCGGAGACAGGCAAGCAAGAGCAAGCCTAGGAGGCAAGAGTGTCGAACAACCAAAATGCAAGGTTGAAGCACAGGAGGAAAGGGAGGAGGACCCTCCAAGCCTCCCGCCATCAGTGCAAGCATCCCGTGCAGGGAGGCAAACCGTGCAGCGTTAGCCTCCTCAGCCCTAACCAGGGCCTCCTGGATGGCCCGAAAAGGAAGGACCCATCCAGGGTCTACGGTCGGCGACGAGGAAGATGAAGAGATGGTCCGGCGATGGTTCCTACGGCTGGGCGACCGAAGAGGCGACGGAGTACAGTAGAAAGACCCCCGTGGCGAGGCCTCAACCACTACGTCATCGGACACTTCATCGCTCCCACCACTCAGTCCCACGCAGCCCCCACCTGACCAGACCCTAAAACCGCCACATTGGTGCCGAGCACTGCCAGAGGTACGGGTCCACTCTTCCGAGCAGGAGAAGGCAGGCCACACGGAATGTCAGACCCGACAAAGCCAGGAGAATCTGGGAGACCATCGCGGACAAGAAGAGGAGAGGCCGAAGCAAGCAGAGCCCCTGCCTTCTGAGGAGGTGGAGTAGGCGGTAACGGTGGAAGCAGAGCCAACGGCAACGATGGCCGAGGAGCTGACGGTAGATGTCCGGCGGCCTGCGACGCCCCAATCTCCCTGAGCAGCCCATGGGTGGGACGACGACCAGGGGAGAAGGCCGAAACACCAGCAGGAACACGGACCGGGGGAAGCATCGCCATCTTAGGGCGAAAAGTCGTCGAGCCCAGAGACGTGTGGTCGGAAGCTGCAGGGCGGCGGGACGTCGAAGACGTGGAGAAGCTGAGTGGTGCCGCATCGACCCCGCTGTGTCCGCCGAAAACGGAGACACACCAGACCGAGGGACCTGCGAAGCGGTGACCACAGGGCGCGGAGACACCAGAGGAAGGTTCAGCAAGGCGCGAACCCCTTCGTCCCGGAAGCGGGGGACCCGGTGTAAATGGGCCTTAACAGACCGTGCCACGCCCGACCATGCAGCGGTGAGGTAGACCCGGGCCGTCTCAGCATCCGGTGAAGTAGGGCGAGACTCAATCGACATAAAGTGGACGAGACACGGGCCACACCGTCTGGGGGGAAGCCATCACAGCAGTAGCACGCAGCATGGGCGGGGCACTCAGTATGCCCAGCTCCCATAGCCGGACGGGCACACCCATGGCGCGCGCAGGCAGGGAGCGACATCCGCACAGTAAGCGAAGGGAGAAAAGAAAGATGTCCCAGACGAAGCTGAGAGAAAGAAGATGCATAAATTGAAGGAAGGTATGACAGTATGCGCAAAAAACACACAAAAGATACCATGCATTATGATAGGTACATAAAAGTAATAACACCCCCCCCCCCTCCCCCATGTGGAGAAGGACGGAGACGGACCCCCCAATGTGGGAGGGCCAAGCATACATCATAAGCAGCAACAGTCCGAAGAACCCAAAAAACCCAGGGCAGAAAAGACCAAGGTGCTGGTTCAAACACCCTGAAATAAAGCATGACAGCCATATAAGAACTGAAAAGGGTACCTGAGGGTGAAGGGATCGAAGAGGAGATGGCAGGCCAAGGGACCCAGCAGAGCAGAGCGGGAACACAGCCTGATGTAAAGGAGAAGGTTATGAGACACAGTAACCGACAAACCCCAAGTACAAACAAGGCAATATTGGCCAACAAATAGTGCCAGGGCCGAGAGGGCAAGTCCGCTCTAGAGCGGGAAAGTCCGCCCTAGAGCGGGAAAGTCCGCTCCAGAGCGGAGCAGACAGACCCGCTCCAGAGCGGACTACACCCTCCCGCTCCAGAGCGGGGCATGCATGCATGACAATGGCAGTCTAGGCAAAGGAGAAAGGCAAGCGCACAGCGAACAAGAGAGCCAGGGCATCAGAAGGCAAGGCCTAGGACCGACCTGGAGCAGGACTGGCGCCCGCTCCAGAGCGGAACAATCGTAGAGTAGAACCAGGTGAAAACAGGAGGGCCAGGGCAGCAGGAGGGAAGGCCTAGGACCGACCAGGAGCGGGACTGGCGTCCGCTCCAGAGCGGAACAATCGTAGAGTAGAACCAGGTGAAAACAGGAGGGCTAGGGCAGCAGGAGGGAAGGCCTAGGACCGACCAGGAGCAGGACTGGTGTCCGCTCCAGAGCGGAACAGGTAGAGGAGAGACCCAGTGTAGAAGCCAAAGTGAAGAAGGAGCCCCAAGGGGGCCCTGTCCAGAGCGGAATAGACATCGCTGCAGAGCGGAGATGCTTGCACCAGAGCGGAGATGTCCGCTCCAGAGCGGATTAGTCCGCCCTCAAGCGGAAAGGGAGATGGAGGTAAATACCAACCAAAAGGCTCAACCCAAGGGCACAGCAGGACAGCTGGCAGGGGAGCTTGCATGAGCAAAAATAAAACAGTTCGATGCAGAGGACCGACCTAGAGACGGATAGTCCATCCTAGGGCGGAGCGGGTCCAGAGTGACCCGACCACAGCAGCCAAAAAAGAGAACATGTCGGAAGCATAGGACCGACCTGGAGCGGGATTTGCCCACGCTGCAGGGCGGAGCGGGCGCGGAGCCCTTCCCAGAGACCCGCGTCACCAAAAAGGGCGGAAGGGACGACAGTTCAAGGCATCGTAGAGCTCAAAGGAGGTGAAGACCGTGCCGCGGGGACCGCAATGTATGAGGGAGTTCAATTAAGGGGAAGACTGTGTCTCATGAACTCAAGGCCTAGGGGAGCGCCAACAAAATAAGGGAGCGACAGCGCGGGAGCGAGCGTCAGACGAAAAAAGGGTGCCCCACAGAAGGTTTAGGAAAACCAAAGCGTCATACCCCTGCGAGCCTAAGGTGGTTTAGTAAAACCATAGATCGGCAAGCAAGAGCGACGAGGCAACAATGACGGTCTACCAAAAGTCCCTTCTCCCCTATCTAAAAAGTTAGGCTAGGAACATGAGGCCTAGCCCTGGCACCCCCCTCCAACTAAAAGTTAGGCTATTAACAGGGGGCCTAGCCGTGGTTGAGTGGCAGATAAAAACAAAAATCACAGGGCACACTCCAATGCGAAACATTCATGTGAAGGTAAGCAAAACATAAGGCCAAAATAACCTGGCAAGGCAAGGGGGGCTATGCCCCCTTCATCACAAACGAAAGTGCACAAGTTAGCCTAACTTTTTGCAAAAACCACGCAATGAAAGCAGAAAATAAGCACAAAGCGTAAAAGAACTTACCAGGTAAACAAAACTAAGCCAACGCAAGTGAAAATGATGATAAAAACAGGCAAAGGCCTAAAGAATAACAATCGCCGAAGGGCGACGCATGCGCAGAAGCGTGACCAACCAGTTTCGACGCCATACTCAAAGTAACACACCTAAGAGCCCATTTGAAGCGTGCCTACATCACAGATCATCTGTCTAATAACCTTAGGTACCATAAATAAGGCTCACAACTCACCCAAAGGGTAGGCGACAGGAGTAGCAGCACACAAATCGGGCGCATAGAAAACAGCGAGTGCGAAAACTTGAGTAACGCGAAAAGGAATGCCCAATGAACCCTGTCGGGTAGTGGGGTGGACCCGTCAAGACGGCTGAAGGAGCCAGATAGGATGGCCTAAAATTCTGTAATTTTCTCTTCTTTCTCATCAATATTTTCTTATTTTCCTTTTCAAATAGTGGCCTCCAAAGTATGTACAACGTACCTAGTAGAGAGAGTAAGGTGCTACTCTAGATGTTATCGTTTTATCACGCTAGTGATTTCGATAATTGCCCGCTCTAGAGCGGAGCAGAATTATACGATAAGTATATAGCTCTAGCTCTACGTTGGAACGTAGAGGCTACTACTAAATAGATATGTTAACATAATTAGGCAAGTTAAAATGAACTATGAGAAGAACATAGTAAATAAATGTGAAAGTGACCCTAAATTATTTTATAAATATATAAACAGTAAGTTGAAGGTAAAGAAACAAATTACTAAATTAAAAGTAGATGCTAGGACGTATGAAAATGTATCGGACATGTGCGAGGTAATGAATAACAAATTGGGGTCGGTTTTTACTAGAGTAGATAGTTTTGACGAACCACAGGCGGGAGTACTGGAGAGTGGTCTTAGCAAGATTGAAATAACTAGAGATGAGCTGTTATCTGCGATGAGAGGACTTGAAGTAAGGAAAGCTATGGGACCGGATGAAGTGTCTGCCTGGGTTTTAAAGGAATGTGCAGAGCAATTAGTGGAGCCAGTGAGGGACATAATTCAAGCTTCCTTAGATAAAGGACAGGTTCCTGTTGAATGGAAAAGAGCTAATATCATTCCGATATACAAGAATGGAAACCCTGAGGAAACTTTAGACTATAGACCAGTTTCACTTACTAGTATTGTGTGCAAGATTTGTGAAAAGCTAATTAGGAAGAGATGGATGAAAATGTTGGAGAGAAAGAAGATAATAACCCCAAAACAATTTCGATTCAGAGAAGGGACATCTTGTGTTACCAGTCCGCTATGTTACTACAGTAGGGTGATAGATGTACTGCAAGAAAGAGGCGGATGGGTGGACTGTGTCTACTTAGACCTTTCCAAAGCATTCGATAAGGTACCACATAAGAGATTGTTATCTAAGCTTGAGACAATAGGATGTGTCAGGGGGAGTTTGCTGAAATGGATGGAGAGCTATTTAACAGATAGGGAAATGAGGACCAACATTAGAGGAACTTACTCATCGTGGCGGAAAGTAGAGAGTGGTGTGCCGCAGGGATCTGTGTTGGCACCTCTCATGTTCCTTATGTACGTGAATGACCTGCAGATAGGCATAAACTCCTACATGTCAATGTTTGCAGATGACATAAAAATTATGAGACAAATAACAAATAAAAGTAGTTGTGAGGAGCTGCAAGGGGATTTAGATGAAATATACAAATGGAGCACCAAGTGGAAAATGAAATTTAATATAAGTAAATGTCATGTGTTAAATATGGGAAGAAGTGTGAATAGACCAAATTGGGAGTACAGGATGGGAGATACAGTAAACCCTCGCTCTTTCGTACTTCACTCTTTCGGAATTCCAAAGGCTTTCGGACAAGCATTTCAATTCGAACTCATGGTTCAGCCTTTCGGATTTGTCCGAAAGGCTGAGAAAATACCTCTGTCCTTTTCGGACTACACTTTCGGACTACATTTAACTTCGGACTCATTTCGGCTGAGAAAAATTAAATCGCATTCGGACCAAAGAGCCGAGTTTCGGACTTGTCTGGTTAGGTGAATGTGTATTCGGACTTATAAACTTCGGACATTATTTCAGCCTTTCGGATTTGTCTGAAAGGCTGAGAAAAATTATTTCGCATTCGGACCGAAGAGCCGAGTTTCGGCCTTATATTTATTATATATTATATTTTTCAATTCCATTGCATTAGAAATGATTCAAAGATTACAAAAAGTCCAAATAAGACATAGTTATGTTAACCCTTATTTAGCGGGGTCGGGCTTAAGTCCGATACGAGAAAATTGGACTAAATGGCGGGATCGGACTTATGTCCGTGGGCGTATTCCCGCCCTAATTTAGGTGGAAAGCGAAACTTGGTGGTCAGGCGGTGTACTACAAGGGCCCACCCACTCATCCCCACTGCGTGACCGTGACTAAGTGACCCTCAAGCAGCCATAATGGAAGGTCAAGATTTGCCCGTGTTCGATTCGGTGGCCGCCATCCCTAGTGCGTCGCGCCACCCTACTAACCACGCCCGGCTTACCACCCAGGAACTAGATATCATGCTGAACTCTTCAGAACTTTCTAATAAGCTGTTGGATGAAACCGTCGAAGGTCTGGGTGAGAGTTTTGGTACTGTGGATGACTCGGAAAACGAAAATAACCCGATCATAGGCTTTCACCCCAAGCATAATTTGCGTGGGGTGGATGTTGTGGTTGATATTGGACAGACCCTTGAGCAAATTGGAGACGTTCCTGACGAAGAACATACTGGTGTGGGTGTTGGTAAGTACAATTTACATTTTATAATTGCTTGAAAATGTGATTGCAAGCATTTTATCACCTTACGAGCGGCTGGTGGAGTATATTTCACTGTGCCGCCCAGCGGGTATTTTTTTTAACCCTAAATGGGGTTGTTCCGTGCTCTTTTTCATGCATAAACAAGACCCAGAGCGTAATACAAGTACTGTATGTATCCCTGAAAGTGCGTAAATTGAGCTTTCCAATGACACCCGAACCATCCTTCTACGATCACTGGTTGTCTTTCAACAATCGTGCAACACGAGTGCAAAAACCCTAAAATACGGTAATTTCCTTATATAATTCCCTGTGTGGCGAGCGGTCTTGAGGTAATTTGTGCTCCTAATCACCGCTCCGCTCTCTCTCAGAGCACATTACATCCTCAAAATTGCACTCTACAAGAAATTTCCTTTGCATTTTATAGCGTATTATTTGCAGGCGTTCGGTAAATTTCTTACGGTAATACAAACGAAAGATTGAATATTTGTGCTTGGCATTATATGATTGTGGGGAACAGATGTAGGCCTACCGTATATATTATGTTTTCATATATATGATACATATGTAACATTGTTATATTATCACGACACTCTCTCTCTCTCTCTGTCTCACTCTCTTTGTTTGTACTCCTTTGTATAGTAGTCACGCATCTCACGCATTTCGATCCCACGATTACGCATCCCACGGTACTATCCAATGGCTACCTGAATTCTCATCCCACGAAAAACCACACGATTCCCACGGCTTTGGCGGCGACGGTGGGGTGACGGAGAACGAGAGTGGCGCCACGGAGGGTGGTATCTAACATCCGCCTCCCGTCTATCACCACATCCATCACAATAATCACCTCATCAACTTTTCTAAGTTTTTTGTTTGTGTTTTACTTACCTTTCTTTTCATAGCAGCTTGAAAGCCTGTAAGCTTGTTTTGAAAGGCGTCCGTCCGACGCATGTAAACAACAGCTGGTAAGGCGTCGCTTGTTCGTGTGTGGCTGTGTTATTGTTAAGTAGTGAAAAGTGGCTGACATCGCCACAAGGTTCTCTCCACAGAAATCGTCATCACAACTGAACCAGTTGACTTAGAGAGCTCTACTCAACGCCATTCTACAGGAACGAAACACATCTACGCTTAGGGATGCGTGGGAATGCGGAAGCAGTCAAAATAACAAAGATACGGTAGCCTAGGCGAGACGTTTTTTCGGCCAAATCCCCCAGGTTTTGGGGATATACCGGTATTATAAAATGCGTAGCCGAGGCTGGAGGGTTAAAGCAACTTACTTTTGATTATTGGCATGTAAAGTGATGGTCAATAGTCGCCCGACGATAGCCTCCAGTACTTTTGTAATTTTCCCCATTACTTTAACCCTTATTTAGCGGCGAGCAACATAAGTCGAGTTAAATAAAGCTGGACTATGTGGGGGCGCTCGACATAACTCGAGTGGCAATTTCAGCACGTAATGTGGCTGAGAGAGAGAGACAAGTGGTGGCAGGAGACTAGCGAGCGTATGACTGCTCCAACCGCGGCGAACCTACTGACACAAATCTCAGCTCCCTCCTCCCTCTCTCACTCGCTACATACTCAATTATGTACTGAAAGTACCGAATTACCTGCTTTTTGCACTCGCGTTGCACGGTTATTGCAAGAAAACTATCCATCATACAAGGATCGTTATGGTGTCATTCGAAAGCTCTGTTTATGCCCTTTCAGGGATAGGTACTTGTTTTACGTTCTGGGTCTTATTTAGGCATGAAAATGATCACGTAAACAGCCCTATTTTGGCTAAAAACACCCCGCTGTGCGGTACACATAAATAAACCGCATAGGCCGCTCGTAAGGTGTTAATACTCTGCATCCCACGAATTCCGGTCCCACGGTAATATTTCGGTACCAATAAATCGTGGGATGCGAGATTCTACTGTACTCTCTTTGTCTGATGTAGGCCAGGGCACACCCCTAACTAATCTTCTCTTCCCTATCTATCTATCTATCTATTGCCGGACGCCTTACTCCCCTTACGAGGGTGGCCATACACAGAATGCCCCCAAGCGGACCTATTCCCTGTGAGAGGGACAACCCGAGCCAGTTTAGTGAAGGACTTACAGGATTGACCACTCAATTTAGGATCCGTCCGACTCCAAGGCCCTCTGTGTATCTTGTTAGCACTATTTTTCTACAGTGGTGTTCGGCTAATCCATCCACTAACCTGCCTTACCCTTAGGTAAGCAGTATGGATTTGTATCAGGTTTACTCCCCTAAACAGGTTGCCAACCAAGGCTGACGAGTCCCATCCACCCGGATTTGTATAAGGTTGTCTCCCCTAGATGAGTTGCCGACCAAGGCTAACGAGTCCCTTCCCTCCCCGGGGAAATCACACCTAGCAGATGTTCTTGACCTCCCCTCTCTCTCTGTCTGTCTCTTCCTCTCTGGGTCTACCTATACTGCATGTGACATTGAAATTGCTTGAGAGTTTGATTGCAAGCATTTTATAGCGTATTATTTGCAGGCGTTCGGTAAATTTCTCACGATAACCAGGGTGTATGGTACATTTCTCACGATAATACAAGCAACAACGAAGCTTGGCGAAGATTGTGGTCTACAATATACCTTTTTATAATTGCATGTGACCTTGTAATTGCTTGAAAGTTTGATTGCAAGCATTTTATAGCGTATTATTTTCAGGCGTTCAATAAATTTGATAAATATATCAAAATAAGTCCTGTGGGACTATGAAATAGCTATTATTGGACAAGGACAATATTTTGTTCATCCCTCCACTGGAACATCAACAACAATGTCAACAACGTATCGCCGTCGGCAATCGTAAGATTCAGAGTCGTAAAGATTCCAGGACGAGCTCAATAGAAAATGAATGAATGAAATGAATGAGTGTGCAGTACTGCCAATACGTATAGCGACTTCCGCTAGATCTAGAGACCTTTACTTCGATCTAGCAGCAATGACTTACACTAGCGGTTTTGTTTTGAAATTTCAGAACAATTTTGAAGTGATATTATATGGATTTTGCCAATTCATATTTCTAGTGGTATTCATCATGTCTTACATCTAACAATATATGCTAGCGGATTTAACTTCAATTGGTAACCCTCCCGCTCGAGTCGGCTCCAAGAAAATCGATAATGGTGGCACTTTAGTAAACAGGTGATAAACAAAACCGCATGCGGATCGGTTTGGTGTATCGGTATTATGGTAAGTTGGCTACCTACTATTGTTTATACGATATATTAAGTAATGATAAGTGTTATGCCCGGTCCAAATTGGAACGCGAGATATTCTGAGTGCAATGATTAACTCTCTAACTGGAGAAGTATACCTTTAACTTTAATAAAGAGACAACACGGCAGGAGAATAAGTACACAGGCGACAAGTTAACATGGGTTTTATTCACTTTACACCTGGTTCATGGAGGAGCAATATATTTAATTCTGGAACACTGAGATCATCAAAATGGCAACAATGGTAAATAGAGCATACAAATAATAATATGATTAGCAATTATAAGGCAAGAGTCGAACAATGGGTCCGGACTCAATTTAACAATAACTCCTCGGATACAATTATAGAGTATCCAAAATAGTGGAGGCTTACCTCCCACTCAACTAGATCTCAAGCAAGATCTCAGCAAGGTAACAAAGAGTGCAGTAATGGCAGATGTCGTCTGGATCATACTATGATGTCCCCGGCAATAGTGACGTTAACTGACTCTAAAGCAACAATGACCAAGTGGTCATCAACAATAAGGTGGGCTCTGAAAGGCTCACAAATGAACTGAATTCTACAGGTGTGCTAGATCTCACCTGGCAAGATTATTTATTCTAAAACTACTTGTGTGGGCAACTAGCAAGATGCGGAAGGCTGATACAACAATCGTCGGGAACTGAGATAGAGTGAGATCTATTCGAGTTATGAACCTGACAGAATGTTAAGTGAATGAGGCTAGAAGTTATACAAGGGAACAAGGTTACGTGTAAATAGGTGTGTATGTCATATGCTGTGGGTCTTATATAGGCGCGTCCCCTCTGACGGGCTATGGGAGACCAATAACCCGGGAATGTGCGGATATAAGGATCCCCTGACAGGTATGTCTAATGTGTCCCGGCAAGTGGGCAGATTAACGTCAATTTACGTAGAGAGAGGAAAGCCCTCTCGCAAGACGTTATTTAGTGAGAACCCCTGAAGATAACTTCAACCACTACCCTGAGACAACTCTATACCCATAAACCGTAATAAGGCACTTAAAGGAGAGCTGGAGTGAAGAGGTGCCGTAGATCGAGGGAGAATCCAGTGGTCCAGGAGGGCGGCTGGGGCGTGGTACTTCCGGATGTTGGTCCGGGATTAGGCTGCACTCCTACGTCCTTACAGCTCCTTGCTCCTCTGTGCCTACCACGGGAGACACCCGGGTTCCTCTTGCACTCCGCGTGAGCAGGGACTTACTAAGAGTATGCCGGAGTTCTGCTACAGGGTTTGGTGGGGGGTTATGGCGACTAGCATAATGGTCTGCATAGAGTTGCAAGCAGTCTATCCAGTGACACTATGGTTAGTCTAAGGTTTGGGACAATTAAATTACTCCCTTGCAATCTCCTCTGGAACCACAGGACTAATACAGTAAATAGAGGCCAGTGAAGGTGGGGCCCAAAGTGGGTTGCACAATCTAGTCCTCTTCCTGAAGGGGGGAACCCGACCTGGTCGTCTCTAAGTACTGCACTATCCTTATAATCCCTTGAAAGGAACAAGACAGGAATCCTTATTTACTTGGTCTAGGCACAGCATCGAAGGCCAGGAAGGTGGGGCCCAAAGTGGGTTGCACAAGCTAGTCCTCTTCCTGAAGGGGGGAACCCGACCTGGTCGTCTCCGATCACTGCACACAGCTTCAAATGTGAACACCAGCTATTCTGGCTGCTTTTACCCAGATAAAAAGATACCAACGGCAAGCTTAGTTACTGATGTCCAGACTGGCTGAGTACTTGTGAATATTCTTGCCCAGACTTAAGGCGCCCGGCTTGAGAGGATCAAAGGCGCTGGGGTGGTGTCCGCGCATGGTGGTTAGGTCCTTGTAGTCCTGGGAGTGGTGCGCCTGGACTTTTGGCTGGCCCTTGTAGATGTAACTGGAGGAAGATTCCTCAGGGCAGATCTGTACACATTATGGGGTGATGGCTTCCTGGTGGGAGAGGAAGCAGATGAGTTTCTTACAATGGATGATGACTTATTCTTGGGGTTAAGACTTATTGTTGGCTGGAAGGATAGGCAAGTTTTGGTTTATGAGTGACTTTAACCCGGGACAATGGTTTAGATTGAATGGATGCAAGAGCTTTAGGTTCCTTGATAGGGGATATGAAAGGCAATCTGGGGAAGAGAGGTTTTGGTTCTGAAAGAGCTTTAGGTTCTTTGATAGGGGATATGAAAGGTAATTTAGGTAACAACCTGGTACCACCTGTGGATGTGTAGCTAGGTTGAGGAGTTTCTGGGCTGGCTGATGGGGGTTTGTAATGGTTACCCCTGCGATGGTAATTTTCTTTGGCTCTGGTGGTTAAAGAAAATGACTTGCCGTGGGTGACTGGTGTGGTCCACTCGGGACGGACGTGTCCCACTCGTTCCACCGTTATCTTGGCGATATGGGCAGGGGCAGGGTTGTCGTGGGTCTGGATGGCAGGGGGAAGGCTGTCCGAAGACTTAGTTGGCTCTGTCGCATGGCTGTGACCAGCTGGAGATGCGGTAACACCGTTCCTAGACCGCATCTCACTACCGTCGGGCAGAGAAAAGTCCCGACCCCGGGACTCAAGGTGGTAGTGTCTAGAGGTAGCATCCTGGAAGACGGGGGTCAGGTGTTGGAGGAGGTGGTGGTAGATAATCCCCCTGTTGTTCGGTGTGGCCCTCTGGTCTCCGGTGAGGGTGAGGAGAGAAGAGGAGTCGTAGTATCTCAGCTGGTCGAGAAGTTGGTGAGGTGATCTGATCAGGATGGTGGAGTCCTTCCGCACTAGGGCTATCTGGTCACTTCTCATATTGGTGAGAGAGGTCAGCGAGGGTGTCGTCATGGTGGGAGGTGGGTGGTGAGTGAGGACAGAGATCCTGGCTGGGCCCTTGTCATTCGGTGGTGCGGACGCCGAAGTACCAGGCTGGAGGGAGGAGCTTGGAACCGGCTTGGTGACGTGGCTCCGGGCAGCTGAGTTTTGCCCTTTTCTTGTTCTTGGCTGGGAAAGGGCTGGTTCCCATTTGGTGGGTGGCTTGACTGGTCTCCCACAGCGGGTATGAGAAGGCAGTCTGGGGAAGGGGGGAGAGGGGGTTAATGGTGTCATTGGGCGAAATTTATGTATGGTTTTACGCGATGGAGGGGAAATAGATATAGGAGAGGAAAGTAGGTTTTTAGAGTCAGGAGGGACAGGTGAGGGATTACAGAAAGGGGTTTTAGGGCGAAGACTGGGGGTGATAGGTAAAGCGGGGGGTATGTTGGTGAGTTTTGGTGGAGATGGGGGAAGGCTAGAGGAGGTATGGCTGGTTAATGGTGACTGGTCAGAAAGGGGTTGCTGAGGTGAAGTGAGGGCAGAGAGAGAGGGAGAGGTTTGAGTTTGGAGAGAGGGAAAGGACGGAGGTTTGAGCTTAGGGATGCGGGAAGGGTGAAGTGGGGTAGAAGAGGGGGGAAGAGGGAGGAGCGATTGCTCCTTCAAACGTCAATTCAGTCATTGGGTGATATCCGCGCAGCCTTACTTGAGGCAGTACGAGCGAGACAAGATCTCAGGATGTCCTTGGTGCGGAAACTTCCTGATTGAATTGCGAATCAGGTGGTCATGTCACCAGTGCTAACTCCCTCTTTAATGTCCCCTGATGTGTGGAGAACGGTTTTCAATATGGCTCAGGCCTTTAAACAAAGTCCCACTCCTTCTAAGAAACCTTTTAACTTTCCCAAACCCAAGCCAGTCGCAAAAGCACAGCCGGGGGGATCTAAGATCAAAATTATGTTTTTCAGAGGATGCCATTCGGATTGAACCTGGCACCTCGCTTATTCACAAAATTAGTCCGGCAAGCCCTGATGCCATTGTTAAAACAAGGGATCAGGATTTTGTGGTACCTAGACGACTGGCTAGTGGTGGCAGAGACGGAGCAAGTATGCATAAATCATGTCAACATAACATTAAAACATGTCAAAACTCTAGGGTTCAAGGTAGTCAGAGTGTGGACAATCGAAACAGGTTTCGCAGGAAACTGTTCCTGTTCCTTCACAGTCTGACTACGACATGGAGAATCTGGGAGTCTCTGGTCGGCTCTCTCAACTGGATTCAACTAACTGTAATGTTGGGCCGGTTGAGGGTAAAGCGTTTAATATTGGAGGGCAACAAATATTTTCCACTATTACCGGCGGAAAAATTATGGCCCATACCAAAATTAATCCACACCTTACTAGCGGTCTGGGCGAAGAGGGAAATGTTGCACTCAATAATTTCATGGACCTCTCCTCCGCCGACGGTATGGGTAGACACGGATGCGTCAGGAACGATAGGTTGGGGTTTTCAGTCAAACCAAGGGCACCAGGGTCAAGGGCTTTGGTCCCATTTAGAAATCTCCCACATCAATGTCAAAGAATTACTAGTCCCCTTATATTTTCTTCAGGCTCACGGCTCTACTTTACGGGGCAAGTCGGTGGCCTTCAGAATGGACAATCTGAATGCAGTTCACTATATTCAGAAACAAGGGTCAACGAGGTCTCGGAAGTTGCTAAACGTGTCAGAAGAGATTTTTATTCTAGCCAACAGGCTGGACATTCATCTTCACGCATCTTATCTCCCAGGCGTAGCAAACGTCTGGGCAGACGCTCTGTCTCGGAGACAGAGCACAACTGTAGAATGGGAGCTCAAGCAGCCCATTTTCAACCAAATGATTGCGGAGCTTTACCATCCACAAGTGGATCTGTTTGCGTCCGAGGAGACTCACAAACGCCCAATGTACCTCACCCGCCGGACGATAACGCCAGCAGGGGGGCCAGACGCCCTGGTGACAGACTGGAACAGGTGGAGTTCCATCTATCTGTTTCCGCCGCCAGACGCGTCTCTAATGTGCCATGTAGTAAACAAACTACGAGATTATCGGGGCTTAGTCTCGCTAATCGCGCCCCTGTGGCCGGCGCAGTTGTGGTACCAGCAATTGAAAACGTGGTGCCCGCACCCAGTGTCGCTCCCGGTCGGGTTTTTCCACTTAGACACGATTGGCAACCTAGCGACCTCGCTGACTTTTGCATTATGGACATTCAGGAGGCCAAGTGGCTAGCACCGTATGGTAGAGACGTGACCAATAAATTAATGAATCAATATACTCAGTCTACAAAACGACAGTATCAATCACATTGGCAAGCCTTTACTTCTTGGATCCTTAGGACAGAACAAACTGTGCCCTCGGTGGCGTTAGTTTTTAATTATTTAAATTATCTGTTCGAGCAGAAACGGTTATCTGTGGTAACGTTAAAAAATCACTTAACAGCGATTAGGATGCCATTTTGGGACCTTACCGGTCTCACCATACCAGTCGCGGAGGAAACAGGTTTTATGAGGGCATGTTTTAAACTCCGTCCACCTCCCCGTCAGCTCATGCCTACTTGGTCTCTGGACAAAGCATTGTCTTTACTTCATTCCCGTCTGTACCATAATACTGCAGACTTTACATTAATCTTAAAAAAGGCTGTATTCCTTTTGGCTTTGGCCACCGGGAACAGAGTGTCTGAGCTGGCGGCGATGAGCAACACACCTAATTGCCTCAGGTTTGGTAGGCTTAATGAGTGTATTCACATTGCACCTTCCCCAGAGTTCATAGCCAAGAATGAGCACAGTGAACACGTGTTTTCAGAGTTCACTGTGCCGGCGTTGAAAAGGGGAAAGGTGCACCATAATTTATATCCAGTGCAGGCTCTAACCAAATATTTGAGAGTAGCTCCTCTAAACCACCAGGGTGCTTTATGGGTAGCAAGTACGGGAAGGCGCTTGCTGAAACGTAGATTGGCTTCTCTTTTGGTCGAGGTCATTAAAGAGAGTAATCCCGGCGTTGTGGGTAGGGCCCACGATTTACGCAAATGGGCAGCCTCTTTGCGTTTCCTTAAGAATTTTTCTGTGGAAGATATTACGTCCACACATTTGTGGGCCTCTAATCATACGTTTTTGACTCGATACCTGTCAGTAGCTCTAGACAAACCTTCCTTGCCATGTATAGCTTTAAGGCAGAGGGTCTAGGTGGCCCTTAAGTCACTTTTGTTTAATTTCAAGGAAAAGGGGGGGGGGGGGATGCAGTCAGTGTAACATAGGACACCCTAGACCCCGCCGGAGTATAAGAGCTGTGATACTAGTTATGAGTAGTGTGATATGAAAATTTCTCTGTACTATTCAGTGCAGGAAATTGTGCTAGTACAATGGTAGTACAAACAACAGTGTTATTATAGTAGTTTTAGCTGTGAAAGCAATTTAATTTTAAGCATTAGATATATTTTGCAAGATGTATCCACTAGTATTATGGGGTTATATGTGCACATGTAAACTTATAAGTTTTTATTTTTCACCACTTATGTTGAGTGGGGTGCCTTTTTAACTTACAGATCTGTTCGCAGAGTCTCAAGAGTTAACCCTTTTTATCAAGCAGGCTTCTTTGAAGCACGCTCCTGCTTGAACCCCTTTTTTGTATTTATGTGCTGCGCCAATAAATATATATATTTTCGAAGTAAGAATACTATGTGGTTGTTTGATTATCTGCTTTTACTAGAGTTATGATATGATTACGAATGTCCCCCTCCAGTCTTAGATATCAGGCATGTTCGTCAATGATGGAGGGGCCACTAATAAATTATAGGTTTGACTCCTGTAAGGAGATAAAGAAAACCTAATATTTAGTAGTGGCCCCGTAATCATTGACGACTGGGGCCCTCCCGACCATCCCCTTCCCATTCGTTGATGTATTAAGGATTTTGGTTTACTTGATATGTCAGTGAAGGAAGAATGATGCCCGAGTCAGCGTCTGGTCAAAGATCCACACAAGTACATCCACGTTATTATGGAAAGCTTATTGAATAGTTATTCTTATTTTCTTTTTCTTTTTATTTTTTACGAAGTTTTTTCGTAGTGAGAACCCAATTCATAATGACTGAAGCCATGAGTGAGGTTGTGTGCGCTCATGATGAAGGCTCCTCAAATTTGTTATGCTCTGCGTGGTAGATTCAAACTACGGCGGATGAGTGTTTGAAGAAGGTGCCTTATGTAATAGACATGTTCGTCAATGATTACGGGGCCACTACTAAATATTAGGTTTTCTTTATCTCCTTACAGGAGTCAAACCTATAATATAATATCATATGATTTGTCATTATCTACTGCTTCATATACCTCTGAGAAAAAGCTAAGCAAATTAGTAAGGCAAGAACATCCCTGAGTGAATCCATGCTGAGAAGAATTGATTAAGTTAAATGTTTCTAAGTGGTTTCTCATTTTCCTAGCAATAATTGACTCTAGTAGCTTTCCTATGATTGAAGTGAGACTAATGGGACGATAATTTGATGCTATGGATTTATCACCTTTTTTGAAGATCGGAACTACATTTGCAAGCTTCCAAGCTTCTGGAACTATACCTGTTTCTAATGACTTGTTAAAAAGAAATGTTAAAGAAATGTCTAGCATATACCTCATCAGGACCAGGTGATTTCTGAGGCTTCAGTCTGTCAATTTCCTTAAGCACATCATTTCTACTTATAGTAATCGTACTTAACCTATTTTCTATACTATCGCTATATACCTTACTGACTTTTGGAATCTGTGCCAAATTTTCATTAGTGAAAACGGATAGAAACTGACTATTTAATGTACTGCACATTTCTAAATCATTTTCTGTCATTTCTCCTATCGAAGTTTTAAGGGGGCCTATTACATTTCTAACTTTAGATTTATATAGTTGGTAAAAAGCTTTAGGGTTATTTTTTGAGTCGTTGGCTATCCTTATTTCATAATTTCTTTTTGCTGTCCTAATTTCCTTTTTGACCTGTCTTGATAGAGTCTGATAGTAAATAAGTAGGTGAGTTTCGCCTTTCTTAATTTTTCTATATATTCCTTTCCTTTTTCCTATAAGATCTATTAGTTTATTATTCATCCATTTTGGTTGGTTCTGTATCGATCTAAATCTTCTTTTGGGGATATATTTATTTTGCGCATTGTGAAGTGAAGAAATAAACTGTTCATATGTAGCTGTCAAGCTTAACTCTGGCTTATGCTGGTCTATCAGAGCGAGAACTGAGCGATCTCTGCCATACCCATAGCTTACTCTGACTGTTCCTTTTACTTACATATTTTCTAGATCTCAAGTGACGGCGTCTCTTCCGTGGATTGACCTCCCAATCTACCAAGATTGGAAGCCAAAGCATCACATTTTTCTTTTGCCCCTCAACTTTCTCTTCATAATTGCTGAGGGGCACAGGGCCTTGGGTGGGGCTTTGGTTTCCTGGGCGTTTCCGCACCCTCCTCAACTCCCCGCCATGGAGTGGCTTCGGTCACCCAGGCTTTATTGTGGTAGGCAGGGAGGGTTCTGTGGGGGCGCTTGGTTATGGCCTTGCTCAGGGCCTTGGGGCTGTTCGGCCAGGCAGCTTGGGGAACAACAACAACAACAACAACTCTGGCTTATCCTGACTTAATTGTTTAACAATAGGGTCCACCCTTAACCCGGGAGCTGCGGGGAGACTCTTAAGAGTTCCCCCGGCGCACTGCGGGGAGACTCTTAAGAGTCAGAGAAAATAAAAATCAACTTTTGACATCGAAAAAAAAAAAAAATTATATTTTTTTTTTTTTTTTTTTTTTGGCCCCTGGGCCATGCAAAATCTCAGTCCTCTACCTCCCCTCCTTCCCCACTTTCCTCCTCTCCTTCAGTTATCACCTATTTTCCCTGTTATTCCCTTATTCTGAGGTATATTTTCGTGCTAACATTAGAAATCCGATTGGAGGGTGTGGTCATCACTGATAGCAAGCGAGTGCAAGAGAGAGAGAGAGTATCGATCGACTGTGTCTCAGTGGCCTTGGGGGAAATTGGCGGGAAAGCAGATTGCCTCACCCATACATTATACAACTCGCGGGCTATATCTCCGATTTTGACCATCCAAACGCTGTTTTCACTCGTTTTATTGTTGTTTCAGGTTAATACCTTTATAATCAACCCATAATAGGCGCATATGGATAAGTATTAATGCTATTAATGGCACAATGAATATTTTAGTGGCGGAAACACCTCAAATACGTCAGCACAGGGGGACGTTTCCAATTACCCCCATGCGCACTTCAGAGGTTAAGGCTCTTCTTATCCCACCATAATCGGCTTTTCTGAAATCTGGGATAAGTGACGGATTCTCTTTAGCATTTCCTGTCCATTGTATATTAAAATAAATAGATTTGTGATCACTATTTCCTAGTTGGTCCCCTATCTCAACATTATTTATCATATGTTCATTATTACTGAGAACTAAATCAAGGATATTATTACCTCTAGTCGGCGAGTCAAATGAATTGAAAACAAAATCTATCTTGTACCGCCTCAATAAACTCCTCAGAATCTGAGTCGCCGATCTGATGCTGCCAATCTATCTTCGGAAAATTAAAATCCCCCATAATGCACACATTGCTAAACCTTGATGCTATTTTCACTTCCTGCCATAAAGATTTACCTTCATTTCTACTCATATTTGGTGGTCTATAAATTACTCCAATAACTATGGTCTCGCTACCTTCGCGAACCTCTACCCAAACACTTTCGTTATCATTATTTAGCCTAATACCTGATTTAGTACAGCATTTTAATTAACTCCTGACAAACACTGCTATACCGCCGCCCCTCCTACTTGTTCGGTCATATTTAAACAAACTATATCCTGGTATATCAACTTATGCTAAAAAATGCTTGGATTCTGTATTAATCCATGTTTCAGTAAGCGCTATTATGTCTATATTTTCATTGCTAACAAGTGCTCTAAGTTCGTCCATTTTATTACATAAACTCCTACAGTTTGTGTAATATAATCTCAATGTATTTCTTTTACTGGTGTCTGGTGGACCTTCTTTTCTTCTATTAGTATCTATTTGACTGTTGTTATTATCTTGTACTAAGGTAGATATTGTACCACTATTTATATGACTAACTTCTATTACTGCATTGTCACCTATTGTTTCACTGTTATTAATAACATCTAATTTCCTTTCCTGACTATTTTTTCTATCACCTAATTTATTTTGTTTTCATAAATGTGAAAAATTTCCAGATGTGCTGGAAAGTGTGAAAAGGAACAACTTGAGATGGTTCGGCCATATGGAACGTATGGAAAGTGAGAGAATGACTAAGAGGGTGTACGAGAGCGAGGTGGAGGGACAGAGAGGGAGAGGTAGACCGAATGAGAGGTGAAAGGATGGAGTGAGGAAGTACATGAACGAAGGCGGTGCTGGTTGGGGGGAGGGGCATTGACTGACTGGGGACAGAGGTGCATGGGGGCGGTTCGTTCGTGGCCACCCCTTCGGGGATCACGGCGTCAGGCAATAGATAGATAGATAGAACTATCCAACTCTAGCTCTTCCCAAGCTTTCTGGCATCTAGTCAAAAACCTCTCCAACAACTTTTCTTCCTCGTCTTTCCCCCCCCCCCCCCTTTTCCACTCTGATGGCACAACCATCACTTCTTCCACTGACAAAGCTGAACTCTTTGCTCAAACCTTCGCCAGAAACTCTACCTTGGATGATTCCGGTGCTATTCCTCCCTCTCCACCCCCCTCTCTCCTACTTATGCCTAATATCCTAATCTCTTTGAAAGATGTACTTTCTACGCTCTCTGGGCTTAATACTAAGAAGGCGTACGGTCCGGACGGTGTTCCTCCTGTTGTACTTAAAAACTGTGCTTCCGTGCTGCCCCCTGCCTAGGCAAACTCTTTCGTCTCTGTCTCTCCTCTAACGTCTTTCCTTCTTGCTGGAAGTTTGCTCTCATTCAACCTGTCCCAAAGAAGGGTGACCGCTCTCAACCCTCCAACTATCATCCAATTGCTCTCATCTCTTATATCTCTAAAGTTTTTGAAACTATTCTTGCTTCCAAATTTCTTAAGTATTTTTCTTCTCATAATCTGCTCTCAGATCGCCAATATGGCTTCCTTAACCCGCAGACTGCCAGACAATTATTGACCCTATGCATCTGCCAGTGCCAGAGTTTTTTTTATTTTTATTTTTTTGGCTAAATCTATCAAGTTGGGTGAGAAAGGAAGGATAATGGTAAAAAAAACACTCTCCTTGTCCATTTTTGCCAGAAATCAGGTCCCTGATGGTCCCGAATGTAGCTGAAATTTTCAGAGTAAATCATCGACTTTTATGGTATCGGAACGTATAGGTAGGAGGGTGGTGGGAGGGTGGTTTGGGGGATGGTGGGGGGAAGGTAGAAGCGTAATTGACTCGTTTTACAAATATGAAGCCGATTGGTGAGGTACTTTCGCCACCACGGATTTTCCTTTTATTCCCTTTTCTTCGTACGGATACGCTGGAAGTGGGTGGTGGGAGGCGGTTGGGGTGTGGTGGGGGGAAGGCAGAAGGGTAAGGGACTTGTCACACAAATATGGAACCGATTGGTGCAGTCGTTTCGCCGTCACAGATTTTCAATGTTTTTCCTTGTGAGGCGACCGATAGTCAGCGAGTGGGTGGCGGGAGGGGGTTGTGTTGGTGGTGGCAAGAAGCCAGAAGGGTAAGGTACATGTGGTAGAAATATGAAAGCCATAGGTGGAGTCGTTTCGCTGCTACAAATTATTTTCGGCGAGTCCGTATATATACGGACCTGGCACTCAGCGGGTTAAGGGTCGCTCTACTGGTGATCTTCTTTCATATCTTACTAACTCTTGGTCATCCAACTTTCGGGACTTCGGTGAGACTTTTTCTGTTGCACTAGACATATCGAAGGCCTTCGATAGAGTCTGGCACAAATCTTTAATTTCCAACCTACAGTGGAGCCCCCATCCTAGCTGCTAATCGGTTCCGCAGAAATAGAGCTAGGATTGAAACAGCTAAGATCGGGGCACTGTTCTTATGGGGGAAATTCAATCGGTTCCGTGCTCATGCCAAAATTTGCGTCTTTTTCTATTTTTTGCCTATGAAAACATATTTTATTGTACACAAATTAAATTTTATGCATTATACTGTATCATATAATACACCATAGAATAAGTTTTTAATAACTAGAAAAAAAAGGCCCAATATCTAAACAATTACCGCACTTTTTCCCAGTGTTAGGCTATGAAAACATGTTTTTTGTCTAGGCTACATCAAGTAGCCTAGGCCTAAATCTTATGCATTGTAAATAATAATGTAGACATGGCTAAATGACAGTCCTAACCATAAATACTGAAGATTGGGGCATTGTTTCTATCATGCGAAAAATTTTAGGCCTAGCCTAGGCCTAGGTTCTAAATTCGTCCAGCCACCCCTCAAGTACCCATTTCGCCCCAAATACATCCAATAAATACATATTATGAGGAAAAGACGTATAAATACGTATTATGAGAAGATTACTTACCACACAGATTTTATTATAAATCAAATCATAGCCTAGCCTAGGCTAACATCGTCTAGGCTAGGCATTTCAATCGCTTTCGTCCGACATGGACTGGTCTTTGCTCTGTGTTTTGAGCATGAAATTCCTTCATTGCTACCACCAGGCCAACCATCCCTATCACTAAATGTACTAGAGGTTATAATAAACACGAGAGATAAGGGGTTCAGGCACAAAAAAGCTTGCAAACGGTTGTTTTGTCAACACAGATACTATCTAAACTGCAAGCGTCTGCTTAGTGATGACGTCATACAAAGATGGCGGCATCTTGTGCATTTGACGATCGGATCTCGGATTCACTCGGATTTCGTCTCTAAACGGCAAGCGCCTGGCAGATTCTTTTGTTATGTTAAAACAAAATTATTGTTTTTGTTTGTTTTCTAGTTTTATGTCGAGTTTTTCGTTATTTTCGCTATTTTTGGGGGTTTTGGCTGGGATTTTGATGCGAGAATTGAGGCTTTTGGCGCGAGAATTGAAATTGGGAATATTTGGTGTGTGATGCGAGAATTGAATCAACGAAGACCGGTGTAGCAAAAATGGGGGCTCCACTGTACCCTCCTTCGGTTTCTATCCCTCCATCTGTGCCTTTGTCTCTAATTTCCTTTCCAGCCGTTCCATAGCTGCGGTTGTGGACGGCCATCGCTCATTTCCTCATCCTATCAACTCCGGTGTTCCTCAGGGTTCTGTCCTATCTCCTATTCTCTTTCTAATTTTCATAAATGATCTTCTCAACTGTACATCCAGTCCCATCCATTCATATGCAGACGACTCTACTTTACACCACTCAAATAGTTTTCCAGAACGCCCCAGCCAGCAGTCCCTCAAAAGTAAAAGTAATGAAGCCATAAAATGCTTATCTTCTGATCTAGCTACTATTTCCAATTGGGGTAAAGAAAACCTTGTTGCATTTAATGCTTCCAAAACTCAATTTATCCATCTTACTACCCATCAGGAACCTCCAGAGGACTATCCCTTATTCTTCAACAATACAAAAATCAACCCTTCATCTTCCCTCAATGTTCTCGGTGTCTCTTTTTCTTCTGCTCTCACTTGGAAAGGCCATATTACCAGTCTCGCTAAGGCAGCCTCCCAGAAGCTGGGTGTGCTCAACTGCCTCAAGGGGTTCTTTACTCCTGTGCAGCTTCTTGCTCTGTACAGGGACACAGTGCGTCCTTGTATTGAGTATTGTTCACATGTGTGGGAAGGATCCTCTCACACCGCACTCCTAGATAAAGTAGAAAGGAAAGCCTTTCGTATCATTAACTCCCGTCCACTCACCAACTCTCTGTAACCTCTCTCTCTTCGCCGCAATGTTGCATCTCTCTCACTATTCTATCGCTACTACAATAATCAGTGTTCCTCGGAGCTTTCCCAGTGTATACCTCCTCCTCTACGTAGGGTAAGTAGTACCCGCCTTGCAACACAATCCCACCCCTACTCTGTGCAACTCTCCAACACAAGAGTGAAACGCTATTCTCAGACTTTCTTCTATTCAACCGCTGAGCTCTGGAACTCTCTCCCAGAATCAGTCTTTCCCTCTTCCTACGACTTAAATTGCTTCAAACTCTGTGTGTCCAGGCATTTTAGCTCGAACGTCTCTTGATTTCGGCCCTGTCACTCTTTGAAATCTGGGGGAGGCACTCGCTGCAGGCAGTTATGCCTCTTGTCTCCCTCATTCACATAGAAAAAAAAAATAAAAAAATAAAGCTAATACATTAGCAAATCAAGTACCCTCTTTAATAGCAAAAAGTTGTAATCAAATGATTATTGGAAAGACCTATTGGAAAAATGTAGCACTCCCTTCAATCCTACATGGTACCGGTACAGATGTCATAAATTTTAATAAATCAGAAGTTCAACAGTTCCAAAGAATTTAAAATAAAGTGTATAGAATGATATTGGGTGCTCCTTCCTACACACCAGTCAGCGTCCTAAGAAGTGAGGTGGGCGCCTCTTCAATGCAAGCAAGATTAATGAGAGAAAAATGTAATTCGTGAAATATATATTAATTAACCCATGAACGGCGAGCGTCCTCAATTGAGTCTGTGGTGAGTGAAGGCGAGCGTCCTCATATGAGCCAAGGCCTAAAATAAAACTTTTAAAAGGCCCCAGTAGCACTAAAAAAAAAAAAAAAAATTTGTTTAACCCCTGTGTGACGTCTACCAGCGTGGGCAGAATCGCCTCTCGTTAGCCACTAGCGCTCGCCAGGGACATCGAAATGGGCTACAGTTATCCGAGAATGTTGTTCTTTCTTTCCTTGTGCTCGCATTGTCACAGACAGTCCAGTGGTGGTCTTTGTTTTCGCCTGTGACAACGGGAAGTATTTTATATCATTAATAGAATATAAGATGCATTGTGTAGAGTTAAGGAGAGAGGGAGAGAGGCGAGAGCGTGGTGGTAATATGTACGTGTGTATGTATGTGCTGCCTCGCTTGGAGGAGTTTTCCCGCTCGCGCGCGCTTTCCCTTGCCTTTGATTGGCTGACGGTTCCTGGCGCGTCCTAGGGGCCTGCTGCCTTGTGACGTATCGGCCCGTGATTGGCCGACCATCGCGCCTTTGTGGGCTCGTGTGTGACTTGCCTCCTGCGTGAGGGCCCACAGGAGCTGTTCTCCTCAGGACAGGCTAGGCGCGCATGCTTCTAACATCCCTTTGCATACTCTCTCCCAATCACCCCCTTTACCACTGTCTCACCTTTATTCAATTACTTGTCCCCTTGGGTTCTGCATACGGTTTCCATAGCCGGCCCATTGTATTGTATGCGCCGTCCTCTGAGATATTTACATGTACTTAGAATAGGTTTTGAGAGTTCTTAGTTAGTATAGGTTAAAGAACTCTGTGTGTCTCCATTATTGATTTAGTGTTTCTGCTCTTTTATTTAATGCTAGACTGGGATAAGGTAACTGTAGTCATTGTCCCCGATGTGTGTATGGTTTGCTTATACCTACACGACTTCGACCGGTCCTGTGGTAGCCTATGTTGTCTTTTCGCTTGCGTCCTTTACGACTGCAACATTGTGTTGACTGAGGGTTTTAGCCTGTTCCAGTTCCACACTTTGTTGCCTCTTTCCTTGTCTTTAGAGGGTCGCCAGGATAGAACCAGATACTTATGATCTGGATCTATCAAGAGAGCACCCTAGTCAATTAACGTAACTTAAAGGATGCAGTCTTAAGGACATCGCTAGGCTACGAGCCTGTCTTGCTCAACCACAGTTCCTTACCCAGAGTATCCCAGCTAGACATTATTAATCGAGTAGACACTTATTAGTATTTAATATAAGCTCTTTGATATGTACGCATTATTATTCACAGCATTTATTAGTCTAGGTTGTTGTTGAGTTGCACAACCATAGCAGACTGTTTCGTTGATGAGGAAGTACTTCTTTTAGTGTCGAGCATTGCTACCGTTGCGCATTTATAGTATTCTCGTGTCAGTTAATATTATATGTCCTATCTTTTAGTGTATTCAGTCTACATGTGTGGTGTCTTGCCTCCTGCCTTTATATAATTTAAGATACGAGCATCTTATGAGCATCAGACTTTCTTCAGAAGTTTCCAGGTCTATGCTGTAGGACTATACTTCACTTTCTTTCAGATAGGAGTGAAGAGTTTATTGTTATTTAGAGTAACTGTATTGAAGCATCTTTTTATTGTATTAAATCTTGCATTGATTTATTTGTTAGTAGTCTTGGCAAATCCAACGTCAAGGCTATTAACCTAATTGCAATGACGACTTGTCTATTTTGACTGCTATGTCGTCATTCCAACCGCGGTTAAAAAGAAAACGTCTAGAGTCTACTCCTTATCTTGCTCTAGGAGACGTTGTACATTAACCAAAACTACCACCGAAGGTGAAAAAAGCATAGAAGAGAAGAAAAAGGGGTTTACCTTAGTTACCGCTCAAGGCCCATCCCGTGTTCCGTCATGTGCAGATCCCTGTCGAACGTGCGCATGAGCGACCCTCTTTTATCATTTTTTCACGCGTCGCCATTGTTGAGTCCGCTTTTGTTGTGCTCCTTCAATTCACCCTGTTTTAGGTTCGTTTCGGCTTATCTGGCCTTCTTTTTTTGTTAGACAGATGTTACGTGATCTAGGGCACACGTAAATGGGCTCCTCAGTGTGTATAATGAAGACGCGTGTGGAAATAGCTACCGAAGGTACGGGGGCGCCTGGCGTTCCTCGTCTATGTTTTTTAATTTCTTTCTCTTTTCATATTCTTTTTTCCTGTTAGTCTGGGCATAGTTTAGCTTTTAGCTTATTTTAGCCTAGCTAGTTTTCTCATTCAGGAATTGCTATGCCCCTATGAGTTTTCATTTTTTCATAGCCTAGGTGTACAGTTGGTAAACAATCTGAGATTTAGTTGGTGGCGGTGCTGTTTGTAGAGTTTGTGTCGGCCGCATTATTAGCGTTATTCCCGAGTCCCCCCTTTCGAGCCTTCACTGTGTCTCAAGGGCCTGGGCGACAGGTGGTTCGTGATATCCAGGGGTACCCCACGGGGGCCCCTCCTTCACACCACAGGGTTTTTCGCCCCCGACACATTCTCTGCTCACGGCTAGGCCACCCTTTTTCTCGCCAGTTTCATTTACTGGTTTTTGTTTTATCTTCCTGTTTCACCTCCATCCTTTCATAGTCTTTTTGCCCAATCCAGGGGTACCCCACGGGGGCCCCTGTTTGTGCCGAACCACCCTCCCTGCCACTTCTCCTCATGGGCTTTGCTCTATCTCTGTGGGTTGGGTGGTTCCTGGGGGATGTGCCTCCTCTCCCCTGGTGTGTCTTCCTTGCCTCTCCCTTGACCGGTTGAGTCAGGATATAATCAAGGAAGACACTGCTCAGCTTGATGGCCATCATCGCTTGGAGTTCATAAGGAGATGACGCATTTTTATGGGCCTTTTTTGGTATTCCCTAGACGCTCCTCTCGCTTTTTTCGGCGCCGGACCATCTCGGCCGGTCCCGCAAATTTGCGGAGAGCTCGATTCGGTCCTCTGGGACGTTTCGGCTCCCCGCAAATTTGCGGAGATCGCTGGGGGGTCCCGCGGAGATGCGGGAGGGTTGTGTCGGTACGGTTATGCCTCCATTGGCCCGCAAATTTGCGGTTATAGTTGGCTTTCACTGTTGACCTTTTTTATGTCATATTGTTGCCTGATACTATATTGGTGTATGCACTTTACTAGTGTTATGGACCCTGCATGTAAGGTGTTGAGTGGTGGTTAACACTTTCTCCATCTTTGCAGGTTCTGCTTGTGCTCTTCCACCTCGCCCGCCCTCCTCACCTACCTCGGTGCTCCCAGTTTAGAGTGAGCACGGATACCGATTTGCATGTGTGTTACTGTTTACCCATGCTCATTCCCTGGTTTTTATTGGACATTCTCTACACTTACTCCGTCGACGTGCTGCTTATGGTGTGTGTTCTTCCGTTGCAGGTGAGATGCCTTGCTTTCGCCAGGGTTGTGGCTCCCCGTGCTTGGAACGCCACAGGTCCTGCTTACGCCACTCGCAATGTGTGTCCTCTACGGCCTACCTCCCTGCTCTGTGTGGCCCGTGTATGGACCTGGTGGATGTGGTGGACGATCACCCTGGTTCCTCAGAAGCGGCAGTGGCCTCTGCTTCCCTTCAATCAGTGGGGGCGGTGGTCTCCCACCACATTAGGACTGTGGGCCACCGTTCCCCGGCCTTTGTTGACGACCGGATCCGCGTCGCCCTGGGCATCCCTGACCCGTCTGGAGGCCGTTCACCTGGCCCTCTCCCTGCTCGGGCCCTCCTCCCTGGATCCCGTGGCCGGTCGTCACATCGTCGGGAGGATCCCCAGCTCCGTCCACGCTCTCGCTCGCCTCGTCGCCCGTCCTCTACTGCCCCTCATCGTCCTCCTGATCGCCTTGACGCCGCCCATCGCCCTCGTCATGGTTCTCACCCTGAGGCCGGGGTTAGCGGCTCTGCCCCTGTGCGCCCTCCCCTGGCCTCTCCGGATAGGGGCTCTACTACCTTCCGCCCGCTTCCCCTGCACAAAAGACGTCCTCTTCCTTTGTCCTCTACGCGCGCGGATGTTCATGCTGTAGCTGGCCCTCTGCTCCCTCCTCCTACACTGTCCAGGAGGGTCCGCCAGGATGTAGTTGCTTCTCCTCCTACTTCTCCTGCTTCGGTGCCTATTCTTCCTTCACGGTCTCGTCCCAAGGTGGAGGTCCCTCCCTCCTCCGCCTCGGTGTCGGGCCGCCCTGTTCTCTCAGCCCCGGGGATCCTTGCTCTGTTTCCCCCCGCGGCTCCTTCTGACCTCCTTTCACCCGGCTAGCCTTCCCACTCCCGTCATCCTGCTCCTCCTCATTCTTCTATCCCTGATCTTCACTTACCAGCTCGCCAGGGGGGTACCCCGCCTCTTGACTCGATGGAGTATAGCGAGGTTTCGGGGTCCCCTTTCTCGGGAGCTGACGTGTCGCTGGAAGAGGGGGATGGTGATGTTTCCCCCTCGGGCGTTAGTGATCGGGGACGAGACCCTCAGGGGCGCCACGGCCGTCGTCGCTCGCCTTCTTTGGGCCGCGACGCTGCTGTTTCGTGTCATGGGTCTCGCTCACGCTCGCCCCTGCGGGCCGAACAATCTTCGGGGGAGTCGCCTCTCTCGGATCGATTTTCGGCTATGCAGGGGTGGGTTGT
The DNA here is from genome assembly GCA_032716605.1 of Paralithodes platypus. Classification (NCBI taxonomy): domain Eukaryota; kingdom Metazoa; phylum Arthropoda; class Malacostraca; order Decapoda; family Lithodidae; genus Paralithodes; species Paralithodes platypus. The sequence continues at coordinate 54,298,966 of CM064508.1, read as the reverse complement.
GTCACACATCGACGAGCGCTTGGAGGCGATGCAAGACTCCCTCTTATCGCGCTTCTTGGCGGTGACACAACCTCAGCGCCTCACCCAACCTACCCCTGCTTTGGTCTCCCTCCCTTCTGCAGTGGATCACATTCCTTCTCGCCCTGCTTCTCCGCCTGCCCGGTCGTCGGCTAGTACTGCTCCTGCCCTAGCTCAGGAGGTTGCCCCTGCTGTCTCCCATGCGGGGGTTCTCCGTCTGCTAGGGCAGGGTCCGTGCTTGCCCCCGATCCAGAAGGCCAAGGTCCCATCGCGGACCATGCCGCTCCTCTATGGCTCCTTGGCTGTTTGGAAGGGGGTGCAGGCCTCCCACCCGGAGCGTGCTACCGGCTTCCCGTCAGGTGAGAGGGCCCTACCTTCGGACTGGTCGGTGCAAATTAATGATAAGATGCAGTTCAGGGCGATCAGGGTGGATGGTCAGGTGGCCGACATGGAGGTGCGGGCTTACCCGACGAGGACTGACCTTCAGTACTTTTCGGTGAAGCCCAAGCCCCCGTCTGCTCCTCGGACTAAGCTCTGGTCAGACTTCAGCCGCCAGGACATCCTTCAGGATGTTCAGTCCCTGGTTGTGTTGACGGGACTGTCCTCCTATGGGACGGGTTTGTACGACGACGGTAAGCCTGGCTTAGCCGTCGTGCTCGATAACCCTCTCCCATTGGAGGCCTGGTTTGCTGAGGCCTTAGAATTCGCCAACCGTTCCGTCGACAGATCTGTTTCAGTCCCTCCCCCGGAGTCATCACTGCTTTTGCCTCCTCTTGTATCTGTCGGCGGATTGGACGGCAAGTTCTGGTCCTGGATCAGCGCGCCCAAACTTGAAATTTGTTCTATTGCTAACCCGTTCTTCTCTCACCCAGATAAGTCCTCTGTCGACAGGGATTTTACCTTGCGACAGAGGGTGGCGAACTTATTATCTTGTCTTTTAGGTTCCCTCCAGACGTCTGTTCACCACCTGAGACTTATCGAGGCGACTGCACCGGGCGATCTTCGCGAGGGTTTGGACCACGTTCGGCGGATCCACCTTCAGCTCGCGGTGTCTTTGGTTCCCGAGCTGAAGGCGGTTTTGTGCGAGGCAACTCGACAACGCCAGACAGTAAGGTCCTCGTTCTGCCGGAAAGCCCCCCGCTTTTTGCGCAGGATGCTTGGGAACGCTACGCTTCTCTGTCGGCGGACCCTGCTTACGACACGCAAAGACGCGCTGTGTCGCGACCAGGGTCTTCTCAGTACCGTCCTTCTGACGGTCCTCTTCGGGGTGCTGCCGCCAGTGCTGCCGCCAAGAAAGGGCGCAGGAAAGGGAAGTTGCCTGCCAGAGCGTCGGTTCCGCCTCGCACTTCTGCTCCTGCTCCCTTTCATCCCCGCCGAGAAGGGGCTGGCCAGCCTTCCACTTCGGCCGCACTTCGACGGGGTCAGACGCGCGACGGATAGGGGATGGGGTAACCCGCCCTTTTCGACGAGGTGGGGGGGGTAGAGGAGGTCAACGTGGCTCTTATGACCGCAAGGACCGTACCGGGGGACCCTCCACGTCAAAAAATGTGTAAGTTCTCCGGGTCGGTCTCCTCCTTGTTCTCCTTCTCGCCTAGCCGAAAGGGTCGCTCACCTCATCTCGGGGGCTACCACAGGTTGTTTTCGCCCTTGCGCCCCTCGCTGGCCGCGAGGGACGTGGGGGCGGAAGATTACACGGAGGGGTCTAACCTGGAGATGGAAGTCCAGACCCCCACTCAGCTCTTGTCAACGAAGCCGGCCCGTCTCTTCGGAGGTGGCCGACGTGATAACGTCCATGCACGATCAGGGAATTGTCAAGGAGGTGAAAGCCGGTCAACCGGTTTTCCTCTCCCGTGTATTTCTGGTACCAAAGGACTGCGACGCGATGCGACCGGTGGTGGATCTGTCGGCCCTCAACGGGCACATCGTGAACACACGGTTTCGGATGCTGACGGTGCACCAGGTACGACTGGCCCTGCGACCTCTGTCGTGGGTAGTGTCGCTGGACCTCAAGGATGCGTATTGGCACGTTCCTATCCATCCTCGTTTCCAGCAATTCTTGGCCATTCAGACTTCCGATCGTGTGTTCATGTTCGACAGACTTCCCTTCGGTCTCAACATCGCGCCGCGGATCTTCTCGAAACTGGTGAAGCAGGCTCTGGATCCTCTCCTCAGGAGCGGCCTCCAGATCCTGTTTTACTTGGATGACTGGTTGATAGTTTCAGACACCCTAGAACAGTGCGTCCACGACACCCTCACAGTAGTTCAACACATCACACAGTTAGGGTTCAAAATCAATATTCCCAAGTCACGCCTGACCCCGTCGCGTGTCGTGACGTGGGTAGGTCTCGAATGGGATCTGACCAGCGCTACAGTGCCCCAGAGTCAGCCAAACGCGGTGAAACTTCGCAGGAAGGTCTTCGCCGTGTTGCACTCGGTCTCCCTCACGAGGAGGATCTGGGACTCGTTAGTGGGTTCACTGAATTGGGCCGCTCTGACCATTCCCTTAGGGAGGCTCAGGCTACGCCGCCTAATACTCATGGGCAACAAGGTGTTTCCGTTGGCCCCTATGGATCGGCTCATGCCGATCCCGTGTACCATTCACAGACACTTAGGACACTGGGTTACTCAGGGCACGCTCTCTGCGGCTGTGCCCTGGACCGCCCCCCCGCCGACGATCTGGGTAGATACGGATGCGTCGAGCGAGGTAGGGTGGGGTTACCAATCCAACCTGGGACATCAACATCACGGCAGATGGGTGGGATACACACACCTACACATCAATGCCCTCGAACTGTTGGTTCCCTTGTTCTTCCTGAGGGACCACGCGCTGGCCCTTCGGGGAAAGTCGGTGGCCTTCAGGATGGACAATCAGACAGCTGTCCACTGTATCCAAAAGCAGGGGTCCTCAAGGTCTTTGACTCTGTTGGGGATCTCAGAGAAGTTGTTCTTCCTCGCGAACCGACACAACATCTCCCTGCACGCCTCCTACCTGCCCGGGACTGCCAACCTGTGGGCGGACGTCCTGTCGAGAGGACAGGGCGTTCTTGTAGAATGGGCAATGAAGCAGACTGTGTTCGACGACCTCGCAGCTTCCTGGGGTGTTCCGGAGGTCGACTTGTTCGCATCGAAGGAGACTCGCAAGTTGCCTCAGTACCTATCCCTCCGGACTCGCACTCCGGAGGGGGTTCCGGACGCTTTCATGGAAGACTGGAACAGGTGGCAGTTGATATACATATTTCCGCCACCAGACGCACTGTTGATGTGCAAAGTCCTCGCGAGGCTGCGGCTGTACCGCGGAAGAGTCTGGCTAATAGCACCTCTGTGGCCGGCCCAGGCTTGGTACGCCCAGTTGAAGCGGTGGTGCCCGAGTCCGGTCCCTCTCCCTCTCTCAAACTTCCACTTGAGCCAGGTTGGAGACCTGCGGACCTCGTTGGCCTTCGCATCGTGGATGTTCGTGAGGCACGGTGGCTCCCAGTCCACGGACGGGACCTGACTGACTTCCTGAAGCGTTCATGGACGTCTTCGACTTGGGGGACTTACGAGTCCCACTGGAGGTCTTTTACTAGGTGGATACAGGACACTCGCCAGACAGTTAGCTCTCCTTCCCTCGTCCTACACTACTTGTTTCACCTCTTCCGTACACGTCGCTTTCAAGTCAACACTATACGTAACCACTTGTCTGCCATCCGGGAGGTCTTTGAGTCCGTCACTGGGCTGGTCGTTCCGCCGAAGGAGCTGGATTCCTTCATGAAGGCTGCCTTCAGGGAACGACCGCCTCCGCGCCAGATCCCTCCTCAGTGGGATCTGGGGCGAGCTCTGGACCTTCTGGCTTCCCACACATATACACAGGACACTACACCGGTTCAGTTGCTTGAGCGTACACTCTTCCTTGTCGCTCTGGCCACTGGGGATAGGGTGTCTGAACTAGCAGCCATGTCACGGTCCCAGGAATGCATGCGATTCTCCCCGTCCTTGAATGTCGTCACGTTAGCCCCCTCCCCTCATTTTGTTGCCAAGAATGAGAGAGAGACCCACGTTTTCAAGCCTTTCACCATCCAGGCTTTAAAGCGTGGGCATACTCACCATGTGTTGTGCCCGGTGCAAGCCTTGCACTCCAATGTTGAGTCTGTGGCGCCGACTTCGGGTACTGCTGTGTGGGTGTCTCCTCGGACTGGTGGGAGGCTCTCGAAGGTGCAGATAGGACACCACATTTGTCGGGTCATTCGTGCCAGTAACCCTGATTGTAGGGGTTCTGCGCACGATGTGCGATCCTTTGCTGCCTCCTTACGGTTCCTGCAAAGTCGATCCTTACCTGACATCGCCTCGGCGGGTTTGTGGTCTTCTGTCAATACCTTCGTCTCCTCCTATCTCTCCATGTCCATTGTTAGACCCCCTCGGCCTGTGATAGCTCTCGGGAGTCGTGTTTCCTAGAGCTCTGGCGAAGATGCCTGGTCTTCCCCCCTTGTCACTCTTTCTTTTACTTTGTTTTATTTGGAAAAGGGGGGGAGGGGAGTACGGGTTTGCAACACTTGATTGCAAGTTTGGGATTATGTTTTATGTATACAGTACATAAGTGTTTTTGCCAAATTGAAAATTGTGTTTTATTATTGTGTTCAATGTTTTTGTTGGTTTTGGAAGAAAAGGGATTTTGGGTACAGTACTTTTTTGGTTTAAGACAAGTCTATGTTTTTGCATTACTATGAATGACGGGCACGTGTTAAAACTGTTCTTTTTAGCTACTCCTCAGTTTTTCACTCTTTTATTAAACTCTCTTGTTTAAATTGTGTTTCTTTGTCATTCATATTTTTGTTTTATGCATTGGTTTTTTTGGTATGTTGGGCTTGGATGTCCTACTCCTATTTGTTATGCAGCCTTGACGTTGGATTTGCCAAGACTACTAACAAATTGGGAGGTTTGACGTACCTCCCAACCTACCAAATAGGAAAACCTACTATTTGGTAGTAGTCTTGGAAAATCCAACGTACATAATACCCTCCGTCACGCCGGACCCCTGCCCATCCGCGTTCTTCTGCTGACGTGAGATGTGATGACAAAAGAGGGTCGCTCATGTGCACGTTCGACAGGGATCTGCACATGACGGAACACGGGATGGGCCTTGAGCGGTAACTAAGGTAAACCCCTTTTTCTTCTCTTCTATGCTTTTTTCACCTTCGGTGGTAGTTTTGGTTAATGTACAACGTCTCCTAGAGCAAGATAAGGAGTAGACTAGACGTTTTCTTTTTAACCGCGGTTGGAATGACGACATAGCAGTCAAAATAGACAAGTCGTCATTGCAATTAGGTTAATAGCCTTGACGTTGGATTTTCCAAGACTACTACCAAATAGTAGGTTTTCCTATTTGGTAGGTTGGGAGGTACGTCAAACCTCCCAAATTGATCATTTCATAGATTCCTTTTTATGCATTTTAACGTAACTTGCAACTTGTTTGTTATCAGGCTATACCAGTGTGGGTTAGCCTGAAGTAGAGTACATTTATGCCCAGTTAAGGATACCCCGTTATCGCAGATTAACTCTGGAGGGTATAGGTGTTTTTGTTCGCCGGCAAATAAGTTCGAAGGTTTGGATCTAGCGTACCGTTGTTGCATAGTGCCCTATTACTAGTCCAATCATTAAGTGCCCTTGTTTTATTCGTAGCCCCGGTCGTAACACCTGGTTCCCGGAAGGGCTCTGAGGCACCCATAACAAACTAGGGCCAGGAACACGGATGGGCTCTGAGGCACCGGAAGCTTGAAAGCCTGTAAGTTTGTTTTGAAAGCCGTCCGTCCGACGCATATAAACACAGCCGGTTGGACCGACACCGCGCACCTCCGAACACAAGAAGGAGAGGCGTCGTTTGTTTTTGTGTGGCTGTGTGTTGTTGTTTCAGTAGTGAAAAGTGTCTCAAATGGCTAACATCGCCATGGAAATCATCATCACAACTGCCCCAGTTGACTTAGAGAGCTCTACTTAACGCCAGTCTACAGGTACGAAACACATCTACACTTGGAGATGCATGGGAATGCAGTAGCAGTTAAAATAACAAAGATACGGTAGCCTAGGCGAGACATTTTTCGGCCAAATCCCCCGGATTTCAGGGATATCTTATAGAATGCGAAGCCGGTGCTGGAGGGTTAAGTGAGATAATTCCCCTCCATACCTCCTATCACTCCTCCACATGTGTCAAAATCCTTTCCTTCCCCACTTTCCCCTCCCCCCCCTTCAATTATCACCTATGATCCCTCTTATTCCCTTATTTATTTGTTTATTTTCATGCCAACATCTCCTAGCCGGTTCTAGGGTGTGGTCATGTGACTAGCGAGTGTGTTGCGTAAGGGAGAGTGTGAGTGAGTGACTCAGTCAGGCTTCAGGCCTCGCAAGGGGAGGGTGTACGTGCCACCTGCCTCAGATTTCATGAATGACAGGTCGGCAATAATTCGCGATTTTGACCATCTAAACACTATGCCCACTTGTTTTATTGTTGTTACATGTTACTATCTTCATATTAAATGTAAAATAGGCGCATATGAAAAAGCAATAAAGATATTTATCGTAAAATTATGATTTTAGGCGGGAAAGAGGCCTAATATCGTCGCCCAGTTACATGGTGTCCACTATATACAGCTCGTGCTTTAGAGGTTAACCTCTGAAGTGCGCATGGGGGTAATTGGAAACGTCCCCCTGTGCTGACGTATTTGAGGTGTTTCCGTCACTAAAATATTCATTGTGCCATTAATAGCATTAATACTTATCCATATGCGCCTATTATGGGTTGATTATAAAGGTATTAACCTGAAACAACAATAAAACGAGTGAAAACAGCGTTTGGATGGTCAAAATCGGAGATATAGCCCGCGAGTTGTATAATGTATGGGTGAGGCAATCTGCTTTCCCGCCAATTTCCCCCAAGGCCACTGAGACACAGTCGATCGATACTCTCTCTCTCTCTCTTGCACTCGCTTGCTATCAGTGATGACCACACCCTCCAATCGGATTTCTAATGTTAGCACGAAAATATACCTCAGAATAAGGGAATAACAGGGAAAATAGGTGATAACTGAAGGAGAGGAGGAAAGTGGGGAAGGAGGGGAGGTAGAGGACTGAGATTTTGCATGGCCCAGGGGCCAAAAAATAAAAAAAAAAAATATAAATTTTTTTTTTTTTTTCGATGTCAAAAGTTGATTTTTTTTTTCTCTGACTCTTAAGAGTCTCCCCGCAGTGCGCCGGGGGAACTCTTAAGAGTCTCCCGGCAGCTCCCGGGTTAAGGAAGAGATGTTGATAGGACATGTATGGAGAGAGTATAAGGAAAATCACAAGAAAGACAAATGGATTGAAGAGATACTAAATATTAGCAAGAAAACCGGTTTAGACAAGTGCAATATGAAGTCGATAGAAAGTGGAAAAATCAAGAAACGATTCAAGATTGGGACACAAAGGTTTGGAAAAAAGTTAAAAGGAAAGGAAAGTGTCGAGATGTATGCAATATACAAAACAGAAATTAAAGAAGAAAAGTTTTATGATAATAAACCATCATCAGTGATTTTCTTTAAGTGTCGTTCAAATACCTTGAGACTAAATGACAGAAACCGTTTCATAAGAAGACACTAAATGTGATGAAGAAATTGAAAACTTGAAACATTTCATCTTGTATTGTCCACTTTACCAGCAAATTAGAAATAATTATAGACAATTTCAGCAACCTTACGATACCAATTGGACTGCAAAACTTTTGCTTGATAATAATATAGAAAAAGAGAAAGTTAAATATATAATCTATGAATGTTGGAAAAAGATAAAAAAATCAACAACCACAACCACATAAACATAAAAAGAAAACAATAAAACAGAAAAGGGGAGGCCGTTGCAAAAGGCTATCTCCCTGACCAGCAACCGAACCGAACCGAATGTGATAATTTGTGAGATAATTGTGATAGTTTTTACCCATTTAAATCTAACATATCTTTCTGAATCGAAAGAGATTGAATATTAATTGAACCACTAACTATTTGAAGCTTTATATTTTCTGACTTGCATTAGACAGTTATAAACAATTTAACCCGTACAGCCCCAGCGACGCGCCTGACGCGTCGGCGATGTATGTAACGCACAGCCCCAGAGACGCGCCTGGTGTGTCACCCTAATTGCGCCGACCGTAACCTCAGGTGTAGCCACTCAAGAGGGCTCAGATTTGTATGGGAACTGTGTACGTATCCCATGCAACCGTGCCGATGGTTGAAAACTCTCAAAGTCCACGTGCGTGTGCGTGAGCGCGCAATAACCTGTTTTTTGGGGGTAATTGCCTTAAATTTTTTACTCTTGTAAAATACGTTTTCGGGGCTCTGTAGGACCATTCTTTAAGCTTTTTGAGCGGTTTTTCGTGGTTTTTCCTTCATTCCTAACCCATTCGCTATTGTTTCTGGAATAAAATCATTTTTTGAAAACCGGCCGGGTTCTGGTGAACAAACATTACAAAACTAGCCGGGGCTGGACGGGTTAAGAAAGATATGTGGGACTTAAAAGAATAAATACTATCAATTATCTTAGTTTCTGGTGAACTGTCAGTGAAGCAGATTGTTGTAGATTTTGAAGCATCTCAAACACTTTGCGTCCGAGTAAAATAGTAGTAAGTAGCTACGAGATGCCGTTGTAATGGCTTATCCCTCAATATCTTCACTTTCGCCCTTAGACATCAACAAGAACAAGATCTCGAACACCTTTGATAGATTGATAGATAAAAGGTTCTAGGCTATATGGTGGGCCGAGTTGGTATTACTGATTAGACAATCATGTGGGCCGAGTTGACATTCAAGTGGGCAGAGTTGACAATCACGTGGGCCGAGCTGGCTATTAACCTAAACAACAATCTAGGCTTAAAAACACGCCCCCCACTAGCGAAAAATAACTGTATTTGGCCATAACCGTTTGCCGTGGGATACAATAGGCTATACCTTTGCCTTTTGATATCTTTTGATGTGTTCTCCACTCTTCTAGCGGCACCGAGGAGCGCGACGCTCCTTGTTATGGGTGGTGATTTGGTGCAGTAGACTGTTTGAAGCGACAGCTCGCTCCCTTGCGAAGATGGGCTCGTCTGGGACTTTTTGCAGTTCGACAGAGGGCTCTCTTGAAGTTGTCTAACGAGACGTCCCTCATGTCTCTTACTCGCCGTGGGAGTTTGTTGAAGAGACGTGGGCCTCTGTGTGATAACCAGCCCTCTCACAGAGAGCCCATAGCACCCCTGTTATTCATCCGGGGGATATCGCATTCCCAGCCTCTCCTATCACTGAATTTCATGACTATCGGAGTATGTAGGTTTGGTACTAAACCCCCTGCGATTTTCCACGTGTATATTATTAGGTAACGTTCTCTTCTACGTTCCAGCGAGTACAGTTTCAGTGCTCTTAAACGCTTCTATAGGCCTATGTTGAGGACCCCCCCCCCCAGGAATTATTGAAATCCTCATAGCTTATATTTCAACAGTAGGGGGCACAAACCTAATTTTCCCCAACGCAAGTCGACGAGGGTTAAAACACATTTTCATATGATGTTTAGAGCATGTAGATAACGTATTTGTCTTCAAATATTGCAAAATAATTTGTGACAACAATATTCACATCCAGTCCACTCCAGTCCAGTAACAGGTTTGGGATAAGTCTTTTAACGACTCCCGCTTGTAGTTTACTTCACTGTTGTTTCATCTTATTTTCTATTCTTTGTTTATGTGTGTTCCAAATTGTTTTAAGATATTTTTTGTTTTCTTGAATGTCAGTATCTTGGTTGTTCTTGAATAAAAGTTTTGTTGCTATGATGTCTTTGGTGTTTTCTGGGTATGGTTGTTGCAGGTTTATGTTTCCTTCTCTTAGGCTGCTGTATGCCTTACAGTGCAGTAGGAAGTGTTCCATGCTTTCTGGATCTTCATCACCACAGCTAGTGCAGCTTTCTTCTCCTTCTAGGAATCTATTTCTCCAGTTTAACTTGAGGGTGTTTGTCCTTGCTCTGGCCATGAGCTTGCTTTCTTGGCTGTTATCCATCCATTTCTCTTCCTTAATTTTAGTTTTGAAGGTCCTGTATATTTCCAGAGTTTGCTTTTCTTGCATGCTATTCTTCCATCTTCTGGTATCCCATTCTTCGATTTTATCTTGTATTTTCTTTGGTTTTAGCTCTTCTATTTGTCTGAGATTGATGTTGAATAGTTCCATGTATTTTCTAAGCTTCACTATCCACTTGTTTTTATTTTCCTGAAATTCTTGGAGGAATATCTCTCTCATCAACTCATTCCTGCCTTCTTGTAGTGTGTGTTTTGCAAAGAGAATCTTCGATTTGATATCTCTTGCTTTGCTTGATGATGCCCCTATTTCTCTTCTTAAGGCTTCTGTAGCTGTGTTGCAGAATCGCTCTATATACCTTGTTTTAAAATCTTTGGAGTTTTGCTAGGTTTTCTTCCGTGTAGTCGATGGATTCTGAGGCATGTATCGTCCAGTGAGTCTGCCCAGTGTCATTTGTAAGATGATGGAGTCAGTTGTAAGAGGAAGAATTCTTAACCTCTCCGCGGCGCACAGGGGGTTTTCTACAGGGTAAGACTGTGCGCACCTATGATGATTTTGGGACCTATTGCCAATTTCGATAAAAAGTACATCATCGTGTAGGGAATGTTTGCGTGCATCGGCCCATATATATTTGACCCCCCAAAAAATGTCTGGGGGGGGTAGGGGAACGGTCCGTAGTTGAAAAATGTGGAGCGAATGGCACCGCGCGGCTAGATTGTCATCGAGCGGCGAGATTTCCCTGCCGAATATTTACGCGCGCAGGGGATAGAAGGAGAGGGAGGAGGGGGTGGGTTACCGCGTATTATCACGTATATCTCCTTTTTCGAGCCCTTTTAGGCTATTTAGAGTATGTATACATGTGTAGGGCACCCATATAACAATGAATATGCCTCATAGTGACCAAAAATTGCAATATATAAGGGAATTATAAGAGAATATTTAGGCGGGAATGAAGATGTGTTGGAGGTTTGGCGGCAATTTATGAGCTGAGAGTGTGGTTTACGCCATACATATCACGTATATTTTGTACGTAGAGCACTGTCACGCTATAATACAGACTTGTACGTATGTATACGTGCCATATATCAAAATATATACCGCATATAAACCAATTCATGCGATATTTACGCACATTATCAATGAGTTTCTATGCGTGAACCAAGGTGTGAGTGAGTTGTGGTGGGAATGAAAGGGGGAGAGAGGGTGTGTTACGCCATAAATATCACGTCAATCTTGTATTTAGAGCACTCTCATGCTATAATAAAGACGTGTACATATGTAGGCGTCCCATATAACAAGGAATATACCGCATATAGCCCAATTGATGCGATATTTACGCAAATTGTGAATGTGTTTCTAGCAGACGGAAGCCTGAAATGGGGGGTTGGGGGTGGGTGGGTGGGAGGGAGGCATGCAGGGGTGCAGTGAGTGAGTGAGTCGTGGAGAGATGGAAGTCAGGCAGATCTCTAGATAGATAACCAGCTTAGTGATAATTGTGGAGGCGCCCCAGGCGTATTGATGTTTGGTATTTTGACCCTTATGTCTACCAGATGGCTGGTGTTCGTTGCCATCAACAGGTCTACAATAACATGAGTCAGGAATGGAGAGAGAGAGAGAGAGAGAGAGAAACTGAGACATGCGTATGTCGTACATATAAATGGACTTCAGAATTGCATTTTTATGCAAGCAGACATTGCATTTTAGACACATGTGAAGTACCACAGAAACATGTAGGCCATTGACTGTAAATAAAGTACTATATTTATAGACCACCAGCGACAGTGCTGAGTCAACACAGGCAGATTGCCTGTTGTGATAGAGGGCTAAATATAGACTGGTGTCTCCTTACACCTGCGAAAGGGTAGATTGCCACCAGAGAAACGTTTACTTATTTATTTCGAAGTAATATGCAATCTAAATGTATATTCGAGACCTACTGCAATTATTTGTATGACAGTCATGACTATGTATAATCCAATATACGCGCGTAGGCGAGACATAAGAAAGCTGGTTGAGCAATTTTCGACACCCACACAGTTATTATTCATTTTTATTTACAATATTATACAATACAAATGTATTTGTGAAGAGTATTTTATCCATTATTGTATTTATACCAATTTTGTTCCCAGACAGAGCTGCTGTAGCTGGAGAATCAAGGAGCGGCAAGGGTCACCTCGTGACCGCCTGACCGTGTGAAAATGAGTGGAGTCACACTGAGAGGGGCAATTTTGCTGAGTGTTTGGGCAATTTTTGACAGAATAAAGTTATATAATTACTAATTCTTGACAGAGACAAACTATTATAAACCTTGGCATGATATAATTGATAATCCCATCAATTTACAAACGTAAATTGGTGGGATAATTCATTTTTTTTTGTATATTGTCATTTCGATTGTAGACACGAAGTTTTGAGTGATATTTGGTATGAGCTCCTGTGGCATGGTTGGTAAGGTCGCGGACTGGAAAACTCAAAGTGTCGTAGGGTAGTGGGATCGAATCCAGGAGGGGGTTATGGGGAAGGTTTTATATTGTCTAGAAACAATTTTATAAAAAAAATTTTTTACAAGATCATGCCATTGTATTCAAACAATATGAAATATTCATAGAATATATCATATTGTAAGAATACAATGACATGACCTTGTTTTCTTTTTTCTTTTTTTATTGTTTTATTTTATTATCATAGTAGGTTTGACATGATTTATTGAAACATATTTATTTTTGTACAATTCATTTGAGGTAAGAAAATAATTATATACACATTACTTAGGCTAATAACAAACATATATATTGATATACTAAAAAAATAAGGCATATTACATGTAAATCTTTGAAACTTATAAACTAAATAATGAAACATACAATTATATAATGTAAAAGCTATATCACAGGGACATCTTTGGAACTTATACATTATATAATATATATGTTACATTATGAGGTAGCGTGATCAATTAGGTCAGGTCAGGTAAGGTAGGGCGCGAGTCCAGGGCAGGGCAGGGCAGGAGGCGAGTCCAGGGCAGGGCACGGGGCGAGTCCAGGGCAGGGCAGGGCAGGGCAGGGGCCGACACTCAGTAGTTCTTGAAGGTGTGGTAGTCCCTGAAGCAGTCACCCAGGCAGAGTGCAACTTTGCACTCGGCGCACATTGAGGTGACTCTTTTGGTCACATGGGGTTTCCTCACACTGGAGCTGCAGACGGTGCACTGCACCTGCCTGTGACGAGTGCCAATCAGCTCGGTGTTGGTTGTGTAGTGTCTTTCGACACCCAGCTGGATGCGGTCAGGAACGTGATCCCCACGCCATGCCGTACGTCTGTGAGTGGTGGTGCCATACTTCTCCAGGAGTTGGTAGGAGACGTTGTACACGAACTCCCGGAATTTCAGCTTCTGGTTTGGGGCCATATCCTTCTTCACCAACCACAAGTTGTAGGCGTTCAGCATCGTTATGTCAACTAGGTGGAGGAAGAGCTTGTGATACCACTTCACAGTCTTCCTCAGACACTCAACACCTGACAGCTGACAGTCAGACTTGTCCACCAGGCGCATGTTTTTGGTGTAGTCCACTACCATGTCGGGCTTGTAGATTGTCTTCCTGGTTCGGTAGTGGATTTTGCCAGAATCCACCTGGGCACCTGTGTGGACGGTGGAAAGCAGGTGGACGTCTCGCTTATCCTTCCACTTCAGGGCTATCAGTTTCCCACACTTCTCGAGCTGCTTGTATTTCTGCCCCTTTCGTCGCCTTCTTCGCACATGCCTCTCGCGGTGTTCCTGGGCCAGGTCGTCTTCTGAAGGTGTGTCACTGGAGGAGGCATCTGTGAGAGGAATGACATCACCTGTGAACTTTGGCATAAACTTTCTTGTCTTTCTGACAGTCCCACATGACCCCGTTTGGTTGTCATAAAGAAACTGGCAGAGAGCAGGAGAAGTATACCAGTTGTCAGTGTAGATGATGTGGCCTTTGCCCAGGTAAGGTGCCAACATTTTCCTGACGATGGCACCTGACATGCCCATGGGGTCATTGGCAGCGGCTTTCGGTACGTCAATGTCAGTTCCTGTATACACGATCATGTCAAGCACTATTCCAGTTTCACAGTCGCACAACACGAAGAGCTTGATTCCGAACCTATGCCTCTTCAAGGGGATATACTGCTTGAAAACAAGACGTCCTTTGAAGAGCACGAGCGACTCATCAATCACCAAATTGAGGAAGGGGTAAAAGTATTTCCTATACCTCTCCAACAACATGGTGAACACATCCCGAACTTTCCATATCCTGTCAATCCTGTTAGGATTTTCGTTGTCTGCAAAGTGCATAAATCTTAGCAGCAACAAAAATCTGTCACGAGTCATGAACTTATTGAAAGTTGGGGTGGCGATGAGAGGGTCGTGCTTCCAGTAGTGTTGCAACACATGCTTCTTGATCAGAGGCATGAGGAACAACAAGGCAAAGAACGTCAGAAATTCTGCCACAGTCGTATCCACCCAGCCTCGTATTCTCGCTTTTGGAGAAAGGACGTCCAATCTGCCAAACACCCACCTGTAGTAGGCGTTTGTTTGGGCAACGATGTACGTCATTACCTCCATGTCGAAAAAAGCGAGGAAGAAGTCGCTTTCGTTCGCTTGATCATCACAGGGCCAGTCGTCAGTTGTTCCTGACGTCCCAGGATTGAACTGGGGCACGTCAGGTACAAAATTGACCCCGTCAGACCAATCGAACGAAGGCATGCCAGGGATCGGAATGTCGTCTGCGTCTGCTTCTGCGTCTGAAATATCGCTTCCATGGTCGCGATACAGCACTTCATCATCATTACCCTCCTCTTCACTCGACAGACGATGCCCTTCCTCGTTTTCGTCACCGACGTCGGACTCACTCCCACTGTCCACTCCCAAATCCCCCCACCCTTGGTCCCGTGCTAGGGCTTCGTCGTCGAAACCCGGGCTGCCAATGTCCTGCGAATCACCATCAAACAGCAGGGCGGCATACTTAGATGGTGTAAGAGTTTTCCGGGTCACTTTGGCACGTGCGGGAGTCTTATGGACAGGGACAGCAGAGGTGGTGGCAGGGGCGGCGGCAGGGGCGGCGGCGGCAGGGGCAGCAGTGGTGCGTGGCCTTGATGGCAAGATGATGGTGGTGCCTGTCGCCCTTCTCTCTGTTCCTTGGGCAGGGGCGGCAGGGGCGGCAGGGGCGGCAGGGGCAGCAGGGCCGGCAGGGACACCAGGGCCAGCAGTCGCTTTCCCAGTCGCTTTCCCTCTCCCTTTCCCCTTCCCCTTCCCTGTTCCTTGGGCAGGGGCGGCAGGGGCGGCAGGGGCGGCAGGGGCAGCAGGGGCGGCAGGGGCGGCAGGGGCAGCAGGGCCGGCAGGGACACCAGGGCCAGCAGTCGCTTTCCCAGTCGCTTTCCCTCTCCCTTTCCCCTTCCCCTTCCCTGTTCCTTGGGCAGGGGCGGCAGGGGCGGCAGGGGCAGCAGGGGCGGCAGGGGCGGCAGGGGCAGCAGGGGCGGCAGGGGCAGCCGGGCCAGGGGCGGCTGGTGGTGTTGGTGGTGGTAGGGGCACTGTGGCTGGCGTACGGGTTCTTTTCCCTACGCCCGTGCCTTTCATTTTTCCTGCCCCCGCAGGTAATGCAGCCCTAGGGCGGCCTCCTGCGTCGCTGGTACCGGTGGCAGGGGTGGCAGGGGTGGCAGTGGTGGCAGTGGTGGTGGTAGTGGTTGTTGCAGTGGCCTGGGTCGTGGTGGCAGTGTCCCGAAAGACCAATGACCTCTGTGCCATTGCCCTGCTTGCACGTGTTTTACGTGCTTTTGGTGCTGGTGATTCGTCCTCTGAGCTGTAGGGCGTGTCGTACTGGTAGCTAGGGTCTTTGGCAGCCACCCTCTGCCTTCCACGGCGGCTAACACCACCAGAAGGAGGGCTGGTTGTGTCATCAGGGAGCGAGCGTGAGGGACGTGTAGGCTCCATGACTAGTGCGTGGTTACTGGCGCGGTGGTGCTTGCACGAGTGCGGGGCGAGCGTTTGGCGGGGTGGTATCGAGAGTTGACATGTAGTACTATACCCACACCAATTTTCAGCCGCCTGGCTATAAACGCGCGGTTTTGGTACGTGTTCAAAGTCTCTGCTCTTAAGAGTCTACCCGCAGTGCGCCGGGGGAACTCTTAAGAGTCTCCCCGCAGCTCCCGGGTTAAGCATCTAAAAGAGAATAACTTGATAACCAATAAGCAGTATGGGTTTATGGCCGGACATTTGACGGTAATTCAACTGATCAAGGTGTTTGACAAGTGGACCCAGGCTATGGAGTAAGGTGGTGCTGTTGATGTAGCCTACTGTGATTTTATGAAGGCCTTCGATAAGGTTCCGCATCGACGTCTGTTGGAGAAACTCAGGGGCTACAACATCAGAGGTACGGTAACCTTCTGGAATGGATCACAGCATTTCTCAGCAGAAGGAAGCAACGGGTTATTGTCAATGGTGAGGAATCGGAGTGGAGAGAAGTGATTAGTGGAGTCCCACAAGGATCTGTGCTAGGGCCATTGTTGTTCGTGATATATATTAATGACTTACCGGACTCAGTATTGAACAGCGAGATATCTTTATATGCGGACGATACCAAAATGTTTGAGAAGATTAGTGAAAGAGAAGACTCTTAACACCTTACGAGCGGCCTATGCGGTTTATTTATGTGTACCGCACAGCGGGGTGTTTTTAGCCAAAATAGGGCTGTTTACGTGATCATTTTCATGCCTAAATAAGACCCAGAACGTAAAACAAGTACCTATCCCTGAAAGGGCATAAACAGAGCTTTCGAATGACACCATAACGATCCTTGTATGGTGGATAGTTTTCTTGCAATGACCGTGCAACGCGAGTGCAAAAAGCAGGTAATTCGGTACTTTCAGTACATAATTGAGTATGTAGCGAGTGAGAGAGGGAGGAGGGAGCTGAGATTTGTGTCAGTAGGTTCGCCGCGGTGGTCTGGAGCAGTCATACGCTCGCTAGTCTCCTGCCACCACTTGTCTCTCTCTCTCAGCCACATTACGTGCTGAAATTGCCACTTGAGTTATGTCGAGCGCCGCCACATAGTCCAGCTTTATTTAACTCGACTTATGTTGCTCGCCGCTAAATAAGGGTTAAAGACTACAGGAGGACCTTGCCAGAATGAATGATTGGTCAGAAGAGTGGTTATTGAAATTCCATCCAGGGAAGTGTAATTATATGAGAATCGGAAAATCAAATGTAGAAAACTTTAGGTATAATATGAATAAGGAATTAAATAATGTGGAGATGGAAAAGGACCTGGGAATCCTGATAGACAGCGAGCTGAAGTTCAAGGATCATATGGCAGACAAGATAAATAAGAGTAACAGGATAGTAGGATTAATCAGGAGAACCTTCACAGCATTGGATGAGACAATTTTCAAGGCACTATTTGTGGCACTCGTCCGTCCACACCTCGAATATGCAAACCAGGCATGGTGCCCATTCAGGAAGCAGGACATCGAGGCAGTGGAGGCGGTGCAGAGGCAGTGGAGGCGGTGCAGAGCTACCAAGTTGGTGCCAACCTTGAGGGACTTGCCATACCCGGAACGACTGAAGAAGTTAGACCTTCCAACTCTAGCTTACAGAAGATCAAGAAGGGATATGATAAAAATGTTCAAGGTGGTAAGAGGGATATATGATGAGGCAGTATGCGAGGGACTCCTGATTGGGTTAACTGACTCGGTAACAAGAGGTCACAGCTACAGGCTATACAAACAACGGCCAAGACTGGATTTTTTTTTTTCTATGTGATTGAGGGAGGCAAAAGGCAGAACTGCCTATAGCGAGTGCCTCCCCCATAGTTGAAAGAGTGACAGGGCCAAAATCAAGGGACGTTCGAGCCAAAATGCCTGGACACACGGAGTTTGAAGCAATTTAAGTCATAGGAAGAGGGAAAGACTGATTCTGGGAGAGAGTTCCAGAGCTCAGCTGTTGAGTAGAAGAAAGTTTGAGAGTAACGTTTCACTCTCGGGTTGGAGAGTTGCACAGAGTAGGGGTGGGATTGAGTTGCAAGACGGGTACCACGTGCCCTACGTAAAGGAGGTGGTATACACTGGGAAAGCTCTGAGGAACACTGATTATTATAGTAGCGATAGAATAGCGAGAGAGATGCAACATTGCGGCGAAGAGAGAGAGATTGCAGAGAGTTGGTGAGTGGACGGGAGTTAACCCTTGTCTAGCGGGGTGTTTTGGGCTCATTTGGGCATATTCAGGCCCTCCTGCATGATAAATCAAGCATCTGCATGAAAAAAAAAAATATTTAGCAAAAAACTAGGTACTAAAAGCTTCAAAATGAGACCAGAACGAGCTACGTAGCACTCGTGGTTCTCTTGCAGTGGTGCCACGAACATGGAAGTTTAGCATATACCTGTATAGGTATATTTTTCCCAGTTATGCTCACTACTGGCTACACTGCCGGCCTCTCGAGAACACAGGGAACATGAGTTAATGGGCGGCGGTAAGCCCTGGGAGTCGGCTGTCTCGCCCGCTGCTCTCCCGGCCATTTGCACTCGATTTTAACCCTTTAAAAGCCTTAATAATGCTCCTATCTTGCTGCAAATTGGTGCACGACTTAAGTCGAGCGCCGCTCTTTAAGGTTTAATGATACGAAAGGCCTTCCTTTCAACTTTGTCTAGGAGAGCGGCGTGAGAGGAACCTCCCCACACATGTGAACAATACTCAATACAAGGACGCACTATGCCCCTGTACAGAGCAAGAAGCTGTGCAGGGGAAAAGAACCCCCTAAGGTGGTTGAGCACACCCAGCTTCTGGGAGGCTGCCTTAGCAAGACTGGTAATATGGCCCTTCCAACTGAGAGCAAAAGAAAGAGACACCAAGAATATACAGAGAAGATGAAGGATTAATTTTTGTATTGTTGAAGAATAAGGGATAGTCCGCTGGGAGTTCCTTACGGGTAGATAGATGGAGAAATTGGGTTTTGGAAGCATTAAAGGTAACAAGGTTTTTGCCCCAATTGGAGATAGTATTTAGATCAAAATTTAAGAGTTCTATGTCTTCATTATGTTTGTCGTTGAGGGATTGCTGGCTGGGGCATTCTGAAAAACTAATGGAGTAGTGTAAGGTTGAGTCGTCTGCATATGAATGGATGGGAATTGAGGTACAGTTGAGGAGATCATTTATAAAAATTAGAAAGAGAATAGGAGATAGGACAGAGCCCTGAGGAACACCGGAGTTTATAGGGTGAGGAAGTGAACGATGGCCGTCCACAACCGCGGCTATGGAACGGCCGGAAAGGAAATTAGAGACAAAGGCACAGATGGAGGGATAGAAACCGAAGGAGGGTAGTTTAGAAATTAAAGATTTGTGCCAGACTCTATCGAAGGCTTTCGATATGTCTAGTGCAGTAGAAAAAGTCTCACCGAAGTCCCGAAAGGAGGATGACCAAGAGTTAGTAAGATACAGTATGAAAGAAGATCACCAGTAGAGCGACCCTTAACCCTTCCTACCCGGCCTGTCTTACCTAAGGACGGTCGCCCGTACCCGGGCGAAATGGCTGAAAAACGTCTAGGTCTAGGCTACCGTATTTATGTTTATTTTCACTGCTAGAACTTTCCCACTCATCTATAATCGTAGTGCGGTTTTCAATCTGTATTTTGGCGTTGAGTAGAGCTCTGTAAGTCAACTGGTTCAGTTGTGATGACGATTTCAGTGGAGCAAATATTGCAGAGATGTTGCCAATATGGGGGCTTTTCAGACACTAATTTCGTCTGACGTCAGAACAATAACATTGAAGAGTCTTCTCCTTCTTGTTTTCGGAGGTGCGGTGACGCAACGCTTGGGTTTGTTGACATACGTCGTACGCACGGCGTTCAGACCAAGCTTAATTAGGCTATTAAGCTGCCTTCTTAGGTAAGGACGGCCGGGTAGCGGCCCTTCTGCAGAGCTGTCCTTACCTAAGGTAGCCCGGGTAGGAAGGGTTAAGGAAGCCATACTGGCGATCTGAGAGCAGATTATGAGAAGAGAAATGCTTAAGAAATTTGGAAGCAAGAATAGTTTCAAAAACTTTAGAAAGACAAAAGATGAGAGCAATTGGACGATAGTTGGAGGGTTGAGAGCGGTCACCCTTCTTTGGGACAGGTTGAATGTGAGCAAACTTCCAGCATGAAGGGAAGACGTTAGAGGATAGACAGAGACGAAAGAGTTTGCCTAGGCAGGGAGTCAGCACGGAAGCACAGTTTTTGAGAACAACAGGAGGAACACCGTCCGGACCGTACGCCTTATTAGTATTAAGCCCAGAGAGGGTAGAAAGTACATCTTTAGAAGAGATTAGGATATTAGGCATAAGTAAGAGAGAGGAGGGTGGAGAGGGAGGAATAGCACCGGAATCATCAAGGTGGAGTTTCTAGCAAAAGTTTGAGCGAAGAGTTTAGCTTTGTCAGAGGAAGAAGTGATGGTTGTGCCATCAGAGTGGGAAAGGGGAGGGAAAGACGAGGAAGAGAAATTGTTGGAGAGGTTTTTGGCTAGATGCCAGAAAGCTTGGGAAGAGTTAGAGTCGGATAGTTCAGTGCATTTATTATTGATGAAAGAGTGTTTGGCAAGTCGAAGAACAGATTTGGCTTGATTCCGGGCAGAAACATAGGAAGAATGAGAGTCTTGAGTTTTAAGGCGTCGGTACCATTTGAATGCTTCCTCCTTATTGCGGACAGCAGTAGAACAGGTGTGAGTAAACCAAGATTTTTAGCATTAGTCTGAGAGAAAGAGAATGGAATGTATGCTTCCATGCCCGATAGGATTACCTCGGTAATGCATTCAGCACTCCGAGGGTCCCCGGCCACGGAAGCAGAAATCATTCCATGGGAAATCAAAGAAGTACTGCCAAAGTGCCACAAGCGCCGCCAGCTAGGAGGATCGGGTGGCCGTACTGGAGAGATAGGACAGTGGACAGAGATAAATTTATGGTCGGAGGAGCCCAAAGGAGAGAAAAGATCAACAGTATAAGAAGAAGGGTTTGAAGTTAGAAACAAGTCAAGAATGTTGGGCGGATCTCCGATGCGATCCGGGACCCGTGGGTTGCTGAACTAACTGCTCTTGGTCATTTATGATAGAAAAGACGTAGGCTTGTTCACCAGGTGGGTCAGTAGTGTGAGAGGAGAGCCATTGGCGGTGGTGAACGTTTAAATCTCCTAAGATGGAGATTTCTGAGAAAGGAGAAATAGATAGAATGTGTTCCACTGTTAGAGTTTAGATAGTCAAAGAATTTGGAAAAGTTGGTAGAGTTAGGGGAAAGATAGACAGCACAGAAATATTTAGTAAGAGAATGACAGGAAACTTTGAGCCATAAAGTTGAGAATTCAGAGGAGTCGAAATCGGGAACACGAGAGCAAGTGAGTTTGTTGTGCACATACAGTATGCACAACATCTGCCTTTGGCTTTGAAACTAGGATAGAGAAAGTAGGAGGATACAGAGAAGAGGCTGATGGATGTTGCTACAGACACCTGAGTTTTGGTGAGGAAGAGAAGATCAGGTTTGTAGGAGGAGAGATGGTGTTCAGGAAGTACTCGTTGTGTCATCGGATTGTAGACAAGTGGAACAATCTCCCCGAGTTGGTTGTGAATGCTAGGACAGTGATGGATTTTGAAAAGAAATTAGACGAAGCCTGGAAGAATAAAAAACATAAATTTAATTATGCGGAACCAATAGGCTACCGGTAGACAATATAATACTGCCCACCCGACCATAAGACCTAGAGACAGTAGTGATCCAGAGCTGGAGACACAGGCTTGATAACCTCTTCCAGGAGTCTTCTGCGAGTATCTATGAGTAAGATTGCTGGTTGGGCAAGGCCTTTCCAAAAAGTTTGGTTATACTGATGATTTGGACCGACAGTTAGCCCATCGATCTTCATAGGCCTAATAGGTCTGGTAGACCATTATAAATCATTGTTATATAGGTCATTAACCCGGCAACAGCGAGGGGGGGGTATTGAACTAGCTGCCCATGGGCGAGCATATTGGCTCCATTCAGGCCTATAATCGTCATTTTACGATAAATATCGTTATTACTTATTCATATGAGCCTATCTTACCTTCACTATGAAGATAGTAACCTGTAACAACAATAAAACAAGTGAAAATATAATTTTTCTGGTCAAAATCACGAATATAGATGGACCAGCCCATTCATGAATTATGGAGAAAATTGAGGCAACCCCTCCCTCCACGAGGCCTCAAGCCTGACTGAGCCTACTCATACACACACTCGCTTATATAACCCACTCGCTAGGCACGTAAGCACATCCTCCATACATTTTGCTAATGTTAGCACAAAAATATACCAACGAATTAGGGAATAACAGGGAAAATAGGTGATAATTGAAGGATGAGGGGAAAAGGGGGAAGAAGGGGATGTGGAGGAGTGATATGAGGTATAGGGAAAAACAAAATTTGTTTTAGTGCTACTGGGGCCGTTTAAATGGGTTTTTTAGGCCTCCCTCTTAAGAGCTTTGCCGCCGTCGCCCAGTAAAACCTCTTATGAGCTTTGCCGCCATTTACGGGTTAAGAGCTGAAATGTATTATAAGGGTGAAAAATAATAAAACGCTAAAATACGCACCACAGCTAGCAGTGCAATCTTAATGGGTGATGGCAAAGTAACAAAGATTAAGATTTGTTTGCATAGGTTTAAATATCTGGAAATTAATGGGTAGCCTAATAAATACGATGATATCTTATTTTAACTTACGTCTGCCACCGCACTCATGTTATTGTTGTGAAACTCTCGGCCCTCTCACTGCCACTCGTTGCCGGAGTAAGGGACTAGGGGATGTCCCGTAATACTGTGTTTTTTGCACTGTTACCCAACCAGCGAGAGTGTGGGGGCGGCAGCCCCCACCCATAATACTAGGATAGGTTAGGTAAGGTTGTTAGGTTATGCTAATGTCTTTTTTTACGCTTTTAACCCCTCATTTTTCCTGAACTTCGTAGCCCTCCCCACTAGTAGGGCGGCCCGTAGGGGGCATGTTTTTAGATTGTTGGATAATGGGTAAATAGCCTACTCATTTCAGCTCCTCTTCAGAAGTTCAGTAAAAAACATAACTAGCCTAGGCCTGTATCTGAAGGAAAAATTAGGCTAAAAAAAAAAAAAAAAAAAAACATAGCCTAGGCCAACTGAAATCGCTGTCGGTCCAAAAAGTCAGATTTACCAATTAGAAGTCAATTACATAGCCTAGGCCTAGGCCACGATAAAACAAAACAAAATCTGAAGTTAGGCTAGGCCTAATTACATAAACTTTATATTGTCCAAATGAAGTTAGGATAAATGTTTACCTATGGTCCCGTTAAAATATCCTCAAGTAACCTATTAAAAACTGTTCAGGGGACTGGTTAGAACTTGTAGGATGTTTAATTGAATGTCGGAAATCAGTCCACAGTTCCTTCACATTTACCAATTCTTTCACCCAACCCGATCTTATAAATTCAAAAATAAACACTGCAATTTCTCTGAACCAGGACCTTTCTAGAATTAATGGATGGGGACAAAAGAATCTAGTTTCCTTTAATGCAGAGAAAACCAAGTACATTCAATTTTCTAACCGACAGAATCTCACTGACTCCTATATATTTTTTAATGATGTAAATATTCCCACTTCCCCTAGTATTGACATTCTCGGTGTAACATTAACTACTAACTTGAGCTGGACACATTATGTTAGAAGCATTGCTAAGAATGCCTCTAAAAAACTGGGACTCCTGTACAGAGTTCGAGAATTCTTCACTGACGAGCAGTTGGCCGTGATATATAAAAGTCATGTGCGTTCTCAGATGGAGTACTGTTCACCTCTGTGGGGTGGAAGTGGAGTGGTTGCATTGAGGCAGTTGGACAAAATTCAAAATAAAGCTATTAGATTAATCAATAACCCTGCAATCACACAGGACCTTCCTACATTATCCATACGAAGAAACGTTGCATCCCTTGCATTATTCTACAGATATTTTCACAGCAATTGTTCCGAGGAACTTGCTTCAATTGTTCCGCCTCTCCACATCTTTCCCCGTAGAACTAGGGCAGCTGAGAGCGCCCATGAATTTACACTTTCTCCTCCACAATGCAGAACTTCTGCTTATCAGAATTCATGGTCAATATTTACGAGTCACACCACAGCTGGAATCTCATTTCTAAGGGTAGTTTTGGGTTCCTATCATTCTATGCTTCATTGCTATATACTTTTTATCCACCGGAAAATATTTTTTTTTTAGGCTAGGCCTAGGCCTATATATTTTTTTTTTTTTGTTTTTTTTTTTTTTTAAAGCATTAACCTAACCTAAAAACCTAACCTAACCTAAATGTATTTGGGGGCTATTAGGTTAGGTTAGGTTAGGTTTTTTGGTTAGGTTAATGCTAGGCCTATAAAAAAACAAAACAAAAACAAGAAAAAAAAAATAGACCTATTTTCCGGTGGATAAAAAGTATATAGCAATGAAGCATAGAATGATAGGAACCCAAAACTACCGTTAAAAATGAGATCCCAGCTGTGGTGTGACTCGTAAATATTGACCGAATTCATTTATCCCCAGAGCTACTACTGTTTGGAATTCACTTCCCTCGAATTGCTTTCCACAAACTTACAATCTACAAATGTTTAAATCCAGTTGTTACAAACATTTTATGAATGGAGGATGCCTTTAGGCACATGGACCTTTTTGTTTTATCTGTGTTTTTCCTTCCTCCGTTCATTGTCTCTTAAAAAAAAAAAAAAAAAATTACTGAGAAATAACAGTCTTAAAATGAGCTATGGGTCACCCAGGGTCGGGACCCTGCCCTCTCTTTCCCAGGTAATGTTATGTTATGTTATGTTATATTATATTATATTAGGGTTAGGTTAGGAACCGTTAGGTTAGGTTAGGTTAGGTTAATCTAATCTAATATAATATTTGTACATTTTGGGCAGTGGGCGGGGCCGCGCGTATGTGGCGGCGTACAGAGTCTACAGACCCTCCCGTAAAACATAGCGCATTTTAAGACTTTTATTTCTCAGTAAATAGCCTACTGATTTCCGACCTTCAATTAAACATCCTACAGATATTTTAACAGGACCATAGGTACATTTTTACTGCTATATTTTTACATTTTACATTCATAAATAGCCTAGTCCACTACTGTAATATACTAGGTTAGGTTAGGTTAAAGATATTGTTCAATGTTTCTTAGTGACTCGCGCTACAAAACAATGCTATCTAGCCTATCATCTAGATGGAAATGTTTTAAGTACAGTATCTTCACACAAAGACCTAGGGGTTACCATAGACACTAAATTAAGATTCCATTCACACATTCGAGAAACTGTGGCTAAAGCTGGAGGAGTAGCTACAAACCTACTAAAATCTACCATATGCCGGTCACCTTCCTTTATGATCTCCCTCCTCATCTCCGACATCAGACCCTTGCTTGACTTTGCTTCTCCTGTTTGGAATACTGGATTTCAAGGCGATCTTAATCTTCTAGTCTGTTCAACGTCGATGGTCGAAACAAGTAACCAACCACTCAAGTCTCACTTATCATGATCGTCTCTCTACCTTAAACCTGTTTTCAATTAAAGGCAGATTGTTGAGGACCGACCTTATTCAGTTAGAAAATATTCCATAATCTCTCGCCCATTATACCCCATAACCTGTTCACTATGTCACCCCACCAAGGAGTAAGAGGTCATAAATACAAGATCTTTGTTCCCCACACAGAAACCGAAGCAAGAAAAAGGTTTTTCTCCTGTCGTATAATCCATCAGTGGAACTCCCTACCAGCTGAAATAGTTAATTCCCCCTCCCTTGCTCAATTCAAATCTAAATTGACCCAACACCTCCACAACTCACTTTTCAACCCATAAAATCCCCCTTCCCAGTTTTTAGCAACATCTCAACCCCTGATAAACTACTCCATCATATTATTGGTCCGACACACACTACCAGTCACCCCATTGTCAAGCATCCCCAGTACATTCAAATGTTGCATCTGACTGGCGTGTCGGTAATGTTGTTGTTGTTGTTGTTCCCCAGGCTGTCTGGCCGAACAGCCCCAAGGTCTCGAGCAAGGCCAAGGCCATAAATGAGCGCCCCCACAAAATCCTCCCTGCTTACCACTAACAAAGCCCGGGTGACCGAAGCCACTCCAAGGCAGGGAGCTGAGGAGGGTGCGGAAATGCCCGGGAAACCAAAGCCCCACCCAAGGCCCCGTGCCCCTCAGCAATTATGAAGGGAAAGCGGAAAAACTAAATAAGATGGTCACCAATTTTCCCATGGATTTTTTTATTTTTCCCTGTTAGTTTTCATCAATATATAGTGTTTGGAAATAATTGCAACCCTCGGCGAAACCGTTTTCCCCATTATACAACGATCTTAAGACACGCCGCCCGATAGTGGGGAGGGCTATGAAGTACCGTACAGGGAAAATGAGGGGTTAAATGCGTAAAACGGCGATTAAAACGTATTTTAGCAAAACTTGTCTCGGGTTTTAAGGTATTTCTAAGGCCTAAAACCCAATATTTCGAAAACCCGAGCCAAGTTTTGGCCAAAGCTGGCTCGGATTTTGAGAGTTTGTAGACAACAAAATGACAGTAACCTCATTTAGAAATTTGGCTCAGGTTTCCCGAAATTGCAAAGGCATAAAACCCGAATTTTGGAAAACCCGAGCAAAGTTTTGGCAAAACTTGGCTCGGATTTTGCGACTTTTAAGAGTAAACAAATTACAGTAACCTAATTTAGAATTTTGGCTCATGTTTCCCTAAATTGCAAACCCCAAAAAGCATAATTTTGGAAAACACGAGCCAATTTTTGGCAAAACTTGGATCGTATTTTGAGAATCGAAAAAGACTAACTAAATGTCGGAAATCGGCTCATGATTTCCCTAATTGCAAAGCCATATAACCAGATTTATCGAAAACTTAGCACTTATTTAAATCATAAATATCCAGTAACATAGACCTAGTACATTGGATACAAGCCTAATCCACACCTAACGCCTACAATGTGTCCGTAGTACCTAGTAGGCCTACGTGGGATACAACATGGTGGTTGGGCCGGCGCCCATTTAGTAGCCTACCGGTATTCGGCCATATCTGTAAATAAGAATGCGAGTCACTTCGAGCGGATGCACAATCCAACCTAATTAACTTAACCTAACCTAACCTAACCTAACCTAACCTAACCTAACCTAACCTAACCTAACTTAACTTAACTTAACTTAACCTAACCTAACCTAAATGCGCCTCCGCTCGAATATGAATTCGCTCGAAGTGTCCAGATACCGTAAATACTACCGCAACTACGAATCTTGTTTCTGAAACCTAGTATATTAACCTAACCAAACAACCCAACCTATCGACAGAGATGGGCAGGTGGAGTGGACTAAAAATCTGATGGACAGACCTTGGGACACAGGTGAAAATGGCGTGTGTACGAATCGGTGCCGTCTATAGGAAGGTATTGACAACCATGTTTCGACAAAATTCCATTTTAGTACCATATATTTTTATTAGGTTTTGCCGAGGCTTAAAACACATTTTCATATTAGGCTATGTTTAGAGCATATAAAATCCATATTTGTTTTCAAATATTGCAAAATAATTGGTGACCAACTTATTTAGTTATACTGGGAAAGCTGAGGGGCAAGGGAAAAATGTGACACTTTGGCTCCCAATCTGCCAACTTCTAGGTTGGCAGTAGGGAGGTCAATCCACGGAAAAGACGCCGCCACCCGAGATCTAGAACTTCTAGAAGACATATAGGCTAAGTAAAAGGAACAGTCAGAGTAAGCTATGGGTATGGCAGAGATCGCTCAGTTCTCACTCGGATAGACCAGCCCATCACCACGTCGGTAATTGTTTAGTGTATAGCCTCCTCCTAAAGAAAATGGATGTTTGAGCACAGACTAAACCAAAAGTTCACTACTGTATTTACATAGCTGGTCATTAACCTAACCTAACCTAACCTAAGCTAACCTGGGCATCCTGGGGGCTACCGCCCCCAGACCCCCGCTGGTCTTGGGTTGAAAAGTGATAAAAAACACATATCTCTTACCTCATTATTCAAAGTTTTGTATTTGGTTTAATATGCACTTCCCAGGTCATTTTAACAGTTCTATTGCTTCTATATATCATATAATACACCATAGAATACGTGTTTACTAACTAGAAAAAGAGGCCTTCGATTAAACAATTACGGACTGAAGTTATACTGGACTTACTGAAGGTACAGTATTCTTATTGTTCTTCGTGGTGATTGAGGTTTATCTGGAGTCTTGAGAATGTTGCGACTCTCATTCGATCGATCAGGTCAGGTGAACCGTGAAGGTATTGAGGGATAGGCCTAGGCCTAAGCCTTTACAACTAGGCTAGCAAGCTGGGTATTATATTTATGTTACCGTACTGTAATAATATGGACCCCAGTATGGTCCCCTCTGTACTGTCACTACTTCTTCTTATTATTATTGTTTAAATGTGCAGTTTGCTTGGAGGGTTGTGGTGTCTCCAGATTACTGCACAGGCATTTTAGGAGGGGTGAAAAGAACAATTGTTAGTATAATAGGGGTTAGGAGAGATAGTAAAGGTGGATTTTATACTACTGTACTGTATATGGGGGGGTAAGTTTGTCGTTGTCTTTTGAGGTCAGGGTGATTTAAGTCTAGGTGAGGGTGAGGTCAGAGATGATGCACTCCTTCCACCTAACAACAGTCATACCCTACACCACAACCGACCGGACAAACATCCTCAGAGAAGACGTCCTCCAAGACTTCAAGGAAGAGTGGAAAATAACCATAGCTGGCACACAATACAGTAACATCAAGTCAGAGTGGTCAGTGTGGAAACACTCCATCTACAAGAACAAAGCCTTAAACACCGCGGCTCTCCGCCTCAGAACAGGACACACCAGACTGGGAGGGCATATGTACAGGATGGGACTGCAAGCAAATGAAAATTGCCCGTACTGCCTCACACCTGAGACAGTGGAGCATTATCTACTCCACTGCCACAGACATTACGGTGCCCGCGTCCCCGCACCCACCTCAGAAGTGTAGTAACCCAACAAGGAGGAACATTCAACATCAAGCATATCCTAGGTGGAGGAGACCTACCACAGCACAGTAAACATGTCATCGCATCAGCCCTAGGAACCTACATCAGAACAACAAACAAAATCACAAGCATATAAAATTACCATCCAACTGAATCTGTACTATACCACCACTGATCATCATCATCATCATCTCTGACCTCACCCTCACCTTGACTTGAATCACACAGTACACATAGAGCAGTACTGTACTGTACTACAACTGATCATCATCATCTCTGACCTCACCCAAGTTGACCCTCACCTAGACTTAAATCACCCTGACCTCAAAAGACAACGACAAACTTACCCCCCATATACAGTACAGTAGTATAAAATCCACCTTTACTATCTCTCCTAACCCCTATTATACTAACAATTGTTCTTTTCACCCCTCCTAAAACGCCTGTGCAGTAATCTGGAGACACCACAACCCTCCAAGCAAACTGCACATTTAAACAATAAGAAGAAGATGATGATCAGTTGTAGTACAGTACAGTACTGCTCTATGTGTACTGTGTGATTCAAGTCAAGGTGAGGGTGAGGTTCCTAGGGCTGATGCGATGACATGTTTACTGTGCTGTGGTAGGTCTCCTCCACCTAGGATATGCTTGATGTTGAATGTTCCTCCTTGTTGGGTTACTACACTGTCACTACTGTGTGAGTCTGAAATAAAGCATTATTATTATTATTATTATTTGTATGGCTGTATGAGCAGGCCCAATTCTTCTTCTTCTTCTTCTTCTTTTGAACCCGCCCGCAGACCGTGCAGAATATTTGTATCGCTCTGATCAGATGACCTTTGTTTTTTGTATTTTAGAGTAGAAGTTTTGTAGAGGATTTAAGAGACGTTTTTCTGAACCCCCCCCCCCCCCCCCCCCCCCCCTCACCTCCCCCCCCCCCCCCCCCCCCCTCACTCATTTCTCTTCCTCCACATTTTCTCCAATATCCTCTTCATCATCTCCATGTCTTGTGTTTCCATCTCCTGTGTTAACCCCAATAGCGCCCCCACCCCTCTATCTTCCCTCTGCTTAATCTCCTCCCACCCCCTCTCCCCAACTCTATTCCTCATGTACCTCTCCAACTCCTCTCTCTCCTCATTATATCTTGTACATTCGGTTACTATGTGTTCTACATCCTCCACTATTGGGTCCCCTCCCATTTCACATTGACTGCAGTGCGGTCCCACTCCATTCCATCTCCTTGTTCTCTCATTCGTTTCTAGCGATCCTGTTCTTGCTTTAAATAGGAGTTTCGATCCCCATCCCCCATCATAGTACAGTTCTCTAGCTGGTTTTTCCTTCTCTCTATAATATGCCAGTGTGGCTTTATTTTCTACCCCCTCCCTCCATCTTCTTCTTCTCCCCTCCTCCTTTATCCCCTTCTCTATCTCTCTGACACATCCCCTCCCATTCTCTAGTATGACCCACTCCCCTCTCTCATTTCTTTTTCTAAATTCCCCCCCCACCCGGTCCTGTTTTATATTTATCCTCCCCAATCTTTTTTGGCACTCTCTGTTCCATTTACTTTGCTCGCTCGCCCATCTGTATACCTTCCCCGGCCACCTATCTTCCTCCATCCCCTCTAGTCTCACTTTGTACTTCCCTTTCGCTTTCCCAATCCTTTCCTCAAACGTACTCCACCCCATCTCCCCTCGGATTGCTTCTTGAGCTACGTATTTATTTGCCCCCAATCCTGTCCTCCCGATTTTTTTCTGTATCGTTTCTAATTTCTTCGTTTCCGCCTCTGTTGTTTCTACCGCCTCTAAGCCGTACATTATTGCAGGTACTCCCAATCCTTTCCACAGCCCTCGCACTATTTCATAGCTATTCGCTCTTAGCCTTGTCGCGCTCCATAGTCTTCCATTCCATTGTTGCATTTGTCCCACCTTTTCACTTTTTCGCCTTCTCAAACCCTTTCTCCGTGATCGTTACCCCCAGATATTTATACTCCCTTGTCTTCTTCATTCTGTTTCCTTCCAGTGTCCATTCCTCTTCTTCTTGGAGCTCTCCATTCATTTTCATCACCTGGCTCTTTTCTTTACTAAATCTTACTTCAAGTTCCTCCCCGAATCTCGTTGCTTCCTCTAGTAGTCTCTGCAACCCTCCTCCCGTTTCTGCCATCAGAACTACGTCGTCAGCAAACAGCAGTACCCCCAGTCTTTCTTTGTTTATCTGAATCCCCTCCCCAACTCTTTTCATCCTCTGTGTCATTTCTTCCATATATAACGCAAATAATAACGGCGATAATACGCACCCCTGCCTTACCCCCCTCTTGCTTTCTACCCATCCCGTTTCTATATTTCCTAGCGCGTACTTCGCTTTTGTTCCTTGGTACATCGATGTTATGATGTTTATATACTTTTCTGGTATTCCACTCCTTGCCATTATTTTCCATAGCAGTTCCCTGTTTACTCTATCATAGGCTTTTTCTATATCCAGGAATGCACAGTAACCCATTTTTTTCTCTCTTTTCATTTTCCCCATCACTTCGCTCAGTATATAGATATTATCTGTCCCCCTCCTATCTCTTCTGAACCCATTCTGCTCATCACTTATTAGCCCGTTTCCCTCTATGGCTCTATTCATCCTTTCCTTCAATATCCCGCAGAAGAGTTTCCCTATTGTGTTTGTCACTGTCACTGGCCTGTAGCTTTTCATTTCCTTCTTACTCTTGTACCCTCCCTTGTGCAATAGTGTTACTCTCGCTTCATTCCATCTTTCTGGTACTCTCTCATTTCCCATTACCTCATTAAACATTTTCTTCAGTCTTCTTGCCATTTCTTCCCCCCCCTCTATGTACATTTCATTAGGTATCCCATCCGGGCCGGTCGCCTTAACCTTTTTTAGTGCTTTGATCCCTCTCCTTACTTCTTCTATTGTGAGCTCCCTTTCCATTTCCATCTTATCCTGTTCTGGTAGCCTTCTCTCTCTCATTTCCAAGTTCCATTCCCTCTCCTCCCCTTGTTCATTTACTCCCCCTATTTCCTCCCAGTATCGCTTTATTTCAATCTTTATTTCTTCTTCTGTCTTTATTATTCTATCTCCCACTATTAGTTCCACGCTTTCTTCCTCTCTACCGGTCTCACCTCTTAACATCCTATACCACTCCTTTTGGCCCTCTTTCCCCTTGCTTCTGATCTTTTCTACTTCTTCTTTCTCGTGTTTTATCATTGCCTCTTGTATTAGTATTTTTACCTTCTTCCTTTTCTCCTCGTATACCTGTACCGCTTGTTTTTCTTCTCGTTCCCTCTCTCCGCCTTCCCTCCTATTTCTCTCTATCATCCTTCTCCTTTCTCTGTTCGCATCCCTTCTTTCACTTCTTGCTTGTTTTATTTCCCCATTCCACCATGGTTTTTGTTTTCTTTTTCCTGTCCATCTTCTTATTCTTCCTATACTCCTTTCTGCCGCTCTATTTATGTCCATCATCAACTCTCCATCCATTTCCTCTACGCTCCCCTCTCTTCTTTCCCCTATTTCTTCCATGTAACCTCTGTACTCTACCCATCTTTCACTTTTTAGATTCCATTTATTAATCCTCCATCTCGTGTTTCCTTTGCTTTTCCATTCCTTTGTGTAGTTTATCACCATGAGTCTGTGGTCGCTTTGTATCCCTACTTCATTTTCTTCATCAATCCACATGTTTTGGATCTCTTCCCTTGCTCTTCCATTCGCTAGTATGAAGTCTATCGCCGATCTTTGTCCTTCTCCGTGTCTTATCCATGTCGCCTTCCCCTCTCCCATTGTTTGGTTCAGTATTTCCATGTCATTTTCTTCCGCAAATTGGATCAAGGCTTCTCCATTTCCATTTATCCTCTCCCCTAGTATCCCTATATGTGCATTCATGTCTCCCATTATAATTATCTCCTCTTCCTCCCTACCCCTTATCATTTCCTGTATTCCTTGGTACTTGATTCTGTTTTCTTCCCGTTCCCTTCTCCCCCCTTCCACCGTGAAGTACCCTATTATTGCTGTTATTTTTTCTTCCCTTCCATTATTCATCCTCGCTAGTGTCACTCCCATTATATCCTCCATTTCCTTTGATTCTCCACCCTTTAGTTTCTCTATTTTCCATTTTGAGTTGTTCCTAATCATTAACCCTACCCCTCCCCCTTTCTTTTCTGATTTCTCCCTCCCTCTCCCAATGAGCGTATATTTATCCCCTTCCCATTTTGTCTCTCCCCTAAGGTGTGTTTCTGTTATTCCTATCATTTCCATTTCCCACTCACTCCATACCTCTTCAATGTCTTGTATTTTCCCTCTATTTATCCCATTTATGTTTACACATCCTATTTTTATTCCTCGGTATACGTTATCCCCCTCCCCCCGCTCTTTCCCTTTGTTCTTCTTCCCTTTTTTTCCCTTGTTCTTCTGCTTTCTCTTCCTTTCTCTTATTTCTCTTTCTTCCCCTCCTCCTCCTTCTTTCTCTCCCACCGTTCTTTCTCCCATGTCTAAGTTTCCCTCTACTTCCTTTTCAATCTTCTTCTCATTTCCCTCTCGCTTTTCTTTCTTTCTCTTTTCTTTTTTCTCATCCTCCCTTTCTCCTCCCGCTTCCTCTCTTCTCCCCTTCCTTCACCTTTCTGTGTTCTTTAGCCACTCTTTCCTCTGCTCCTCACTTTCTTCTATTGCTCTCCTAATCTTTCCCCCTACAGTCCATTTCCCCTTTTCAGACAGGTGTATTCCATCCCTCGCAAAATCTCCTGGGCTCAGCTTGTAGTCTGGGTCGATGTAACCTACTCCTGCTTCATCCCTTGCCCATAGCCTTTTGTTCATTTCTCCGATATCCCTCTGTATTCTCTCATTTGACATCTTTCTCTCTTTCTCGTATTGCCCCGTTTTCCCTTCCCTTGGCCTTTCTATAATTCCCACCACCCATACCATTACCATTGGGTTGGTCTCTTTGAAGTTTTTTATTCCTTCCATTACTGCTCCTACTGTTCCTTCTGCTCCTTTCCCCTCTAGCCCATTTCCTCCCCCCTGTATCACTATAGTTCCACCTTCCCTCTTGTCCATTTCTGTATTCCTCAAACCTCGCATTATTCTTTCTATATCCGCCCCTGGGAGGCTTATCACACTTCTCCCTCTCTTTTCCTTGCCCATCAGTTCCTCCTCCATCCATCTTATCGTGCTGTCCCCTATCAGTAGTACCCGGTCCTCTCTATCATCCCTTCTCCATCCCCTTTGTTCCACCCTTCTGTCTGTTCCCCTTTCTCCTTTGTTCCTATCGTCCTGGTACTGGTTATGCATTCTCCCCTCCTTATCCCATCTTTCTCTCCCTTCACTCTGCCCACCCCATTCTTCCCTTTCCTCTTTTTCTCCCCTGTAACTCTCTGCCCTTCCCTCATTTCTTTCGCTTCCCCTCTGTTTCTTCTCATCCCTTTCACACCCATATCCCTTCTCCACTTGTCTGCCTCCTTCATCCCCTCCACCCTTATATGCCTTCCCTTCCCTTCTATTCTCCTCTCCACCCCCTTGAGCTTCCCCTGGTCGGGTCTTCTCTGCCCTTGCACTCCCCCGTTCAATCCTTTTTCCCACTTGGTCATTTAGTTCTTTGACTTGATCCCTTAACTCTTCCCTCTCCGCCATCATGCTAACTCTCTCAGTTTCCCATTCCTTTTCCATCTCCCTATGGCCATCTCTCTCCATTTTCCATGCCTTCTCCATTTCCTCTACCCTTTTCCTCCATCTCTTTTCCTCCTTTGCTGCTGCGATTTCCCCTTGTCCTATGCCCTGTTTTAGGCCCCATACCCTCTCTTCATTTTCCTTTCTCTGCATGTTTAGTTTCTCCTTCATTTTCTCCATTTCCTCGCTTATTCTTTCTGTCTTCTTTCCACCTCTTTTCTATTTCCTCCCTCCCATTTCGTTCCCTTTCCAGGTTTTTCTCCCCTATTTCCTTTATTTCCTTCATACATTTCAAACATATTAACGTGCACTTTTTTGCTTGCGCTTCCGTTAGGTTTTCCGCTTCCAGCTTTTCCTGCGG
Source organism: Paralithodes platypus (assembly GCA_032716605.1). Classification (NCBI taxonomy): domain Eukaryota; kingdom Metazoa; phylum Arthropoda; class Malacostraca; order Decapoda; family Lithodidae; genus Paralithodes; species Paralithodes platypus. Next base: position 54,263,838 of record CM064508.1, on the reverse strand, counting down.
CAGCCATCTGTTACAGCTGCCTCCACATAACGCCATTAACCTCCCCCTTTTCCCCTCCTTTTTTTCCTTCTCTTCTTCCTCCTCTATCTCCCCCCTAACTACCCTCTCTCCCTTGCCCCCCTTGCCATCTCTCTTCTTTCCTATTTCCCTTTCTTTCCATTTTTCATCCTCTTCATCCGCGAATGTTATTTTCTTTACCGTTCTTCCACTTCTCCTGACCTGTTTACTTTTCTCATTGTTCATCCCTTCTTCATTTCCTGCCGCCCCACATTCCATTACTGCTCCCTCCTCGCTCCTTCCTCTCTTTTTCTGTTTATTGTCTTTATCCCCCTCTGTTCTTTCCGCCTCCCTTTCGTCCCCTTCCCCCTCCCCCTTCTCCTTTATTTTCTCTCCTCCTGTTCCTCCTTGCTTCCCCCTCCCCACTCCGTTGTTCTGTTCACCCCCCGCCCCATCCCCTTCCTTTGTTTCCCCTCCTCTCTCTATTCTTTCCTCTTCCCTTTCCATCTCCTGCCGTTCCTTCTCAATCTCTGAATCTATCACCCCTTCCTCCATTTTTTTCTCTTTGCTCTTTCTATTCATATCTCTTCCACCCTGTTCATCCTGTTTTCCTCCCTCCCCCATTCCCTCACCCCCACCATCCCCATTTCCTATTTCCATCTCCCCCGCTATACTGAATCCCCACTTCTATTCTTTCTATCCCCTTCCCCTATATCTACACTAGATTGCATAATGCAGAGAGAAGAAAGAAAATACTTAGAGAGATAGCTGTGTAGATATTTGCCAGCACCGACTGGACCTCCCTCGTGTCGACGACGCGTTGTAAACGTTTCAGATGGCGTCCCCTGTCCCGCTCCGTCTCCCCCACGCCTTCCCACTTCTTCTTCCTGTATCTCTTCTCCCCGTAGTCCACCCCCTTTCTTCTTCACACTATCTGTTCTTTGTCCTTAATCTCACTTCCCACCACTTTTATAAGTAACCCAATTGAAATTATATGTTGCCTAGGCCAATAAACCCTGCCAGAGAGAAGTTTATCAGGGTTTTCTCTCGGCGTGTTCCCAAGTGAAATTTAAGCCAATTCTAGACGTGCTTTTCCGGTCCCGTCGCTAGATCTACCCCAAAAACTGTTTTTCCGGTCCCGTCGCAAGCCCACCTTTAGCAAGCGAGACACCAATATTCTCTTGCGACGGCAAGAGAGCTCCTTGGTCTTGGTCTTGGTGTGAGAGTCACCCTGAACGGATCAAAGGTGTGGCCTTAGGATTGGCTCTCTCTCCAGGGATGGCAAATAGATTGCCTAGGTTACCACTATGCTTCTCTTCAACCACATTCTCTCCAGGAAGCCTTTTACATTCTCAATGGTTGTGTTATTCCACTTATCTATCGTGGTTAGACCTAGCAGGAATAGCTCAATACACAGAGGGTCCCATTGCATAACTTCTATCAACCCGTTCCACTGTACCTCTCCTACTTCCTGTCTCACTGCACTGATCATAATTTCTCTTTCCCTCCCGTACTTATCACATTCTAGCAGTATGTGCTCGATGGTCTCATCCCTTCCCCCGTCGCACATTCTACAGATCCTACTACCCTCATTGTTCCACCTGTATGTCCGGTTGTTCACCTCCAGGGAATAGGGATTTAGTTCGCACCTTAAACAGCAACTCACTCCCCATACTACCATCATAGAAAAGTTCACTTCTTGGACAATTCTTTGCCATATACCGGTCTAGTGAACTCTTTTGCCTCATTCTTTCCATCCACTCGTCCCTACCCTTGTCTTGGACCCGCATGTTTATCTAATTTTTCCACTTCCCTGAGCTCCACGTTCTCATACTCTCACCCATCATTATTCCACGTATCCCATGCTCCTCTATTTTCTTATCACACATTCTATTCCACTTGCTCTCCTCCTTTGTCCATTCATACACCTTCCGTGCCCATCTGTTCTCGTCCATTCTTTCTAGTCTTACCCTAGCTGTATCTCAGCGTTCCCTTCGCTAGTCTTTCGGCGAAGGAGCTCCACCCTGCTTCTCCTCTCACGGCCTTCACTTCCGCGAGCTTGTTGGCACCCAGGGCCATTCGACCAATTTTGTTTTTGGGTCACCTCCATTTTCGCCAGGTCATTCGCCGTCCATTTCATGGTTTCTAGCCCATACATCAAACTCGGTACAGCCATTTCCTTCCATACTCCTCTTATACACTTCATACTTATTTGCTCTTGTCCTTGCTAAACTGGCCAGCCTTCCCACCCACTGATTCGCTCTTGACAACCTCGCATTCTTGGTTCTATCGCACCCTTTCTCGTCTATTATCATTCCCAGGTATTTATATTCCCTTACTCTCCTTATAGTCCTACCACCAAGCGACCAGGTTTCATCCTCGTCTTCTGCGCCTCCATTCACCACAAGCACTTGACTCTTTTCGCTACTGAAATTAACATTGAAATCCTCACCGTACTTAGTCACCACATCTAGCAGAGTTTGCAGGTCTTCTTTACTTTCGCTCATAATTACCACATCGTCGGCGTACATCAATATGTTCAGTACCCTCTCTCCCACATTGATCCCTATTCCCGTCTTCCCAACTCTCACTGCCAACTCCTCAGTATAGCCTACATCCCAAATAGCCACGGTGATAGTACACAGCCCTGTCTCACTCCTCTTTTGCTCTTCACCCATTCCGTCTCGATGTTTCCCAGACTGTATTTCCCTCTTGTGCTCTCATTCATACTCTTTATTATGGTCACAACCTTCTTGCTCATTTCCACCTTCTCCAACACCTTACTCATCTTATACCTATTTACCCTGTCATATGCTTTCTCTATGTCCAGGAACGCTATGTATCCATTCTTTCCACTTTTATTCCACTTCTCTATCACCTCCCTTATCACGAACATGTTGTCTTCACCTCTTCTGTCTTTCCTGAACCCATTTTGCTCTTCTCTCATCACCTTATTCCTCTCACATATCTCTTTTAACCTCTCGTTCATGATCCCACAAAACACCTTCCCCACTGTGTCAGTCAGACTGATTGGGCAATAGTTTTTTTTAGCTCACTCTTGCTCTTGTGCCCGCCCTTATGTAACAGGGTCACTCTACTTTCATTCCATTTGCTAGGGACTCTCTCTTCATTCCATATCTTTTTAAACAGTATATACATACCTTCTATCACTCCCTTTCCCCCTTCTCTGTAAAACTCATATGGGATATCGTCCAGCCCCGCAGCCTTTCCTGTTTTCAACCTTTTTACATACTTAGCTATCTCATCTCTCATATATTCCATTATCATCACATTGTGGTCACTCATTATGTCTATTTACGCTCCTCGTCCACCCACATATACTGTACATGTTTTCTTGCTCTCTCATTCACCAGGATATAATCAATTGCTGACTCACCCCATCTTCCACTCCAAGTTACTCTACCCTCAGCTATTGTTTGGTTCAGAATTTCCATATTGTTCTCCTCAGCGATGTCTAGTAGCAGCTGGCCATTGTTATTTGTCTCCTCGCCTAGGATACCAATATGGCCATTCATGTCTCCCATCACAATCACCTGCTCTTCCATCCTTTCGTGTATTAGTGCTTTCACCACTCCATATTTCCTATCGTTGTCTTGTCTTGCACTCGGGCCTTCCACCGTCATGTAGCACACTACTAGCAGAATCCTCTCACTCTGTAGCTCAGGTTCCACGCCATGATATCCTCGCTCATTTCCGAGTCACTAACATTTACCTCCTCCATATCAACATCCAACCCGTTTTTCACTATTATTCCCACCCCCCAACCTTTCTTTTTCCACTTACTCCGTCCTTTCCCAATCATTTTGTGCGTTTCGGTACACATTTTGTTCCTTTCCCGCAGTTGCGTCTCCGTTACCCCCACTATATCCATATTCCATTTGTTTATCTCCTTGCACATATCTTCCAGTTTTCCCACTCCCCATCCGTTTACATTTATGCATCCGAATCTTATGCCTTTTCCGACGCTGGGATTTAGTCAGTTACTGGTACTGTTTCCTGGGTTCTCGGAGTTGGGTCCTACCTCCACCCCACCACCCGGTCCCTCTTCCTCCCTGTTTACAACCCCACTTCCCTCCCCAGTGTCAGCTGCAACCTCTCTCACCCCAATCGCTCTCTCTTCCACCCTGTTTTCAACCTCCTATCCCTCCCCAGCTTTTGCCACAGCTTCACTCACACTGATCGCTCCCTCTTCCGCCCTGTGATCGTCCCCATTTCCCTCCCCAGCTTCTGCTACCCCTTCTCTCATGCGTCTATTCCGCTGCCTTTGCAGAAGCTCAGTTGCACGTACCCACTCTAGCATTCGTTTTCCATACCGGCGGTTCCCTTCCGTGTTTAGGTGAACGGTATTTTTCACAAATTTGTCTCCTGTCAGGTTGCTGTCTAGGTCCATGAAACTTACCTCAATATCTTCTGAAACATCTCACTCAACTTACTGTTTCTTCATTCTAATTTATTTCGGTATATTTGTTTATCCAAACATTATCTTATAATTTACTTGCCTATTATTAGGAAGTAGAGTAATAAGAGCCCACAGTAACGAATATCCAATTGTTCTTCTTGATATTTATATGTGCAGTTTGCTCGGAGTATTTCAGATCTCCAGATTACTGCACAGGCATAGAGTTGCTTGCTGAGGGGAAGGGAAGTTTGTTAGTTGAAAGGGATCTACAGATAGGATGTCTAAATAGTGAGTACAGGTATTGTACCCTACATAGTTTTAACCATAGGTCAAGGTCATTAAGGACTGGAAAGTGGGTAAGTAAATAGGTAAGATGAGGATTGGTTATTAAGGTCTTTTTTTTTTTTTTTTTTTCTATATTCCAACTTACTTCCTCTCGGGCATAGGCTGAGAGCCTTAACATTCACCGTTTTACAATGAACAGTGAAGCCTGTGAGGTCTTGTTCCAGTCTAGGGAGTGAGACATGTGAAGCACGTAGAGTACAACGAGCACCTGCCATCTTGCCTTCACATGAGGCACGGTGCTCACTCATGGCCCGAAACGACCCCATCTCTGAAGCCATCTCGTTCCCGTGCTTCACTGTCTCAACCCCTACACTCGGACTCTCACACTTACACACACACAACGCCACCTGTTGAGCAGATAACTCACCAGGCATTGCACCCCTATAGCATATTTTGAATATGGGAATATTCATACACTGCTATTTAATCAGGGAACAATGAGGGTATTTTATTGACGTTTCGGTGGGCTTGTGGTAATGCACTGATACTAGGTACAGCTCAAATTCCATCCCAATAATATCTTCCCATTGATACATCGGGATTTGAACCCGGGACCTTTGGATTACCAGGCCAGTGGCAAGACCACTCCACCACACCTCCCCATTGCACTTATAGGAGGTAAGTCGTTATGTCTCGTCGGGTTGAGTCAGGTTCGGGTTTTGTAGGGTTGGCAGAGGTCTAGAACAGCACAGCACAGCACAGTATAGTACAGTACAGAACAGTACAGTACAGCACAGCACCGGTATGGGTGGTACTGTACTGTATTGGTTAGGGGTGGGTATTCTGTGTGTTGGAGTTGTTTTGTCGTTGATGTTATTAGATGTCTGAGGTTTTATTTGTGGCTCTTATGTATGTTCCTAGAGCTGAGGCAATTGCATGTTTGCCTTGTTGGTCAATATCTCCTCCTCCTAGGATATGTTGTAGATTGAAGGTCCCTCCGTGTTGTGCCACTGTTCTTCTCAGGTGGGTGCGAGCGCTGTAATGTCTATGGCAATGAAGTAGATAGTGTTCCACTGTTTCTGGGGTGAGGCAGTAGGGCCAGTTCTCGTCTTCTTCTAGTCCCATTATGTGCATGTGCTCCGCTAGTCTTGTGTGTCCTGTCCGTAGGCGGAGTGTAGCTGTATTTAGAGCTTTGTTCTTGTATTTTGTGTGTTTCCATATGGACCATTCGGGTTTGATATTTCCGTATCTTGTGCCGGTGATGGTGACTTTCCATTCACCCTTGAAGTCTTGGAGGATGTCTTCTTTTAGGATGTTGGCTCTGTCTATTGTAGTGTAGGGGAGGGGTGTAATTCTTCTGAGGGAGTGCATGCCCCTGGCGAGTTCATCGACTATTTCATTGTGGAGTATGTCTATATGGCCAGGTACCCAATGGAAGCTCATAGTATAACCTTGTAGGGGGAGGTTAGTGAGTAGTTGGAGCATGGGGTATATGAGTTCCTTACTTTGTGTTGTGTTGTATTTAATGGCCTGGATAGCGCTCTTGGAGTCACAACATATTGTGTATGGGCCTGGTGGAAGGGTACTGATGATTTCTAGTGCTTGATTGAGTCCGTACAGCTCTGCAGTGAACACTGATGTTTGTTTGGGGAGCTTCCATCCCATGAGTAGATGAAATTTTGGGATCCATAGTGCTGCTGATGTGGATGTGGTGTTTCCGTGTTTGATGAGTGATCCGCCTGTGTATATGTGAGTGGAATTTTTATGCTGGGTATTCAGGATTTCTAGGAATTCCTGTTTTAATTGGGATGGGTTGTCCTTCTTAGTTTTTAAGGTTATGAGATCTGTGTGAGTTTTAGGAGGGGTATATTCCCATGGTGGAACTGGATGAACTGAATGTACTTCCAGAATATTTTTGGATTATCCTTCACGTTTCTTGCAATCTCTCTCTCCCTCTCCTTCACCCCCCTCCTGATTTTATTGTTTATTTGTCTGCGTTCCAAATCCACTTCTTTAGCTTTTATACTAGACCCCCTGTTCTTAATTAACACTTTTAGTCTATCCCACAATCGTTTCTTTCTTCTTATCAATGTCCAAAGCTTACTTTTCATTGGTAATTCTGGGTTCGTTCTTTTCCTCAATTTTTCTTTATCCTTATATTCCCTTACTGGTATACATTTGGATATAGCATTCTCCAGTTTGAATCTTCCTCCACATTCCTTCAGCGCCTTCACCGTTCAAGTATTCCCCCCAGTCAATGTCCAAACACCTTCTCAGCAGCTCATAATCTGCTCTATCATACATGTATATTTTTGTATTGCTTCTATTATCCCTCTCTGTTTTAATATTGCAACTAAAACTTATACAGGCATGGTCACTACGACCTATAGGGCTATCCACATTGACATGTTCCACTATATCCACCTCATTGCTAAAAATCAAATCAAGTACGTTAAGGTTTCATGATAGCTAAATATGATGATGATGATGTGACTAAGAAAATGAGATGGAAGTGAAGCAAAAACACCTAAATATGAGACAAAATGAAGGGTAAGCTTAGCGTGTGTCTGGGACGGAGGTTGGGTGGAGAGTGAGACCGAGAGAGTCTTCTTTGTGTCTCTCGTGACTATCCGCGCTGTTACGTTATGAGCGGGGTTCGAACCCATAACATAAAGAAACATTCCACTAAAACCACAAAACGAGGACTTATTATTTAGCCTCACAAAATGCGGAAAATATGACTATCATTTTCAGTCAAGAAGAAGTGGAATGCTAAACTTCCACAAAACTAGTGACTTTCTTTGTAGTCACTAAAACCTTGGTAGGTGAAAAGATGTGGCAAGTTCATAAAATATCAGTTGATATCAAATGTCTTTTTTAGCCTAAAAAACCCAAAGTTATTCCTTTCTCATCACTCGTTCAGAATTAGTTATCTTTAGTTACTTTGACTTAGATTTATCCTAACAATCAAAATAATAATATATTAGCATAAAGGTAAAATGTAAAGATTATGTAAAATAAAATTATAATTTATTTACATGATTAATTATACACAAAAGTTAATTCTAGTGAAAATATCAAAGTGAGAAACATTGAAGTGAAATAATAAAGACACTCATAAGAAAAATAATACATAGTTATATAAATACCCTCCAAGAGAGTATGTGAAAGCAATCAATAAACATAGAAAAAATCCTAGGCTATAGGCTACTTATTCAACTCATGGTGATTCTTTTACAAACGAACCCAGGGCAGGTCAAGATCAACATCAAAAATAGTAGTGAAAGGGGGTTAGAGGGAAGTGGGGATAGGGGAAGAATAAGTTGGATTGAAGTCAATTTTAGTCAGAGAGAAAGGTTTCCAGGCTTGACTGGAACTGCCTGAGGGTTTTCCTGATTTAGCTGCTAAAGAGACTGGCCAGGGCAAGGTCGACAGGGGCGCGTTGGGGGAGACTCCTTGCTGGCTTGGGTATTGATTAACCTAAGAAGTGCGCATGGGGGGTATGAGACACCAAACTCCTGTGCTGACGTATTTGAGCTATTCCCATCACTAACATCATTATTTTACCATAAATAGCATTAATACTTATCCATATGCGCCTATTATAGGTTGATTATAAAGGTATTAACCTGTTACATCAATAAAACAAGTGGAAACAGCGTTTGGATGGTCAAAATCGGCGATACAGGCCGGGAGTTACATAATGTATGGCTGAGGCAACCTCCCTCCCCTCCCCTTGTCTGGAGAGACACTGTTACGCAATAGTCTCTCTCTCGCTCTTTCCCACGCTTGGTAACAGTGATGACAATGCCCTGCTACCAACTCGCTAATGTTAGCACGAAAATAGACCACAGAATAAGGGAATAACAGGGAAAATAGGTGATAACTGAAGGAGGGGAGGAAAGTGGGGAAGGAGGGGAGGTGGAGGAGTGATTTTGGCATGGCCCAGGGGCAAAAAAAAAAAAAAAAAAAAAAAAATTTGATGTCAAAAGTTGATTTTTTTCTTTCTCTGACTCTTAAGAGACTCCCCGCAGTCCGCCGGGGGAATTCTTAAGAGTCTCCCGGCAGTTCCCGGGTTAGGAGTCTTCCCGCAGTCCGCCGGGGTAACTCTTAACCCGGGAACTGCGGGAAGACTCTTAAGAGTTCCCCCGGCAGACTGCGGGAAGACTTTAAGAGTCAGAGAAAAAAAAAATCAACTTTAACCTCTGAAGTGTGCATGGGGGTAATTAGACACCTCTCCCTGTGCGCATGTATTTGAGGTGTTTCCGTCACTAAAATATTCATTGTACCATTAATAGCATTAATACTTATCCATATGCGCCTATTATGGGTTGATTATAAAGGTATTAACCTGAAACAACAATAAAACAAGTGAAAACAGCGTTTGGATGGTCAAAATCGGAGATATAGCCCGCGAGTTGTATAATGTATGGGTGAGGCAAGCTGCTTTCCCGCCAATTTCCCTCAAGGCCACTGAGACACAGTCGATCGATACTCTCTCTCTCTCTTGCATTCGCTTGCTATCAGTGATGACCACACCCTGCAACTGGATTTCTAATGTTAGCACGAAAATATACCTCAGAATAAGGGAATAACAGGGAAAATAGGTGATAACTGAAGGAGAGGAGGAAAGTGGGGAAGGAGGGGAGGTAGAGGACTGAGATTTTGCATGACCCAGGGGCCAAAAAAAAAAAAAAAAAAAAAAATCGATGTCAAAAGTTGATTTTTTTTTCTCTGACTCTTAAGAGTCTCCCCGCAGTCCGCCGGGGGAACTCTTAAGAGTCTCCCGGCAGTTCCCGGGTTAAACATCGAAAAAAAATATATATATATTTTGCCCCTGGGCCATGCAAAATATCATTTCTCTACCTCCCCCACTTTCCTCCCCTCCTTCAGTTATCACCTATTTTCCCTGTTATTCCCTTATTCTGAGGTATATTTTCATGGTAACATTAGCGAGTTGCAAGCAGGGCACTGTCATCACTGTTAGCAAGCGAGTGCAAGAGAGAGAGAGAGAGTATCGATCGACTGTGTCTCAGTGGCCTTGGGGGAAATTGGCGGGAAAGCAGGTTGCCTCACCCATACATTATATAACTCGCGGCCTGTATCTCCGATTTTGACCATCCAAACGCTGTTTTCACTCGTTTTATTGTTGTTTTAGGTTAATACCTTTATAATCAACCCATAATAGGCGCTTATGGATAAGTATTAATGCTATATATGGTAAAATGAATATTTTAGTGATGGAAACAGCTCAAATACGTCAGCACAGGCAGAGGTGTTTAATTACCCCCATGCGCACTTCTTAGGTTAAGAGTCTCCCGGCAGTTCCTGGGTTAAGGTGAGTTCTTCTAGACTGGGATATTGGAATTCATGCAAATACATATAAATAATCAATAGAGGACATATACAGGTATAATCTCAAAAGATAATTTGCAATACAGCTTTATTTATTTATTCACTAGAGACACATATGATGAATTTAGAAACACTTTTAACACATGGGGTACTCATAAGTGCTACAACTTTTCGTTTTAAAATCTCCCAGCACGCTCGCGGATCTAGATAGAAATCAGATATATCACTTTAACTATATATATAGAATCCTTCCTTGAGAATTAGGCGCACTCTTCTCTTTGTGAAAACTAAATAATAGAAATTATTTTCAGAGTTCATGAGAGTATAGATAAATCTTGTTATTTATATTAAATTCACAATTAAGGTATTTACAAGGATTTCAGACGTAATTCCTATATGAACACTACTAATAGGATGGTAAGGCTCACTGGATAAGTTAAAACTTTACTTATATAACTCGAAATTCAGGGGGAACGGACTCTGTTTATACTGAACAGGTAAAATCCGTCTAAAATCGGTATATAGGTTATCGGAAGAGTGAAAACGTCGCCTTAACCCGGCAGCTACAGGAGAGGTTTTACTGGGCGACTGTGGGGAGACTTACAATCATAGGCCTAAAAAAAAACGTTTAAAAGGCCCCAGTAGCACTTGATTTTTTTTGTTTTCCCTCCATACCTCATATCACTTCTCCAAATCTGTCAAAGTCTCCTCCTTTCCCCCCCCCCCCTTCAATTATCACCTATTTTTCTCTTATTCCTGTAATTATCAGTTTATTTATGGCGCCAAAACTCCCTACCCGGTTACAAGGAGGAAAGGGAGGGTGGAGGAGGAGAGAGAGAGACTAGTAGCCCAGACTACATCCAGTCTCTCACCAGAGCTCGTGGAGGGAGGGTGTACTCTCACTATCTGTCAACTTCATGCATGAACCGCTCTACATTATTTCATGTTTCTCACCTCCCAAACACTATTGCCACTTGTTTTATTGTTGTAACATGTTACTATCTTCATATTAAACGTAAAATAGGCGCATATGGATAAGTATTAATTATATTTATGGTAAATTAACGATTTTAGTGAGGAATGAGTGTAAATACCTATGCACAGGGGTATGGTGTATACTACAGGGGCTGCACAGCTGAGAGGTTAAAGATCTTCCTTATTATTGATATTTGAATTTCATAGAACACCTATTATACACTTTCACGTATTTTGAGATGGTAAAACTCTGGTTAGTTCGATCACTTTGAGTTCTAACTTTATAGTATCTCGTCACTGATACTGAATTAACGTATTTTCTATATTATTTCTTTTCTTGTTTGTAGAGATGCACTTTGTTGAGTTTGTCTTCTGATGTTCCGTGTGCCGTCCAGGTTGTCCGGTCATGTGGAGAAGATACAGTTGGATTAATGGGCTTGGGGTCTTAAATATGGTTCCGTAACTTATTAGATAACAGTTGGTCATCATATCGGATTAACGCAAGTATTCTCAGCATATAGCTTCCAATGAATCTTGACTATCCTGACCTTTATATTAATCGTTGATGAAGTTCTGTTCAGGTACTCTTGAACTGAGGTTTTGAATGCATAAGTTTCAAGTCTTGCCGGATTAACTTAGCATCGGACTATCGCAAGATGAGCTTAGATAATTGCTCTTCTTGACTGTCACTAACCCTTATAAGAGGTTCAAAGAACTCAGGCGATGTTAACCTTTTAGTCACAAATTCTGGTGGGTTGCCACAGACAATTTGTGCCTAGGATTTATGTATGCAGAGTGCCTGTGAGGGTATCTCGCTAAACCCTTATAACACAAAAGATCTTTCTACCTTAGATCTCTGTGAGAAGTGTTGGTATAATTTCTAAATAGAAAAATACTGAAAGGGAGGTCTTGCCTTACTCTTTCAATGTTTTATCTATACAGAAATATAACTAATAAATATAACGGTCTCAATCTCTGTGAATGCCAGAAATAAGAGAGTTGCACTTATGTAGTTTACTTGTTACACTATGATACAAAAACTATTTTAGGGCTCTATGTTAAGAAATGGTGTTGCCACAAATAACAAAGATCCTAGAATAACGTAATTATATCTACAGATAGTATAAGGACTTCGGGGTGCCGGGATCAATAACTATGCCATAAAAATCAATGTTTCTACAGAGCGGGTTGCCGATCCAAAGAAAAATTCTTTCTACTTGTCTTCCTCCTCTCTGCTCGGAGTTTATATAGTCTTGCAAAAGGGGGGGGGGGGGGGGGGGGAAGGTTTTTAGAGCTGATGTTGTCTGATCTTGAGAAAGGGTTATTTATTCCTATAGGAACTGTGTATGGGTATTGGTAATAAAAGCTATAGCAGGAAGTCGCTTTCTATTTCTGCAACACTTGCTCATTATTATTTTAAAAGGAATATATAGGGAACATAGATTTCTATATAAATTGTTAACTTGCTGGCAAGAAGGTTTAAGTTGGTAGCTCTGGGTCACTGGATGTAGGGGATGCCGCTACTGTTTGCACAGAGAGGTAGGCCCATCGAGGGGGTTTTGAAAACTGAGTGTTGCCTGATCTCAAGAAGATATGATTTATATATACCCAAGTGGTTATGAGTATGATTAGGAAAATTATATACATCACTCCTCTATTTCTGGAACATTTGTTGGTGTTTGTTTACAACAATAGTACATAGGAAACATATATTTTGAATAATATCCTTAACTTGTTGGTGCGGGTTAAGGGGTCATTTCAGGGAGTCACGAGGGGGGAGTCGGTTGGCTCGCCGTGCTTATAGGTTTCTCTTCTATACTTCATACGGGTGGTAAATCTTTAAAATAGACTTAAAGGGATATGTTTTAAGGTTAGTTTCTCGGGTAGAGTGACATCCTATTTTCTAACTTAAGATTATTCATTATTCAGGTTTCATATTAACCCTCTCCGACATATGACGCAATTTTGAGCCTATTGGGGATACTTTAAAGCCTTTGTTACCATCAGGGGTATTTAGAAACCTATAGTTTAGTTACTTCAACCTCTGCAGTTGTCTTTGAGTTAGCTGTGGGTAGAAAACTAATTTTGGAGAGGTAATTATAAGAGAAAGAACTTTATTTCTTATTGCTAATCTGGCAACCTCTGCGTCATAAAAGCGTGAGAGGGTTAACTTAAGAGAATGACAATCTTGAATGCGGACTTCGCTATAGTGTGGCGTCCTGAGGTCACATGACTTTCCTCCCGAGTTTAAAAAAAGATAATATTTTTGGCAGACAAATCCTTATAGTTTGAACATAGAACATCTCACAATCTCTATTTAGGTTAGGGTTACTTAACCCGGGAACTGCAGGAAGACTCTTAACCTCTGAAGTGCGCATGGGGGTAATTGGAAACGTCCCCCTGTGCTGACGTATTTGAGGTGTTTCCGTCACTAAAATATTCATTGTGCCATTAATAGCATTAATATTTATCCATATGCGCCTATTATGGGTTGATTATAAAGGTATTAACCTGAAACAACAATAAAACGAGTGAAAACAGCGTTTGGATGGTCAAAATCGGAGATATAGCCCGCGAGTTGTATAATGTATGGGTGAGGCAATCTGCTTTCCCGCCAATTTCCCCCAAGGCCACTGAGACACAGTCGATCGATACTCTCTCTCTCTCTCTTGCACTCGCTTGCTATCAGTGATGACCACACCCTCCAATCGGATTTCTAATGTTAGCACGAAAATATACCTCAGAATAAGGGAATAACAGGGAAAATAGGTGATAACTGAAGGAGAGGAGGAAAGTGGGGAAGGAGGGGAGGTAGAGGACTGAGATTTTGCATGGCCCAGGGGCCAAAAAAAAATAAAAAAATAAAAAAAAAAAATATAAAAAAATATTTTTTTTTCGATGTCAAAAGTTGATTTTTATTTTCTCTGACTCTTAAGAGTCTTCCCGCAGTGCGCCGGGGGAACTCTTAAGAGTCTCCCCGCAGCTCCCGGGTTAAGAGTTCCCCCGGCGGACTGCGGGAAGACTCTTAAGAGTCAGGGGGAAAAAAAATCCATTTAAAACACCCCAAATTTATTTTTGTTTTATTGCCCCTGGGCCATGCCAAATATCACTCCTCCACCTCCCCTCCTTCCCCACTTTCCTCCCCTCCTCCAGTTATCACCTATTTTCCCTGTTATTCCCTTATTTTGTGGTATATTTTCGTGCTAACATTAGCGAGTTGCAAGCAGGGAGGGCATTGTCATCACTGTTAGCAAGCGAGTGCAAGAGAGAGAGAGAGAGAGTATCGATCGACAGTCTCTCTCCAGACGTGGAGAAAAGTGGTGGGAAGTGAGGTTGCCTCAGCCATACATTATGTAACTCCTGGCCTGTATCGCCGATTTTGACCATCCAAACGCTGTTTCCACTTGTTTTATTGTTGTAACAGATTAATACCTTGATAATCAACCTATAATAGGCGCATATGGATAAGTATTAATGCTATTTATGGTAAAATAACGATGTTAGTGATGGGAACAGCTCAAATACGTCAGCACAGGAGTTTGGTGTCTCATACCCTCCATGCGCACTTCAGAGGTTAATATATTATTTAATAGAGATTCTGGATAGGTCAATCTTCATGCAGACTTAAATATACTTGATACTTAAGACTTCTATACTCTCGACTGTATCGGTTGGTACTGCTGGTGGTCATTTCCTTATCTAGGGATTTGCAAAGGGTCAAAAAGTTTGTTGGTTGTCTCACCAACTCTGAAGAAAGTCTGTGTGGTTTGATTTTAATATAGAGAATTGTTAGTAGTTAAAGAAGGCATGTACAAAATAGTTTTATCATTATCATAGAAGTTGAGAAAGCATCCCTAGGAGATGGTTCGATAGGACTTTCGTAATTTACAAGATCCTTAGGTATGGTTGCATTTATTACATTGTACTGTATAACTCTTTTTAATGACAGGTGGCCTTAATATTAATTACACTCTTCTTGTTCATTGCTTTTATTTCTTAATGTTTATTTCTTCCTTAATATTAATTACATATATGTACTGTATAGGTTTTCATTTATTATTTTCAAAAGGGTTGTGAAAACAAGACTCTTCTGTTGACTGCTGTGGTCCTGTCCCTGCAGATTTTCTTTCCCGGCGTGACAGGGTTGTCTTGGTCCAAGTTGGCGAGTCGACCGTTTCTAGTTTCCGTCTTCCGGGTGGTTGACCTTGACATCGCTGGTTGGGGTGGAGTCGAGGCATTCCTTTCTGTTGGTTTAGTTTCCTTTGCTTTTTCATTGTTTTTTCTTGTTCTCTTCTGTTTTCTTCTTCTCCTCTCCTTCCGTGATTTTCTTTTTCTTCGTTATTTTAGTCATCATTGTGGGTGGTCTTCTTCACACTACAAAGGGACATTTTTGGCAGGCACGCACCTTTATCCTTGGCAAGTGGTTGGTTACATCAACAAGTGGGTGGACAAGGATTATAAGCATCGCCAAGCTGTAATAAACTTGAAAAGTTCTGAACGTGTATGTATTGACTGGAGGAGTTTTTGTTCAGAAGTGACAGAGCTGGTTTGACTGTCAACATCCAATCGGGGGGCCCAATATAGCTGTTGAGATTGATGAAACCCTCGTTGTCAGGCGGAAATATAACAAGGGCAGACTACCTGCTTTGCACCACGTTTGGCTGTTCGGCGGCATAGAGAGGGTGTCTAAGAAGCGCTATGTGGTCCCACTACTCGACGAACATAGCGAGGCTCGGACAAGGAACAAAGATACACTTGTGCCTATTATTAAGAAATTTATTCTACCTGGCACTATTATTTATAGTGACTGCTGGAAGGCCTATAACACCTTAGATGAGGAAGGATATCTGCACTTCGAAATAAACCACAGTGTGAATTTTGTTGATTCGGAGAATCCTGACATTCATACCCAAAACGTGGAGGGGCTCTGGCGAGATATTAAAGAGTTCATAAAGAAGCCTGAGATCAAGGCAAAATATCTCTCACAATATATTGGCCACTACATATTCCTCAAGGAGCATCCAGACAATGCCTTCCACGAGTTTCTGCTGCAGGCTGCCAAGTTATAACCTCCTCAATCTGATAAACCGGCTCCTAGACCTGCTCCAGACTCAGACGCCGAAGATGACCCTGACCTTGACCACACTCCACCTTCAGTTGAGGGTGACGGCCCTACTCCACCTCTATTGGATCCTGACGACCCTCTCCAGGTACTTCAGGTCAATAAGGTATGCAATTTTAGGTTACTATTTAACTTTCATCTAAATTGGCTCGGATTTTTGCGATATTTAAGATTAAAAAAGATAGTAATCTCATTTTGAAAGTTGGCTCGGGTTTTTCCAAATTTCAAACCCATTAACCTATAAACAGCGAGCAGGGGGTATTGAACTCGATGCCCATGGGCGAGCATATAGGCTCCATTCAGGCCTATAATCGTCATTTTACGATAAATATCGTTATTACTCATTCATATGAGCCTATTTTACCTTCACTATGAAGATAGTAACCTGTAACAACAATAATACAAGTGAAAATATAATTTTTCTGGTCAAAATCACTAATATACATGGACCAGCCCATTCATGAATTATGGAGCAAATTGAGGCAACCCCTCCCTCCACGAGGCCTCAACCCACACTGAGCCTACTCATACACACTCTCGGTTATGTAACACACCTGCTAGGCACATAAGCACATCCTCCACACAGTTTGCTAATGTTAGCACAAAAATATACCAACGAATTAGGGAATAACAGGGAAAATAGGTGATAATTGAAGGGGGAGGGGAAAGGGAGGAAGGAGGGGATGTGGAGGAGTGATATGAGGTATAGGAAAAAAAAAAAAAAAAAAAATTGTTTAGTGCTACTGGGGCCGTTTAAATGTTTTTTTTAGGCCACCCTCTTAAGAGCTTTCTCGCCGTTGCCGGGTTAAACGAGTATTAACCTAAGAAGTGCACATGGGGGGTATGAGACACCACACTCCTGTGCTGACGTATTTGAGCTGTTCCAATCACTAACATAGTTATTTTACCATAAATAGCATTAATACTTATCCATATGTGCCTATTATAGGTTGATTATAAAGGTATTAACCTGTTACAACAATAAAACAAGTGGAAACAGTGTTTGGATGGTCAAAATCGGCGATACAGGCCGGGAGTTACATAATGTATGGCTGAGGCAATCTCCCTGCCCTCCACCCCTCCCCTTGTCTGGAGAGACACTGTTCCGCAATAGTCTCTCTCTCACTCTTTCCCACGCTTGGTAACAGTGATGACAACGCCCTGCTACCAACTCGCTAATGTTAGCACAAAAATTAACCACAGAATAAGGGAATAACAGGGAAAATAGGTGATAACTGAAGGAGGGGAGGAAAGTGGGGAAGGAGGGGAGATGGAGGAGTGATATTTGGCATGGCCCAGGGGCCAAAAAATAAATAAAAAATAAACACCATTTTTTTTTCTTTTTTTTCCCCTTACTCTTAAGAGTCTTCCCGCAGTCCGCCGGGGGAACTCTTAAGAGTCTCCCGGTAGTTCCCGGGTTAAGGGATGTTCCATAATACTGCGTTATAAAAATAAAGCACAGTTGTCCAATCAGCGGGGGTGTGGGGGCGGCAGCCCCCACTCATATGCTAGGATAGGTTGGGTAAGGTTGTTAGGTTAGGTACTTAAAAAAATAAAAAATAAAAAATAAAGTAACCCAACCAGCGGGGATTTGGGGGCGGCAGCCCCCACTCATAATACTAGGATAGGTCAAGGTTGTTAGGTAAAAAAGTAACCCAACCAGCAGGGGTGTGGGGGCGGTTAATGTCTCCTCAAAGTTGACTATTTTTAGCACTCTTACTCAATCAGTGGGGGTGTGGGGGCGGCAGCCCCCACACCTGTTGTTAGGTTAGGCTAATGTCTCCTCAAAGTTGACTATTTTTATAACATAAGATATTAGGCTACCCACTCCACCCCGTGAAATCCGAGCCAGCTTTCGTCAAAAGTTGGCTCAGGTTTTCACAAAATTGGGTTTAATGGGTTTGCAATTTGGGAAAATCAGAGTCAACTTTCGAAATTAGGTCAAGTCTGTCTTTTTCGTTTATTAAATTTTGCAAAATCCGAGCCAATTTTTGACGAAACTTGGCTCGGGTTTTCGAAATACAGTAAACCCTCGCCATCTCGGACTAATTGGGGGGAGACCCAGTCCGAGATGTCCGGAGTCCGGCTTGTGTCCGACCTAACCAGTGTATGTCCAAGGCAACAATGAACCTGGAGACTACGGAAAAAATCCGACCTCAAGAGAGAAGTCCGCATCAACCTAGAAAACGAAGACTACCCTATTCGAACCCTATAATCTGTAATAGAAAACACAGTACTGTACATACATATACTGTACATCAGACAACACAATAACAAGACTCTACTGTATATTATGCAATTTGGACTATAGAACAATAAAGTCCTGCTCCAACATGCAAACACTGTTGCCTACACAGGTGTGGTGCCAAACAGCGCCCAGGTAAGACTCAGTCCCCTGTGGCACCTATCCGCACCCCACCAGCCTCGGCAGTGCCATACCAAGACAGGGCTAAGATAAAGACTTTATTGCATAGTAATGGCTGTTGGTCCACAAGTCTATCGCCATCCCCCCTATTAGTCGCCTTGTACGACACGCAGTAGGATACGTGAGGCATATTCTTTTTTTTCCTCCACCATTAGATGAAGGCGCCCTTACACCCTGGGGGGTGGTCAGCATGGAAGTAAAGCCAGTGTGGTAATCCCGACATTGACATACGGGAGCGAGGCATAGACATTGTTGGAGAGACACAAATCAAGAGCAAGAGGGGTGGAAATGAGTTACTTGAGAAGTACGTGCGGAGTTACATGGAGGGATAGACAGACGAATGAGGAAGTACGAGAGCGCTGTGGTGTGGATGTAGATGTGCTGGAAAGTGTGAAAAGGAACACCTTGAGATGGTTCGGCCATTGAAGCGTATGGGAAGCGAGAGAAGACTAAGAGAGTGTACGAGAGTGAGGTGGAAGGAGGGAAAGGTAAACTGAGAGAGAGGTGGAAGGATGGAGTTAAGAAGTATACTGTATGCATGAGAGCAGTGCTGGATAAGAGAAGGGGCATTAACTGACTGGGGACATAGGTGCGTGGGGGTGATTCGTTCGTGGCCACCCCTTCAGAGATCACTGCGTCCGGCAATAGATACAAAGATAGATTATATTTTTTAGTTTTAGTTTCTTATTATTATATGTATTTTGTTCGTGTTCTCCCTAGATTTCTATCAAGCTATACAAATGCACCCCAAAGACCCCCCTCCCCCCCCCCCCACCCCCCCCCCCCCCCCCCCCCCCTCCCCCCCCCCCCCCCCCACCCCCCCCCCCCCCCCCCCCCCCCCCCCCTCCCCCCCCCCCCCCCCCCCCCTACCCCCCCCCCCCCCCCCCCACCCCCACCCCCCCCCCCCCCCCTCCCCCCCCCCCCCCCCACCCCCCCCCCCCCCCCCCCACCCCCCCCCCCCCCCCCCCCCACCCCCCCCCCCCCCCCCACCCTTTCGAGATAAATTTGTAAATTTTTCGGTATAAAAATGTCCCGGCCAAAGGTCGTTTCTCACTAAATTACAGGTTCACTATCGCTCACAAAGAATAAATCAAAACCTAAATGGCACAAAATATTGGCAAAAAATGGGTGAAAGGTCTTGAAATCGCCAAACTAATGGGGTTAACGTCTTAAAATCTCATAAATAATGGGGCTAAACATGAGGAAGGGGATCTAGAACTAACCAAATACCTCTCCTAAACTGTTAATTCTTTAGTACTGGTACGTGGGTAATTTATTCATATTTTAAGAAGTTTGGTCCTAATTTTAAGCTTCAAATTAAAATGTAAATCTTGCAAAACAAGAGACCAAAACAGGAACTGCACAAGATAAAGACAAAGAACTGATAAAAATCACCAAGTGGGAGCATTGAAGATGAACTCATAAGCTGCGCAGCTATGGTATTTGAAAGTGCCCGCCATGCGAAGGTATTTGGTACATTCCTTACAAAAATTGTCAATTTACCATATATATAATTAATACTTATCCATATGTGCCTATTTTACTTTTAATATGGACATATGAACATTGGAAAGCAATAAAACAAGTGGTAACAGTAATTGGCTGGTGAAAATCGTAAACTTTACCCCATGGTCGTAATCTGACCTTGACCGGCGAAAGAGAACCACCCTCCCTCTCTCGTGTCTGGCATGGTACTAAGAGACAAGGGGAGCTCTCAGACTGGCTTAGAGGGTCGGAGATACACTCCTCCATCCTCCCCCCAGCCATCCTAGCACGAAAATACTCAATAAATATCGGGAATAATAGATAGATAGATAGATGTATCTATTTATTATTTTATTAGTTTCCTCCCTAGACCTCCCTCAAGCTTAAAAAACACCCTCCCAAGACCCTCCTTCAAGATAAATGAGTAAATTTTTTGATAGAAAAATGTCCCTGCTGAAGGCCGGTTTCCCTTAAATTACAGGCTCGCTATCGCTCGCCAGCAAAATATAACACCTAAATGACACAAGAAGTCTTAATATTGACAAAGAAATGGGGCGAAAGGTCTTAAAATCGGCAAACTAGCGGGCCATGTCTTATAATCTGAAAACTAATGGGGATATACAGTATATGAGGAAAAAGGGGGACCAGATAAACGGCCCATCTCCCATTAAAAATGTATTTATATAACCCTTCAAAAACCATGCCAGTGCCGGGAAATGTCTGAATTTGGGTGACGCATAGAAAGTAGTGGCACCTTTCCATACCACATCCTCCACTTCTTCCCCCCTTTATACCTCACCTCCCCTGCCTCTATCAATTTGGCCTTTAATTTTGCACATGTTCTAGCAGTTCATGGGTTAAGAACTATAATATTGCCTCGTGATAGCCAGAATTAATTAGCGCCATCGTAGCGGTAATGTTAACATATAAATATCCTGAAGAAATACGTTGAAGAAACACAGCCAATGGATAACTTAGAAACACACATCATCAGAACCCAATGTAAAGGCTGTGTCACACGAGCACTTAAAACCTAACCGACGGTGCCCATGATATGACTGGCGAGAGAATATTGGCCACCCCTGCGGTGCCCATCATATGACAGGTGCCATTTTGAGCACATTATGAGCTCTGAGAGAGAGTCCGCGCATTGGGAGGACGATAGGCGGCCTTCAACCGCTCGGCACAACCGTGGGGCCGTCTCTGGCGCGTACTGTGTTTCGTCCCCACCTCCGTATCTCGCGAGACTAGAGGAAAACTGCGGAAATTACCTTATTTTAGGGTATTTTCACCTCCGGTTACGCGATCGCTACAAGATAACCCGTGGTCGTACAAGGATGATTCAGGTGTCATTGGGAAGCTCTATTATCGCCCTTTCACGGATATATAATTGTATTATGCTCTGGCTCTTGTTTATGCATGAAAAAGAGCATGGAATGAAGCTCGTTTCAGTAAATATACCTGCCCAGCAGCTAGGTCATCTCAACAAATATGCCCGCTTTTAAAGAGTTAAAACGTTAATTATTTAAACAGTAACATATTAATTCATATTTTTTCACCAACCAACTTTACTTCTGAACTCAGGACTCGAACCTAGGATACTCACACCGAAATTCCGCGCATTTATGCATTACACTATCAAGACAGTTAAAGAATTATGCACAAGCCTATGATTTATTATGCACTTTCGAATCCTGCATATTAATCTGAGCATGTACATACATTCCAACTGTGCTAGGGTAGCCAAATGTATAGACGAATGGAAGGAGTAAATAAAAAAAAATAAAAAAATAGGAAAAGCGAGGAGTAGGCCTGAGTACATACATAGTAGTAGCCTACATACATACTTATCGGTATAATTAGGTTAAGATATAGATACCTTGGAGTAACTACATCTGATTAAAACACATGGAGAGTGAAAACACATGTTCTAGACTGTTCCAATTATTTTATATAATACAGTAGAATCACCTAATAGGCCTACTAAAACTAAAATTAAGTTAAGTAAGAAAATTTGAGATTGTGAAAGCTTATGCTTAGGGAGTTCAACTTGTGAAAATGTTAAATTGTTCTTACTTTACATAGTACAGTAGAGTACAATATTGTAGCCCAGAAACATTTCCACGACCACATATCACTGAATATAATGTCAATAATGACTTATATATACATTATATAAAGTGGCATTGCTAGGCTCTGGAACTTGTGTGGAAACCTCTAGGATCATGATTTAGATCATTTTACCAACACCAGATTTTGAGCTTAATTGAATTCATAAGACGTAGATGGGTTTCTAGGGGTAATTTTGTAGCAAGGAAAATTTCTGCTTTTAGGCCGAAAAATGTAGTAAATACTGTATTGTTTGTATTACTGAATAATACAAATCCACAAAGTTACTTTATCAGTTTCCTTGGTGAGCCTTTGACAAATTATTTTTAAGGCTACACTTGTGAGTACTGTACAGTTTCCCATACAATTCACACTCGTGGTTCTTGACTCCTTTATGTTGTAATAAATGTTTCTCGAGACTATTCCTGTGAGAAAATTTCCTCTCACACACCATACACTGATAATTCTTGCCAGTATGAATATTTAAGTGGTCACGTAAGGAGCTTTGATGGGCAAATAATTTCTGACTAATTTCACACTTGTAATTTGTCTCTCCAGTATGAACGATCATATGACAGCTTAATAAGTTTTTACTTCTAAATAATTTCTGACAGTGATCACATTCATATTTTTTTTACCTCGGAATGAGTTAACAAATGCACACGGAGTGCACCGTTTTTATAAACTGCTTCCCACATACAGTACTTCAAACTGGTAGTCTTTCACACCAGTGTGCCTGAGAATGTGTTCTTTCAAAGTATCTTTAGTTCTAAACCATTTTTGACAGTGATCACACTTGTAATTCATTACCGGTATCTCTGAATGGATTACCAAATGTCTCTTGAGTCCACCTCTATGCACAAACTGTTTCTGACACACATCACACTGGCGTTTTTTTATTCCAGTATGACTGAGAATATGGCGATCTAGCTTAGACTTAGATTTAAACAATTTTTGACAATGATTACATTCATATTTCTTTGAATATAAGTTAGGAGAAAATACTATTAACCCATCAGAGAAAGAAAAGGACTTAGGGATAACTGTTAGGGGTGATCTTTCACCTGAGAATCATATTAATAAGATAGTGGGAGAAACATATGGACTGCTAAACAGAATAAAAATACCCTTTAACTATATAAACGAAGAGATGCTGGAGAAAATAATAAAAACATTGGTGAGACCAAGACTGGAGTATGTGGCAGTGGTGTGGGCACCACATCTAAAAAAGCATATATAGAAGCTGGAAAAGGTTCAGAGAGCTGCAACTAGGATGATACCAGAACTGAGAGAATTGCCATATGAGGAGAGATTAAAGAAATTAGATTTACCATCTCTAAGGGATAGGAGGGAGAGAGGCGATATGATTATGATGTACAAATGTGTGAGAGAACTCGAGAAAGTGGACAAGAAGGGTTATATTGTGAAAGATAATGGTAGAACTAGGGGGCATAGATATAAGCTAATGAAAGGAAGATGCAAAGGAGATGTGAGAAAGTATAGTTTCCCTTACAGAAGTATAAGTAAATGGAATCAGTTAGAGTACAAAGGAGTACAAAGGAAATCAAGCAACAACAGATCTAGTGACCCTTCTAGGTTGCTTGTCCTCCAAAACACTGAGGATCAAGTGTCCAAACAGTGGTTTAGAGTGGGTAAGGGAACATTGGAAAGGGAACTACTGCCCTGCCACTAACGTGGCAGGACTAGGAAGTTAGTAGGGGACAGATGGGTTAGTAACTGAGGGGAGGATAAAGTTATTCATTTACAAACGCAGTCAGTCGCGGGTTTGATGCGAGATATTTGTCTAGGCGGAATTTAAATGAATCAACGGTGCTGCAGTCTATAACGTCTCGGGGAAGCCCATTCCACAAGTTGGCAACTCGATTGAAGAAGAAATTCTTAGATTCGTGCGAGTTAAAAGATTTACCAATAATTTTGCAACCGTTTCCCCGCGTGTAATTAGATTGGTCGATAGTGAAGTACTTACTACAGTTCATATTGTCGATGCCTTTGATGATTTTGAACACTTGAATTAAGTCGCCTCTTAATCTGCGCTGGGTTAAAGGAAATAGATTTAATTCTCTAAGACGCTCTTCGTATGGTTTGTTCTTTAGGCTAGGTATCATTTTGGTAACTCTACGTTGAACTCGTTCTAGCTTGTTTATATCTTTTTGGTAATAAGGGCACCAGGATTGAACGCAGTATTCCAGAAGAGGGCGGACTAAGGAATTGTAAAGGGTTAGGATAACTTCTTTGGATTTATGCTCAAATGACCTGCCTATAAAGCCAATTATTTTGTTTGCCTTCTTAACAACTTCTGAACATTGTTGACTCGGTTTTAGTTACTCGATATTGTTACTCCCAGATCAGTTTCTCTGTTTACATTCTTAAGCGGAGTGCCATTCATCGAATAGTTTGCTTTCTCATTTAGGTATCCGACATGTAGTACTTTACATTTATCCGCATTGAAACTCATTTGCCAAATTTGGGCCCAACATGACAATTTATCTAGATTGTGTTGCATATCGTCAACTTGTTCTTTTGAGAGTACGCTATTTGCAATTTTTGTATCGTCAGCAAATTTTGAGATTGTGCAGGTGAGACCCTCATCTATGTCGTTGATGTAAATTAGAAAGAGAATTGGTCCTAGTACCGATCCCTGGGGTACCCCGCTACTTACATTGGTCCATTTAGATGCCTTACCGTTTATGACTACCCTTTGCTTTCTGTTGCTGAGCCAATTTTCTATCCATTTCAACACACCGTCTTGTATTCCATGCGCTTTTAGTTTTAGCAGTAAACGTTTGTGGGGAACTTTGTCAAAGGCCTTTTGAAAATCAAGGTATATAATATCTACAGCTTTACTCTCATCGTAGAGGTTGAGGATATCGTGGAAGAAGTCTAAGAGGTTTGTTAAACAGGAACGTTTTTTACGAAAGCCGTGTTGAGTATCTTTAAGTATGTTATTTTCCTCCAAGTGATTTACGAGTCTGTCTCGTATGACCGTTTCTAGCATTTTACATACAACTGAGGTTAAGCTAATTGGACGATAGTTACTGGGTAGGGATTTGCTGCCTTTTTTGAATATCGGTGTTACGTTGGCTAGCTTCCACTGATCAGGCATAGTTCCAGACTGCAAGGATTTATTGAATAGTAATGTCAGTGGTTTGGAGAGCTCATTCTTAGCTTCCTTTAGAACTCTAGGCGAGATTGTATCAGGTCCTGGCGTTTTATTTACCTTGAGTTTATCTAAACAATTCAATACTTCTCTCTCTGTAACGGTGATATTGCTTAGAACATCTGAATTATCAATCTGAATCGGCGATGGTGTAGGGATATCACTGAGGTCTTCTGTTGTAAAAACTGATGCAAAGAAGGTATTGAGGGCATTACTCATTTGTACTTCGTCTTTGGTGTATTCTCCTTTTTCATCGACTAACGGTCCAACAGTTGAAGTAACTACTTTTTTCTTTCTGATATAACTATAGAATTCTTTCGGGTTTGTTTTACTTTGATTCGCAATATGTAACTCTAAGGTCTTTTTACTTTGCTTAATTAACTTTTTGGCTTTGCGTCGTAGCTCTACAAATTTCACCCGTTCTTCGTCATTTTGTGAGGATTTTAATCTATCATTAGCACATTTTTTAGCAAGCAGGCAGTTTGAAATATCTTTATTCCACCATTTGGGCTTTATTATGGCCTGGACGCCGTATTTTCGATGGTATGCAGTCTTGCACTGCTTTTAGGTAAGTGGTTTCGAATAACTTCCAAGATGTATTTATGTCGTTATTGTTAATTAAAAAGCTCCAGTCAGTTTCTTTAAACATAGCTCTAAGTTTATGGAAGTTTGCTTTCTTGAAATTAGGGACTTTTTCGATGCTACTATTTGGTTCGTTACTAGTAAACTTTAAAGTGAAAGTTATCGTACGATGGTCGCTGTTACTGAATTCATCACCAACATTCAAATTCTCTATCAATTCTTCTTTTGTTGCAAGTACAATGTCAAGAACGTTATTACCACGGGTCGAAGAAGAGGAAGTGGTGTGTGCAAAAAACATTCATATTTTTAAGGCAAAGTTAGATAATTGTAACTCAGGAAGCGGGACAATACGAGCCTAAAAAGCTCAACTCCTGTATACTACAAATAGGTAAATACATCTGAATGAGTTTCCAAGTGACTCTTAAGCTGGCCTCTATACATAAACCATTTCTCACACACTTCACACTGGTAGTCTTTCACTCTAATGCGACTGATAAGGTGTCTTTTGTGATTCTTAGCTTCAGTTGCTGATGTTGACGTGGTGACTGAATGTGAGAGGTCTTGTTTATTACTTTTGTTGACTTCATCAACAGATTCCAGTGAGTCTTTTCCACAATTGTTTTTCTCTTTATAATAAGTCACTTGATCACCATCTATAACTTCGTGCTTGATAATGTCCTCATAATCAGATGATGTTTCTCCTTCACACTCAAGTAATTCCTTGTTATTTTTACCACCACCACCCTCTTCACCAACCATTGATTCCTTATGATCAAATACTTCCTCTTGACACTTTACTTCCTCAGCTACTTCAGAAGCTAACATGTCCACTCCACATTGTTCAGTCTCCTCCAGCTCTACAATGACAACTGAATCTGCCTCCATTATTATAGTACTGCAGGGTCCAGATACTCATATAATTGAATACAATGTATCGGCTTATAATTGTTGTATATTGAAGGCCAACATCTGGATACCCAATTTATTATTATTTATTATTACAGTACAGTATTTACATTTCTCTCTACAATTGTTGTATTTTTAGAGCTGATGTTGTAATATCAGTGCCAGCTCAATACTCATAACACATCATAACAAAGGCTATTAATCTACCAAGTTTAAGGCTCATACACTTGTTGCTTCTTTCTGATGCTGGAAGTCCAATATTAACCTGAAATCAGAGAGGCGTGGAAGGAGCATTATGAAAGACTGCTTAATGTGGAGTATGAATGGAACAGGGAACAGCTCAGCACTGTATTCCCAGTACAAGGCCATCCGCCTTTGATAGGGTACGACACTGTTAAAAGTGCTATAGATAAAATGAAGTCAGGAAAAGCCGCTGGGAGCTCCGGCATTGTCGCCGAGATGCTAAATGCAGCTGGAGATACTGGGGTAAAATTGGTCACAGAGTTGATTAATGCTATCATAAAGGAGGAAAAAGTTCCCTATGCTTGGCAGGAAAGTGTTATAGTAAATATATATAAAGGCAAGGGTGACTCCTTAGACAGGGGAAATTATCGGGGTTTGAAAATGCTCGATCAAGTCATGAAAGTCAGCGAAAGGGTCTTTGAATGCATGATCAGGGAAAGTGTTGCTATCAGCGACATGCAGTTTGGATTTATGCCGGGACGTGGCACAACTGATGCTATCTTCACTCTTAGGCAAATGCAAGAGGTACCTAGAGAAAAACAGGAAGTTATACCTAGATTTTGTAGATCTGGAGAAGGCCTTCGACCAGGTGCCCAGGGAGGTAGTGCAGTGGGCTATGAGAAAACTTGGAGTAGAAGAGTGGTTGGTGCGTGTGATAATGATAATGTATGAGGGGTCACAGGCAGCAGTTAGAGTAAACAGGGGCCTGAGTGAAGAGTTCTCAGTGAAAGTTGGAGTTCACCAAGGCTCAGTTCTGAGCCCATTACTGTTTGTTTTAGTCTTGGAGGCTCTGTCAAGGGAATTTAGGACAGGACTCCTATGGGAGATGTTATATGCAGATGATCTAGTTCTTATCGCAGATAGTGCGCAGGAAGCAGAGGCGAAGTTCAAAAGGTGGAGGGAAGGTATGGCAAATATGGGTCTAAGAGTTAACATAGATAAAACAAAGGTCATGATTAGTGGAGTAGGGCGTGGAGCTATGGAAAGAAGCGGCGACTATCCATGCGCAGAATGTGGGAAGGGGGTGGGATGTAATTCAATTCAATGTTGTTTCTGTAGTGACTGGGTACACAAGAGATGTAGTGGAGCAAGAGGACCTTTGACAAGAATCATAGACTTTGAATGTGCAGTGTGCAAGGGAGATCTTGTATTAAATGACCCGCCTGTCAGTGTTGATTTCGACAGTGTAACGCTGGAGTGTGTGAAAAAGTTCTGTTACCTGGGCGATACAGTTTCCGCTGGAGGTGGCACTGAAGCTAGCTCCATTGCTAGAGTCAGAAGTGGCTGGGGAAAGTTTAGAGAGCTGTTGCCACTCCTGACCATGAGAGGGCTCCCACCCCACCTTAAAGGGAAGGTGTATACCTCGTGTGTTAGGAGCGCGATGACCTATGCCTCTGAGACGTGGCCGGTTAAAGCGGAGGATGTCAATAGAATGGAACGAAATGAGAAGAGAATGGTGAGATGGATGTGTGGGGTTAATCTTAGGGACAGGGTATCGAGCGAGGAATTGAGAAGGCGTCTGGGCATTAGGAGTATCAGTGAAGTGATGCGCACGAGCCGACTTGGTTGGTTTGGACATGTGGAGAGAATGGATGATCAGAACTGGGTGAAGAAATGCCGGACAGTGAACTTGGGGGGAGCTGCGCGTAGGGGTGGACCTAGAATGACGTGGGCTCGGGTACTCCGGTCCGATCTCAAAATAAAGAACTTGACAACACAGGCGGCCCTTGACAGGACCGCCTGGAAAGCTGCCATTTAGGACGTGAGACTGTAACCACAGCTTCTGTGGACAAACGGTCTTTAAACTTGTATGTATGTATGTATGTATGTATGTAAATAAAACACAACATTAAACCTGCAGTAAAACCAAAATATTCAAGAAAATGTTATAATAGTAGAGCCTTGATTATAACGAGTTTGGTAATAATGAATCTAGACTGAATGGTAGATCATAGAGTGACCAAGAATTGTTGATGTTGCTGTTGTCGTCATTCCCTAGGCTGCCTGGCCGAACAGCTCCAAGGTCACGAGCATGGCCATGGCCACGATCGGGCTTTTATATACAGTATATACTGTAGATTTGTTTATATCAATAATGTTCACGGGTATAACAACAATGAAGCAGATTGTATATTTGCATTAGGGTCCTGTGCTATATATTATCCGTCCCCTTGCTCAAGGGTAACGACTCAGTCCTTGTGAAAAAGCTTTAATGCACTGAGTGTGTGCACTATCTTGAAACCTTCTGGCTGGAAGTCCAAGATGGTAGTCACTACACCAGCAAGCCGCGACTCCATCACCCGTCACTTTTGTGGTGTAGATAGCCCCTGCAGGTTGGGACTGGGAATCCAATCTCCAGAATGTATGGTCATTAATTGATCGACAAGCCTCAGAGCTGCGCCCTTTGCCTTCCAGGGGCGCAGTATCTTTCCTGCTAATGCTCTCTCCCCCTCTAAGGGAGTGCAGGTTTGACTACTGATTGATCTACATACCAGCACTAAGATTTTGAACTCAATTGAAGATGCAAGTGGGCTCTTAGGGAGCATTTTATAGCAAGAAAAATTGCATCTTATAGGCCGAAAAATACAGTAAATAATAAATTTATCATTGAATAAAACAAAATCCACTAAGTTACTTGATTAGTGTCCTTGGTGAGCCTTTAACAAATGATTTTTAAGGCTACACTTGTGAGTGAACCGTTTCCCACACAATTCACACTCGTGGTTCTTGACTCCTGTATGTTGTAATAAATGTTTCTTGAGGCTAGTCCGGAAACTAAATTTCCTCTCACACACCATACATTGATAAGTCTTTCCAGTGTGAGTGCCCATATGCTCATGTAAGTAGCCTTGTTGTGCAAAACATTTATGACAAATTTCACACTTGTGTTTTTTCTCTCTAGTATGAACAGTCATATGGGAGCTTAACAAAGTTTTATTTCTAAACAATTTCTGACAGTGATCACATTTGTGTTTTTTTACCCCAGAATGAGTTAAGGAATGCCTATGGAGGTCACTGACTTTTATAAACTGCATCCCACATACTTCACACTGGTACTCTTTCACTCCAATATGCGCAAGAATGTGATATTTCAATGTATCTTTAGCTCTAAACCGTTTTTGACAATGATCACACTTGTAGTTCAATATCTCTGAATGGGTTACTAAATGAGTCTTCAGTCCTCCTCTATCCTTAAACTGTTTCTGACACACTTCACACTGATAGTCCTTCACTCCAGTGTGACTGAGAATGTGACTTTTCAGTCCCTTATTAGTCTTACACCGTTTTTGACAGTGATCACACCTGTAGTTCATTATCTCTGAATGGGTTACCAAATGACTCTTAAGTTTGCTTCTACTCCTAAACTGCTTCTGACACACTTCACACTGGTAGTCCTCCACTTCAGCATGACTGAGCATGTGTTTTTTCAGTGTACCTTTAGTTTTAAACCGTTCTTGACAGTGATCACACTTGTAGTCATGCGTGAGAATGTGTTTGTTCAGTGCCTCTTTAGTTCTATACTGTTTATGACAGTGATCACACTTGTAGTTCATTGTCTCTGAATGGGATACCAAATGTTTCTGGAGTCCGCATCTATACACAAACTGTTCCTGACACACTTCACACTGGTAGTCCTTTTCCCCAGTGTGCCTGACAATGTGTTTATATAGGCCTTCTTTAGTTTTAAACTGTCGTTGACAGTGATCACACTTGTAGTTCCTTATCCCTGAATGGGTTACCAAATGCCTCTTGAGTGCACTACTATTCGTAAACTGTTTCTGACACACTTGACACTGGTGTTTCACAGTATGAATGAGAATATGGCGATCTAGCACAGGCTTAGATTTAAAGAGTTTTGGACAATGATCACATTTGTATTCTTTTACATCTGCATGACTTTCTAAATGACTCTTGAGCTGGTCTTTGTCCCCAAACCAATCCTCACACACTTTACACATGTAGTCTTTCACACTAATGTAACTGATAAGGTGTCTCTTGTTATTCTTTGCTCTAGTAGCTGATGTTGAAGTAGTCACTGAATGTGAGAGGTGTTTTTTATTACTGTTGTCAACTTCATCATCGTCGGAAGATTCCAGTGAGTCTTCTCCACAAATGTCTTTCTCTTCATAATAAGTCACTTGATCATCATCTAGTACTTCATGCTTGATAATGTCCTCATAATCAAATGATGTTTCTCCTTCACACTTAAGTAATTCCTTGTTATTTTCACCACCACCACCATCTTCACCAACCATTGATTCATTATGATCAAATACTTCCTCTTTACACTTTACTTCAGAAGCTACTTCAGAAGCTAACATGTCCACTCCACATTGTTCAGTCTCCTCCAGCTCTACATTGACAACTGAATCTGCCTCCATTATTATAGTACTGTAGGGTCCAGATAATCATATAATTGAATACAATGTATCAGCTTATAAGCGTTGTATATTGAAGGCTAACATCTGGATACCCAATTTATTATTATTTAAATTTCTCTACAATTGTTGTATCTTTAGAGCTGATTGTGTAATATCAGTGCCAGCTCAATACTCATAACACATCATAGCAAACGTTATTAATTTACCAAGTTTGAGGCTCACACACTTGTTGCTTCTTTATGATGCTGGAAGTCCATTGTCAACCTGAAATAAAACCCAACATTAAACCTGCAGTAAAAACAACATTTTCAAGAAAATTTTATAATAGTAGCCTAGAGCCTTGATTAGAACAAGTTTGGTAATAATGAATCTAGACTGAACGGTAGATCATAAAGTGACCAAGATTTGTTGATGTTGTTCTTGTCGTCATTCCCTAGGCTGCCTGGCCGAACAGCCCCAAGGCCATGGATATGATTGGGCTTTTATATATATACTGTAGATTTGTTTATATCAATAATGTTCACAGGTAGCTTATAACAATGAGGCAGATTGTATATTTACATTAGGGTCCTCTACTATATATTATTCATCCCCTTGCTCAAGGGTAACAACTCAGTCCTTGTGAAAAAAACTTTAATGCACCGTTTGTGTGCACTATCTTGAAACCTGGCTGGAAGTCCAAACAGGTAGTCACTACACCAGCAAGCCGCGACTCCATCACCCGTCACTTTTGTGGTGTAGATAGCCCCTGCAGGTTGGGACTGGGAATCTAATCTCCAGAATTTATTGTCATTGATTGATCGGCAAGCCTCAGAGCTGTGCCCTTTGCCTGCCAGGGGCGCAGTATCTTTCCTGCTGACACTCCCTCCCACTCTAAGGGAGTGCGGGTTTGACTACTAATTGATCTACAGACCAGTACTAAGATTTAGCTGATCTTCCACTACTAGAGGTTGCACTCACCTGACTCCCATATATCTTTCTTGGCATTCTGTCTTCATCCATTCTCTGAACATGACCATACCACCTCAAAGTACTTCTCTTTATCCACTCAACCACACCAAAATCAATGCCCAAAGCCTGCTCTTCCATTGCAAAGGACTCGTACACTTCCCTATTACTTGGCCCATCTAGCCTATTCATGCCAGCGGCCATTCTGAAAAAGCTCATCTCCACAGCTCTCAGTTTGGAGAGGTCCTCGTCACTTGCTGTCCATGTCTCGTTTCCATACGAGAGTGTTGGAAGCAGCACACTGTTTCTCAGTGACTTTTGACTTCCTGGCTAACTATTCTTCCTTTGAGAATACTATCAAGTTCTCCAATCACCTTTCTCCCTTGCATTTTTCTCTCTTTTATCTCGTTCTCCATTTTACCATATTTGCATAGTACAGCTCCCAAATACCGTAAAACCGGGTCGCTTCGGACTTGGGTCGTAACTTCGGACGTCGGCGATAATAAGTAATTAGCCATTGTCATTATATAATGGAAACGCTTTTTATTGTTTTTTTTTTTGTTGGGTCCTTTTAGAGAAATGGCAAAGGAAGAGCATGTAAAAGCCCTAGGGAACTGACATGAGTATATGTACACAAACAAAATATTATACCTGTATATATGACGAATATTTGTACATTTTTCGCTACCCTGCCTAACTTCTATCACCCTGAAGAAATTTGTTTGTATGAATGATGTTGTGACTGATATAATTTTGTAGTAAAATTACCAGAGACAACATCCACCAAAGAAAATTTGTTACACTTGTATAACGCTCTAGCTAGAACACTATCATTTAACCTATTGTGTTTTCCTCAAACAAAAATTGTAACTTCGGACATGGAACAAACAAATCGTTTGTTATTATTTGCCCTATGAAAATAATTCATAATACTTGTCCATCATTAAAATGGTGGTTAATTCGGACATGGCACAAACAAATTGTTTGTTATTATTTGCCCTATGAAAATAATTCATAATACTTGTCCATCATTAAAATGGTGGTTAACCCTCGTCTAGCGGGGGGTTTTGGCTATTTTGGGCATATTCAGGCCCTCCTGAATGATCAATCAAGTATCTGCATGAAAAGAAATGTATTCAGCAAAATAATAGGCGCTACAAGCTTCAAAATGAGACCAGAACGAGCTACGTAGCACTCGTCGTTTTGATGCAGTGGTACCACCAACATGGGAGTTTAGCGTATAGCGGCATATTTTTTCCAGCTACGCTCACTACTGGCTACACTGCCGGCCTCTCGAGAACAGAGGGAGCGTGAGTCAGTGGGCGGTGGTAAGCCCTGGGTGTCGGCCATGTGGCCTGCTGCGCTCCCGGCCATTTGCACTCGATTTTAACCCTTTAAAAGCCTTAATAATGCTCCTAACTTGCTGCTTTTTAGATACAGACTTAAGTCGGGCCCCGCTCTTTAAGTGTTAAAGATCAAATAATCATTCTCTGAGTCCAAAACCCATAAAAATATGATAATATGCTAACAAATTTATGTATTTAGGATAATTCTGGATATATAATACAGTATATATAAATTAGGAGAGGCATATATCTTGTCCAATTTTTTTTTTATCTGCCGTAAGAAACACTAACACATACGTTATACCTATAAAAATGCTCAAATTCATAAAAATGTATATGCAGTGATAGAGTATACATACCTATATATTTTCACTAGGCCTAATTCATTTTTGAGTTATTGATTTGACAGCATTGGTTATTTTTCCTGCTCAATATTTTCTAAGAGTGAGTTCAATGCATAACGAGAACAGATCCAAAAAGATTATATGTTAAACATCTTATATAACCCCCTCCTATACTAATTATACAGGCCTAAAAGTATTGACTGTGCATTTTCCAGTAAGACATTGGACAGGAATAAGCAGCAATAATAAAATATTCATATAAAATAGTAGGAGCCGAAAAATGAATGAAATAAAACCACGAACGTACGTCCGAAGTTCCCCTCCGCTTGTCCGAAGTTATCCCAGCTTTCTTGGCAATCATTTTCCATAAGAAATCACTGTATGTCCGAAATTATCCATACATGTCCGAAGTTAGCCACTTTCAAGATGACTTCGGACACCATTTAGGATAAGGATAGCTCTCTTATTATGGGGGGTAATTTTAGGAGGCTTCCTGGATTACCACGCACTATCACCACACATCACTTGACCTAGTTAAATCTCTATAATGTGTTTACAGTCAAGAGATATTGTTAAAAAAAATCGAAAAATGTCCGAAGTTACCCGGTTTTACGGTACTTGAAACTTTCAACCTCTTCCAGTACTTCATTTTTCATTTTTATTTTACAACTTTTCTCATGTTCTTTCTTGATCCTATATTTTTTCCTTAAAATCTATGGTTTCATGCATTCTTCTCTCAAACACCATTACCTTACATTTCCCTACATTGCCCTTTAACTTTCTCTTTTCACATACCCTGTCAAAGTCAGTGACCACTCTGAAGTTCTTCCGCATTTTCCGCCAACAGGACTGCATCGTCCTCATATAGGCATGTTAAAATCTTCCATGTTCTTTCCTCTGATTCCAGTCTAGTTCCCACACCCATTGATCCAGCCCTACATTCTCTAATCACTCATCCATGTATATATTGAACAACCAAGCTGACATGACACATCCCTGTCTTACACCTACATTGACCTCAAAACTTTCACTTAACTTATCCCCTACCTTCACATTTGCCATTGCATTCCTATAAAAAGATTTTACTGCCATTAGCAACTTTCCTCCCACACCATATTATTATTATTATTATTTTTTTTTTTTTTTTTTTTTCTATATTCCAACTACTCCCTCTCGGGCATAGGCTGATAGCCTTTACACTCTACCGTTGAACACGGTGAGGCCCGTGAGGTCTTGTTCCAGTCTAGTCTAGAGAGTGAGACATGCGAAGCATCTATTCACGGCTCGAACCCAACTCCATCTCTGAAGCTGCTTCGCCTCTGCGCTTCACAGTCTCACTCGCCAGGCTCGGACCCTCACTCTCAGAACGCCACGTATTGAGCAATTAACTCACTAGGCATTGCCCCCCTGTAGCATATTTTGAATATGGGAATATTCATACAGTGCTATTTAATCAGGGAACAATGAGGGTATTTTGTTTTGGCATTTCGGTGTGCTGTGGTAATGCACTGAAACTAGGTACAGCACAAATTCCATCCCATTAATATCTTCCCATTGACATATTGGGATTCGAACCCGGGTCCATTGGATTACCAGTCCAGTGGCAAGACCACTCTGCCACTGTTAACACATCCCACAGACCCTCCCAGTCTACTTTGTCGTAGGATTTTTCAAAATCCATGAATGCTGCATGGAGTTTTCTGTTCTTGGCCAGATACTTCTCTACCAACAATCGCATTGAGGCTATCTGGTCAACGCAGCCCCTGCCCTTTCTGAAACCTCCCTGTTCCTCGCCTATTTTGTCATCCGTTATCTTCTGTAGTCTCTCCGTTACTACTCTTGCGTGTACCTTTCCAGGTATTCTAAGCAAGTTAATTCCCCTATAATTCTTACACTCTTCTTTACTACCCTTCCCTTTGTACAAGGGTACTATCACTGCTTTCCTCCAGTCCTCTGGTACACTTTCCTTTTCCCATGCTAATTTACATAACCTATGCATTATGTCAACAGCTTCTTCTCCTCCATATCTCAGCATTTCACCTGGGATGTTATCTACTCCAGCAGCTTTGCCCATTTTAAGTCTATTGATTGCTTCTTTTACTTCTTCTCTGCTTATCTGGCTTTCAACTACCCTGTTTATTCTACCTCTCTCCATTCCTATGGATGAGATCTTTGCCTTCCCCCTACTCTTTACAGCTAAGCTACTAAAATGATCTTTCCATACTT
Organism: Paralithodes platypus; assembly: GCA_032716605.1. Lineage (NCBI taxonomy): Eukaryota > Metazoa > Arthropoda > Malacostraca > Decapoda > Lithodidae > Paralithodes > Paralithodes platypus. The sequence continues at coordinate 54,227,510 of CM064508.1, read as the reverse complement.
TCACCACATCATCACCCTCTACCACTTCCCCATTCATGTCCCTCATCCTACCACCTGAGACACTCTCAGTCTTCTTCCCTCTGGCTTCTTTCACAGCTCTGTAGTATGCTTTCCTGTCATTCAGAAACTGTTCACTAATCTTTTTCCCATATTCCTCATCTGTCTTCCTTTTAGCGTCTTGTATCGTCCTCTTCACTCTTTGTTTCAAGTTTTTATATTCTTCTTTCCTCGCATCTCTAGTTTCTCTAGGTATATTCTTTTGCAGCATACTCTTTCTCAACTCTTTCTTCTTTTTCACTATTTCTTCTATCTCTTTGCTAAACCATGCGTTACCTTTCTTCTTCCACATTTTAAATGTTTTCTTCCCACATACTTTCTCAGCTGCTTTAATCATGGAGTCTCTTGTACCTTTCCATACTTCGTCTACAGTATTTCCCAGATCTATCATAACATCCATGTCCTTTATAGTCTCTGTCAGGATGTCCTTTTATTTTGTTGCATTACATTCTTCATTAAATTTTCTCACATTTATTCTCTCTACTGTCAGTTTCTTGAGGCTAGACCGGAAACTAAATTTCCTCTCACACACCATACATTGATAAGTCTTTCCAGTGTGAGTGCCCATATGCTCACGTAAGTAGCTTTGTTGTGCAAAACATTTATGACAAATTTCGCACTTGTATTTTTTCTCTCTACAGTAGTATGAACGGTCATATGGGAGCTTAACAAAGTTTTACTTCTAAAAAAAATCTGACAGTGATCACATTTGTGTTTTTTTACCCCAGAATGAGTAAAGGAATGCCTATGGAGGTCACTGACTTTTATAAACTGCATCCCACATACTTCACACTGGTAGTCTTGCACTCCAATTAAAATGTAAAACTTGCAAACAAAGTCAAACCAAAACTGGGACAAAGACAATATAAAGTAAAAACAACATATCAAAATCGCTATGTGGAAACAACGCTTACTAAAATAAAATTGATGAAATGAAAGAACATGTGATATTTCAATGTATCTTTAGCTCTAAACCGTTTTTGACAATGATCACACTTATAGTTCATTACCTCTGAATGGGTTAGCAAATGCTTCTTGAGTCCACCTCTATACTTAAACTGTTTCTGACGTACTTCACACTGGTGGTTCTTGACTTCAGTGTGATTGAGAACATGATGGGTCTAGCCAAGATAAAGATTTAAATAGCTTTTGACACTGATCACATTTGTATTTTTTTACATCAGAATGTGTTTCCAAATGACTCTTAAGCTGGCTTTTACACCTAAACCGTTTCTTACATACTTCACACTGATTGAGAATATGGTAATCTAGCCCATACCTAGATTTTTTTTTTTAAATACAATGATTACATTGTGTTTATTCACATCTGAATGAGTTTCCAAATGCCTCTTCAGGTCTCTTCTCTGCATAAACAATTTTTGACATAGTTCACATTTGTGTTCCTTTACTCCAATATGATTGAGAATATGGTGATCTAGTCCATGCTTAGATTTAAACAGTTTTTGACAATGATCACATTTGTATTTCTTCACATCTGAATGATTTTTTTTTTTTTTTTTTTTTTTTTTTAAGAGACAATGAACGGAGGAAGGAAAAACACAGATAAAACAAAAAGGTCCATGTGCCTAAAGGCATCCTCCATTCATAAAATGTTTGTAACAACTGGATTTAAACATTTGTAGATTGTAAGTTTGTGGAAAGCAATTCGAGGGAAGTGAATTCCAAAGAGTAGTAGCTCTGGGGATAAATTAATTCTGATAAGCAGAAGTTCTGCATTGTGGAGGAGAAGGTGTAAATTCATGGGCGCTCTCAGCTGCCCTAGTTCTACGGGGAAAGATGTGGAGAGGCGGAACAATTGAAGCAAGTTCCTCGGAACAATTGCTGTGAAAATATCTGTAGAATAATGCAAGGGATGCAACGTTTCTTCGTATGGATAATGTAGGAAGGTCCTGTGTGATTGCAGGGTTATTGATTAATCTAATAGCTTTATTTTGAATTTTGTCCAACTGCCTCAATGCAACCACTCCACTTCCACCCCACAGAGGTGAACAGTAATCCATCTGAGAACGCACATGACTTTTATATATTACGGCCAACTGCTCGTCAGTGAAGAATTCTCGAACTCTGTACAGGAGTCCCAGTTTTTTAGAGGCATTCTTAGCAATGCTTCTAACATAATGTGTCCAGCTCAAGTTAGTAGTTAATGTTACACCGAGAATGTCAATACTAGGTGAAGTGGGAATATTTACATCATTAAAAAATATCATCATCCAAATGACGCTTGAGGTCTTTTCTCCGCATAAACTGTTTCTGACATATTTCACACTGATGTTTCTTTATTTCAGTGTGTATTGATAAATGCCTGTTGAGGGAACATTTATAACCAAACTCTTTATGACACACTTCACACTTGTAGATCTGCACTCTTGCATCAACTCCTAAATATTTTCCGAGACTCTCATCATCAGCAAACTGCTTCCCACACCCTTTACATCGGTTGTCTATCACTCCAGCGTGCCGGAGAATGTGTCTTTTCAGTCCATCTTCAGTTTTAAGCGGTTTTTGACAGTGATTACATTTGTAGTTCATTATCTCTGAATGGGTTTCCAAATGCCTTCTGAGTTTGTATTTCTTCCTAAACTGTTTCTGACACACTTTACAGTGGTGGTTCTTGTTTCCAGTATGAATGAGAACATGGCGAGTTATCTTAGATTTAAATTTAAAAACTTATTGACAATGATCACATTTGTATTTATTTACATCTGAAAGAGTTTTCAAAATACTCTTAAGCTGGCCAAACCAATTCTCACACTTCACACTGGTAGTCTTTCACCCTAATGTGACTGAGAACTTGTCTTTTGTGATTCTTTGCTCCAGTAGTTGATGTTGACGTGAACATTGAATGTGAGAAGTCTTGTTTATTACGTTTGTCAACTTCATCATCAACAGATTCCAGTGAGTCTTCTCCACAATTGTCTTTCTTTTCATAATAAGTCACTTGATCACTATCTTCAACTTCATGCTTGATAATGTCCTCACTATAAGATGATGTTTCTCCTTCACACTCAAGTAATTCCTTGTTATTTTTACCACCACCATCTTCACCAATCATTGATTCATTATGATCAAATACTTCCTCTTTACACTTTACTTCCTCAGCTACTTCAGAAGCTAATATGTACACTCCACATTGTTCAGTCTCCTCCAGCTCTACATTGACAACTGAATATGCCTCCATTATTATAGTACAGGTACTGCAGAGTCCAGATACTCATATAATTGAATACATTGTATCAGCTTATAAGTGTTGTATATTGAAGGCCATCTGGATATCCAATTAATTATGACTTACATTTATCTACAATTGTTATACTGTATCTTGAGAGCTGATGTTCTTATATCCGTGCCAGCTCAATTCTCTGAACACATTGTAACTTAGGCTATTAATTGACCAAGTTTGAGGCTCACATACTTGTTGCTTCTTTATGATGCTTCAAGTCCATTGTGAATCTGAAATATAACCCAATATTAGCCCTGCAGTAAAACCAACATTTTCAAGAAAATGTAATAACAGCAGAGCCTCGATTATGACGAGATTGAAATAAATGAAGCCAGATTAAACAGTAGATCATAAAGCAACCAAGATTTGTTTGGTGTAATGGTTTGAGTGTATAAAATCTGTACAGGTATGTGGTAACCCAGGCTCGAATCCCAGTGGATCACATGCTTACTTTCATTAATTTCTTTGGGAGGTGTTTGGTGTTGGAGTGAAATTAATAAAAATGTATTATATTAATAATGTTCACAGATATAACAATAGCTGGGGGTGGGGTTAGGGTAGAAGTGGAGACCAGTGATATTGAACTCCTTGATTAATTTATACCGGTGGACAATAATTATGAGCGATCTGATACTGAACAGTGATGAAGAAGAGGCTACACTGAGAGGCAAAGAAGGAGGCCAGGGGGTGGATTCACTAACGGTCGTACGATCCGAAAACTCCCTTACGACTCAACGCTGGTATTCACGAAGCGTCGTAGTGGCCATCTTTGATCGTAGGCAGCCCCTTTCGCAAAGGGTGGTCCGGACCACCCTTACATGAATATGACCCGGATATAGGTACACAAATATCGATAACACAACCCACGACCATAACAAATTTGTCTGCTTTTCAGCTCTTTATGACACACTAAGTCATTATTGAGGCAATAATAGCGCAATATGATTGTTAACTTGTGTTTACAACACCATTAATGTATCTAATACAAACTATGATAATATTTGTATTGTTAATGTCTTATGACAGGCCGAATTAAGCTATGAATAGCCCACCTATACCAGCCTAGACCTAGTCTAGGTTAATTGATGAACAAATTCATGTGCTGCGACAGCACGTAGCCTACCATTAGTAGATTTTAACCCTCATTTATTGCAGAAATGTTTTATTCCAACTCCCCACCACCTATTTCCTCAACAAATTTGAAAGTATCACAGGAAAAAAATGATTAAAAGAATTACCCTAGGCCTAGCCTAAAAAAATAAGTAATAAATGGTTGTGAATATTTTTTTTTAGCCTAGCCTACTGTAGGCCTAGGCTATAACCTAGGTTTATTTTGAAAAGGTTAGGGCTATTTAGGCTAGAAAAGTTAGGCCTATGTATGGTATTATGGTTAGGCTAGCAATGCCTAGCTTGGTGTAGCCTAAGCATAGTAAAGTAGAAGCCTAGAAGGTAAAGATGGTGTTTGCAGGCGTACCGTCCTTATTGTTAACTAGCTGTTATTAGTCCCATGCTATTAATATATTTGATGATGGCAATAAGTCATGGGAGGTGAGGGGGACAAAGCCCCCCTCAACCTATCATTATATCCCATGGCCAACTGTTGGGTAATAGGTTGAGGGGGGCTTTACCCCCCTCATCCCCCATGACTTATTGTCATCACCATATATATTTCCAGCAGGGGGGCAAATAACAGCTGGCCGTGGGATAATTTTGTAAATAAATGCAGTCAAATTAGACGCGAAAATAATCGAGCCTGCAACTTCATCTAAACAAGGACAGTACGCCCGCTAACACCACCCTTACCAAGGTAAGAGTTGTGTTAGCGGGTGTACCGTCTGCTTTGTTTACATAGTCGCACACTCTGTTATATTCGCATTCTAATTTGACTGCTGTTATTTGCCCCTGCTGGTAAAATATATGATGATGACAATGTCATGAGGAGTAGGGGGGATCTAAGCCCCCCTCACCCCATTATTGTATCCCATGGCCAGATGTTGGGTAAATTGTTTTGTTAACAACCGTGGGATACAATAATGGGTTGAGGGGGGCTTTGCCCCCTCAACAAAAATGGAGGTGTTATGAATAAAAAAATATATTACCCTAGACTAGCCTAGGCTATAGCCAAAACAAAATAATATATATATATATATATAGGTCTATGCTAGGCCTATTTTGAAAAGGTAGGTAGGCCTCGAGGTGTTGTGGATACAAAAATATTACCCTAGGCCTATTTTGAAAATTAGTCCTAGGCTAAGTCTGGCATTTTGGCTTGGCTAGAACTGCCTGTGTAGGCATAGACATAGTAAAGTCGGGCATTTTGCTTTGGCTAGCCCTGTCTAGGTGTAGACATGGTAAAGTAGAACAATATACTTTGGTTAAGGTATAGGCCTAAATAATACACTACTTTCCCAACTAGCTTAACAGATAATTATCAATGATCAATCCGTCAGAAATCCTTTAACTTGGGCCACTAACAGGCTTCCCTATAGCCTAGCTAGGTTAATTTCTTATCTTCAATTCACAAGATACTCTATTCCTCTTCCTGTTAGCTGTGGTGGATCAAATTAGCCATGCTAAACAATGAAAGGCTCATAAATTAAATTATATTAGGTTCTTCTTGGCGCTTCGGTCATGTGGGTGAGATATTGTTTATTTACAAAATGACTTAAGCTCAGTGAGTGGCCAAGCGCCTGATTGGTCAAGAGAAGCCTCAACCGAAAGGGAGCTGTAAGGGAGCTTAACGATGCATTCGTGAATACACCTTCCGCACTCCCTCAGGAACGTTCGTAGGTTGCGGTACGACATCGCACGCTACGACCGTTAGTGAATCCGGGCCCAGGAATGGTGATTGGAGCACCCAGTAACGTTTCTCGAACACCACACCGCTGTTTTAATTAACCAAGCATCGTATAAATTTGTTGTTTTTGTCGAGTTCTGAATCTTGAGATGTACTATTCTGTATTGTTATGAAATATTTAATCAGAAAAAAACATGGAGGATATTATTTGTTAGGGATGTACCGATACCAATGTTTTGGCCGATACTGATACTTAGTTTAGAGCCGATACCGATACTCTGATACTGTAAATACACTGATACATAGCCGATACCGATACTTCTTTCTAGAAAATTCAATTGTGATTGGAAGTAGGCTATAAAATTAGTCTCATAATCGTATATCTTAAATCTTAACCTCATTGACACCCATGACATGAACTTATGTCAGTCAATAGCCAATCCTGAAGTGACTGAAGTCCCTAAACAGGTAAAGGATTGTTCAACAAATTTAAAAAGAGGGGAAAATACAGAGCGTAAATACAGTTTAAAGTATCGGCAGTATTGGCCAATATTTCACCGATACCGATACCCCTAAAACAGGCCGACACCACCGATACCGATACATCGGTACATCCCTAATTTATGTTTGTTATATGTTAATAGTGAGAAGTCTAGGAGCCGTTGTTTCGTTTACTTGTACCGGTACCTGTTTTTTCATAAGCTTAATCTTCCAGATTTGACAGTTTGCTAATCTCTAAATTGATTGCTACAAATGAGGCTCTACTGTATCAATATCAAGAGCTTACCATCATTATCATTATTTATAAACCACCTGGAGGTTAGGGAGCTTTTGCTCTGATTTAGAGTAGAATGCACAAGCCACAAACAAATCTGCCCTCATCGAATAACATTTGCAATTGATGACAATAATGGGTTTTCTTCTTGTTCTTAATTTTTCTAAGAGGAAGGAAAAGAGACACAAGATTGCCTTACTTAGTACAGTAGGCCTATTCATTCGAATATAAAGAATGAGTGCCAAATTCAAGGCATGTTGGAGTCAACCTATCAACTACGGTATTTGTCAGGGTTCTGTCCTGTCTTCAGTTCTCTTTCTATTATTCATTAATGATCTTCTCAACTGTACGTCTAGTGCTATCCACTTATATGCTGATGACTACCTTAAACTATTCAAATAGTTTTACACAACGACCCAACATGCAATCACTCCAAAACTCACGTGATGAGGCCATAGCTACCTCTCTTCTGACCATCAACTATCTCCGATTACGGCAGAGAAAATTGTATTACTTTCAATGCTTCTAATACCCAATTTCTCCTTCTATCTAACCATCACCATCTTCCACACGGCCTTCCCTTATTCTTCAACAATATACAAATCAACCCTTTATCTTCTCTCAATATTCTAGGCATTTCTTTTTTCTCTGTACAGGGGCACAGTATGCCCATGTATCGAGTATTGTTCGCATGTGTGGCGAGGTTCCAACCATACTGCACTTCTCGAAAGGGTAGTCAAAAGCATTTAGCCTCACCAGCTAACTACCTCTTACTACATATCAGAGTGAGAGCTGAGCGATCTCTGCCATACCCATAGCTTACTCTGATTGTTCCTTTTACTTATATATTTTCTAGATCTCAAGTGACAGCATCTCTTCCGTGGATTGACCTCCCAATCTACCAAGATTGGAAGACAAAGCATCACATTTTTCCTTTGCCCCTCAACTTTCTCTTCATAATTGCTGAGGGGCACAGGGCCCTGGGTTGGGCTTTGGTTTCCCGGGTGTTTCTGCACCCCCCTCAGCTCCCCGCCATGGAGTAGCTTCGGTCACCCAGGCTTTATTGTGGTCGGCAGGGAGGGTTCTGTGGGGGCGCTCGGTTATGGCCTCGGCCAGGCAGCTTGGGGAACAGCAACAACAACAACAACATAATCCCCTACAATCTCTCTCTACACGCCGCAATGTTGCATCTCTTACTATTACAATAACCAGTGTTTTTCAGACCTCTGTGTGTGTATATACTGTGTGTATATATATATATATATATATATATATATATATATATATATATATATATATATATATATATATATATACTGTATATATATATATATAGAGAGAGAGAGAGTATGTGAGAGTGAGTCTGTAAGAGAAGGAGAGTGTGTGTGTGTTTGTGTGTGTGTGTGTGAGAGAGAGAGAGTGACCTCCTCCCTTACGGAGAGTAAGGTGCACTCGCCTTTCAACACACTCCCATCCCTATTCTGTCCAACTTTCTAACCAAAGACTGAACTGATTTTCTCAGTCTTTCTTCTACTCAATAAGTAGCCTTTGGAACTCTCTCCCTCAATCTGTCTTTTCCTCAACCTACGACTTAAACTGCTTCAAACTCCATGTGTCCAGACATTTCGACTCTTAACGCACCTTGAATTTGGCTCTCTATCACTCTTTCTACTTTTGGGGAGACACTTCTTAAAGGCAGCTTTGCATTTTGTCTCCTTAGAAAACAAAAATACTGTAGTAACTTATACCAATATTACATAAATGTAGCATTGTTAGGTTCTGTGAAACTTGTGTAGAAACCTCTGGGATCATGCTGCAGTTTGCAATTTTTAACACTACCCTCCCTTGATTGACAGGGCTAGGGCGTGACCTTGTTACAAGGACTTTACTGGACATTTGCCACAAATCTCTAGACCTGAGCGTCAAAATTCTTGACGTCAACCAATGGCACAGGGTGGGATCGAACTGCCGACCCTTCGATCAGCAGTCAGACGCGATAATGACCATGCTACAGCACGCAAATCATTGTCATGATTTGGGTAATTATCCCCAACACATGTACTAAGATTTCAAGCCCAATTGAATTCGTAAGACGTAGGTGGGTTTTAGGTAATTTAAATACAGGGAAAATTGCGTCATAAAGCCCAAATAATACAGAAAATCAAAAGTTTATCACTGAATAAAACAAAATACACAAAGTTACTTGATCAGTTTCCTTGGTGAGCCTTTGACAAATGATTTTTAAGGCTACACTTGTGAGTGAACCGTTTCCCACACAATTCACACTCGTGGTTCTTGATTCCTGTATGTTGTAATAAATGTTTCTTGAGACTATTCCTGTGAGAACATTTCCTCTCACACACCATACATTGATAATTCTTGCCAGTGTGAATGTCCATGTGGTCATGTAAGGAGCCTTTTTGTGCAAATAGTTTTTGACAAATTTCACACTTGAATTTTTTCTCTCCAGTATGAACGACCATATGAGAGCTTAATGAATCTTTTTTATTAAACAATTTCTGACATTGATCACATTTGTAAATTTTTACCCCAGAATGAGTTAAGGTATGCTGAAGGAGAACACTGTTTTTCATAAACTGCTTCCCACATACTTCACACTGGTAGTTTCTTACTCCAATGTGCGCAAGAATGTGATATTTCAGTGTACCTTTAGTTCTAAACCGTTTTTGACAATGATCACACTTGTAGTTCATTATCTCTGAATGAGTTTCCAAATGACTCTTGAGACTAGTTCTATACCTAAACTGTTTCTGACACACTTCACACTGGTGGTTCTTGATTTCAGTATGATTGAGTGTATGGCGATATAGCCTGAGCTTAGATATAAACAGTTTTTGACAACGGGCACATTTGTATTTCTTCACATCTGAATGAATTTCCAAATGCCTCTTCAGCTGGCCTCCGTCCCCAAACCGTTTCTCACACACTTCACACTGGTGATTCTTGAGTCTAGTATGATCTAGACTATGACGGTCTCGCCCAAGCTTAGTTTTAAACTATTTTTGACAGTGATCACACTTGTAGTTCATTGTCCCTGAATGGGTTACCAAATGCTTCTTGAGTCTGGCTCTATCAATAAACTGTTTCTCACACACTTCACACTGGTGGTTCTTGATTCCAGTATGGATGAGAATATGGCGACCTAGCCAAGATTTGTATTTAAACAGTTTTTGACAATGATCACATTTGTATTTCTTCACATCTGAATGAGTTTCCAAATGACTCTTCAGCTGGCCTCTAACCCGAAAACGTTTCTCACACACTTCACACTGGTAATCTTCCACTCTAAAGTCTCTAATGTGATTGAGAACATGTCTTTTGTGATTCTTTGCTCCAGTTGCTGATGTCGACGTGGTGACTGAATGTGAGAGGTCTTGTTTATTACTTTTGTCAACAGATTCCAGCGAGTCGTCTTCACTATTGTTTTCTCTTCATAATAAGTCACTTGATCACCATCTACAACTTCATGCTTGATAATGTCCTGATTATCAGATGATGTTTCTTCTTCACATTCAAGTAATTCCTTGTTATTTTTACCACCACCAACATCTTCACCAATCATTGATTCATTATGATCAAATGCTTCCTTTTTACACTTTACTTCCTCTGCTACTTTAAAATCCAAAATTTCCACTCCACATTTTTCAGTCTCCTCCAGCTCAAATTTGACAATTGACTCTGCCTCCATTATTATAGTACTGCAGGGTCCAGACTCTCATATACTTGAACACATTCTGTCATGCGTCACGCTGTATGTTGTGTTGTATTTTGAAGGGCAACATCCGGATATTCAATTGTTTAGGACTTATATTTCTCTACAATTGTTTGTATCTTGAAACCTGATGAGCCAGCTCAATATTCAGAACACATCATAAATTGGGCTATTAATTTACTAAGTTTGAGGTTCACACACTTGCTGCTTCTCTAAGATGCTGGAAGTCCATTGTGAACCTGAAATATAACCCAACATTAAACCTGCAGTAAGACCAACATTTTCAAGAAAATATAATTAAAGTAGAACGTCAATTATAACAAGTTTGTTATTAATGAATCCAGACTTGATGGAATATCATAAAGTGACCAAGATTTTTATAATAATAATGTTCACAGATATAACATTAATGACAGTTGGTGGTGGGATTAGGGTGAAAGTGGAGACCAGTTATATTTGATATTAATGTCAGTGGACAATGATTATGAGTGGTATCATGCGGTATAAAATGGAATCGGCTGGGGATCTACATGAGTAAGGATGCAACATTCCCCACTCACTAAAACCAAATCGCCGAAACTGCAAGGAAAATTACTGGAACAAGGGAGAAGTGCATATTTACTCTGTGGAAAACCCTAATACAGTATTACCAAAATTAGAATACTGTTGCCAGCTCTGGTCCCCCCCCACAAGATCCAAGACATCACCACCCGTGAAACCCTCCAAAGAACCTTCACTAGCAGGATCCAAGGAGTGCAGTACCTAAGCTACTGGGATGGGTTCCACCACCTGACTGAAGCTCTACTTCCTACAACAAAGGAGGAGAGAGCGATACATCGCCATCTACGTTTGGAAGATACTTGCGGGGACAATTCTAAACGTAGGACTACAAGAAAACATCCAGCAAAGGTGTGGAACAGTGGAAGGCTGTGCTACTTGCGAGGCACCCAGGGCACAACACAAAAACTACGCACCCTGGTACACAACTCCTTCACCTATATCCGTTAACGGGAATACCTCTTCAATTGTCTACCACAACAACTCTAAGACTCCTCTGATTATTATATTACCTCCTCGGTCGGCGGCACGGCGGGTGGCGGACGTGTTTTTTGAGGCTCCGCAATATTACATATGAGAAGAATAAATAACAAGGAATTTCGAGTGCATACGGGGCTAGTGAGGAAAGGAAAGACTCGTGAAGCGTTTGGAAGAGAAATTAGTGTGGTAAGGGGGTGATATATAGTGGAATAAGAGTATTAAAACAAGACGAGAAGGATTTGTTGTTGTTTGGACCGTAAACAATAGCGGAGGGAATTACGGCAGCGGAAGAAACGCTACAAGGTTTTCGTGGGTTTAAGAGTACAGATAAGAAGTTAGAAGAGGTTAATTTGTTAGTAGTCTTGGCAAATCCAACGTCAAGGCTATTAACCTAATTGCAATGACGACTTGTCTATTTTGACTGCTATGTCGTCATTCCAACCGCGGTTAAAAAAGAAAACGTCTAGAGTCTACTCCTTATCTTGCTCGAGGAGACGTACATTAACCAAAACTACCACCGAAGGTGAAAAAAGCATAGAAAAGAAGAAAAAGGGGTTTACCTTAGTTACCGCTTAACCCTCCAACCCCGGCTGGTACACGTGTGTACCATTTTGTTTTGACCCGAGGAACCCGGGTGGTACAACATTGTACCATTGCTTGAAAGCCTGTGAGCTTGGTGTGCGAGGCGTCGGTCCGACGCATGTAAACAACAGCTGGCTGGACCGACGCCCCGCATCTCCGGCCACAAGAAGGAGAGCGTCGCTTGTTCGTGTGTGCCTGTATGTTGTTGTTAAGTATCGAAAAGTAGTGTAAAGTGGCTGTTGTTGCCGTAAGTTATCTCCGATGAAATCATCATCACAACTGAACCAGTTGACTTAGAGAGCTCTACTTAACGCCATTCTACAGGTAAATAACACAGCTACGCTTGGGGATGCGCGGGAATGCGGGAAGAAGTCAGAATAACAAAGATACGGTAGCCTAGCCTAGACGTTTTTCGGCCAAAACACCCGGGTCTTGGGGAATATTTATGTAATGCGTAGCCAAGGCTGGAGGGTTAAGGCCCATCCCGTGTTCCGTCATGTGCAGATCCCTGTCGAACGTGCGCATGAGCGACCCTCTCTTGTCATCATTTTTTCACGTGTCTCCATGTTGAGTCCGCTTTTGTTGTGCTCCTTCAATTCACCCTGTTTTAGGTTCGTTTCGGCTTATCTGGCCTTCTTTTTTGTTAGACAGATGTTACGTGATCTAGGGCACACGTAAATGGGCTCCTAAGTGTGTATAATGGAGACGCGTGTGGAAATAGCCTACCGAAGGTACGGGGGCGCCTGGCGTTCCTCGTATATGTTTTTCATTCTTTCTCTTTTCATATTCTTTTTTCCTGTTAGTCTGGGCATAGTTTAGCTTTTAGCTAATTTTAGCCTAGCTCGTTTTCTCATTCAGGAATTGCTATGCCCCTATGAGTTTTTATTTTTTCATAGCCTAGGTGTACCGTTGGTAAACAATCTGAGATTTCGTTGGTGGCGGTGCTGTTTGTAAAGTTTGTGTCGGCCGCATTATTAGCGTTATTCCCTTTCGAGCCATCACTGTGTCTCAAGGGCCTGGGCGACAGGTGGTTCGTGATAATCCAGGGGTACCCCACGGGGGCCCCTCCTTCACACCACAGGGTTTTTCGCCCCTGACACATTCTCTGCTCACGGCTAGGCCACCCTTTTTCTCACCAGTTTCATTTACTGGTTTTTGTTTTCTCTTCCTGTTTCACCTCCATCCTTTCATAGTCTTTTTGCCCAATCCAGGGGTACCCCACGGGGACCCCTGTTTGTGCGAAACCACCCTCCCTGCCACTTCTCCTCATGGGCTTTGCTCTATCTCTGTGGGTTGGGTGGTTCCTGGGGGATGTGCCTCCTCTCCCCTGGTGTGTCTTCCTTGCCTCTCCCTTTACCGGTTGAGTTAGGATAACTTCAAGGAAGACACTGCTCAGCTTGATGGCCATCATCGCTTGGAGTTCATAAGGAGATGACGCATTTTTGTGGCCTTTTTTGGTATTCCCTAGACGCTCCTCTCGCTTTTTCGGCGCCGGACTATCTCGGCCGGTCCCGCAAATTTGCGGAGAGCTCGATTCGGTCCTCTGGGACGTTTCGGCTCCCCGCAAATTTGCGGGGATCGCTGGGGGGTCCCGCAAATTTGCGGGAGGGTGGTGTCGGTACGGTTATGCCTCCATTGGCCCGCAAATTTGCGGTAATAGTTGGCTTTCACTGTTGACCTTTTTTATGTCATCTTGTTGCCTGAAACTATCTTGGTGTGTGCACTTTACTGGTGTTATAGGCCCTGCATGTAAGATGTTGAGTGGTGGTTAACACTTTCTCCATCTTTGCAGGTTCTGCTAGTGCTCTTCCACCTCGCCCGCCCTACTCACCTACCTCTGTGCTCCCGGTTTAGGGTGAGTACGGATACCTGTTTGCATGTGTGTTCCTGTTTCCCCATGCTCCTTCCCTGGTTCTTCTTGGACATTCTCTCCACTTACTCCTTCGACGTGCTGATTATGGTGTGTGTTCTTCCAGTGCAGGTAGGCTGCCTTGCTTTCGCCATGGTTGTAGCTCCCCGTGCTTGGAGAGCCACAAGTCCTGCTTGCACCACTCGCACTGTGTGTCCTCTACGGCCTACCTCCCTGCTCTGTGTGGCCCGTGTCTGGCCCTGGTGGATGTGGTGCACCATAGCCCTGGTTCCTCGGCGGCGGCAGTGGCCTCTCCTTCCCTTCAGTCGGTGTGGGCGATAGTCTCCCGCCACTTTTGGACTGTGGGCCACCGTTCCCCGGCCTTTGTTGCCGCCAGGATCCGCGTCGCCCTGGGTATCCCTGACCCGACTGAAGGCCGTTCGCCTGGCCCTCTCCCTGCTCGGGCCCTCTCCCCTGGGTCCTGCAGCCGGTCGTCACATCGTCAGGGGGATCCCCTGCTCCGTCCACGCTCTCGCTCGCCTCGTCGCCCGTCCTCTCCTGCCCCTCGTTGTCCTCCTGATCGCCTTGATGGCGCCCATCGCCCTCGTCATGGTTCTCGCCCTGCGGCCGGGGTTAGCGGCTCTGCTCCTGTGCGCCCTCCCCAGGCATCTCCGGGTCGGGGCTCTACTACCTTCCGCCCGCTTCCCCTGCTCGAACGACGTCCTCTTCCTTTGTCCTCTACGCGCGCGGAGGTTCAGGCTGTAGCTGGCCCTCTGCTCCCTCCTCCTACACTGTACAGGAGGGTCTGCCAGGATGTAGTTGCTTCTCCTCCTACTTCACCTGCTTCGGTGCCTATTCTTCCTTCATGGTCTCGTCCCACGGTGGCGGTCCCTCCCTCCTCCGCCTCGGTGTCGGGCCGCCCTGTTATCTCTGCCCCGGGGATCCTTGCTCTGTTTCCCCCCGTGGCTCCTTCTGACCTCTTTTCACCTGGCCAGCCTTCCCACTCCCGTCGTCCTGCTCCTCCTCCTTCTTCTCTCCCTGACCTTCACTTACCGTCTCGCCACGGGGGTACCCCTCCTCTTGGCTCGGTGGGGTATAGCGTGGTTTCGGGGTCCCCTTTCTCAGGGGTTGACGTGTCGCTGGTCGAGGGGGATGGTGCTGTTTTCCCCTCGGGCGTTCGTGTTCAGGGACGAGTCCCTCAGCGGCGACACAACCGTGGTCGCTCGCCTTCCTTGGGGCGCGACTCTGCTGGTTCGTGTCGTGGATCTCGCTCCCGCTCGCCCCTGCGGGCCGACCATTCTTGGGGGGGGGGGGGTCGCCTCTCTCGGATCGATTGTCGGCTATGCAGGGGTGGCTTGTGTCACGCATCGACGGGCGCTTGGAGTCGATGCAAGACTCCCTCTTATCGCGCTTCTTGGCGGTGACACACCCTCAGCGCCTCACCCTACCTACCCCGGCTACGGTCCCCCTCCCTTCTGCAGGCCTACGCTCTGGTCAGACTTCAGCCGCCGGGACGTCCTTCGGGATGTTCAGTCCCTGGCTGTGTTGACGGGACTGTCCTCCTATGGGACGGGTTTGTGCGACGATGGTCCGCCTGGCTTCGCCATCTTGTTCGATCACCCTCTCCCATTGGGGGCCTGGTTTGCTGAGGCCTTCGACTTCGCCGGCCGTTCCGTCGCCGGCTCTCCTTTAGTCCCTCCCCCGGAGTCATCACTGCTTTTGCCTCCTCTTGTGTCTGTCGGCGGGTTGGACGGCGCGTTCTGGTCCTGGTTCAGCGCGCCCGTTCTTGAACTTTGTTCTATTGCTACCCCGTTCTTCTCTCACCCAGTTCAGTCCTCTGTCGACAGGGTTTTTCCCTTGCGGCGGTGGGTGCCGAACTTCTTCTCTTGTCTTTTGGTTCCCTCCAGACTTCTGTTCACCGCCTGCGGCTTATCGCGGCGTCTGCGCCAGGCGATCTTCGCGAGGGTTTGGGCCGCGTTCGGCGGATCCCCCTTCGGCTCGCGGTGTCTTTGGTTCCCGAGCTGAAGGCGGTTTTGTGCGTGGCAACTCGGCAACGCCGGACGGTACGGTCCTCGTTCTGCCGGACAGCCCCCTTGGATATTCGTCAGGGTTTGTTGTGCTCTGCGCTCTCTCCGTCGGGGCTTTTTTGCACGGGATGCTTGGGGCCGCTACGCTTCTCTATCGGCGGACCCTGCTTACGACACGCATCGACGCGCTGTGTCGCGAGCGGGTTCTTCTCAGTCCCGTCCTTCTGCCGGTCCTCTTCGGGGTGCTGCTGCAAGTGCTGCCGCCTTGCACGGGCGCCGGACAGGGACGTTACAGGCCAGTGCGTCAGTTCCGCCTCGCCCTTCTGTTCTTGCCCCCTTTTCATCCCCGCTGTGTCGGGGCTGGCCGGCCTTCCACTTCCGGCCGCCCTTCGCCGGGGTCAGCCCCGCGACGGCCAGGGGTTGGGGTGGCCCGCCCTTTTCGACGAAGTTGGGGGGGGGGGGTAGAGGAGGTCAACATGGCGCTCATGCCCGTACGGACCGTACCGGGGGTACCTCCACGTCAACACAATGTGTAGGTTCTCTGGGTCGGTCTCCTTGTTCTCCTTCTCGCCTGGCCGCCCGGGTCGCTCCCCTCCTCTCGGGAGCTCCCACGAGTTGTTTTCGCCCTTGCGCCCCTCGGTGGCCGCGTGGGACGTTGGGGGCGGCAGATTGCGCGGAGGGGTCTAATCTAGAGGTGGACGTCCAGACCCCCACTCCGCTCTTGTCACCGACGCCGGCCCTTCTCTTCAGAGGTGGCCCGCGTGTTCACATCCATGTACGAGCAGGGTATCGTCGAGGGAGTTGACCGCCGGTCACCCGGTTTTCCTCTCCCGTGTATTTCTGGTACCGAAGTAGAACTGCGACGCGATGCGCCCGGTGGTGGCTCTGTAGGCCCTCACCGGTCGCATCGTGCACACACGGTTTCGGGTGCTGCCGGTACCCCAGGTACGCCTGGCCCTGCGCCCTCTGTCGTGGGTAGTGTCGCTGGCCCTCCAGGATGCGTCTTGGCTCGTTCCTCTCCATCCTCGATTCCAGCGATTCTTGGCCGTTCGGACTTCCGATCGTGTGTTCCTGTTCGCCGGCCTTCCCTTCGGTCTCCACATCGCGCCGCGGATCTTCTCCGAACTGGTGGGACAGGCTCTGGGTCCTCTCCTCAGGAGCGGGCTCCAGCTCCTGTTTTCCTTGGCCGATTGGTTGATGGTTTCCGAAGCCCTCGGACTGTGCGTACGCGACGCCCTCACAGTCGTTCGCCACGTCGCGCAGTTAGGGTTCCCCATCGATGTTCCCAAGTCACGCTTGACCCCATCGCGTGTCGTGCCATGGGTCGGTCTCACATGGGTTTTGTCCGGCGCTACGGTGACCCAGGGTCTGCCGGACTCGGTGCACCTTCGGCAGAAGGTCTTCGCCGTATTGCGCTCGGTCTCCCTCCCGGGGTGGCTCTGGGACTCGTTAGTGGGTTCGCTGCATTGGGCCGCTCTGCCCATTCCCTTAGGGAGCCTCAGGCTACGCCGCCTCCTCCTCATGGGCACCGAGGTGTGTCCGTTGACCCCTATGGATCGGCTCCTGCCGCTCCCGCGTCCCGTTCGCAGTCGCTTCGGTCCCTGGGTTGCTCGGGGCACGCTCTCTGCGGCTGTGCCATGGACCGCCCCCCCACCGACGATCTGGGTAGACACAGATGCGTCGAGCGAGGTAGGGTGAGGTTCCCAATCACACCTGGGACATCCACTTCCCGGCAGATGGGTGGGTCTCCCTCCCCTTCCCCGTCTATGCCCTCGAACTGTTGGTTCCTTTGTTCTTCCTGAGGGACCACGCGCTGGCCCTTCGGGGAAAGTCGGTGGCCTTCGGGATGGACACTCAGACAGCTGTCCACTATTTCCTAAAGCGGGGGTCCTTCAGGTCATTGACTCTCTTGGGGATCTCGGTGGAGTTGTTCTTCCTCGCGAACCGACACACCTTCTCCTTGCATGCCTCCTCCCTGCCCGGGACTGCCACCCTGTGGGCGAACGCCCTGTCGAGAGGACAGGGCGTTCTTGTAGAATGGGCAATGCAACGGACTGTGTTCGACGACCTCGCGGCTTCCTGGGGTGTTCCGGAGGTCGACTTGTTCGCATCGGAGGTGCCGCGCCAGTTGCCTCAGTACCTATCCCTCCGGCCTCGCACTCCGGAGGGGGGTCCGGACGCTTTCATGGTAGACTGTAACAGGTGGCGGTCGATATACATATTTCCGCCACCAGACGCACTGTTGATGTGCAAAGTCCTCGCGAGGCTGCGGCTGTACCGCAGCAGCGTCTGGCTACTCGCGCCTCTGTGGCCGGCACGGGCTTGGTACGCCCGGTTGACGCGGTGGTGCCCGAGTCCGGTCCCTCTACCTGTCTCCGACTTCCACTTGAGCTAGGTTGGGGACCTGCGGACCTCGTTGGCCTTCGCATCGTGAATGTTCATGAGGCACGGTGGCTCCCAGTCCACGGCCGGGACCTGACTGACTTCCTGGAGCTTTCCTGGCCGCCTTCTCCTTGGGGGACTTACGGGTCCCGCTGGAGGTCTTTTACTAGGTGGATACAGGACGCTCGCCAGACAGTTGGCTCTCCTTCCCTCGTCCTACACTCCTTGTTTCACCTCTTCCGTATACGTCACTTTCACGTCGACGCTATACGTAACCACTTGTCTGCCGTCCGGGGGGTCTTTGAGTCCGTCGCTGGGCTGGTCGTTCCGCCGCAGGAGCTGGATTCCTTCGTGACGGCTGCCTTCCGGGACCGACCGCCTCCGCGCCAGGTCCCTCCACAGTGGGATCTGGGGCGGGCTCTGGACCTTCTGGCTTCACCCACGTCTACACGGGCCGCTACACCGGTTCCGTTGCTCGGGCGTACGCTCTTCCATGTCGCTCTGGCCACTGGGGATCGGGTGTCTGCACTGGCGGCATTGTCGCGGCCCCAGGGCTGCGTGCGATTCTCCCCGTCCTTGCATGGCGTCACGTTCGCCTCCTCCCCTCATTTTGTTGCCACGAATGAGAGGGAGACCCGCGTATTCCAGCCTTTCACCGTCCAGGCTTTACAGCGTGGGCATACTCGCCATGTGTTTGTGCCCGGTGTCGGGTACTGCTGTGTGGGTGTCTCCTCGGACAGGTGGGAAGCTCTCGCAGGTGCGGATGGGACGCCACATTTGTCGGACCATTCGTGCCAGTCACCCTGTTTGTAGGGGTTCTGCGCACGATGTGCGATCCTTTGCTGCCTCCTTCCGGTTCCTGCACAGTTGATCCTTACCTGACATCGCCTCAGCGGTTTTGTGGTCTTCTATCAATTCCTTCATCTCCTCCTACCTCTCCATGTCCGGTGTTCGACCCCCTTGGCCGGTGCTAGCTCTCGGGGGTCGTGTTTCCTAGTGCTCTGGCGAAGATACCTGGTCTTCCCCCCTTGTCCCTCGTTCTTTTACTTTGTTTTATTTGACAAAGGGGGGGGGGGGGTACGGGTTTGCAACACTTGATTGCAAGTTTGGGATTATGTATTGTTACAGTACATAAAGTGTTTTTGCCACATTGAAAATTGTGTTTTGTTATTGTGTTCAATGTTTTTGTTGGTTTTGGAAGAAAAGGGATTTTGGGTACAGTACCTTTTTGGTTTAAGACAAGTCTATGTTTTTGCATTACTATGAATGACGGGCATGTGTTAAAACTGTTCTTTTTAGCTACAGTACTCTCAGTTTTTCACTCTTTTATTAAACTCTCTTGTTTAAATTGTGTCTTTGTCATTCATAATTTTGTTTTATGCATTGTTTTTTTTGGTATGTTGGGCTTGGATGTCCTCCTCCTATTTCTTATGCAGCCTTGACGTTGGATTTGCCAAGACTACTAACAAATTGGGAGGTTTGACGTACCTCCCAACCTACCAAATAGGAAAACCTACTATTTGGTAGTAGTCTTGGAAAATCCAACGTACATAATACCCTCCCTCACGCCGGACCCCTGCCCATCCGCGTTCTTCTGCTGACATGAGATGTGATGACAAGAGAGGGTCGCTCATGCGCACGTTCGACAGGGATCTGCACATGACGGAACACGGGATGGGCCTTAAGCGGTAACTAAGGTAAACCCCTTTTTCTTCTCTTCTATGCTTTTTCACCTTCGGTGGTAGTTTTGGTTAATGTACAACGTCTCCTAGAGCAAGATAAGGAGTAGACTCTAGACGTTTTCTTTTTTAACCGCGGTTGGAATGACGACATAGCAGTCAAAATAGACAAGTCGTCATTGCAATTAGGTTAATAGCCTTGACGTTGGATTTTCCAAGACTACTACCAAATAGTAGGTTTTCCTATTTGGTAGGTTGGGAGGTACGTCAAACCTCCCATTAATGTTATGAAGGATTTGGAAAAGTGGAAGAATGATATGGAGAAATGGAAGGGGGATATTGGTGAGAAAGTTAAGGTACTGTGTGAATTGTGTGGTGTGTCAGGTGGGGAAGGGAATAGGCCTAGGGAAGGAGGCGAATGTAGGCCAATTTCGGAAGTTAATAATAGCCTAAAGATGGTAATAAAAAGGGTAGATGAATTGGGAGCAGAGAATATGGCCTTGAAGGAGCAGCTGAAGGAATACGAAGGACGATTCAAGGAAGTGAAGGAGACAACAGCATGGACGGTGGTAGGTGAACAGAAAGTTAAGGCCTTGGAGGATATTGTGAAAGAACAAAAGGAAGAAATGAATAAGACCAAAAAAAGTTTCGAGAGTGCAGTCGTGGGTGTCATTAAGAAAAAGGAGAGTGTCGTGAGGGAGGCCATGGATAGGGATAGAGGTGTAATTATGCATGGAGATATAGAGGCACATATGACTGATAATGGAGTGAGAAAAGTGAGGGATGTGGAGAAAGTGAAGGAGGTCATGAAAGGTATGGATGAGGATGGATATGGATGGGAAGAGCAGGTGGAGGAAGTCAGTAAGATAGGTAGATATAGAAGGGGGGAGATGAGACCTATAAGAGTACAGTTCAAAACCAGGGCAGTGGCAGAAACAGTGACAAATTTTAGTTGGAGGCTAAACACGAATGAAGGATTGAAACACATAAGAATAAAGAAGGATCTGAGCTTAGAACAAAAAATAAAAATAAAGGAATTGCAGGAAAAGGCTGACGAAGAGAATGGACGGTTGGGTGAAGAGGATAAGAAGAAGTTTTCTGGAGAGTGAGGGACGGGAAATTGAAGAAGTGGTTTATACGAATAGAAGGGAGAAGGAGATCAGGGAAGGAAGAGAAGATGATAGATGTGGTGGAGGGGGAGAGCAGGGAGGAGGGGGAGAACAGGGTGTTGGTGTCTTTGGAAGAGACAGGAGAGAAAGCTGCAGATCCAGTAGTGCAAGGGAAAGAGTAGGGTACTGACAGAAGCGGGAAGGTGGAGTTGCTGAGAGAATGGTAGAAAGACTAAAGATAATATTTATTGGTGGCTCCTTACGTCAATGACGTAAGAGCCTATGATAATATGGCCTCATTCCGGGCTCCTCAGAGCCCGGGTTAACCTCGATTACGGCGGGTCGAGAACCAAGATCATCTTAGGGGGTACCCCTTAATCATTCCTAAGGTGCGTCATTGAGACGGAGCCACTGAAAAGTAGGAAATAAAAAAGAAAAGAATTAACACAGTTTGAACACCGCGCCTCAGCGCATTCCGATCTTCCTCTGCTTCCCATGAGCCTGACTCATACCTCCTCCTGCCCAGGAGCGACCTCTCTCGACCGGCGACCAACAGGAAACAACACAAATCCCTTGCTCCCTTTTTCAGTTTCCATAGCCCCTCCCAAACGCATCAGCTCTTAGTCCATAGTGAGTCTAATTGCATAGCGAGTTGTTTATGCATTTAGGATTTTTTTTTTCGTAATTGTATTTCACTTGTAACCTGAATAAGCAAGGACTTAGTTTTCCAGGCTGGTCGCCGTTCGTGTATTCAGGACCACTTTGCTTCAACTAAATGTGTTATCTTATGAGCCTTGGCTCTTTAGCTGCAGTGTTCCTTTTTTCTGTGAAAGTGTGTATTAACATTGTAACTAATATTTATTTCCTTGAGTGTTGAGTGCTATGTTAGTGTCAAATTCATAGAATTTTATCCCTTTGCTTGTACTCCCCATGGTTGTGCCCAGGCCAGGGGTTACTTTCATAACCAATCACTGCTAAGTTACTCATTAATTTATCACATATTGTAGAAATTAGATGGTTCTTCCCATATCAACTGCAATACCTTCAGTACCGGTACTACCATCAAAACCTTCTAGGAGATGGTGGAATTCTTAATGCCTCACATTATTCAATCAAGAGTGCTTTTTCATACAGTGTTGGTCTTCAAGACAGATATATGCATTATTTTCAGTGTTAAAAACACCAAATATTTATAGCTGATAACATAATTTTGTGATGTCAAATACATATACAAACTTTTATAGTAGCCTATTTCACTACTTTTAGGCACTCGTATTTATTTTTCCAAAGGGTACCAATTAGGCCTACAAGTAGCCAGAGTACTCGAAATAATAGCCTACCTTGATTGAATTATCTCACTGACCTACAAAGATATAATAATGTTTAAAAAGCATATTTATATCTCACTGACTTACAAAGATATAAAAAACTGAAAGTTATACAATTTAAAAGAAAAACATATTTATATCTCACTGTGTTATGCCCTGTTTTTCTACAGGATTAGGTTGGGTAATGTGAGTTCTAACTGACTGGGTATACAGTAGAAGGCTGCATGCACAAAACAAGGTATGAGGAATAGAGAACACAAAATAAACACACGGTAACAAGACACACGATCACGTTTATTGATATACACACTTCTGAATACTCGTACAAGACAAATGATAGAATTGAACAACCTAGCATAAGTGGATCTGGATGGAGCCTAGTCTCCCACTTTCAACGTTCAGGTATTAATCTTCTGATCACTGGCTTTGTTCGCAAGTTTATACTGGAGACCATCAATGTTACTTATAGATTCAATTTCACTACTTAGATTGATTACTGGTAGCTCTGGTGCACAAGTAGTAGTTCACAGACTAGATTAGACACGCGTATTTTAGAGCACGGAAATTCTAGTAACCTCAGGGGATACTGATCTAAGTTTTATATTCTTATAGCAGAAACACGTAGAACGCAAATCAGTGGGCGAACATTAGATATCACTAGGGTTTTACTTCTATGTAATAATATCTAGATATATGGGTAATTACGAGTTAATATCGCCTGTTAATTAATAAACACTGATACGCTTAGCACTTCCTAATGGAATGGTTATGTATGAATTATACTGGGGCAAAGATATAGCCACTTCGTAGAAATATGAATAAGTGAGTCTTTAAATAGTACTGTAACAATGTAGTACTGATAGAGTGAATCTTGGGTAGTATTTGCTTGGTCTGGTCCTGGTTATCTTGCGTCCGTGATGTTGGGGGCTAACGACTGGTTCCGCGGCCGTCCAGGGGGTCCATATGTAGGAAGTTCTCAAGACGGATCTCTTGGCGATCGTTGCTGGCTACACGCTTATATACCCACTGGTTTGTGAAGGTTATAAGGTGCACGTAGATTTCTTGTACGTGGACAGATGCTTCTATCTCAATCTGCCACGGAGTCTGCCGGCTCTGGAACTCAATTCTCAGGAACAACACAAGGGCAGAGCTAGAGGTCAACTTAAGGGGGCCAGCCACTGGTTGGTGTCTATCTTTCAACTGATTTTACTGGGGGCTGGAGCTTGGTTTATAGGCTCGGTTTTGGACCCTGTAGGCCATAGGGATCTCGAGTTCTTATGGATTTATTTAAGCTCTCAATGGATACGGGAACTAGGTAAGGTGGTGATTACTGTTGTGGCACATGGCTATATGGAGCCTTCACAATGTGATATAACTGAGCCTTAGTAAGAGGTACTATTTTGGCTATACTGGAAGTATTTAGGGGAGAGAGACTGGATCTACTTTGCGAGGAGGACTGGGACAGCTGTGATAGGAGCGTCTCTCTTAGATTGTTCAGTCTTCGTTCTATGGTATAGCTGAGGTGCTAATTTGGTTATCAGAGTATGCAAGAAAGGTTAATGGGTTATTGTGGGTTAATAGAGGTTAGTATAGGTCTTAGTCATGCATGGTTAGTTCATTGATAGGAAGAATTCCTGTGCTACCTGGCAATGACCCGGAAGTCAAAACAGGGGTCAGGTATACCTCCGCAGGGGTGGGGGTCTCCCTCCTCGGTTGGGTAAAAAGAGGTAGGTGCGCGCCCTCTCTCTGTGATGGTCGTCCAGCGGCTGTGGCTAGGGGCTTGCCATATCACAAGTGTTTGTAATAACCCTCTGTTTATGAGCCAGATGTGGGTGTTCGTAATACCAAAACCGAAGGTGCCTTGACTAGCTGGTTTAATCGGTTGTTTTGTTAATTGCATGGTTTGTTGGATGTGGTGGAGACTGGGTTGCAAACTCTGCCACATTTATCTGGAAGTATGGCAATAGAAGTTAGTCACTGGCGAGGCAGCTAGCCTCGCACTGACGATCATTTGGTACAGGGTTGTGAATGGGTTGTGAGGGAATAGATGGCATGCAAAGGGTTAGTAAAGTTCTAATGGTGTTCCTTCCTACTGGGGAAGGTAGGCTGGATAGGAGTATATATACAAAAGGTTTGAGAATGTTAGCAACGGAAAAATTAAGGATATTCAGGAGGTATGGTGGAGAGGCTAGGTCGGAAAGGAGTCGAGGAGCGTGGGGGGTTAACGAGAGGGAGAGGGTTAAGGGGGGCTACGTGGAAGTGTGACCCTAAGGTCTCTGGGCGTAGGGGTGGCATTAGACTACAGTTGTTATCGTAGCTTGTGGGTTAATGACAGGGAAAGTATGTTAGCCAAACGCTACCGGGGGATGAGCAATATGGGGTGGTATATGAGTCTGGAAGGGATAGAATCATGTGGACTGTGGGGCTGTGGGGAAGAGGAGGTTAACTGTAGGTGTGTGCTTGACTGTGGATAAAAGTAGAGAAAAACATGGTGTATTATTACTCATCAATACGATGGTTATGGACACTGTTAATCTGACACTATTTCTTGCTGACCTAGTTGTTCCTGGGAACTGCGTTTTCTATGACATATACACCAAAGAAAGCGGCAGTTCATAGGGGTAGCTTCGGTATTGTTTCATGGTGAAAATGCGTCGAGACAATGGTAAAAGAGGGTTGTATATACAATCTCTGGTTGGGGTAAGAATTAGAGTTACAGTATGGTGGCTAACATCTTCAGTCATTTCTGTCTAGGTCTTACAGGAACGATGGTTATATATATACACTGGTGTACCCGTGGGTATCATCGTTTCTTATCAATTAGGACATGGGGTTTTAACATACTACTTCTCGGATGGAAAAGAACATACATAGATTTATGGGGGCGGTTGGTCTTCAGAAACTTAGTCTGGCAAGACAGGGGGTTAACATATTACTTCTTGGATGGAAAAAAACATACATAAATTTAGGCCTGTCTGAACTGGTTGGCATTGGCTCAACCTAGGGACAGGGCATGGGTATATTAAATTAAGGTGTATTCATGTTCATCATCATGTAGGTAGAGGTGTAGGACACGAGGGGTAGTGTATACGCGAGGTGGGGGAAAGGTCAGTGGTTAGAAGGGATAGGCAGGTGTGGTTTGGAGCTGCTTAGCCCTGCGGGCTTCGGCCTGTCTTAACTGGTTGGCTTGGTCACCTGGTCCTTTCGTTCTGTGGGCCTTTCCTTCGGGTGTTTCTATTCCCGTTTCCTGGTGGTGTTCGCTCGTGGCTTCCGTGGTGGGCTTCTCGTTCTGGGGCATTTTACTTCCCTCTCCTTCATTGTAGGCTCGTCCTCGAGCCTCAAGGGTGAAGCAAAAAGAAGCATAGTCATGGTGGGTCATTTTGAGTGTATTGAGAAGGTCCCACCAAGCAAGAGAGCGAGGGTCAGGTTTCTTTTGCAGGTCTATGTAGACCTGTAGGAATGTGTCCTCGGTGTTGTGGAGGGCGGTTGCCCGGGCTTGATGTGGGCGCTGTAGACGGGCTAAGCGTCCCGTGGACGTTTGTACTTTAACTTTTCGTATGAACGGTGTGTAGTCTTCCCCCGTGGGGGTAGGGACGGGGGCGACGAATGGTGTGGATTTGTTCATGGTGGAGGTCATGTATCGAGTGAGGTGTGTGGGACTGACAGGAGGCCTCTTCAGTGTGGTGAATGGGTTAATAACTGAAGGGGAGGGACTAACGTGTGAAAACGGAGCTGGGGGTGAAGGGGGGATATGAGTCTGGGTTTTTTTGGGTTTTCTTGGGTGGTGTTGCAGGCTGGGAAAATATATGGAGGCAATGTGCAATATCGGTTTAGGTAAGGTGCGTGATGGAGGTGTGTGAGAAAGAGGGGGTGTGTGTGTTGTGTGGCTTGGGTCTTTAGTGTAAGAACGGGGTGTTGTTTTGACATAACTGTCTTCAAATCTGATGGGTCTGTTGATGATTCTACCTTTGGAGGTCCTGGTGGGAAGGTAGATGTTTGTAGTGGGACTTGAGTCGCTCGACGATGTTTTATATTGAGGGGAAGAACGCTTTACAGGTGGAGGGCATTTAGTGGGGGTGAGGTAAGGGGTTATTTGAGAGGTAGATGCGTGTGGAGGTTTTTGTCGAGTGAGGGTGGTAGGCGGAATGGGAGAGGATTTGGTGGGGGTATGTATGGGGGTTCTCTCAGGGGCGACTTTGTGGGGGGATTCAAGTGGAGGTCGGGTACGTCAGTTTGGAGGGGCTTTGGTTAGGAGTTAGTTGTGTGTTAGACGTGGTGTGAGAGGAGGGGTTGGTCGTTGGCATAGTGTACTTTTTAGGGGGGGTTGGTTGGGGGTTTGATGAGATGATGAGGTTGGTTGATGCGTGGGTGGGGTCGCAGGGATAGTGGAGGGGAAAGGGGTGGATGCGGGGGGGGCTAGACGGGTGGGTAGGGAGTGGAGGTTTAATTGGGAGGTTTGGGGGTAGGAACATGTGTTGGGTGTGTTCTTTGGTGGGGTCGGTGATTTGATGGTGGTGGAAATAGGCGGTTTTGTGGGAGTTTGGTGGGGGGGTAGATCTAGCAGGTCATTCGGGGTGATGAGGTGGGGGTTGAGAGGGGATGAGGTTGAAGGGGAAGGTATGTTCTTTCGTGGGAGGGTGGGGGTTGTTATTTTTGGAATATAGTTAGAGGGGTTATGGTGTTTACTTGTGATTATTCGTCTTCTTTCCCTTTGTGGAGGAGAATTCGACGAAGAAGAAGAGGAGGAGGAGGATAGTGGTCTGGCAGCCCTACGGAACTTGGTTAGCAGGGTTTGTTTTCTGGAGGTTTTAAAAGATTTTAGTCGTGGGCGTAAGTTGTAGCGTGAGGTTACTGAGGTAGATTGTGTGGTGCGGTTGGGTGTGTACTTGGTTTTGGGTGGGGGTGGTGGTTTTCTCACTGTGGTGCCTGGTGGAGGTACGTCAGGGCTAGACGGGAGGGTTTCCGTTGTGGGTGGAGGTTTTCGTACTTGGATAAGTTGGGGAGGTACTTGACTATCAGAAGTGAAGGAAGGGGTCATGGTGGAGGAAGGTGTGATATTGGGGGCTTGGGTTTGTGGAGGTTAGTTTGGGGGGTATGTTGAGGAATGATCGGCCGGTTCGGTGCTGGAGGGTTTAGGCCCTTAGGGGTTTGTAGGGGAATATTCATAGCCTGAGTGGGAGGGGTAGTAGGGGTGTTGAATTCAGGGTCGGACGTGTGGGGTGGGGTAATGTCTTGTGGTTTTAGAGGTTTAAAAGCTCGGACGAATCTAGTTCGGAACGTGCGAGTCACGCCGTGATAATCAATGGTGACTTGATAGGCATTTGGGACTTGTATGATGGTGTAGGGGCCGACATAGCGAGGGCCTAATTTGTTGGTGACAGGGAGGTTGGCTACCATTACGGTGTCATGGATGGCGAAAGGGTTTTTATCATCGGGGTTATCAGTTTTGGTGTCTTGACAGGTTTGGGCGGTATGGAGGGTGTTTTGCAGATGTTGCAATGGGTCAATTGTGGAGGTGTTGGAGGGGAGGTGAGCGTGATGGTGGAACGGCAGTAACAGGGGGGGTACGCCGTAAACACGTTCATGAGGGGAAATACCGTCTTCTCGGGGACAGGTGTTCATGCCCCATTGTATCATCTTTATTTGTGATGGCCAGTCTGAGGTGTTAAGAGCAATCATTTTGGTACGTAACTGGTTGTTGATGGTGCGATGGCTGCGTTCGCATATAGCATTTCCTTGAGGCCAGTACGGGGATGAGTGTTTGATCTTAATACCGCATTGTTGGGTGAACTGGTGCCAAACGTGTCCACTCAATTCGGGGGCATTGTCGGATAGAAGAGCAAGGGGAAGGCCGAATATAGGGAACACTTCTGTGGCAAGCAGTGTGGCGACGGTGGTGGCTGTGTGGTCTTTAACTGGACAGGCTATTATAAAATGTTGAATATACGTCAACAAATGTGACGATATAGCGGTTGCCAGCGTAAGAAGGAAACGGGCCCATGATGTCGAGGGATAGGACTTGGAACGGTTTGTTGGCCGAAATGGTACCAGCTGGGCCTGGGGTGCGTGATCTATCCTTCCCCAATAAACAAGGTTTGCAGGATTCTGTCATGCGTTGTGCAATCTTGGAGGGGTTGGGGGTCCAGTATTGATCTGCAAAGATTTTTAACATCTTCTTTTGTCCAAGGTGTATGCCGTTTCCCTCGTGGATGGCAATCATGTAGTCGTGGGCAATGGTGGGGTCTAGGACTATGTGACCGGAGTCTGTGGCAAGTTGATCTCCCCAGCGAGTCAGTTTCCTGAAGACATTTAACGGTATCCAGGGTGGTCTGATTCTTGTTTCCCAAGATTGAATTAGTGAGGGGGCTGGGGGGGAATTATGTTGGTGGATGGGGGTAGATAAGAGCTCAGTGTTTTGTAAGGCGGCTAGGTTGGTGGGGGGGGGTCTTTTGGTACTGGCAAACGTGACAGGGCATCTGCATTGGTGTGAAGTTTACCTGGACGATACTGTATTGTAAAATCGTAGTCCTCTAGTGTCTCCCTCCAACGTACCAAGATGGCTGAGTTGGTTTCGCACTTACGCAACCATTGCAAAGATTGATGGTCGGTTATTATATCGAGTTTTGCGCCCAACACAAATGACCTGAAGTGGCTGAGTGCCCAAATGATCCCTAAGCACTCTCTCTTGGCGGCTGCATAATTCTGTTGTGCTTGGTTGAGTGTGGAGCTGGCATACGCTATCACATGTTCCTCTCCGTCTCTTACTTGAGCTAAAACTGCACCAATGGCGTACAGAGATACGTCGGTATAAAGACGGAAAGGTTTATGGTAATCAGGGAAAGCGACAATAGGGGCTTGGATTAGCTTTTGTTTCAAAGTGTTAAAAGCGAGGTCTCTTTCAGGTGTCCAGGTGAATGTGGTGTCCTTGTGGGTGAGTTGGTGGAGGGGTCTGGCTATTGTGGCAAAGTGTGGGACGAAACGTCTGTAGTATGTGGCTAAACTTAGAAAAGAACTTACTCCTTTAACGGTGGTGGGTGGGGGTTGGTTTTGTATGGCTTGAAGTTTCTTTGGGTCTGGTGCAATACCATGTTCAGATATTACGTGGCCGAGGAAATCTACCTTATTTCGGGCAATCTCGCACTTTGAGGGTTTTAATTTCAACCCGGCGGCTCGGATCCTTTGAAGAACTTGTCTCAACCTGAGGAGGTGTTCTTCCCAGGTTTGTGAGTACACAATAATATTGTCTAGATACGCTAGGCAGGTTTCCCAGGTCAGACCATGTAATACCGCTTCCATCAAACGGGAGAAA
Source organism: Paralithodes platypus (assembly GCA_032716605.1). Classification (NCBI taxonomy): domain Eukaryota; kingdom Metazoa; phylum Arthropoda; class Malacostraca; order Decapoda; family Lithodidae; genus Paralithodes; species Paralithodes platypus. The sequence goes on along the minus strand of CM064508.1, from coordinate 54,197,604 downwards.
GTGGTGGGTCCGTTACAGAGGCCAAAAGGTAGGACGTTAAATTCGTAGTGGTGGCCACCACTAGTGGAAAATGCTGTTTTTTCTTGGTCCTCTGCCTTGATAGGCACTTGCCAATACCCTGCTTGCAAGTCGAGGGTAGTGAACCATCTGGATCCGTATAGGGAGTCAAGGGAATCGTCTATCCTGGGTAATGGCGTAGCGTCCTTAATGGTTACGTCATTCAATCTCCTGTAATCGACGCAAAAACGGGTTGACCCATCTTTCTTTTTTACTAGGACAACAGGGGAAGACCAGGGGCTAATGGACGGGGTGGCAATTCCGGCCTCTAACATCTCTTGGACTTGGCGTTCCTCTTCCTGGCGTTGTATGGGATTTTTTCTAAGGGATGGTTGTCTTATGGGGGGGCCTGTGGTGTTAATGATGTGTTGTTCCACATCGGTCTGTCCGATTTCAGTGGGTTGTTGGGCAAACACGTCACTGAACTCTAGCAATAGTTCGTACATGCTGTGTTTTTGGTGGTCAGATAATGTGTCCGGGAGAGGGGGCAATTTTAGGCTGGTAGGGGTGTCATTGGAATCTATGGGGAGGTCATCAAAAGTTTCAAGGTCTCCTATGATGAGGCCTTTTGGTAATGTCAGGGATTCTTCAGAGATATTTGCCACGAGAATGTGGTTGATGCGAGCGGAAATGATGGCGGGTTGTAAGAGGCAACGATTGGGGTTGGTGGACGTGGTAGTGGGGGAAAATATCATGTGAGTTTGGGGTATGGGTCGAAGGTTAACTCATTTTTGATGGCGGGGGGAATTTGACATTTATCTTGAACTACAGCTGGGCTAATGATGGTGGGGGATCGACTGGTGAGCAGGTGCTCGGTACGCATAAGGGGGGGAGGGGGGAGATCACTTTGGTGGGGGTCACACGTGAGGGGGGATTAACGGCGCGTGTGGGAGGATCAGCGTGGTGAGGTGTGAGTGATTTAGAAAACGGAATCTGTTGGTGGGACTGCGGAGGGTTGGTGGGGGAAGAGTGAGGTATAGAACATGGGTTATTGGTGGAGGACTGATGTACTGATTGGTGGTTGTTAGAAGGACGAATTTGGGGAGTGTTGTCGGTGGCAGTGACGGTTTGTTTAGAGTTTATATGGGATTGGTGGGTTTGTCTGTCATGAGAGAGCGAGTCAAGTGTGGGGTTTTGAAGTTTTCTAGGAGTGTGAATTGTGTGGGGGTGGAAGGGAGCTACTGACTTAAAGCTGTCACAAGGGGAATTTGGTTGGTTGTGGAATAGCTGGACATTTCTGGGGGCATGGGGGGAACATGGTTGGGTCCCTAGGTCGTCACGCGTGAGGGGAGGATTAATGGCGCGTGTGGGAGGGTCAGAGTGGTGAGGGGTGAGCGATTTAGAAAACGGAATTTGTTGGTGGGACTGCGGAGGGTTGGTGGGGGAAGAGTTAGGTATAGAACATGGGTTATTGGTGGAGGGCTGATGTATTGATTTGTGGTTGTTAACAGGACGAATTTGGGGAATTTTTTCGGTGGCAGTCACGGTTTGTTTAGAGGTTATCTGGGATTGGTGGGTTTGTCTGTCATGAGAGGGCGAGTCAAGTGTGGGGTTTTGAAGTTTTCTAGGGGTGTGAATTGTGTGGGGGTGGAAGGGAGCTACTGACGGAAAACTGTCACAAGGGGAATTTTGTTGGTTGTGGGATAGCGGAACATTTCTAGGGGCATGGGGGAAACATTGTTGGGTACATAGGTCGGCATTTTCCCTGGAAACACGTGTACATAAATATTTGATAGAATGGTTTTTACATACATCAGAGTCTGTCCTGGAAACATGGGAGGATTGATCCTGGACAGAGTTAGGAGAATGGGGGGGTTACCGAGAGGGAGTTGCTTGGACTTGTCTTCTTTCGTTTGTTGAGGCATTTTTTCAACGAAATGAGTGATATTTTGAGAGAACTCGGGGTAAGGGGAGGGGTTAGGAGTTACCTTAGTGCTAGCTGCAACTTGGTAACCCTGACTCAGAGTTTGTTGAGGGGGGGAGGTGTTTTTTCTTTTTGTGAATAGGTTTCTGCGTGATTGGTTTGTCAGAGGCTTTGGGTTGGATTTTTTTTTTAATGAGATCAGCCTCTGGCCGCAGTCAACCTGGGCCAGGAGTTTTTGAAGGAGGTCAAGTCCAAGGAAACCATCGTAATGTTTACAGTGGGAGGAAAATACTGTGAACGGGTGATAACAACGAGCATGGGGGGCAGGAGTAGTTACTGACAGGGGCAAAGTGTCTCCTAGGAGATTTAAGTAGGTATCAGCAGCTGAGATTAGTTCTGATTTGGTAGGTAACAAGGGGCCAAATAGTCGGTGGTGTTGATCATAACAAGACTTGAACAAACATGACTTGGCAGCTCCCGTGTCGATTAACAGGCGGACAGGAATGTCCTTGATTTTGGCCATGTAATAAATGGGGGCAGTGCGGTCAGTTATGGCGTCCCCCGCTGAGGCCATCGTGGGCGGGGGGTACTTTAAAAATCCTGGGAGTCGGTATCTACCTCCTCCAGGGTTTCCTCGGTATCGTCTGAGGTCATGATAGGGGCTATTTCTCCGGTGTGCATTTCCTCCATTTCTTCCTCTTGTCCCAACTCCTCTTCATTCACAGAAATGCGAGGAGTAAAGGGGCGAGGTTTGGCAGAGTCACAAATTTGATGGAGGGCACACTGAGCACTACAGGCCGGGAAATCATAGGGGTTGATAATTACTAATGTAGGATTTTTACTTTGGTAGGTGTTGTAGGTTTTGTTCCGGTTGAAGATTCTGCGTGGCTGGGTAGGTTGGAACCGGGGCCTACTGGGTTGGGGCTTGCCGGAAGGGTAGGTCGGTCTGTTGTTACTCAGTTAATTGTTCGTCAAGGGGAATCCACGCAATGCGAGCTAAGCTCATTATTATCGCGCCTCCTTAACTGGGAATGTATTGCGTGAAATGCATGTTAAGTGTTTTATTTACTGTTGGAATGGCTGTGGATGTGTGTGTAGTCTGTATTTAGCCAATTGGCGACATCGGAAACGAAGGCTTAGGGTGGATCTGTATGGCACCATTCTCACTATAGACGGTACCGTCTCGCCCGAAGGCTTAGGTAGCCATCAGCTTAGGTGAACCATATGATACCCATCTCGCCTTTTACCATTTTTGCCAACCCCAGATGGGACGTCACAACGTCGTCCACTTATTCCAGGTACCTATTTACAGCTAGGTGAACTGAGGCTAACACATGAAAGGAGACAAGCCCAATTTGTCTCCGCCCGGCTGGGGAATGAACCCCCGACCCCTCTGTGTGTGGAAGGATGAGGATGGGTAGGCATTCTTGGAGTTGAAGGTTTGGGCCTTGGGGTTTTGGTGGTCGAGGTGCTGCGGGTGCGTGGGAAACCTCTTTATTTGTTAGTAGTCTTGGCAAATCCAACGTCAAGGCTATTAACCTAATTGCAATGACGACTTGTCTATTTTGACTGCTATGTCGTCATTCCAACCGCAGTTAAAAAGAAAACGTCTAGAGTCTACTCCTTATCTTGCTCTAGGAGGCGTTGTACATTAACCAAAACTACCACCGAAGGTGAAAAAAGCATAGAAGAGAAGAAAAAGGGGTTTACCTTAGTTACCGCTTAAGGCCCATCCTGTGTTCCGTCATGTGCAGATCCCTGTCGAACGTGCGCATGAGCGACCCTCTCTTGTCATCACATTAGGACTGTGGGCCACCGTTCCCCGGCCTTTGTTGGCGACCGGATCCGCGTCGCCCTGGGTATCCCTGACCCGACTGAAGGCCATTTACCTGGCCCTCTCCCTGCTCGGGCCCTCTCCCCTGGGTCCCGCAGCCGGTCGTCCCATCGTCGGAGGGTTCCCCGGCTCCGTCCACGCTCTCGCTCGCCTCGTCGTCCTCCTGATCGCCTTGACGACGCCCATCGCCCTCGTCATGGTTCTCGCCCTGAGGCCGGGGTTAGCGGCTCTGCCCCTGTGCGCCCTCCCCAGGCATCTACGGATAGGGGCTCTACTCCCTTCCGCCCGCTTCCCCAGCCCAGACGACTTCCTCTTACGTTGTCCTCTCCGCGCGCGGTTGTTCATGCTGTAGCTGGCCCTCTGCTCCCTCCTCCTACACTGTCCAGGAGGGTCCGCCTGGATGTCGTTGCTTCTCCTACTTCACCTGCTTCAGTGCCTATTCTTCCTTCACGGTCTCGTCCCACGGTGGTGGTCCCTCCCTCCTCCGCCTCGGTGTCGGGCCGCCCTGTTATCTCAGCCCCGGGGATCCTTGCTCTGTTTCCCCCCGCGGCTCCTGGCCTCCTTTCACCCGGCCAGCCTTCCCACTCCGTCGTCCTGCTCCTCCTCATTCTTCTCTTCCTGACCTTCACTTACCGTCTCGCCAGGGGGGTACCCCTCCTCTTGCCTCGGTGGGGTTTCGCGAGGTTTCGGGGTCCCCTTTCTCAGGAGCTGATGTGTCGCTGGAAGAGGGGAATGGTGCTGTTTCCCCCTCGGCCGTTCGTGATCGGGGACGAGTCCCTCAACGGCGACACAACCGTCGTCGCTCGCCTTCCTTGGGCCGCGACGCTGCTGGTTCGTGTCGTGGGTCTCGCTCCCGCTCACGCTCGCCCCTGCGGGCCGACCAATCTGGGGGGGGGGTAGCCTCTCTCGGATCAATTGTCGGCTATGCAGGGCTGGGTTGTGTCACGCTTCGACGGGCGCTTGGAGTCGATGGAAGACTCCCTCTTCTCGCCCTTCTTGGCGGTGCCTCACCCTCAGCACCTCACCCTACCTACCCCTGCTATGGTCCCCCTCCCTTCTGCAGGCCTACGCTCTGGTCAGACTTCAGCCGCCCTGACATCCTTCCGGCTGTTCAGTCCCTGGCTGTGTTGACGGGTCTGTCCTCCTATGGGACAGGTTTGTGCGACGCCGGTACGCCTGGCTTAGCCATCATGCTCGGTCACCCTCTCCCATTGGAGGCCTGGTTTGCTGAGGCCTTCGACTTCACACACCGATCCGTCAACGGCTCTCCTTCCGTCCCTCCCCCGGAGTCGTCCCTGATTTTGCCTCCTCTTGTGTCTGTCGGCGGGTTGGACGGCGCGTTCTGGTCCTGGATGAGCGCGCCCGTTCTTGAACTTTGTTCTATTGCTACCCCGTTCTTCTCTCACCCGGATCAGCCCTCTGTCGCCAAGGTTTTTCCCTTGCGACGGAGGGTGACGGACTTCTTGTCTTGTCTTTAGGTTCCCTCTAGACGTCTGTTCACCACCTGCGGCTTTTCGAGGCGTCTGCGCCAGGCGATCTTCGCGAGGGTTTGGACCGCGTTCAGCGGGTCCACCTTCGGCTCGCGGTGTCTTTGGTTCCCGAGCTGAAGGCGGTTTTGTGCGCGGCAACTCGGCACCGCACGACGGTACGGTCTTCGTTCTGCCGGCCGGCCCCCTTGGTTATTCGTCAGGGTTTGTTGTACTCTGCGCTATATACGTCGGGGTTTTTTTACGCAGGATGCTTGGGAATGCTCCGCTTCTCTGTCGGCGGCCCCTGCTTCCGCCACACGACGCCATGCTGTGTCGTTACGGACCCTGCTTACGTCACCGACGCGCTGTGCCGCGCGCGGGGTCTTCTCAGTCCCGTCCTTCTGCCGGTCCTCTTCGGGGTGCTGCTGCAAGTGCTGCCGCCTTGCACGGGCGCAGGACTGGGACGTTGCTGGCCAGTGCTTCGGTTCCGCCTCGCACTTCTGTTCTTGCCCCTTTCATCCCCTCTGTGTCGGGGCTGGCCGGCCTTCCACTTCCGGCCGCCTTTCGAAGGGGTCAGCCCCGCGCCGGCCTTGGGTTGGGGTGGCCCGCCCTTTTCGACGAGGTTGGGGGGGGCGGGGGTAGAGGTCAACATGGCGCTCATGCCCGCACGGCCCGTACCGGGGGTACCTCCACGTCAACACAATGTGTAGTTCTCTGGGTCGGCCTCCTTGTTCTCCTTCTCGCCTGGGCGTACCGGGTCGCTCCCCTCCTCTCGGGTGCTCCCTCGGGTTGTTTTCGCCCTTGCGCCCCTCGGTAGCCGCGAGGGACGTTGGGGGCGGCGGGTTGCGCGGAGGGGTCTCACCTGGAGGTGGACGTCCAGACCCCCACTCCGCTCTTGTCACCGACAACGGCCCATCTCTTCAGAGGTGGCCCACGTGTTCACTTCCATGCCCGAGCTGGGTAGCGTCGAGGGAGTTGACCGCCGGTCACCCGGTTTTCCTCTCCCGTGTCTTTCTGGTTCCGTCGCCGACCTGCGACGCGATGCGACCGGTGGTGGATCTGTTGGCCCTCAACGGGCACATCGTGCACACACGGTTTCGGATGCTGCCGGTACCCCTGGTACGCCTGGCCCTGTGCCCTCTGTCGTGGGTAGTGTCGCTGGCCCTCCAGGATGTGTCTTGGCTCGTTCCTCTCCATCCTCGCTTCCAGCGATTCTTGGCCGTTCGGACTTCCGATCGTGTGTTCCTGTTCGACGGCCTTCCCTTCGGTCTCCACATCGCGCCGCAGATCTTCTCCGCACTGGTGGGGCAGGCTCTGGGTCCTCTCCTCAGGAGCGGGCTCCAGCTCCTGTTTTCCTTGGCCGTTTGGTTGGTAGTTTCCGACGCCCTAGGCCTGTGCATTGGCGACGCCCTCACAGTCGTTCGCGACATCGCACGGTTAGGGTTCCCCTTCGATGTTCCCAAGTCACGCTTGACCCCGTCGCGTGTCGTGCCATGGGTCGGTCTCGCATGGGTTTTGTCCGGCGCTACGGTGACCCGGGGTCTGCCGGCCGCGGTGCACCTTCGGTGGACGGTCCTCGCCGTGTTGCACTCGGTCTCCCTCCCGGGGTGGCTCTGGGACTCGTTCGTGGGTTCGCTGCATTGGGCCGCTCTGCCCCTTCCCTTAGGGAGCCTCTGGCTACGCCGCCTCCTCCTCATGGGCACCGCGGTGTTTCCGTTGCCCCTATGGATCGGCTCCTGCCGCTCCCGCGTACCGTTCGCCGACGCTTCGGTCGCTGGGTTGCTCGGGGCTCGCTCTCTGCGGCTGTGCCCTGGACCATCCCCCCGCCGACGGTCTGGGTAACCACAGATACGTCGAGCGAGGTTGGGTGAGGTTCCCAATCGAACCTGGGACGTCCACTTCCCGGCAGATGGGTGGGTCTCCCTCCTCTTACCTGTCTATGCCCTCGGATTGTTGGTTCCTTTGTTCTTCCTGCGGGACCACGCGCTGGCCCTTCGGGGTGAGTCGGTGGCCTTCGGGTTGGACACTCAGACAAGCTGTCCCCTGTTTCCTTATGCGGGGGTCCTCCAGGTCGTTGACTCTATTAGGGGTCTCGGTGGAGTTGTTCTTCCTCGCGGACCGACACCCCTTCTCCTTGCATGCCTCCTCCCTGCCCGGGCCTGCCACCCTTTGGGCGGCCGCCCTGTCGAGAGGGCAGGGCGTTCTTGTAGAATGGGCGATGAAACGGACTGTGTTCGCCGACCTCGCGGCTTCCTGAGGTGTTCCGGAGGTCGCCTTGTTCGCATCGGGGGTGCCGCGCCAGTTGCCTCTGGACCTCTCCCTCCGGCCTCGCGCTCCGGGGGGGGTCCGGACGCTTTCATGGTCGCCTGGTACAGGTGGCGGTCGATATCCATCTTTCCGCCACCAGACGCGCTGTTGATGTGCCCAGTCTTCACGAAGCTGCGGCTGTACCACGGCTGCGTCTGGCTCCTCGCGCCTCTGTGGCCGGCACGGACTTGGTCCGCCCGGTTGCCGCGGTGGTGCCCGGGTCCGGTCCCTCTACCTGTCTCCGGCTTCCACTTGGGCTAGGTTGGGGTCCTGCGGACCTCTTTGGCCTTCGCATCGTGCTTGTTCATGAGGCACGGTGGCTCCCGGTCCCCGGCCGGGCCCTGACTGACTTCCTGCAGCGTTCCTGGCCGTCTTCTCCTTGGGGGCCTTACGGGTCCCGCTGGAGGTTTTTTACTAGGTGGCTACAGGCCACTCGCCTGCCAGTTGGCTCTCCTTCCCTCGTCCTACGCTCCTTGTTTCACCTCTTCCGTACACGTCGCTTTCCAGTCGACGCTATACGTACCCACTTGTCTGCCGTCCGGGGGGTTCTTTGGGTCCGTCGCTGGGCTGGTCGTTCCGCCACAGGTGCTGGATTCCTCCCTGACGGCTGCCTTCCGGGATCGACCGCCTCCGCGCCAGGTCTCTCCGCTGTGGGATGCGGGCTCTGGTCCTTCTGGCTTCCCCCACGTATACAAGGGCCGCTACGCCGGTTCCGTTGCTCGGGCGTCCACTCTTCCTTGTCGCTCTGGCCACTGGGGATTGGGTGTCTGCACTAGCGGCATTGTCACGGCCCCGGGACTGCGTACGATTCTCCCCGTCCTTGCATGGCGTCTCGTTCGCCTCCTCCCCACCTTTTGTTACCACGCATGGGAGGGAGGCCCCCGTTTTCCAGCCTTTCGCCGTCCAGGCTTTACGGCGTGGGCATCCTCGCCATGTGTTGTGCCCGGTGTCAGCCTTGCACTCCTCTGTTGCGTCTGTGGCGCCGCCTTCGGGTACTGCTGTGTGGGTGTCTCCTCGGACAGGTGGGAGGCTCTAGCAGGTGCAGCTGGGCCGCCACGTTTGTCGGACCATTCGTGCCCGTCACCCTGTTTGTAGGGGTTCTGCGCGCGATGTCAGATCCTTTGCTGCCTCCTTCCGGTTCCTGCCACGTCGATCCTTCCCTGCCTTCGCCTCCGCGGTTTTGTGGTCTTCTATCAATTCCTTCATCTCCTCCTACCTCTCCGTGTCCAGTGTTCGACCCCCTCGGCCGGTGATTGCTCTCGGGGGTCGTGTTTCCTGGTGCTCTGGCGAAGATCCCTGGTCTTCCCCCTTTGTCCCTCGTTCTTTTCCTTTGTTTTATTTGACAAAGGGGGGGGGGGGTGTATGGGTTTGCAACACTGGATTGCAAGTTTGGGATTATGTATTGTTCCAGTACATAAGTGTTTTTGCCACATTGAAAATTGTGTTTTGTTCTTGTGTTCAGTGTTTTTGTTGGTTTTTGAAGAAAAGGGATTTTGGGTACAGTACCTTTTTGGTTTCAGACAAGTCTATGTTTTTGCATTACTATGAATGACGGGCATGTGTTAAAACTGTTCTTTTTAGCTACTCCTCAGTTTTTCACTCTTTTATTAAACTCTCTTGTTTACATTGTGTCTTTGTCATTCGTAATTTTGTTTTATGCATTGTTTTTTTTGGTAGGTTGGGCTTGGATGTCCTCCTCCTATTTGTTATGCAGCCTTGACGTTGGATTTGCCAAGACTACTAACAAATTGGGAGGTTTGACGTACCTCCCAACCTACCAAATAGGAAAACCTACTATTTGGTAGTAGTCTTGGAAAATCCAACGTACATAATACCCTCCCTCACGCCGGACCCCTGCCCATCCGCGTTCTTCTGCTGACGTGAGATGTGATGACAAGAGAGGGTCGCTCATGCGCACGTTCGACAGGGATCTGCACATGACGGAACACAGGATGGGCCTTAAGCGGTAACTAAGGTAAACCCCTTTTTCTTCTCTTCTATGCTTTTTTCACCTTCGGTGGTAGTTTTGGTTAATGTACAACGTCTCCTAGAGCAAGATAAGGAGTAGACTCTAGACGTTTTCTTTTTAACCGCGGTTGGAATGACGACATAGCAGTCAAAATAGACAAGTCGTCATTGCAATTAGGTTAATAGCCTTGACGTTGGATTTTCCAAGACTACTACCAAATAGTAGGTTTTCCTATTTGGTAGGTTGGGAGGTACGTCAAACCTCCCAATTACAGCGATTTGGGTGGGTGCTTCTGTGCGCACGGCCAAAATATGTCGGATCGTGATGAGATCTTTTTGATATCCGACGAAATCGTGCACACGGAAATGATCTTTTACTGGTGAGGGCAATATTGATACAAGGTTGACCAGAATCTGCTGCTCTTGCTGGATTCCGGTCAATGTGGGGAAAGACACTTTTATATGTTGGGCGATCTTATTCACTGTGGCATCTAGATCGCCTTCGAATTTAGTGTCTTGGATACGGGTGTGGGCCACGAAAACGCCCAACGAAGGCTTAATGGCTTCTATCACTATTGGGCGAAATTCGTCCCATGTGAGAGCAGGGTGCACTTGGTAGGCAACCTGGGAAACGGCTTTTCCCAGGTGCGTTAATGTCACGGCTATCTTTTCTGCGTCCGTGGTATAAACTAGGTCAAGTACGGGTTTCACTATGTCCATGAACGTTTCGATCTCGTAAGTTTCCCCATCATAATGTGGGATGGGGATGTGAGAACGGTGCGCCATGATGTTATCGTGTTCTGGCTGTTCCAAACTTGCAATGTAATGCAACCTTTTATCCGAATCAAGAACCACCGCTGCTGCCAATGTTATGCCCTGTTTTTCTACAGGATTAGGTTGGGTAATGTGAGTTCTAACTGCTGGGTATAGAAGGCTGCATGCACAAAACAAGGTATGAGGAATAGAGAACACAAAATAAACACACGGTAACAAGACACACGATCACGTTTATTGATATACACACTTCTGAATACTCGTACAAGACAAATGATAGAATTGAACAACCTAGCATAAGTGGATCTGGATGGAGCCTAGTCTCCCACTTTCAACGTTCAGGTATTAATCTTCTGATCACTGGCTTTGTTCGCAAGTTTATACTGGAGACCATCAATGTTACTTATAGATTCAATTTCACTACTTAGATTGATTACTGGTAGCTCTGGTGCACAAGTAGTAGTTCACAGACTAGATTAGACACGCATATTTTAGAGCACGGGAATTCTAGTAACCTCAGGGGGTACTGATCTAAGTTTTATATTCTTATAGCAGAAACACGTAGAACGCAAATCAGTGGGCGAACATTAGATATCACTAGGGTTTTACTTCTATGTAATAATATCTAGATATATGGGTAATTACGAGAGTTAATATCGCCTGTTAATTAATAAACACTGATACGCTTAGCACTTCCTAATGGAATGGTTATATATGAATTATACTGGGGCAAAGATATAGCCACTTCGTAGAAATATGAATAAGTGAGTCTTTAAACAGTACTGTAACACTGTAGTACTGATAGAGTGAATCTTGGGTAGTATTTGCTTGGTCTGGTCCTGGTTATCTTACGTCCGTGATGTTGGGGGCTAACGACTGGTTCCGCGGCCGTCCAGGGGGTCCATATGTAGGAAGTTCTCAAGACGGATCTCTTGGCGATCGTTGCTGGCTACACGCTTATATACCCACTGGTTTGTGAAGGTTATAAGGTGCACATAGATTTCTTGTACGTGGACAGATGCCGCTATCTCAATCTGCCACGGAGTCTGCCGGCTCTGGAACTCAATTCTCAGGAACAACACAAGGGCAGAGCTAGAGGTCAACTTAAGGGGGCCAGCCACTGGTTGGTGTCTATCTTTCAACTGATTTTACTGGGGGCTGGAGCTTGGTTTATAGGCTCGGTTTTGGACCCTGTAGGCCATAGGGATCTCGAGTTCTTATGGATTTATTTAAGCTCTCAATGGATACGGGAACTAGGTAAGGTGGTGATTACTGTTGTGGCACATGGCTATATGGAGCCTTCATAATGTGATATAACTGAGCCTTAGTAAGAGGTACTATTTTGGCTATACTGGAAGTATTTAAGGGAGAGAGACTGGATCTACTTTGCGAGGAGGACTGGGACAGCTGTGATAGGAGCGTCTCTCTTAGATTGTTCAGTCTTCGTTCTATGGTATAGCTGAGGTGCTAATTTGGTTATCAGAGTATGCAAGAAAGGTTAATGGGTTATTGTGGGTTAATAGAGGTTAGTAAAGGTGTTAGTCATGCATGGTTAGTTCATTGATAGGAAGAATTCCTGTGCTACCTGGCAATGACCCGGAAGTCAAAAGAGGGGTCAGGTATACCTCCGCAGGGTGGGGGTCTCCCTCCTCGGTTGGGTAAAAAGGGGTAGGTGCGCGCCCTCTCTCTGTGATGGTCGTCCGGTGGCTGTGGCTAGGGGCTTGCCATATCACAAGTGTTTGTAATAACCCTCTGTTTATGAGACAGATGTGGGTGTTCGTAATACCAAAACCGAAGGTGCCTTGACTAGCTGGTTTAATCGGTTGTTTTGTTAATTGCATGGTTTGTTGGATGTGGTGGAGACTGGGTTGCTAACTCTGCCACATTTATCTGGAAGTATGGCAATAGAAGTTAGTCACTGGCGAGGCGGCTAGCCTCGCACTGACGATCATTTGGTACAGGGTTGTGAATGGGTTGTGAGGGAATAGATGGCATGCAAAGGGTTAGTAAAGTTCTAATGGTGTTCCTTCCTACTGGGGGAAGGTAGGCTGGATAGGAGTATATATACAAAAGGTTTGAGAATGTTAGCAACGGAAAAATTAAGGATATTCAGGAGGTATGGTGGAGAGGCTAGGTCGGAAAGGAGTCGAGGAGCGTGGGGGGTTAACGAGAGGGAGAGGGTTAAGGGGAGCTACGTGGAAGTGTGACCCTAAGGTCTCTGGGCGTAGGGGTGGCATTAGACTACAGTTGTTATCGTAGCTTGGGGGTTAATGACAGGGAAAGTATGTTAGCCAAACGCTACCGGGGGATGAGCAATATGGGGTGGTATATGAGTCTGGAAGGGATAGAATCATGTGGACTGTGGGGCTGTGGGGAAGAGGAGGTTAACTGTAGGTGTGTGCTTGACTGTGGATAAAAGTAGAGAAAAACATGGTGTATTATTACTCGTCAATACGATGGTTATGGACACTGTTAATCTGACACTATTTCTTGCTGACCTAGTTGTTCCTGGGAACTGCGTTTTCTATGACATATACACCAAAGAAAGCGGCAGTTCGTAGGGGTAGCTTCGGTATTGTTTCATGGTGAAAATGCGTCGAGACAATGGTAAAAGAGGGTTGTATATACAATCTCTGTTTGGGGTAAGAATTAGAGTTACTGTATGGTGGCTAACATCTTCAGTCATTTCTGTCTAGGTCTTACAGGAACGATGGTTATATATATACACTGGTGTACCCGTGGGTATCATCGTTTCTTATCTATTAGGACATGGGTTTTTTAACATACTACTTCTCGGATGGAAAAGAACATACATAGATTTATGGGGGCGGTTGGTCTTCAGAAACTTAGTCTGGCAAGACAGGGGGTTAACATATTACTTCTTGGATGGAAAAAACATACATAGATTTAGGCCTGTCTGAACTGGTTGGCATTGGCTCAACCTAGGGACAGGGCATGGGTGTATTAACCTGGGAAGAACATACATAGATTTATGGGGGTGGTTGGTCTTCAGAAACTTAGTCTGGCAAGACAGGGGGTTAACATATTACTTCTTGGATGGAAAAACATACATAAATTTAGGCCTGTCTGAACTGGTTGGCATTGGCTCAACCTAGGGACAGGGCATGGGTGTATTAAATTAAGGTGTATTCATGTTCATCATCATGTAGGTAGAGGTGTAGGACACGAGGGGTAGTGTATACGCGAGGTGGGGGAAAGGTCAGTGGTTAGAAGGGATAGGCAGGTGTGGTTTGGAGCTGCTTAGCCCTGCGGGCTTCGGCCTGTCTTAACTGGTTGGCTTGGTCACCTGGTCCTTTCGTTCTGTGGGCCTTTCCTTCGGGTGTTTCTATTCCCGTTTCCTGGTGGTGTTCGCTCGTGGCTTCCGTGGTGGGCTTCTCGTTCTGGGGCATTTTACACTGACTTACAAAGATATAAAAAATTTACAAAACATGTTTATATCTCACTGACTTACAAAGATATGAGAACTTTAAAAACATGTACAAGTTACATAACGGATCGCCAATTAACACTCGTAGCCGAGTAGGCCTAACCTTACGAGTACAAAGTCCGCCGGACCCTTTTCAAAAATTCTCAAGCCCCCCGGGTACCCTAGACCTTATCTAGCCCCAGGTACCAATACTACCGGTAAAAACAGTCCCGGTCACCACTAGGCTACGACCGGTCACTCTGGAAACTGTTAAAAAACTAAAGACAACCCCGAGTACTAATAGGCCTTAGCCGGGTACGCGGGAGGCTGTCGTAACAATGACGATCCCGGAGTCCAGGACAAGCCCACTGGCAACAGTCCCGGACTCCAATAAACCATTTACCGGATACTCTAGGCCTTGCCTACATAGCCCCGAGTACTAATAGGCCATAGCCGAGTACTCTGGAGGCTGTCACGACAATGACAAACCCCGGTACCAAGACAAGCCCGCCGGAAACCAGGCTATGCGTTTTCATACTCAACCTTGAATGTTTACACAGATCAGCTGGAACAACAGTGACCTTGTCATGTAAGGTTTCTCTTGTTATTTGCTCTGTTTAGGATTATCGCCGGGTACTCTAGGCTTGGTCTTACGATAATAAGGATGTCTTAACATATTAAGAGACATATTACAATACCAGGCACCATGACATAGTTCTTAGTTTCACTATGACAAGCCCGGGTACCGAAAAAATTGAGACCACCATATGGGTGCTGTGTTACCCAAAGCCTTGTCATACTATGACAAGCACAAGTCCGAGTAACAGATATTATTTTACCGGGTACCCTAAGCTTTGTCACACTTTAATAAAGACAAACCAGGGTTCCAATAATGGAATCAAATGGAAATTATTGCCGGGTACCCTAGGCTTGGTCACATTATAATAAGGATGTCATACCATATTAGAAACAGGCCCGACTACCAGTAATTAACATAACTATCAGACTTACGATAGAAACGAGAGCTTACATAAGTACTTCTCTCTAATTAGCTTATTTAAAGTAAACAATACAAGGCTAGATCCTAATTTTGCCCAAGTTAAGTAGGCCTAGGCCTAATAAGTCCTCTTTACAGCTCTCTATGCAACATTGACTCCTTGGTATTGATTCACAGGCTCAGGTAATGTGCTGCATTACCAGAGAAGAATCTGGACATCAATCAAATCATTCCCTCCCGGCCAGGTGATACCCTCAGCAAGAGATGAACAGTATTCCAGATTTCAAGGCGAGGGTAAACCTAACCATTTCACCTGTTACTCCCTTCACTCGGCTAACAAAACCGTAATCTTTAAGGTGAGTTCACTGGGCAAAACTCTAGAAGTTTCAGGTTCACCTACTAAGTAGATTCTCACTAACTACATACCGGGTAATTGTAATTAATTTCCAGGAAATTAGTACAAGTTTGCTTTCCCTTTCTAAAAAGGCTATACCTGACTAAAAAATTACCAAGTAATTATACCCAGTGACACCCAGTAATAATTCACTAGACTATTTCTTACATAAAAGGCAACTGCAGTTTATTTAAAATAAACGATGCATGACTAGATCCTATTTTTGGAGTAAGGGGTCGGGCGCAAGTTGGACTAGATAATAGTCCATCAGGCGCCTGGCCCGGGGAGACGATTAATATGAAGGGTGCGCCTGGAAGTGTGGTGGGAGGGCTTGTGGCTTTAGCTCCGCTGCATGTCTGCCTGCCGAGATCGGAACCTCTCCGGGTGGTCGGGGGCCAGGGGAGTGCTGGAGCGACCTTGGTGACCCTGGTCTCTGGGTCTTCTCCTGGGTGACCTAGATGTGTGTGAATTTGTGTTTTTTATCTGTGTTTATTCGTTGTTTTATGTTGTTTTTGTGTTTTTCCCTGTTCTTGCTCTGTCTTGAGTTGGCTACCCCAATAATGGGGATTGGGCCTGAGCATATAGATAGATAGATAGATAGCTTGCTCCACCCACATTAAAGCACCCTAAACTGATTCAGGTGAATATTGAAGCTGAAGTACATAAACCCATACACTAATCCTACGGACTTACCTGTTCGTTTAGAGCCTTCTCTGGCAGCTCCAGACATTTTGGTCACAGTACAGTTGGGGCAATACGGAAAAAAGTATTTCCTAAGGATACCCCAGAAGCTTTGGCCATAAGCAATGCTATGGTAGGGTGGTATGAATTGGAAACCAGTAACCATACCGAAGAGGGTTGGAGTAGAATGAGTACCATGGTTATCCATTAGTACAAAGTGAAGAAGAGTTTCCTGATATAGTCCCTACTCAGAGCCCGCCTGGTGGCTTGGTGGGTGAACTTCAGGTATTTTCTTAAAATCTATGCATGAGTTGACAGACAAAATTGAACAGAAATTTACGTCTTTAGATAAAGCTATCCGAGATCTCCAAAGTAGTTCTCTGGCTCCACCCATGTTACAATATGCCATACCAGACACAGTCCCACTGTCTCATTTACCTGCCCAGCCTAAACAACCTACTCATGAAATGTTCAAGAAACTTCCCCCTCTACTAATTGGTGAATCTCGATACTGGAAACAATTACCAGGATAGCACCTACTAATGCTGACACAGGTCATTCAGACTTGGTGCAAATACCAAATGAGTGGATTATTAAAAGAGACGAGCTTAGGCATCTACATACAACGATGCACAAGACCGATTGCTGGACGTAATAACAAATTTACCACTATGCATATATACAACTTCGACTCTATTCCCCAGGAGTTCTGGAAATATCTCAGATCTCCAACAATAGTTGTACACCAACTAGTTGACCCCATGATTAATACACCTACCCTGCACGGACTGACAAAGACTTTAAACTACGACAAAGAACCCATAGGTTACTGTGAAATTTTATCACACAACAACAACTTGCACAAGCCATGAGGCAAGTAGCAGATTCTATCCCGGACCAAACTCCAGGTCTGCACTTCATTTTATCAGAAGAGCTTCACGTGGTAATTCTCGGATGACCACTGGGAATATCAAGATTGCAATTTTTAAGGCAACTAGAGCTAGACAGTATCCACTCACCCAATTGTCCAAGAATATACCCAAAGATATTGCTACTCCGGCTCTCTTCTCACCTCGATTCACATGCAGATTGTTTCCCCAAACGACCTGGAATAAGGTTCATGCTCTGTTGCTAAGCCCTCAGAGGGACTTGTTTGGCCAGTTTACTGGCAAACAAGCTAACCCCCCCTCAGAGCTCAGTCTAACAATGGACAACTATCTCTTAGAGTTAAAAAACATTGATGAACCAAATGTTGACAGACAATGTTGTGACTTAGGTGCCAGAAGGCATGCCAGCTTCTCTATCACACATGTTCCTCTTCCCAAAAGGGACAGTCTACAACTAAAGCCTACGATAGACAGGTTCCTCCTTAACAAATTAATTCACAATATGAAGTTCAGGATGTTAACTATTTCTCAAGTAAACCTAATTCTACAACCAAGGTCTGAATAATTACGCTAGCTATAGAAGACTCCTACTGGCACATCACAATAGCAAGAGGTACCAAAAGTTCCTAGCTATCCCATTCAGAATCAAAGCGGCAATGTTCACCAGAACTCCTTTCAGCTTGATCATAGCTCCCAGAATTTTTCACCAAGATAGTGAAACAATTTCTCCTCCCTCTACTCAAAGACGGTGTAAAAATACTGCTTTAACTTCAAGACTGGATGATGCTGTGGTCTTCCCCACACCATTACCAAGAACAAACCTTGATAGTCATGCAACATGGGACAAAGTTGGTTTTCAGAGTATAATTAGAGAAATCAAAACCTCACTCCTACACAATCAACAGAATGAATAGCATTAATCTGGGATACACAACTTCAGACTATAAAACAAAATCCAACCAATGCCAAACGTCTTCAAATAAAACTGTTCAAGTATTCCATACCAAGACTATAACCAGGAAAATTTGGGAATTCCCTATAAGCCCTCGAAACTGGGCTCAAAATTACAAGGCCCCTAGGCTTCCTCAGGTTGAAGGAACTAATCTGGCCAGGCAACAAAGCCTTCCCTCTAACACATCACAATTCCCCTCTCTTCATCCCAAAGAGAATTCTACACCCTCTGTCGTTTGTGGTAAAACCTCAGGTAAAGGGATCAGTGACACATTGGTCAGATCCACCTCCCACTCTATGGGTGGACACAGACACCTCGAGTCTAATAGGATGGGACTATCAGTCAACGGAAGGCCATCAGAATCACAGGAAAGGGACAACATTAAGTCAGGGTCACATCAATACCCAAGAGCTAACAGTCCCTCTAATTTTCCAAGAGTTCATGAAATGTCATTAACCTCCAGGTCATCCTGGGTGGTGACTTCAACGCCAAGACGTCGGCCTGGTTTGTCGACAACCCCGACACAGACAGAGGGCTGGTACTACAAAACCAAACAGATAACCTCATCATCCTTAACGACATCCATCAACATACCCATATTCCTCACCAAGCCCTCTATAACCCATCATCTCCAGACATCACCTTTTGCTCCCCAGAACTCGCCCCCACAACATCCTGGAGGGTGGTCAGAACCTTAGGCTCTGACCACCTCCCGATCATTATCACCACCAAAACCAGACTCACCCCAGCTAGCCACAAACACATACACCAATTATAAAAGAGCTAACTGGGAAGCATTCACAAATGAGACAGAACAACACTTCACAACTCTAAACAGTACACCCATCACTAACATCAACAATGCTGTACACATACTCAATAAAACTATCCAAAACGCTGACAAGAAACACATTCCAAGAGGTAACAGAAAAAGACACAACCCCAACTTCACACCAGAAATTCAAAACCTCATCAGACAACGCGACACACTGAAACACTCCCGAGCACCCCACACACAAGACATCACACAACAAATTCAAGCACTCAACACCCAAACTAACAACAAAATACAAGAACAACAAAAACTAAATTGGAATAACTTCCTACAAACACTTGATCACAAAACAAACCCCAAAAATCTACAAAACACTAAACAGCATCACACTTTCCAACAGCAACACAACACAATCACATGCTGCAATCACAACGACAGACTCTACTCCTTCATGTAAACAACAAGCAAACACTCTCATCAATCACTTCTCACATGTCAGCCACCTAAAACCTCACAAAGACGACCGACGTGTCATCCGACGTAAGAGACAATTCCCCACAGACCCTGACTATACACCCTTCACCAATCACCAGACAAAGCATATCATCAACAATTTCATGCACTCACCCGCCTGTGGCCTAAACAACATAAGCAACATACACCTCAGACACCTGGGACCACAAGGCATACAAGCACTCACTAACATATCAAACTACAGCTATTCACACAACACAATACCAGACATTTGGAAGCATGGTATCATCATCACATTCCCCAAACCCAACAAAGACCCCACGCTACCCTCCTCGCACCGCCCCATCACACTCCTTTGCTCCCCCTCCAGTCATGGAACGCCTAGTATTACAACTAATTACACCCGACCTACCCCTAGCTCCAACACGCAGTGGCTTTAGGCCACTGCACTCCACAAACACTCTTCTCACAGACCTTACACAAAGAGCTTTTGACGGCATCAACTCAGCTAGACCACCACACAGATCACTATTAGCCACACTCGACATTAGTAAAGCCTTCGATGCCATCCCCCGCCACAACCTAACAAACAAAATCTACAACACAAAAAGGTGGCTGGCCAACTTCCTAGCAGGCAGATGTGCACACATATCTTTTGCCGGTCAGTCATCTAAAGTCAGAAACTTTCCAAACGGAGTCCCACAAGGATCCGTCCTATCGCCCGCACTCTTCAATCTGTACATGCACGATATAACTACACCCAATACGCCCCAAATAAACTTAGCCTCCTATGCAGATGACATAACACTCACATGCACACACCATGACCCAAAAAGAGCAACAGATCTCCTTCAACCCTATCTCAACACAGTACATGGCTGGTGCACTACAAACAGACTTAATCTAGCCCCAGCCAAATCCACCGCAACCCTGCTCACAAGTTGGACAGGAGAACACGAATACATCCCTCAACTCACCATAAACAACACACCCCTAACACATACACACACACCCAAAATCCTAGGAGTAACATATGATACTCATATGACATTCAAACAGCACACCACAAACATTAAACAGAAACTGACACCCAGACTTAACGCCCTCAGGTCACTTGCTCACACAAAATTTGGACACAACAAAGAAAAAACCACCACAGTATATAAACAATACATAAGATCAGTGATGGAATACGCAAGCCCAGCCTGGGCTTCTAACCTAGCTGAAACACATCATAAGACCTTACAGACTATTCAAAACAAAGCCCTGAAGATCATTACAGGCTGCACAGCTACTGCACCCACAGATCACCTACATCAAGAAACCAAAATCCTCAAAGTCAAAGACCATCTGGACATGAGAGGCACTCAATTCCTGGCAGCAGCCTCCACGAACCAAGACCACTCACTAAACTACATGGCAACACACCCACAGACACCAAGAAATATCAAAACAACACCCAGCACACACAATTATTGTCCTCTCTCCCTCCCTGCCCACCCCGAACCAACTTCCAGAAGCACATCCATACTCATATCTCTCGCCAATCCATCCACTCACTCACAGACAACACGCAGCTGCATGCACGACCTCCCGAAATCCATCCTTCCGAATCCTCCCTCCCTCGCGAGGACAGAGTCCACCTGGCCAGGCTGAGATGCGGACACCATCCAGCTCTCCTGAGCTATCAGAAGAGACTGGATGACTCCGTTGTCGACGCCTGCCCGGGATGTAACACAGCACCCCATACCATTAAACACATCATAGAAGACTGCATTTCACACAACCACTTACGCCAACAACACAATCTACACTCAATGAGAGCTCTGTGGGAAAGCCCGATCGTGGCCATGGCCTTCCTCAGGGACTCGGGGCTGTTCGGCCAGGTAGCTTAGGGAACAACAACAACAACAACCTCCAGGTCAAGGGCATGCCGGATGGACAACATGACCACTGTAATTTGCTTGAGGAAACAGGTCCCCACCCGGGCCAGGTTTCCCCAAGATCTCTCGGAAAAGACATGCTCTCTAGCCCAAAAACATTCCATATTAATCCATGCAACAGATCTACCAGGGATCTCCAACCTGTGGACGGATGCTCAGTCCAAGGGAAAGATTACCTCAGCGGAATGGGCTTTCTAACAAAAAGCAGCCAACCACTTAATTCTCCCAATTGTTACACCAAACCGATCTGTTTACATCTCGTAAAATCAACGAAGCTCCAGTCGTACATATCTCGGAATGACATAACACAAGAAAGGGGCCCAGATGCCCTCACAGTGAATTGGAACAGGTGGACATAGAATTTGATGTGAGAATCATTCATCACCTCAGGTTTCAGGGTCAAATGGGCCGGGTTGCCCCTATGTGGCCTACTCAGGTATTGCACACTCAACTTAATCAGTGGTACAAGAACCTCTGCAACCCCCCCCCCCCTGTCCGATTTCCACTCTAAAGAAATTGGAAACCTGCAGACCTCGCTCAATTTTACTATGTGGACATTCTCAAATCCAAATGGCTACCGGCCTACGACAAGGAAATCACGGATACGCTCACTAATCAATACACAGCATCAACTTAAGACAGTATAGTTCACACTGTAAACAATTTACAACTTGGCGTGTAGAGTCAACCCAGCAGTCTCCATCGGTTGCTTTGTTACTGAAGCACCTAAATTGCTTAATCGTTTTTTAAAAACTAACAGTTAACACACTTATAAACCACGTATCGGCAGAAAGCAACCCTTCTTGTCTCTTACTGGTTTACCTTTGCCCCAGAAAGATGAAATGGTTTTATGTAGGCTTGCTTTAAGCTCAGAGCCCCAAATCGTCATTTGCTTCCTCAATGGTCAATCACGAGGTTCCTAACTTTGTCACAGTCTAGGTCTTATCCTGTGAGACCAAATACAGACAAGAAACTTAAAAAAGTGTGTGTCTCTGATGACCCTGGCTACTGTCCATAGGTTCTCAGAATGGACAGCCATGGCAAGGCCCACTAACTGTCTATGTTTTTTTACCCTAATAATGATTCTGTACATATGGTTACTGCACCAGATTCATCGCAAAAATGAGCACCAGGAACATATCCTTACACCTTTCTTTATTCCTGCCTTGAAAAGAGCAAAGATACTCCATGCTCTATGCCCTGTTAAAGCACTATATACCTACTCTAAGTCTGTTATTCCTAGGGATACGACACAATTGTGGTTTCCTCCAGAAGGTTCAATAAGGTCAGGAAAGAAAGTGTTAGCAACCTTTATTGCAGATATAATTAAGGAAGCTGAGCCTCAGTTGATTGCATAAAACCCATGATATGCACATATGGGCCACCACCAGGAGTTTTCCCCCATTGGTTTTTCAAGTGTAGGATATAACTCAGACGGGTCTTTGGTCCTCAAACACGGCGTTCCCTAGCCATATGCTTATCGGTACATCTGGATAAGACACAAATTACCAAGCATAGCGTTGAGGCTGGAACATGCCCACTGAGGCCAATAAGTAGATGGATATATTTGTTCAATGCTTTTATTACCAGTGTTGAAAGGTAATAGAAGTTGTGTCCTACCATCCACCTTAAAGGAAAAAGGAGGGGGCGTGTTAAGTTCCATGACAAGTTGGCAGGACACAATCTGAATGGATAGCAGGAGTGCTATTACTGCACTAGATCTGTTACATAGCAATACCTATACATTATTGCAATGTGTAACTTTATTGTTAATTTTATTTTTATTTTTTGTGATATACGATTACCAGTATTCACACCTCAGTAGTTCTATTCTTCTGAGATAAGGCTTCTTTAATGGTACCCGCCTCATACATCTTTTTCTTACTGCTATACTCTTATATTTAAACACATGTCACAGTTTTCGTTTTTTGGTCTTCCTAATAGATTCTTGTTTTTAGCTTGATGAGCATATGAAGGTCCCTCCACCGGTCGTGATATTCTAGGCTCTTACGTCATTGACGTAAGTAGCCACCAATAAATTACGGTTTTGACAACCCGTAGGGAAGGAAGGAAAAACTAATATTTATTGGTGGCTCCTGAAGTCAATGACGACAATTTCCCTCCCACCATCCCCTTCACATGCCCAACTTGATATACTTTAGAGGTCGCTCCTGGGCAGGAGGAGGTATGAGTCAGGCTCATGGGAAGCAGAGGAAGATCGGAATGCGCTGAGGCGCTGTGTTCAAACTGTGTTAATTCTTTTCTTTTTGATTTCCTACTTTTCAGTGGCTCCGTCTCAATGACGTACCTTAGGAATGATTAAGGGGTACCCCCTAAGATGATCTTGGTTCTCGACCGCCGTAATCGAGGTTAACCCGGGCTCTGAGGAGCCCGGAACGAGGCCATATTATCATAGGCTCTTACATCATTGACTTCAGGAGCCACCAATAAATATTAGTTTTTCCTTTGTTACGCTGGCCAGCTTGCCAGAATGTACTCGTACTCGCTAGCGCTCGCCGGGGCAGTGAAATGGGCTATAATAATCGTAGAACGATGTTCTTTCTTTCTTAGTGTTCATGTTGTCACAGACAGATCAGTGTTTGCCTTTATTCTTGTCTGTGACACTTGGAAGTATTTTATATCATGAATAGAGTTATAAGATATGTAGTGTGTTAGTTGCAAGGAGAGAGAGAGGGTAGAGCGAGGTGGTAGTGTGTGTGGGTGTATGTACGTGTGCATTCCTCGCTCGGTGGGCCACCCGCCCCCTATTGGACGGCGGGCCTGGCGTGTCATATGACGCATGCTTTTCATATGACGTAGTGGCCTGTGATTGGTCGCCGCTATCCTAGCCCGGTGGTGGGGGCTCCTTCTTTCTTCCTCTCCTCAGAGCATGGCATGTTGCGCTTGGTCCTAGACGTCCCTCGCATTCTGTCCCCAATCTAACCCTCTTTACTGCTGTTCCTCTCTCTGAACTCCTTCTTCCCAATACTTATTATCTTTATTCAATTATCCATCCCTTCTGGTTCTCGCATACGACTTCCATAGTTGGCCAGTCGTATTACCAGCGCCTGTTCTCACATATATGTTTTGCACTAGATTTAGGGATTATTAGAGTCATAGTCACATGGATTCATATTATTGGGTGCTTCTAATTATTTGGTTGTTCTTTATTACTATTTAATGCTAGACAGTGGAGGGTATCTTTGGTCGTTGTCTGAGTTATGTATATGGCAAGTCAGAGCCTGTACGACTTCGACGGAGCTAGGTAGCCTGTAACCCTTGTGCATATTTTCCTTTGCGACCTTAGCAGTATACAAGCGAAGGGCTTTTGCCTACTCTTGCTTGTATGCTTGCTACCTCATTTTGTTGACGTTTGAGGAGCGCCAGGATAAGACCAGATACTTGAGATCTGGACTTACCAAGAGAGCCTCCTAGTCACTTAACGTAAGATCTGTTCAGGGGAGACAGTAGGCTACGAGCATGCTTGAGCTCTGCCTAGGCTCCCTGTACCTTTTATGCCGCTGCTAGACTTTATTAGTAAGAAAGACAGCATATTGTTTATTAACTTTAACCCTTATTTAGCGGCGAGCAACATAAGTCGAGTTAAATAAAGCTGGACTATGTGGCGGCGCTCGACATAACTCGAGTGGCAATTTCAGCACGTAATGTGGCTGAGAGAGAGAGACAAGTGGTGGCAGGAGACTAGCGAGCGTATGACTGCTCCAGACCACCGCGGCGAACCTACTGACACAAATCTCAGCTCCCTCCTCCCTCTCTCACTCGCTACATACTCAATTATGTACTGAAAGTACCGAATTACCTGCTTTTTGCACTCGCGTTGCACGGTTATTGCAAGAAAACTATCCATCATACAAGGATCGTTATGGTGTCATTCGAAAGCTCTGTTTATGCCCTTTCAGGGATAGGTACTTGTTTTACGTTCTGGGTCTTATTTAGGCATGAAAATGATCACGTAAACAGCCCTATTTTGGCTAAAAACACCCCGCTGTGCGGTACACATAAATAAACTGCATAGGCCGCTCGTAAGGTGTTAACTGCGTATGCTTTAGGAATTATTCACGTATTGTTTTTGCCTAGGTTGATGCATAGTACACAACCCAGTATGGCTGTTACGTTGGCTAAGGAAGTACTGTTTTTGAGTGGCTGTTGTTAGTGCTGTCACAGAGTTGCTGCACTCTCTTGTTTCCATATATATGTATCCTACTTTTTGGTGTATCTAGGATACACGCTTTGGTGTCCTGCCGCTGCATTATTTCTGTTCTATATTCGACGAGCATCTTAGAGCATCAGACGTTTTCAGAAGATTCCATATATGTTTGCTGTAGGACTAGACTTCAAGTGTTTTCATAGAGCACTGAAGAGTTTAGTGTTGAGTTCAGACTCACACTAAAGATAACGTATGCATATATCCTTTTATTGTTCACCACAAACATTAAAAAGAAACTGACACCCAGACTTAACGCCCTCAGGTCACTTGCTCACACAAAATTTGGACACAACAAAGAAACTACCACCACAGTATATAAACAATACATAAGATCAGTGATGGAATACGCAAGCCCAGCCTGGGCTTCTAACCTAGCTGAAACACATCATAAGACCTTACAGACTATTCAAAACAAAGCCCTGAAGATCATTACAGGCTGCACAGCTACTTCACCCACAGATCACCTACATCAAGAAACCAAAATCCTCAAAGTCAAAGACCATCTGGACATGAGAGGCACTCAATTCCTGGCAGCAGCCTCCACGAACCAAGACCACCCACTAAACTACATGGCAACACACCCACAGACACCAAAAAATATCAAAACAACACCCAGCAGACGGTATCACACACAATTATTGTCCTCTCTCCCTCCCTGCCCACCCCGAACCAACTTCCAGAAGCACATCCATACTCATATCTCTCACCGATCCATCCACTCACTCACAGACAACACGCAGCTGCATGCACGACCTCCCAAAATCCATCCTTCCGAATCCTCCCTTCCTCGCGAGGACAGAGTCCACCTGGCCAGGCTGAGATGCGGACACCATCCAGCTCTCCTGAGCTATCAGAAGAGACTGGATGACTCCGTTGTCGACGCCTGCCCGGGATGTAACACAGCACCCCATACCATTAAACACATCATAGAAGACTGCATTTCACACAACCACTTACGCCAACAACACAATCTACACTCAATGAGAGCTCTGTGGGAAAGCCCGATCGTGGCCATGGCCTTTCTCAGGGACTCGGGGCTGTTCGGCCAGGCAGCTTAGGGAACAACAACAACACAACAACAACAAGCTTTTATTAAATCTTGTCATAGTTTATTTAAGCATTGTTATTACTTGAGAGCATTTTATTAACGTAATTACTCTTGTTGTGAGTAGGCTTTGCCGTCACCGGAAAGCCTTTGTAGAAGTGCACTTAAACCCAGTTTGATACCCCGTTATCCAGTAGATTAACTCTGGAGGGTTTAAATGTTTTGTTCACCGGCTTAATAGTTCGAGGGTTTGGAATTAGCGTACCGTTGTTACAGATCTAGCCTATCTTATAGTCCAATATTAAGTGCCCTTGTTTATTTCGTTGTGCCGGTCGTAACAAATGGCGACCTTAGTCCAGTATATAGTGAACTGAATTTTGCAGGTTTTTTTGTGGAGAAATCTTATTGCCATTTGGGGTTGAATTTATTTCTCGCAGTGTTGGCAGTGGACATTGTTTTGAGGATATATGGAACTTGTTGGAGTTTATTGGTGACCTAGTATTGAACTCAAAAACATCTTCGAATATTTTTTGTGAATAAAGCTACGCGAGAGTTTGGCTACTTTTGTCTTGACTTGGGATTTTTTGTTGTTGACTCCATCATGTCACTGGACGGGTCTGAGCATAGTGAGGGCACAGTGCGAGAGACAGGCGAGGAGGTGGAGAAGGTGGAGTTGGTTGACGGCGTTCGGGTGGTGAACGATGAGGAGGATGCTCGGAGGTTTTTGGAGGAGCCTGTGACGGCGGACCGGGTGTCGGGGCTGGACCGGTACGGACTGCAGTGTATAGCCACGGTCTTAAGGTTTTCTGGTACTAGCGGATGTCGAGAAGTGAGCTGGTTACCTGTGTGCTGGGTGGGGTGCGTGGGGCTTCGGGTGGAGCGGGAGCTGGGGCACCTCACAATAGCTGAAACACATCATAAGACCTTACAGACTATTCAAAACAAAGCCCTGAAGATCATTACAGGCTGCACAGAGGCAACCGAGGACCACCAGCGATAAGGACCGGAGACAGCGAGGACCGAGGACAGCCATGAACATAAATGTAGATCCGACAAGAACCAAAAATATTATTGAAGCGCGTTCCGTGAGTTCTAAAATAACAAATTTAAAGGTTTTCTATGCAAACGCTCGTAGCATACGCAATAAATGTTCAGATTTAGAGGAGCTAGTGTTTACAGAAAATTATGATGTGATTGGCATAACAGAATCTTGGCTCAATACAGAAGATAGAGACTTTTTAGCAGAGTATTCACTTCCCGGTTATGTAATGTTTGAGAAAAGCCGAATAAATCGAAATGGAGGTGGCGTTTTACTTTATATCAAAGAAAGTCTTAACCCTACCCTCTTGTCAAAACCTCAAATTGTGAACGTCGACGCATCTTTTGTGCTAATAAAGAATAATAAAGCTACCAAAATAATACTTGCATTAATATACAGACCTCCAGCTCAATCAGTGCAAACTGACCGAGAAATTTACGAACAAATTGCAGATATAAGTAACTCGCAAGATACCGTAATTTTTGGTGACTTTAATTTACCTGTGACCAAGTGGGGCGATACTCTTACTTCACACTCCGGACATGACTTGTATACGAACTTGCAAGAGAGTTCGCTTTATCAATTTGTTGGAACGCCGACCCGTGGTAATAACGTTCTTGACATTGTACTTGCAACAAAAGAAGAATTAATAGAGAATTTGAATGTTGGTGATGAATTCAGTAACAGCGACCATCATACGATAACTTTCACTTTAAAGTTTACTAGTAACGAACCAAATAGTAGCATCGAAAAAGTCCCTAATTTCAAGAAAGCAAACTTCCA
This sequence comes from Paralithodes platypus, assembly GCA_032716605.1. Classification (NCBI taxonomy): domain Eukaryota; kingdom Metazoa; phylum Arthropoda; class Malacostraca; order Decapoda; family Lithodidae; genus Paralithodes; species Paralithodes platypus. Next base: position 54,169,706 of record CM064508.1, on the reverse strand, counting down.
TAAACTTAGAGCTATGTTTAAAGAAACTGACTGGAGCTTTTTAATTCACAATAACGACATAAATACATCTTGGAAGTTATTCGAAGCCACTTACCTAAAAGCAGTGCAAGACTGCATACCATCGAAAACTCGGCGTCCAGGCCATAATAATAAGCCCAAATGGTGGAATAAAGATATTTCAAACTGCCTGCTTGCTAAAAAATTTGCTAATGATAGATTAAAATCCTCACAAAATGACGAAGAACGGCTGAAATTTGTAGAGCTACGACGCAAAGCCAAAAAGTTAATTAAGCAAAGTAAAAAGACCTTAGAGTTACATATTGCGAATCAAAGTAAAACAAACCCGAAAGAATTCTATAGTTATATCAGAAAGAAAAAAGTAGTTACTTCAACTGTTGGACCGTTAGTCGATGAAAATGGAGAATACACCAAAGACGAAGAACAAATGAGTAATGCCCTCAATACCTTCTTTGCATCAGTTTTTACAACAGAAGACCTCAGTGATATCCCTACACCATCGCCGATTCAGATTGATAATTCAGATGTTTTAAGCAATATCACCGTTACAGAGAGAGAAGTATTGAATTGTTTAGATAAACTCAAGGTAAATAAAACGCCTGGACCTGATACAATCTCGCCTAGAGTTCTAAAGGAAGCTAAGGATGAGCTCTCCAAACCACTGACATTACTATTCAATAAATCCTTGCAGTCTGGAACTATGCCCGATCAGTGGAAGCTAGCCAACGTAACACCGATATTCAAAAAAGGCAGCAAATCCCTATCCAGTAACTATCGTCCAATTAGCTTAACCTCAGTTGTATGTAAAATGCTAGAAACGGTCATACGAGACAGACTCGTAAATCACTTAGAGGAAAATAACATACTTAAAGATACTCAACACGGCTTTCGTAAAAAACGTTCCTGTTTAACAAACCTCTTAGACTTCTTCCACGATATCCTCAACCTCTACGATGAGAGTAAAGCTGTAGATATTATATACCTTGATTTTCAAAAGGCCTTTGACAAAGTTCCCCACAAACGTTTACTGCTAAAACTAAAAGCGCATGGAATACAAGACGGTGTGTTGAAATGGATAGAAAATTGGCTCAGCGACAGAAAGCAAAGAGTAGTCATAAACGGTAAGGCATCAAAATGGACCAATGTAAGTAGCGGGGTACCCCAGGGATCGGTACTAGGACCAATTCTCTTTCTAATTTACATCAACGACATAGATGAGGGTCTCACCTGTACAATCTCAAAATTTGCTGACGATACAAAAATTGCAAATAGCGTACTCTCAAAAGAACAAGTTGACGATATGCAACACAATCTAGATAAATTGTCATGTTGGGCCCAAATTTGGCAAATGAGTTTCAATGCGGATAAATGTAAAGTACCTGTACTACATATCGGATACCTAAATGAGAAAGCAAACTATTCGATGAATGGCACTCAGCTTAAGAATGTAAACAGAGAAACCGATCTGGGAGTAACAATATCGAGTAACCTAAAACCGAGTCAACAATGTTCAGAAGTTGTTAAGAAGGCAAACAAAATAATTGGCTTTATAGGCAGGTCATTTGAGCATAAATCCAAAGAAGTTATCCTAACCCTTTACAATTCCTTAGTCCGCCCTCTTCTGGAATACTGCGTTCAATCCTGGTGCCCTTATTACCAAAAAGATATAAACAAGCTAGAACGAGTTCAACGTAGAGTTACCAAAATGATACCTAGCCTAAAGAACAAACCATACGAAGAGCGTCTTAGAGAATTAAATCTATTTCCTTTAACCCAGCGCAGATTAAGAGGCGACTTAATTCAAGTGTTCAAAATCATCAAAGGCATCGACAATATGAACTGTAGTAAGTACTTCACTATCGACCAATCTAATTACACGCGGGGAAACGGTTGCAAAATTATTGGTAAATCTTTTAACTCGCACGAATCTAAGAATTTCTTCTTCAATCGAGTTGTCAACTTGTGGAATGGGCTTCCCCGAAACGTTATAGACTGCATCACCGTTGATTCATTTAAACTCCGCCTAGACAAATATCTCGCATCAAACCCGCGACTGACTGCGTTTGTAAATGAATAACTTTATTTTATCCCCCCCTCAGTTACTAACCCATCTGTCCCCTACTAACTTCCTAATCCTGCCACGGACATTAGTTCCAGGGCAGTAATTCCCTTTCCAATGTTCCCTTACCCACTCTAAACCACTGTTTGGACACTTGATCCTCAGTGTTTTGGAGGACAAGCAACCTAGAAGGGTCACTGGATCTGTTGTTGCTTGATTTCCTTTGTACTCCTTTGTACTCCTTTGTACTCCTTTGTACCTTCGTCCCAGCCCCCATTCCACTCAACTCCTATCATGGCGCCCCCTCGGGTTCCGGAGCCGGGTACGTTCCCGCAGGCCGATGTCCGCTGGCGGTTGGGTATGCCTCTAGGTGGCTCACGGGGTGGGTCCCCGGTAGTAGCACCCCCTCTTCAAAGTTTGTCTTCCGAGATGTTGTTTCAGCTCGAGCTCGCCAAACTTAAGCAGCAGGAGCGACAGGCTGAGCTCGAGCTCGAGCAGCGAAAGCATGAGGCTGAGTTCGACCAGCGAAAGCATGAGGTTGAGCTCAAGTATGAGTCTGCAAGGTATTGTGCCGATGCTGACCTAGAGAAAACTCGTGTAGAGGTGACGAGGAACCGGGTCGTCCAGGGGTGTCGACCCCATGACCAGTCCCTGTCGCATCTACTAAAGTTGGTTCCAGTGTTTGATGAGTTAGGAGTTACAGAATTCTTTCTCCGTTTTGAGAAAAAGTGCCGGGAGCACCAATGGCCCGAGGAGAAGTGGGCAGCCCTTGTTTCGTCACGATTGACGGGGAAAGCACTCAAGGCGTACGATGCTTTGCCCCTAGATTCCTGTGTGAATTATGAGGCGTTGAAAGAGGCTGTCCTGAGGGCGTATGAGTTGCAGCCAGAGACCTATAGGCTGAAGTTTAGTGCTGTTCCTAAGAGAAAGGAGAGTACTTTCCAGGAACACGCTAGAGAGCTGTCAGATGCGTTTGAGAATTGGTTGAGGTCGGAGAAGGCAACTACTTTTGATGCAGTGAAGCAATTAGTGTTGTTAGAACAATTCTTTAAGTGCACTAGCAGTGACTTGACTCTTAACCTGAAAGAAAAGCAACCTAAACCTCTGCAGGAGGCGGCTGAGTTAGCTGACCTCAGGTTGTCATTAATTCGTGGGTGCGGGTCTGCCCAGAGAGCTGAGGCAGGTAACAAGGGGCGTACCACCCCACCCCCCCCAAACTAATGATACAACAAATTATCCTATTAAGAGTACTGGTGCCAATTTTGATCCCAAGTCGAAACCCTTCCCGTTAAAGAAAGGCCAGGGCCCTTCGTCACCTCAGAGGAAGTCCAAGAGCGAAGTGGAGTGTTTCAAGTGTCATGAGAAGGGGCATATTGCGCGCTCATGTCCGAGCACACCGCCTACAGCAGTGGTGTCACTAGTGAGCAACATCGGTGTGTCTTTGAGGTCTTCCGCGTTTGCCCGGGGTAAAATGTCGTTGCGAAGTCACAGTCGGTGCAGAAGCAGCGGGAGGGCTCGTCACCCATCCGAGATGCTTTTTGAGGTCATAGGGAGCACGGCATTGTGAGGTGGGCTGGTGTGGAGCATAGGCTTGAGTTGCTGCGTGATACGGGTGCTTCCCAGACACTTCTTAAGAACTTCACTGGCAAGCCTACTAACGCGGCTCGGGTTGTGGTGGTTCAAGGCATCAATTCTACGCGGTCTTACCCGCTGGTCAGAGTGGAGCTTGAGGTGGACGGTGTGACACGGGAGTTGGATGTGGGTATCGTGGAGAAATTGCCAGTTGAGGGGGTCGACCTCCTTCTCGGTAACGACTTTGCGGTGCCTACTTCCGAGCTTCCACCCTTAGTCGTTGCCGAGAGGGCGGCCGACACGATTAGAGAGGGGCTCGAGAGGTGCCAGACGCAGCAGATGGCGTGTGCTGTCACCAGATCTCAGTCCGCTCAGGTGTCACAGCCTAGTACCCAGGTTTCAGACCAGCGGAGGAAGGGTCGGAAGGAGAAAGTCAAGGCTGGTGGTCGGGTTGAGAGTTTGGACCCAGCGACACTCCTTGGTGACTCGGTACTTGCACCAATTTTGAGCTCCGGAGTGGCCCCAGAACCTGTCCCTCCTAGTGACATGGTAGGGCGTGATGGCACTCCGCAACAGAGTAGTTCCCAGGTGCAACTAGAAGATCCTAGTCTTGAGAGTTGTGGGAACGGGGCTATTGAACTCGATGAGGACGGGGAAGCATGTCATGTGAACCTGTTGAAGGAGTTTGTGAGGCGCCCACCTGAGCAGCCTACTGTCCCTGTGTTGGTCTGCAGCGGCCAAGGTGGAGAAGGAGAGGGGGGCAGTGAGGCACAGGTGGTGGAAAGTTGGGATTGTCATGTCTCGGCGGATCAGTGGGCGGGGAACACGAGTCAGGTGGCTGTGGAAGCGCTTGAGCACCTGCCTGAGCAACAGTGTACAGCGATCCAGCACCTGCTCGGTTCATACCCCACTGTTTGTGCCGAGCACCCAGGCCTCACAACTCATGCGGTGCACGATGTTCCGCTGGCAGGTCACTTGGGTGTGAGTAAACCGTTGGCCTCGTTGTTTAAGTTGTTCAAGGTGGGCGACGAGGCTTTGGCATGGTTGTCAGGTCAGGGTCGACCCATGGCTGCTAAGGGTGGTGGTCAGTATCAGGACATTAAACAGATTGGTGAGGTTAACTATGGAGTAGATACGCCCGACCGTCGCATAGCCTCCCAATGCTGCCCTAGTAAAATGCAACAGCCCTACCATAGACCGACTGTATCTGGCCGTGGCGCTGAAGGCGGTGATGCTGCACAGGCAGATGTAGTCGCAAGGAATGCGGGGGTGCGCATGTACGGTATCGGCGGGGAAGCATTAGCACTTATGAACTGTGGGAGTGACTGCACAGGTGGCACAGATTGTCCCTCTCATGACCTGGCTGTTTTAGGGACAGAGGTGGAGAAGGAGGGAGACTATAGTTTAGAAACTGCGGTCCCGGCTGGGTTGTGGGAGGGCACTGAGCATGTTGTTCTTCGAGATAAGTTGCAACCTCTTGTTCCTAAGCGTCAAGAGAAGTTGTTTACTAAGCTGTGGCAGTATGTCCGCATGTTTGTTGATTCTCCAGGCCTGATGTATGGGGTGGCACCCGACATGGAGGCTGGAGACAGTGCAAGGCTCAAATTGGCTCCCTACCGTATAAATCCTGCTCGACAGCCTGTCGTGAAAGCAGAGCTGGACTACATGTTGGAAAAGGGTCTTAGGGATAAGGGATATCGTGAGTGGTCGTTGCCAGTGACTTTGCAACCTGAGTTGAGTGGCAAGATCCGTGTTTGTGTTGATTGCAAGAGTGTTGGTGCATCATCCCTGACAGACGCCTATACCTTATCCAGAGTTGACGACCCCATAGACCGCATCGGGGCTGCCTCGTTTATCACTAAGGTGGAAATAGTGAAAGGTTATTGGCAGGTCCCGTTGCCGGAGAGAGCGAAGAGAAGTGCCAGTCTTGTGATGGACTGGGCAGTTTATCAGTGTCAGGTGTTGTTTTGCTGCCGGAGCACAAGTTGGATGTGTGGCATGTTAAGGGCACTGATAATGTTCTGGCTGATTGTTTGTCACGGGAGGGTATGTTTTAAGGAGCACCCTCGCCGTTCAGTCAGTGTTGGTTTGAGAGTGGAGAAAAATTAGGCTTGCCCCTGTAGTGCAAAGCCGCCAAAAACACTATTAAAATAATACAAAAATCTCACATAAAAACTCTTTCTTTTGATAGTATATAAGTGCAGTATGTTACAGCAAGAATCTAAGACATTCTGAGTTTTTTTGTTCTTAGTAGGCTAGGCTTGGTGAAGCTTGCTCGTTGAGCGTAAGTTTGTTAAGTGATAATATTATTTTGGGGAAGTGTTGTGTAGATTTTGTTTTATATAATGAAGTGTTTTTATGTTTGTGATTGTGCCTTATTTTTCACAACTTGGGGAGTAGCTGGGTGATGCGGGGTTGGTGGGCATTCTGTCTGGTCAGATGTGGCGTTTACCCGAGGTTAAAACGTCCCACATCTTGGGCGGGGTGTTACGCTGGCCAGCTTGCCAGAATGTACTCGTACTCGCTAGCGCTCGCCGGGGCAGTGAAATGGGCTATAATAATCGTAGAACGATGTTCTTTCTTTCTTAGTGTTCATGTTGTCACAGACAGATCAGTGTTTGCCTTTATTCTTGTCTGTGACACTTGGAAGTATTTTATATCATGAATAGAGTTATAAGATATGTAGTGTGTTAGTTGCAAGGAGAGAGAGAGGGTAGAGCGAGGTGGTAGTGTGTGTGGGTGTATGTACGTGTGCATTCCTCGCTCGGTGGGCCACCCGCCCCCTATTGGACGGCGGGCCTGGCGTGTCATAAGACGCCTGCTTTTCATGTGACGTAGTGGCCTGTGATTGGTCGCCGCTATCCTAGCCCGGTGGTGGGGGCTCCTTCATGTTCTTCCTCTCCTCAGAGCATGGCATGTTGCGCTTGGTCCTAGACATCCCTCGCATTCTGTCCCCAATCTAACCCTCTTTACTGCTGTTCCTCTCTCTGAACTCCTTCTTTCCAATACTTCTTATCTTTATTCAATTATCCATCCCTTCTGGTTCTCGCATACGACTTCCATAGTCGGCCAGTCGTATTACCAGCGCCTGTTCTCACATATATGTTTTGCACTAGCTTTAGGGATTATTAGAGTCATAGTCACATGGATTCATATTATTGGGTGCTTCTAATTATTTGGTTGTTCTTTATTACTATTTAATGCTAGACAGTGGAGGGTATCTTTGGTCGTTGTCTGAGTTATGTATATGGCAAGTCAGAGCCTGTACGACTTCGACGGAGCTAGGTAGCCTGTAACCCTTGTGCATATTTTCCTTTGCGAGCTTAGCAGTATACAAGCGAAGGGCTTTTGCCTACTCTTGCTTGTATGCTTGCTACCTCATTTTGTTGACCTTTGAGGAGCGCCAGGGTAAGACCAGATACTTGAGATCTGGACTTACCAAGAGAGCCTCCTAGTCACTTAACGTAAGATAAGGGAAATCTGTTCAGGGGAGACAGTAGGCTACGAGCATGCTTGAGCTCTGCCTAGGCTCCCTGTACCTTTTATGCCGCTGCTAGACTTTATTAGTAAGAAAGACAGCATATTGTTTATTAACTTTAACTGCGTATGCTTTAGGAATTATTCACGTATTGTTTTTGCCTAGGTTGATGCATAGTGCACAACCCAGTATGGCTGTTACGTTGGCTAAGAAAGTACTGTTTTTGAGTGGCTGTTGTTAGTGCTGTCACAGAGTTGTTGCACTCTCTTGTTTCCATATATATGTATCCTACTTTTTGGTGTATCTAGGATACACGCTTTGGTGTCCTGCCCCTGCATTATTTCTGTTCTATATTCGACGAGCATCTTAGAGCATCAGACGGTTTCAGAAGATTCCATATCTGTTTGCTGTAGGACTAGACTTCAAGTGTTTTCATAGAGCACTGAAGAGTTTAGTGTTGAGTTCAGACTCACACTAAAGATAACGTAAGCATATAACCTTTTATTAAATATTGTCATAGTTTATTTAAGCATTGTTATTACTTGAGAGCATTTTATTAACGTAATTAGTCTTGTTGTTGTTACGACCGGGACTCGTATAAAACAAGGGCTCTTAATTATTGGACTAGAAAGGCACACAGCCACAACGGTAACACTAGATCCAACCCTCGAACTTATAATGCCGGCGCACAAAAAACACCTATACCCTCCAGAGTTAAATCTGCGATAGCGGGGTATCCTCTAACTCGGTATAAATGCACTACTACAGTACTACTACAGGCTGATGATCTCTGATACAGTCTGATCACAACAACATACAATTACGGTAATAATGTATACAAGGAAAAAGATAGAGCTTAATTAAATCACTGGAATGATTTAATGCAAACAAGAAGAAGGTATAATTAAAGTTATTATAAACAATAATAAACTGTCACTCCTATATTAAAGAAAGTGAATGAAAGTCCTAAAACATCGAACAGGAATCTTCTGAAGAAAGTCTGATGCTGCTTAAGATGATCGAATCGGATTTTGAACTGTTATATAAAGCAGGAACAAGATATGACAAGTGTAGGGACATACAGTGTTAACTGGCACGGGAATAATGATAAATGCGCAATAGTATTATCTCCAACAACAAAAGAAGTACTTCCTCAGGCAACGCAAAAGCCTGCTCGGGTTGTGCAACTCAACAACAACCAAGGCTTACAATCAACGTGAATAAAAATGCTGCATACATAACATAAGTTTATAATCCTAATCGGGTGTCTGCTAGGCGAATAAAGTCTAGCTGGGATGTCGTAGGCTAGGAAACAATGGCTGAGCAAGCGGCTCGTAGCCTAGCGAGGTCCTTAAGACTGTACGGCCAAATTACGTTAAATGACGGGGTGCTCTCTTGAGAGATCCAGATCGCTAGTATCTGGTTCTCTCCTGGCGACCCTCTTCAAGTCAAAGCAAAACGAGTTAGCACAGTGTTGGGTGGCAGAGGCAAAAGCCCTCACTCGCAACACAGTGCTAAACTCACAAGGTACACAGTCAGAAAGACAACCTAGGCTTCCCACGTATCCGTTGCGATTGTACAAGTTCAACAAAACCTGGTACACATCGGAAATCACATCAATAGCCTTACCCCAGTCTAGCATTAAATAGCCCAGCAGACAACCAAGAAATAGGTAGGGAGACACCGCGAGTGTGTCGAACCTCTACAGACAAAATGTTAACCCCTCCAAAATGTCTAACTAAACATGGAATATCTGAGAGCTTCAGCATATAATACGATGGCCGATATATGAAATCGTGCAGAACCAAAGGGGAGTTATGATATTAAAAAGATTGGAAGAATGAGAGGTAAGAAGTTGAGAGAGAGAGAAAGTGTTCTATAGGTAGAAGTCGGGGACAGGTGGCAAGGGAGGTGTGAAGGGTATGCTGGTCAGGCAAGCTCTGAGGAAGGTAGCTCCTCGGGACCCTCAGGATCACACAAAGGCATGGTGGTCGGCCAATCACAGGCCGATACGTCACAAGGCAGCAGGCCTCCAGAAGGCGCAAGGAACCACCAGCCAATCAAAACCGAGAGAAAGACCACGCGGGCGAGCAACTCCTCCGGGAGGGAGGAGGGAAGAGGAAATCAACACTCACTGCCCCCACGCCGCTCGCTCGCTCTTTCTCTCTCAACTTCACCACAATGCATCTTATGTTCTACTCATGATATAAAATGCTTCCCGTTGTCACAAACGAAAATAAAGACCACCACGGGACTGTCTGTAACAACACGAACACTATGAAAGAAAGAACAACATTCTCTGATAACTGTAGCCCATTTCACTGCCCTGGCGAGCGCTAGTGGCTACCGGGAGGCGATTCTGCCAACGCTGGTAGGCGTCACATTGTGAGTAGGCTTTGCCGTCACCAGAGAGCCTTTGTAGAAGTGCACTAAACCCAGTTAATTGATACCCCGTTATCCAGTAGATTAACTCTGGAGGGTTTAAGTGTTTTGTTCACCGGCTTAATAGTTCGAGGGTTTGGAATTAGCGTACCGTTGTTGTAGATCTAGCCTATCTTATAGTCCAATATTAAGTGCCCTTGTTTGTTTCGTTGTGCCGGTCGTAACACCTTCCTTCCCTACGGGTTGTCAAAACCATAGTTTAGTAATGTTGATGTGTTTACCCAGGACAAGAAAAGAGAACTGATATGTAGGTTGCAAGATGAAGAGGAAAAACCCGATGTTATAGCCCTACAGGAAGTAAGACCAAAAAATGCTAGAATTGAAAGGGAACTGGTGGAGTATAGTTTGGAAGGTTTTGAGCTGTATGAAAAGAATGCTATTAGGGCAGAGGTTGGAAGAGGACTTTATTTATGTAAGAAAAGAGCTTAAGGTTAATGAGGTAGAGTTGAGACAGCAGTATTGTGAGTACTGTATTTGTGTATTGAAGTAAAATGTGCAAGAGGGTCAATTTTAATTGCCTCTATATATAGAAGCCCAAATAATAGTAGGGAAGAGGATGATAACCTATTGAAAGTAATGGAGGAAATATATAATAGAGAGACCAAATATAAGGTTTTGCTTGGAGATTTCAATTTGCCAAGGATCAACTGGGCAAATTATACTACTCCAGCGGGACAATGTACCCTGGAATACAAGTTCATAGAGAAAGTGAGAGATTGTTTCTTAACGCAACATATTACAGAGATAACGAGAAGGGACGCAGGGGAGTGTACTTGATTTGATATTTAGTAATGAGGAGGATATAGTGGAGGATGTCAATGTGGATAGCCCTATAGGTCGTAGTGACCATGCTTGTATAAGTTTTAGTTGCAATATTAAAACAGAGGGATAAAAGAAGCAAACAAATATACAGTACATGTATGATAGAGCAGATTATGAGTTGCTGAGACGGTGTTTGGACATTGACTGGAGGGACTACAGTCGATCCTCTGGAAACGCGTATTTGGTGGCACACGGTACACCCCAAATATCAAAAATTTTGCTAACACGGTCAACACTTACACTGACGCGGGGTCTAGCCGGGCGCCGAACCTTTACTCCCGACTTTCGTCATTTACCGATGCTCATATCTCTGCAAATAATTAATGGCCTAACCAAGTTTTTATGCATACCGGAGGTAGATATGGTCGTTGTCATGCATTGGGTGAAGACTAGAACACTCTACATTGTGTAGTTATTGTGTGAGGTGAGAATAATTACCGAAACACACGTATGTTATTGTTTGGCTATGTCGAGTGAGTGTGTGTGTGTGTTGTTGTTGTTGTGTGCAATGCGTGGCTAGGTAGTCTCGGCCGCCGAACCATTACTCCCGACTTTCGTCATTTACCTATGCTCATATCTCTGCAAATAAATGGCCTAACCAAGTGTTTATGCATACCAGAGGTAGATATGGCCGTTGCCGTGCGTTAGGTTAAGACTAGAACACTCTACATTGTGTAGTTATTGTTTGAGGTGAGAAATATAAGACGGCGAGTTAGGCAGGAATTCCAAAGTTCCGATTTTCGCCATTTACCGATGCTCATATCTCTGCAAATAAATGGCCTAACCAATTTGTTATGCATACCAGAGGTAGATATGGTCGTTGCCGTGCGTTGAGTGAAGAGTAGACCATTCTAAAATGTGTAGTTAATGTGTGAGGTGAGAAATATGATGGCGGGATTTCAGAGTTTCGATCCGAAAATGGCGGCACTGCTGCGACTCTCTCTCCTTAACTAGCCTAGCCTAAACAAAATATTTATTCAGAGGTAAGAGTTGTTGCAATTACATAGGCTTCTATGGAGAAAAAGTGGACTTTGTGGAAATCCCCAGTACACACAGGTACGTTTAACATGTAAACATATGGGTTCGTTAACGCGGTTTTTGGTAACACGGGAGGTTACCAGAACACATTAGAGCCGCGTTACCAGAGGATCGACTGTATTTACCTAATTGCATTTACTTAATTGTAGTTTACAGGAGTTGAGCTAAGCTCGTGTTGTCCCGTCTCTCAGTCTACTTTCATCCAATTTTTTCTTGAAAATATGGATGTTCCTTGCCCCTACCACCTCCTCCTCCAGCCTATTACATTTGTCAATACATCTATAGGGGAAGCTAAACTTCATGATATCGTTCTTGCAGGTAGGTCTTTTTACTTTGTTGCCGTGGCCTCTAGTTATTCCTGTATCCATAATTAGTATATCCTCCCTATCCAGCCCTCGGGTGCATTTGTTCATCATTATCATGTCTCCCCTCTCTCTCCTCTCTTTTAGACTCGGTAGATTTAATTTGTCTAGCCTCCCTTCATATGGCAGTTCTCTGAGACTTGGAACCAATCTAGTAACTGCTCTCTGGATTCTTTCTAACTTGTGAATATGCTTCTTAACCCTTAAAGATCGGGGCCGGACTTAAGTCCGGCTCCAATTTGCAGCAAGTTAGGAGCATTATTAAGGCTTTTAACCCTCTCCGACATATGACGCAATTTTGAGCCTATTAGGGATACTTTAAAACCTTTGTTACCATCAGGGGTATTTAGAAATCTTTAGTTTAGTTACTTCAACCTCTGCAGTTGTCTTTGAGTTAGTTGTGGGCAGAAACTAATTTTGGAGAGGTAATTATAAGAGTGAGAGAACTCTATTTCTTATTGCTAATCTGGCAACCTCTGCGTCATATGAGTCTGAAGGGGTTAAAGGGTTAAAATAGAGTGCAAATGGCCGGGAGCGCAGCGGGCCAGACAGCCGACTCCCAGGGCTTACCGCCGCCCAGGTCCTGATGTGGCGGCGTCTACGCCGTGGGGCCACCTCCCGAGGCTGCCAACCGCGGATGGCTGCCGACCCTCCACAGCCGAAGACAAAATCAACGACCAGTGGAGGAAAACCGGATGCCGGCCGCGGGGAGCAGTTTCGGGAGCCAAACCGTCACAACCATCCCCTGCCCCCTCCCTGGGGGCACGGGTCCTTGGAGCGGCTTCGGTCGCGCCGGGAATTTCCACACCTCTTACACCACACACACACATCACACAGTTTTTCCTACACCGAGAAATGACTCTCCGGCTGTCATTTCTCGAAGACTTCTTCTAGCCGGAGACATTGAGAGCAACCCAGGACCCACGTTCACATACATATGTCCAACTTGCTCAAAACCCATCACTTCGAGTCGCCATACTAAGGGTTCAGTTCTCTGCAATTCATGTGGGAACTGGACCCACTTCACCTGCACAACACTTGCCTCCAAGAAACACTACACAAACACCTGGACCTGTTTCCTCATGCCCCTCCCTCTCCCAGTCAAATCCCTCGCCTAAAACCCGTCCACCTCTCCTCCCCAACCCACCTAACCTTCCCATATCATCCACTCCCCCCCCTAAAACCCGTCCACCTCTCCTCCCTAACCCACCTAATCTTCCCATACCATCCACATCCTCAACTCAACACACCACACCCCATCCTAATCCATTCCAACCCCCATCTCCTGCTCCCCAATCCCCACCCCCACCCCACCCATCCCAACCCCCAGTCCCCCCCTCCCCCCCCCCCCCCCCCTCACCCCCCCCCCCCCCCCATCCTCGTGCAGCAGCACCCCACGTACATCGTGCACATAACATTAACATTCTTCAACTGAACATAGATGGCATCAACACAAAGAAACACGAACTCTCACACTTCATCAAACAACACAACATACACATTGCCATCTTACAAGAAACAAAACTCCGCACAACACAAAAAACACCCACATTTCATAATTTCACCACCATCAGACAAGACCGGGCTGTCGGCGGGGGCGGTGGACTCATCACCCTGGTACACAAAGAAATATCATACATAGTAACCAGTGTACAAACCAAATCACTCCTCCCCCCAAATGATAACACAACAGAAATACAGTCAATTAAAATACGCACTGGCAACAACTCCAACATAACCATCATAAACACATACATCCCTCCCCAAACATCCCCTACAGTACCAAATGAATACAGACCACACTTACAACACATCACAAACACCCCACACATCATCCTGGGTGGTGACTTCAACGCCAAGACGTCGGCCTGGTTTGTCGACAACCCCGACACAGACAGAGGGCTGGTACTACAAAACCAAACCGATAACCTCATCATCCTTAACGACATCCATCAACATACCCATATTCCTCACCAAGCCCTCTATAACCCATCATCTCCAGACATCACCTTTTGCTCCCCAGAACTCGCCCCCACAACATCCTGGAGGGTGGTCAGAACCTTAGGCTCTGACCACCTCCCGATCATTATCACCACCAAAACCAGACTCACCCCAGCTAGCCACAAACACACATACACCAATTATAAAAGAGCTAACTGGGAAGCATTCACAAATGAGACAGAACAACACTTCACAACTCTAAACAGTACACCCATCACTAACATCAACAATGCTGTACACATACTCAATAAAACTATCCAAAACGCTGACAAGAAACACATTCCAAGAGGTAACAGAAAAAGACACAACCCCAACTTCACACCAGAAATTCAAAACCTCATCAGACAACGCGACATACTGAAACACTCCCCAGCACCCCACACACAAGACATCACACAACAAATTCAAGCACTCAACACCCAAACTAACAACAAAATACAAGAACAACAAAAACTAAATTGGAATAACTTCCTACAAACACTTGATCACAAAACAAACCCCAAAAATCTATACAAAACACTAAACAGCATCACACTTTCCAACAGCAACACAACACAATCACATGCTGCAATCACAACAACAGACTCTACTCCTTCATGTAAACAACAAGCAAACACTCTCATCAATCACTTTTCACATGTCAGCCACCTAAAACCTCACAAAGACGACCGACGTGTCATCCGACGTAAGAGACAATTCCCCACAGACCCTGACTATACACCCTTCACCAATCACCAGACAAAGCATATCATCAACAATCTCAAGCACTCACCCGCCTGTGGCCTAGACAACATAAGCAACATACACCTCAGACACCTGGGACCACAAGGCATACAAGCACTCACTTACATATCAAACTACAGCTATTCACACAACACAATACCAGACATTTGGAAGCATGGTATCATCATCACTTTCCCCAAACCCAACAAAGACCCCACGCTACCCTCCTCGCACCGCCCCATCACACTCCTTTGCTCCCCCTCCAAAGTCATGGAACGCCTAGTATTACAACTAATTACACCTGACCTACCCCTAGCTCCAACACAACATGGCTTTAGGCCACTGCACTCCACAAACACTCTTCTCACAGACCTTACACAAAGAGCTTTCGACGGCATCAATTCAGCTAGACCACCACACAGATCACTATTAGCCACACTCGACATTAGTAAAGCCTTCGATGCCATCCCCCGCCACAACCTAACAAACAAAATCTACAACACAAACATGCACAACAACACAAAACGGTGGCTGGCCAACTTCCTAGCAGGCAGATGTGCACACGTATCTTTTGCCGGTCAGTCATCTAAAATCAGAAACTTTCCAAACGGAGTCCCACAAGGATCCGTCCTATCGCCCGCACTCTTCAATCTGTACATGCACGATATAACTACACCCAATACGCCCCAAATAAACTTAGCCTCCTATGCAGATGACATAACACTCACATGCACACACCATGACCCAAAAAGAGCAACAGATCTCCTTCAACCCTATCTCAACACACTACATGGCTGGTGCACTACAAACAGACTTAATCTAGCCCCAGCCAAATCCACCGCAACCCTGCTCACAAGTTGGACAGGAGAACACGAATACATCCCTCAACTCACCATAAACAACACACCCCTAACACATACACACACACCCAAAATCCTAGGAGTAACATATGATACTCATATGACATTCAAACAGCACACCACAAACATTAAAAAGAAACTGACACCCAGACTTAACGCCCTCAGGTCACTTGCTCACACAAAATTTGGACACAACAAAGAAACTACCACCACAGTATATAAACAATACATAAGATCAGTGATGGAATACGCAAGCCCAGCCTGGGCTTCTAACCTAGCTGAAACACATCATAAGACCTTACAGACTATTCAAAACAAAGCCCTGAAGATCATTACAGGCTGCACAGCTACTGCACCCACAGATCACCTACATCAAGAAACCAAAATCCTCAAAGTCAAAGACCATCTGGACATGAGAGGCACTCAATTCCTGGCAGCAGCCTCCACGAACCAAGACCACCCACTAAACTACATGGCAACACACCCACAGACACCAAGAAATATCAAAACAACACCCAGCACACGGTATCACACACAATTATTGTCCTCTCTCCCTCCCTGCCCACCCCGAACCAACATCCAGAAGCACATCCATACTCATATCTCTCACCGATCCATCCACTCACTCACAGACAACACACAGCTGCATGCACGACCTCCCGAAATCCATCCTTCCGAATCCTCCCTTACTCGCGAGGACAGAGTCCACCTGGCCAGGCTGAGATGCGGACACCATCCAGCTCTCCTGAGCTATCAGAAGAGACTGGATGACTCCGTTGTCGACGCCTGCCCGGGATGTAACACAGCACCCCATACCATTAAACACATCATAGAAGACTGCATTTCACACAACCACTTACGCCAACAACACAATCTACACTCAATGAGAGCTCTGTGGGAAAGCCCGATCGTGGCCATGGCCTTTCTCAGGGACTCGGGGCTGTTCGGCCAGGCAGCTTAGGGGACAACAACAACAACAACAACCGCCGCCCATTAACTCATGTTCCCTGTGTTCTCGAGAGGCCGGCAGTGTAGCCAGTAGTGAGCATAGCTGGGAAAAATATGCCGCTATACGCTAAACTCCCATGTTACTGGTGTCACTATATGAGAACCACGAGTGCTACGTAGCTCGTTCTGGTCTCATTTTGAAGCTTTTAGCACATAGTTTTTTTGCTAAATAATTTTTTTGTCATGCAGATACTTGATTTATCATTCAGGAGGGCCTGAATATGCCCAAATAAGCCCAAAACCCCCCGCTAGACAAGGGTTAAGATGCGAGGACCACACCACTGCTGCATACTCCAATCTTGGTCTAATCATACTTTTTATAATCTTTGCTAACATGTTCTCATCCAAGTAGTTCAGAGCAACTTCATATTCCCGGCCATTGCATACATTCCGCTAAAGAGCTTGTTAATATGTTTCTCTGGCGACAAGTTATCTTGTATAATCAACCCTAAATACTTTTCTTTTTCGGCCTTGCTAATTATATTATCTCCCATCCTGTACTCCCAATTTGGTCTATTCACACTTCTTCCCATATTTAACACATGACATTTACTTATATTAAATTTCATTTTCCACTTGGTGCTCCATTCGTACATTTTATCTAAATCCCCTTGCAGCTCCTCACAACTACTTTTATTTGTTATTTGTCTCATCATTTTTACGTCATCTGCAAACATTGACATGTAGGAGTTTATGCCTATCGGCAGGTCATTCACGTACTTGAACGGTGAAGATGCTGAGGGAATGTAGAGGAAGATGAGAGTCAAACTGGAGAATGCAATATCCAAATGTGTACCAGTAAGAGAATCTATTTTTATTAATTTCACCACACCACCAAACACCTCCAATGAAATTAATGAAAGCATATTATTATTATAATGTAAAACTTGCAAAATAAACAAACCAAAACTGGGACGATACAAGATAAATGCAAAAAGAACTAATCAAAATCGCTATGTGGAAATAACGCTTAATAAAATAAAATTTTGAAATAAAAGAACACAATCCACCACATAGGGTGTACACAACTACATGAGCAAGTCAATTTGGTTCCCAAGCAAACTGATCGTACACATAACAATGCACATTCGTCATGTTCAAGGAATTAGTCAATTTGGGAAGTCCGGGACGTTCTGGTAAATTTTTACTAAATTCTGTATGAATAAAGAAACTACAATTTATATCAAATTTTATATTAAGTTAAATTTGCAACTTGACAAGATATCAACAAAAGTACAAAAACATACATCACTCACTAACGATAGTGCTATTGGGTAGGTACCTGTAAGCATAGCATGCTTCAAGTGACCCCTAACAATTACTACCCTACTAATAACCTACATTTATTGTACAAATAAACTAAGGAAATCGCAAAAGGGTAGGTACCTGGGGGTAGGTACCTGTAAGCATAGCATGCTTCAAGTGACCCCTAACTACTACCCTACTAATAACCTACATTTATTGTACAAATAAACTAAGGAAATCGCAAAAGCAAGCAATTGATACTATCGACAATGAATAGATACAATATAATAAATAAAAATATTTGAAAATATGAAGAAGGCACAATAGATTTAAACAAAAAGAGTACTTTTTTAACAAGAACAATTAATCTCTCTGCTGCGTAGGTAGGGTATTGGCCAGTTGCGGCGCCACCCCTCCCTGTGCGGAGGTATTTAGACTGTTTCCTAAACTCAAATCGTCATCGTACCATAAATATCATTAATACTTATCCATATGCGCCTATTTTACGTTGATTATAAAGGTATTAACCTGTTACAACAATAAAACAAGTGGAAACAGCGTTTGGATGGTCAAAATTGGCGATAGAGGCCGGGAGTTACATAACTTATGGCTGAGGCAGCCTGCCTCCCAGCCAGCCATCATGAAGGCTGGAGAGACACTGTTGCGTGGTAGTCTCTCTCTCGCTCTTTCCCACGCTTGGTAACACAGATGACCACGCCCTGCTAGCAACTCGCTAATGTTAGCACGAAAATATACCTAAGAATATAATTTTGGTTTGTTTAGTTTGCAAGTTTTACATTTTAATAAGGGAATAACAGGGAGAAAAGGTGATAATTGAAGGGGAAGGGGGGGTGGGGGTGGGGGTGGGGGTGGGGGTGGGGGTGGGGGGGTGGGGGTGGGGGTGGGGGTGGGGGTGGGGGTGGGGGTGGGGGTGGGGGGGGGGTGGGGTGGGGGTGGTGGTGGGGGGGGTGGGGGTGGGGGTGGGGTGGGGGGGGGGGGGGGGGGGGGGGGGGGGGAGGGAGGGGATGTGGAGGAGTGATATTTGGCATGGCCAAGGGGCAATACAAAAAAAAAATTATACAGGGCTGATTTAAATGTTTTTTTTTATGTCTTGGATTATATGAGGAGTACCGCAGCGCAGCGGTAAAGCACTTGCCGGGTTAATTATAAAATTAATAATAACAATAGAAAAAGATAAACATTAATACATACAGACAAAAAGTAAGCAGAGGTTATAATAGAAACTTCAAGTTAATAATGCTTGATTAAAATTATTTATATCAAATTTTAAAATACAGTCACAATAATTGACCTTAAAAAGATTAAATATATGCAACAATTTACTTGCAACAAAACCTCTGTCTACGAAGAGTCTGTATAGTAACCTAGCTCTATCCCAAAAGTCTTCTACTCTGGTACAAATTTTACAAAATCTTATTAGCTGGGAATAAAAACAATTATAAGTTATTTTACTATCGATATTACTATTAGGGAAAGGAAAGTTTATTACGTTAAAATTAAAATCGTCAACTTCGTGGTGTATTTTAAGTGTGCACTGTTCATTAACAATTTGTATATTTATATCGAGAAAATTTTTGACTTTATCATTTACGTTACTATGTGTGAGGGGGATGAAATTTGGATAAATTTGTTTAGCGACTTGATTAAAATTTAACATATTACAAACAAGAATATCATCAATATATCTACTATTATTACTTAACAATTTAGCAAGTGCTAATTTTTCTGGGACGTTATTTTTCTTGCTACTGTCAACTAAGTTTTTCATAAATTTAAATTCTAAAGCATGCAAGAATAAGTCTGCAATTAACCCTCCAGCCCCGGGGGCTATAGCTTACGACTGTGCTCCGGTACCGGGTGTTTTGACGATCTTTGGCCTATGTTAACTACTCTGTAAGTCAATGAATATGTCATGTAATGTTGTGAATAAAAAAGAATAATGTTCCACAAACCTTCCTCTGTCGAATGGCGTTGAGTAGAGGTCTCTAGCCCCTCTGGTTGCATAATGGTGAGCGCGGGAAGACGAGTGCTTTTCGGCGGCAAATTCTTCCCGCGTTCGGACGCGTCGCCCCGGCCATGGCTACGACGCACCTAGCCGCTCGCCGCGCCAAAGTATTTATCTCCCTTAGACGATTTTAGTGTTTGATATTGAGAATGTGATGTTTATTTGATATTTTCTAGTTATTTTGAGGCCAATTATATAAAATATGTTTATTAGGGTATCACTGTCACTGATATTGCTAATTTTCACTCGATACCGTACATTTTATTAGTAATTGAGGTAGCTTATTGTTGTATTAGGCACTGATTATTCGTTATCACAGGTGTTTATTATACTTTGGCCATCAAATATTAGGTCTTGTGTCACTTTCACTTTGACAAATATGCTTTAGAGAGTGTCACTGTCACTGATAATGCTCATTTTCACTCGATACCGTACATTTTATTAGTAATTGAGGTAGGTTATTGTTGTATTAGGCACTGATTATTCGTTATCACAGGTGTTTATTATACTTTGGCCATCAAATATTAGGTCTTGTGTCACTTTCACTTTGACAAATATGCTTTAGAGAGTGTCACTGTCACTGATAATGCTCATTTTCACTCGATACCGTACATTTTATTAGTAATTGAGGTAGGTTATTGTTGTATTAGGCACTGATTATTCGTTATCACAGGTGTTTATTATACTTTGGCCATCAAATATTAGGTCTTGTGTCACCTTCACTTTGACAAATATGCTTTAGAGAGTGTCACTGTCACTGATAATGCTCATTTTCACTCGATACCGTACATTTTATTAGTAATTGAGGTAGGTTATTGTTGTATTAGGCACTGATTATTCGTTATCACAGGTGTTTATTATACTTTGGCCATCAAATATTAGGTCTTGTGTCACTTTCACTTAGTTATATGATTTGTAAACGTTTTATATACAATTTATTGTGTCTTTTTTCACTGATTTATATATTTCTATAGGTTCTAATCATATGAATGTCACTTGGTATATACATATGTGTCACTTTCACATATTATTATGGTGTAATTGTATTTGTATCAATGTTCTCATAATACATGACTTTTGTATTACAATACATTGGTTTTCTTCCACTTTTTGCCTATATATAATTATAGTGTACATATTGTCATTTTATTTGGCAATTTCAGTATGATTATTAGAACTCCAGCTTGGAGTGGTAATCAAAGAAGCAATCTACAGCACAGAGTGCCACCTTGCACTCCACACACTCCAGGGTTGACTTTTTACCTGACCTCGGCTTCACCCTGCTGTTGTAGCAGACATGGCACCGCTTCTGCTGTGTTCTTCCGGATTCATTCTGAGGCAGGGAACCAAGCCTGTGCCTAATCAAGTATTGAGCAGACTGCAAGCGGTCAATAACGGCGGGCCCAGGATGTGCCACTGCCCTCTGTGGCATAGCATACTTCTCCAGGAGCTCCGTCAACGCCTGCTTTTGGAACCTCCGCAGGCTATTGAACTTCATGGGTGTGTTCACATTCCGAAGCTTGTATATGTTGTAGGCATTCAGAACTGACATGTCCACCATATGCAGAAAGAACTTTTTGTACCATCTGCACGAGGTACGCAGGCAGTCAATGAAGCCTATCTGCATGTCGGACTTGTCCACCAGCCTCATGTTGATGTTGTAGTCCAGGACAGCATCGGGCTTGGTCACCCTGGCCTGGGTGCGGCGATCTACCTTGCCAGTCTCCACCATTTCCCCCTTGTGGATGGTGGTCAGGAGGTTGACCTTCCGCTG
This sequence comes from Paralithodes platypus, assembly GCA_032716605.1. Lineage (NCBI taxonomy): Eukaryota > Metazoa > Arthropoda > Malacostraca > Decapoda > Lithodidae > Paralithodes > Paralithodes platypus. Next base: position 54,148,278 of record CM064508.1, on the reverse strand, counting down.
GTCGTGCCAGTGGATAGCCAGAATGGGCCCCGACTTCTTCTTGAACACATCACCTTTTTTGGTCTTTGGAGGGAAAGGTGGCATGCCCTTCCTTTTCCCTCGTACTGTGCCTACAGTCCCCGTCTTGCGCTCATGCAGGTACTGTGAGAGAGTGGGGGACGTGTAATAATTGTCCGTGTAGAGGACGTGATTCTTATGAAAGTAGCGGTCCATCATGGCTTGCACCACTGCTCCGCCAAAGCCAATGAGGGGGTCCACAAGCAAGTCCCCTTCCTTCCCGCTGTAGACCAGGAAGTCCAGGACATAGCCAGTTTGGCAGTCGCACAGCACAAAGAATTTTATGCCAAAGCGATGTCTTTTTGAGGGGATGTACTGCCGGAAGCTGAGTTTTCCCCGGAACAGCACAAGAGACTCGTCAATGACGACCTTGCGGAAGGGCTTGAAGTAGGAGGTGAAGCGTTCTCGCATCATCTCATACAACGTCCTAATCTTCCACAGCTTGTCTGGGAGGTGGACGTCAAGTTTGGTGACAAGATGGAGCGCTGCGAGGATATCAAGGTACCGGTCGCGAGACATATATTTCCCGAAGGCAGGGGTGGATATCAGATCATTGGTGATCCAATAGTCAGGCAACCTATGCTTCTTGACATGAGGCATTAGCATGGTGAGTGCCAGGAACACCATGAACTCTTTATGAGTCACTGGGGTCCACTGCCTCATGTGGCCCTTGGTCACCTTGCCCAAAAAGTGGACCTGGAATTGGTGCTGCTTATTTGTCTCTTTGACAACATAGCCTACCACCTCCTCATCAAAGAAGGCCTCAAACAGTTCGTGTGGTGGAGCATTGGGGCCTGCAGGAAAATTGGGGGTAACGCCTGAACCCTCCAGTACCTCATCAAAAGCTGGCACATCAGGGTTGTATGCATCCTCATCAACTACGTCTTGCCACTGAAAAACGTAGAATGGGTCTTGTCTACGCTGACGAGGAGCTCCAGCTGCTGGCCCAGCACGCCCACGGCCAACTCGGGAGGCGCGCGCCCTAGGGCGGCGAGGGCGGCGGCCAGGGCGGTGGGCAGCACGACGGGCAGCACGACGCCGGGCCAAGCGGATGGGTCGAGGGTCGTCGATGTCCATATAGTCATCGTCAGAGTGGTCATCTTGCCCTGACGGTGGACCTATGTAATCATGGCCAGAGTCTTGAGAGAGGTGCCCTTCATCATCAGTGGCCCCCACATAATCTGGCGGGGAACCAGTGATGCGTGGGCGGCGTGCGGGTGGGCGAGGTGGGGAAGGAGTGGCAGGTGAGGCTGTGTCCCCCCGAGGTCCCGGGCTCCTTGGCCTGCGACGAGTGACAGAAAGCAATGTTTCACTGTCACTAGGGCCAGGTATTGGTGATGCGAGCTCAAAGACTTCTTCAGGAAGACATGTTGAAGGCGGGAGAGGTGGGGAGGACCGTGGGGAAAGTTGCGGGGACGTATGGCTGGGGCCGGCCGGGGTGGACGCCGCGGGAGCCTCGAACAAAACTCTCTTACTTTTCTTAATTTTCTTGGTATATTTCCTACCTTTCCCCTTTTCGGCAGCAGTATGTCTCCTGTCGGGGGACCTAGGAGGCAAATAGGCCGAAAGTGTGGGGTCCTCAACCCTTGGCAATGGTGGGGGTGGTGGGGAAGAATGCGGGGCATCCGGGTCATCTTGGGTGGCGTGGGTAGATAAGGGAGACAATGGCGGACGAGAAGGGTCACCACGCTGACCCTCACTCACAGCCTCATCCTCACCAAGTAGTTTTGCTTGTTCCCTAGCTGCCGCGGCCGCCTTCTCAAGTATTTTCTGCTTATACAAATGTAGCTTGAAAGGCGATTTACCTGGGGAAGGGCTTGGCGTCGTGTCACTTAAGCGAAATTTGGTGAGTGACCTTGAACTCTCCCACTCGCTCACTCTCTCAAGTTCACTGTCTTTAGGTAAACCAGCTTCCTCAACAACTGGTACATCACCTTCATCACTCTCATCACTGTCATGTTCTCTCGCAAATCCCAGGAATTGCTCTTCTTTATCACTCTCATGGCCATAATCACTCGACTTATAATTACTGGAGTCGTCACTGACTTCATCATCAACATTATGCTTGGCATCAGCTCGCTCATAAAGTCTCAATGTCGTCTCAATACCTCCGGGAGATAACACATTTAGGCGATGGCGTCGGGGTAAGGCGCGACGAACAAGCAAGGGCGTCGTAGGAAGCACGGTATCGGACACAGCGGAATCACTATTTGGCGTACTGTACATGATGGCATCGGGGTAGATACTGTTGCTGTGGCGGAGTTTACGCCTGGTGGCGCCACCTACCGTCCCACGATACCGAAAATGTACGCGCGGCATTCGAAAGCACGCATGCAAGCAATGGGCGTTCAAGAGCCCTTCCGGGTTGCGCGGGCCGAGGTTGTTATGGGCGTTCAAGAGCCCATCCGGGTTGGAGGGGTTAAAGGGCTAGCATTTCCACCCATAGGAATTCCTAATATTTGTTTGAAAATGTAGGGCCCGAATCTAACAAGTATTGAAAAGGAGGAATATAAGGGCATCTTTAACTTTAGTTCTATCAAAATATACTGAACTAGTGGGATCAAAGCTAAGTGATGCATTATCAAAATATGAATTAACATTTATGTAACGATTACGACTACTTTCAAATCTGTCAAAATGCAAATCTATAATAAAGCAAAGTTCTGAAAATACTAAATCTAAAGGCAAATTAGTATACAAAGTTGAAAAGTCGAAGCTATGTACTGAGGTAACTTTCCACATGGTATTAAGTTTATCAATAACTTCTACTGAATTGTCAACACTCCAATAATATTTAATGACATTTCTATTCTTGATGGTATCACAATATTGTTTACGAGTACTTTTAATGTATTTTAAGCAATGTACGACTTGTTTTGATAAAGTTTTAGTGGTAGCAAATTTTGCTCCGGCAATAAAGCGATATTTATAAGGTCTTTTATAAAATTTGGGTAACATGTATAATTTAGAAATGCATTTATTCTTATCAGAAAGTTTAATATCAAAGGTTATATTTTTATTAGTATGTTCATTAACCCTCTCACCACGGAAGGGCTCTTGAACGCCCATAAAAAAGCATATAACAGGTACCCGGAAGACCTCTTGAACGCCCAGTGGTTGAAAGCCTGTGAGCTTCGTGTGCGAGGCGTCGGTCCGACGCATGTAAACAACAGCCGGCTGGACCGACGCCCCGCATCTCCGGCCACAAGAAGGAGAGCGTCGCTTGTTCGTGTGTGCCTGTATGTTGTTAAGTATCGAAAAGTGGTGTAAAGTGGCTGTTTTGGCCATAAAGTTATCTCCAATGAAATCATCATCACAGCTCAACCAGTTGACTTAGAGAGCTCTACTTAATGCCATTCTACAGGTAAATAACACAGCTACGCTTGGGGATGCGCGGGAATGCGGGAAGCAGTCTGATTAACGAATATACGGTAGCCTAGCCTAGACGTTTTTCGGCCAAAACACCCGGGTTTCGAGGAATATATAAATAATACATAGCCGGGGCTGGAGGGTTAATAAAGTTATCAACAATTAAATTTTCCTGAATTTCATAAACAGAATTACCGCAAATATTTTTACGAAATTTATGTGATCCACCGGGATTCGAACCTGGGTTATCACACAGATTTTTAGACACCTTAACCATTACACCACCAAGACGGATAATAAGGATATAAGGATAAAACAAAATTGAGGAAAAGAACGAACCCAGAATTACCAATGAACAGAAAACTTTGGACATTGATAAGAAGAAAGAAACGTTTGTGGGACTAAAATTGTTAAAAAAGAACAATGGGTCTAATATAGAAATCCAAGAAGTTAATTTGGAACGCAGACAAATAAACAATAAAATAAGTTGGGAGATAAGGAGGGGGGTGAAGGAGAGGGAGAGAGAGATTGCAAGAAATGTGAAAGAGAATCCAAAAATATTCTGGAAGTATATTCAAGAAAAGTTGACAAGAAGAGTAGGTATCCCAGAACTGTTAGGAGACTCGAATGACATGACTAGAGCAGAAACTGACAAGGAGAAGGCAGAGGTGCTAGGGAGATACTTTGGGGAGGTATTCACAGTGGAGTCGGATGAAGAGGTGCCCAGTATTCCCATCAAACAGGCACCACCAGCACTGGAACTGATAGAGTTCTCCCAGGCTGGAATAAGGAGTGCTATAGGAAAAATTAATAGAAGTAAGTCCCCGGGACGAGATGGGATACATCCAAGGATCATCAAGGAAGGAGGTGAAATGTTAGTTGAGCCTTTAAACATGTTACATTAGCCATACGAAGAAACGTTGCATCCCTTGCATTATTCTACAGATATTTTCACAGCAATTGTTCCGAGGAACTTGCTTCAATTGTGCCGCCTCTCCACATCTTTCCCCGTAGAACTAGGGCAGCTGAGAGCGCCCATGAATTTACACTTTCTCCTCCACAATGCAGAACTTCTGCTTATCAGAATTCATTTATCCCTAGAGCTACTACTCTTTGGAATTCACTTCCCTCGAATTGCTTTCCACAAACTTACAATCAACAAATGTTTAAATCCAGTTGTTACAAACATTTTATGAATGGAGGATGCCTTTAGGCACATGGACCTTTTTGTTTTATCTGTGTTTTTCCTTCCTCCGTTCATTGTCTCTTAAAAAAAAAAAAAAAAAAAAAAAAAAAATGTTATTTGAGGTACTGTATCATTTAATACAGGACAAATCCCGAAAGACTGGAAAGTGACAAACATAACAGCTATTTATAAGAAGGGAAAGAGAAATGACCCAGGAAACTATAGGCCAGTCAGTTTGACAAGTGTAGTGTGTAAACTAATGGAAACTTTAATCAGAGAAGGAATAATGGAACATATGAAATCAAACCAACTTTTTAGTGGGAGACAGTTCGGATTCTTGCCGGGGAGGTCGACGGTGCTACAGCTCATTAAGGTGGTACAGTAACACCCCGATTTTCCGGCATTCAAGCATCCGGTAGCTTCAAACAACCGGAGGTTTTAGGAAATTATTAAAATTCAAAAAAAATAAAATAAATAAATAAATAAAAAAAAAAAAAAATTTGTCTTACCAACATAACTTCATCATAACAAATAATAAATACATATAATAATAGGAAAACACTATTTAAAAAGCACCAATAAGAAATATATACAGTAGGGTCCCGCATAGAAAGTTTCCCCTATAGAGCGAACGACCGAAAATATTATTCCAAAATTTTCGTTAAGAACGAATGTGATCATATAGAGCGATTCCGCCATCATAGTAGGGCAAATCCAAGGAGTTCTCATATAGAGCACCAAAATATCGTACAGAACGTCTCTTGACGTGACGTCACTGTCGTCCGTTTCACATAGAGCGATTTCACATAGAACGACCTCATTTATCGACCAATTTTTCGTTCTATGCGGGACCCTACTGTATACATAAAAAAAGTCTGTGGTTCTATGCGGGTAACGGCGACGTCAGTAGAACAAAAGCAACATAAACAACAAAAGCGCGGGAATAGGCCTACTCAGTTTCGCCCGATCGATCCGTATATACAAACATTCTCATATCGGACATATTATACTCTATTCATCGCTATCATGCCGAAGATTAAGGCAAAGTCGGACAAAGTAAAAGCCAATACTGTAGTGACAAGAAGAAATGCAAAGGAGTGGTTCTGAGCTTGGAACAAAAAACAAAAAATATCCAAACAGATGGAGAGAGGTGGATGATGTAACAGCATCCATTTGGCGGGTGCCCAACCCCGAAAGGGGTTGAAATAGGGGAGCTATCTCCCCGCCAAAGGCGGCTTTCTAGGGCCTTTCCTAGCTCATGCTAAGAGGATTGGGTTCTAGTCATATGGTGATGAGCTGGTCTATCAGAGTGAGAACTGAGCGATCTCTGCCATACCCATAGCTTACTCTGACTGTTCCTTTTACTTATATGTTTTCTAGATCTCAAGTGACGGCGTCTTTTCCGTGGATTGACCTCCCAATCTACCAAGATTGGAAGCCAAAGCGTCACATTTTTCCTTTGCCCCTCAACTTTCTCTTCATAATTGCTGAGGGGCACAGGGTCCTGGATGGGGCTTTGGTTTCCCGGGCGTTTCCGCACCCTCCTCAGCTCCCCGCCATGGAGTGGCTTCGGTCACCCAGGCTTTATTGTGGTCGGCAGGGAGGGTTCTGTGGGGGCGCTCGCAGTTATGGCCTTGGCCTTGCTCGGGGCCTTGGGGCTGTTCGGCCAGGCAGCTTGGGGAACAACAACAACAGCATCCATTTCTACAACTGTGGAAAGGTCCTGATGTGGCGGCGTCTACGCCGTTGGGCCACCTCCCGAGGCTGCCAACCGCAGATGGCTGCCGACCCTCCACGGCCGAAGACAAAATCAACGACCAGTGGAGGAAAACCGGATGCCGGCCGCGGGGAGCAGTTTCGGGAGCCAAACCGTCACAACCATCCCCTGCCCCCTCCCTGGGGGCACGGGTCCTTGGAGCGGCTTCGGTCGCGCCGGGAATTTCCACACCTCACACCACACACACACATCACATAGTTTTTCGTACACCGAGAAATGACTCTCCGGCTGTCATTTCTCGAAGACTTCTTCTAGCCAGAGACATTGAGAGCAACCCAGGACCCACGTACACATACATACTGTATGTCCAACTTGCTCAAAACCCATCACTTCGAGTCGCCATACTAAGGGTTCAGTTCTCTGCAATTCATGCGGGAACTGGACCCACTTCACCTGCACAACACTTGCCTCCAAGAAACACTACACAAACACCTGGACCTGTTCCTCATGCCCCTCCCTCTCCCAGTCAAATCCCTCACCTAAAACCCGTCCACCTCTCCTCCCCAACCCACCTAACCTTCCCATATCATCCACTCCCCCCCCCTAAAACCCGTCCACCTCTCCTCCCTAACCCACCTAACCTTCCCATACCATCCACATCCTCAACTCAACACACCACACCCCATCCTAATCCATTCCAACCCCCATCTCCTGCTCCCCAATCCCACCTCACCCATCCCCACCCCCACCCCCCCCCCCCCCCCCTCCCTGTGCAGCAGCACCCAACACACATTGTGCACATAACATTAACATTCTTCAACTGAACATAGATGGCATCAACACAAAGAAACACGAACTCTCACACTTCATCAAACAACACAACATACACATTGCCATCTTACAAGAAACAAAACTCCGCACAACACAAAAAACACCCACATTTCATAATTTCACCACCATCAGACAAGACCGGGCTGTCGGCGGGGGGGTGGACTCATCACCCTGGTACACAAAGAAATATCATACATAGTAACCAGTGTACAAACCAAATCCCTCCTCCCCCCAAATGATAACACAACATAAATACAGTCAATTAAAATAGGCACTGGCAACAACTCCAACATAACCATCATAAACACATACATCCCTCCCCAAACATCCCCTACAGTACCAAATGAATACAGACCACACTTACAACACATCACAAACACCCCACACACCCCACACATCATCCTGGGTGGTGACTTCAACGCCAAGACGTCGGCCTGGTTTGTCGACAACCCCGACACAGACAGAGGGCTGGTACTACAAAACCAAACCGATAACCTCATCATCCTTAACGACATCCATCAACATACCCATATTCCTCACAAGCCCTCTATAACCCATCATCACCTTTTGCTCCCCAGAACTCGCCCCCACAACATCCTGGAGGGTGGTCAGAACCTTAGGCTCTGACCACCTCCCGATCATTATCACCACCAAAACCAGACTCACCCCAGCTAGCCACAAACACACATACACCAATTATAAAAGCGCTAACTGGGAAGCATTCACAAATGAGACAGAACAACACTTCACAACTCTAAACAGTACACCCATCACTAACATCAACAATGCGGGTGCCCAACCCCGAAAAGGGTTGAAATAGGGGAGCTATCCCCCCGCCAAAGGCGGCTTTCTAGGGCCTTTCCTAGCTGATGCTGAGAGGATTGGGTTCTAGTCATGTGGTGATGGGCTGGTCTATTAGAGTGAGAACTGAGCAATCTCTGCCATACCCATAGCTTACTCTGACTGTTCCTTTTACTTATATATTTTCTAGATCTCAAGTGACGGCGTCTCTAACGTGGATTGACCTCCCAATCTACCAAGATTGGAAGCCAAAGCGTCACATTTTTCCCTTGCCCCTCAACTTTCTCTTCATAATTGCTGAGGGACACAGGGCCCTGGGTGGGGCTTTGGTTTCCCGGGCTTTCCGCACCCTCCTCAGCTCCCCGCCATGGAGTGGCTTCGGTCACCCAGGCTTTATTGTGGTCGGCGGGGAGGGTTCTGTGGGGGCGCTCGGTTATGGCCTTGGTCTTGCTCAGGGCCTTGGGGCTGTTCGGCCAGGCAGCTTGGGGAACAACAACAACAACAACATGCTGTACACATACTCAATAAAACTATCCAAAATGCTGACAAGAAACACATTCCAAGAGGTAACAGAAAAAGACACAACCCCAACTTCACACCAGAAATTCAAAACCTCATCAGACAACGCGACATACTGAAACACTCCCCAGCACCCCACACACAAGACATCACACAACAAATTCAAGCACTCAACACTCAAACTAACAACAAAATACAAGAACAACAAAAACTAAATTGGAATAACTTCCTACAAACACTTGATCACAAAACAAACCCCAAAAAACTCTACAAAACACTATACAGCATCACACTTTCCAACAGCAACACAACACAATCACATCCTGCAATCACAACAACAGACTCTACTCCTTCATGTAAACAACAAGCAAACACTCTCATCAATCACTTCTCACATGTCAGCCACCTAAAACCTCACAAAGACGACCGACGTGTCATCCGACGTAAGAGACAATTCCCCACAGACCCTTACTATACACCCTTCACCAATCACCAGACAAAGCATATCATCAACAATCTCAAGCATTCACCCACCTGTGGCCTAGACAACATAAGCAACATACACCTCAGACACCTGGGACCACAAGGCATACAAGCACTCACTAACATATCAAACTACAGCTATTCACACAACACAATACCAGACATTTGGAAGCATGGTATCATCATCACATTCCCCAAACCCAACAAAGACCCCACGCTACCCTCCTCGCACCGCCCCATCACACTCCTTGCTCCCCCTCCAAAGTCATGGAACGCCTAGTATTACAACTAATTACACCTGACCTACCCCTAGCTCCAACACAACATGGCTTTAGGCCACTGCACTCCACAAACACTCTTCTCACAGACCTTACACAAAGAGCTTTCGACGGCATCAACTCAGCTAGACCACCACACATATCACTATTAGCCACACTCGACATTAGTAAAGCCTTCGATGCCATCCCCCGCCACAACCTAACAAACAAAATCTACAACACAAACATGCACAACAACACAAAAAGGTGGCTGGCCAACTTCCTAGCAGGCAGATGTGCACACGTATCTTTTGCCGGTCAGTCATCTAAAATCAGAAACTTTCCAAACGGAGTCCCACAAGGATCCGTCCTATCGCCCGCACTCTTCAATCTGTACATGCACGATATAACTACACCCAATACGCCCCAAATAAACTTAGCCTCCTATGCAGATGACATAACACTCACATGCACACACCATGACCCAAAAAGAGCAACAGATCTCCTTCAACCCTATCTCAACACACTACATGGCTGGTGCACTACAAACAGACTTAATCTAGCCCCAGCCAAATCCACTGCAACCCTGCTCACAAGTTGGACAGGAGAACACGAATACATCCCTCAACTCACCATAAACAACACACCCCTAACACATACACACACACCCAAAATCCTAGGAGTAACATATGATACTCATATGACATTCAAACAGCACACCACAAACATTAAAAAGAAACTGACACCCAGACTTAATGCCCTCAGGTCACTTGCTCACACAAAATTTGGACACAACAAAGAAACTACCACCACAGTATATAAACAATACATAAGATCAGTGATGGAATACGCAAGCCCAGCCTGGGCTTCTAACCTAGCTTTAAAGCCCAACCTGGGCTTCTAACCTAGCTGAAACACATCATAAGACCTTACAGACTATTCAAAACAAAGCCCTGAAGATCATTACAGGCTGCACAGCTACTGCACCCACAGATCACCTACATCAAGAAACCAAAATCCTCAAAGTCAAAGACCATCTGGACATGAGAGGCACTCAATTCCTGGCAGCAGCCTCCACAAACCAAAACCACCCACTAAACTACATGGCAACACACCCACAGACACCAAGAAATATCAAAACAACACCCAGCACACGGTATCCCACACAATTATTGTCCTCTCTCCCTCCCTGCCCACCCCGAACCAACTTCCAGAAGCACATCCATACTCATATCTCTCACCGATCCATCCACTCACTCACAGACAACACGCAGCTGCATGCACGACCTCCCGAAATCCATCCTTCCGAATCCTCCCTTCCTCGCGAGGACAGAGTCCACCTGGCCAGGCTGAGATGCAGACACCATCCAGCTCTCCTGAGCTATCAGAAGAGACTGGATGACTCCGTTGTCGACGCCTGCCCGGGATGTAACACAGCACCCCATACCATTAAACACATCATAGAAGACTGCATTTCACACAACCACTTACGCCAACAACACAATCTACACTCAATGAGAGCTCTGTGGGAAAGCCCGATCGTGGCCATGGCCTTTCTCAGGGACTCGGGGCTGTTCGGCCAGGCAGCTTAAGGAACAACAACAACAACAACAACAACAACAACAACAACAACAACAACAACAACAACAACAACAACAACAACAACAACAACAACAACAACAACAACTGTGGATGAGTGGCAAGCATCCACCCCTTGCTGCCTCTGCCAAAGCATCCACCTCATAAATAAGTTTTAGATATTAAGTGAGAAACCTAAGACAAACTAAAATGATAAAAAACAGTTTGATATTAGTGTTTCGTTTTGCTACTGTCAAAACTTTGAATGCACCGCGGAACTCACCCTCCCGATAAGGCCTAGCCTTCGCATACGACGATTCGCATTACGCTGCCGACAACAACAGCTGGACGCTTTTTCCAACTTCAATTGTACTTATAAATTGGCGAGTTGAGAACATTACTATTAAAATGGCATAGTAATGTGTGTTTGTTTATTATATTAAGGCTGATAATACAGATAGCCATTAGGGGGTATTTTCTTGGGGTTTATGGGCATTTATAGGAGTAATGTTCATTCAACCGGACTTTTCAATTTATCGTAGGTTTCAAATCCCTCTGAGTGCCAGAAAATCGGGGTGCTACTGTAGATGATTGAATGCAAATTCCGGAGGATGGGGATGTTATAGACGTGGTATATTGTGATTTTATGAAGGCCTTCGACAAGGTCCCACACAAAAGGCTATTAGAGAAAGTCAGAAGTTATAGTATAGGAGAGAAATGTGTGAAGTGGATAGAGGCCTTCCTGAAAGATCGAAGACAGAGGGTAGGCCTACTGGTGAATGGAATAGGCTCGGGGTGGAGGGAAGTTACAAGTGGGGTACCTCAGGAATCTGTGTTGGGACCACTACTGTTCGTTATGTTTATTAGCGACTTACCTGAAGTTATAACTAATGGAAGTGAGATATATTTGTATGCAGATGACACCAAGCTATATAGAAAATTGAGGAGTAAGCAAGACGGGGGTTTGCTTCAAGGAGATGTGGAGTGCATGAAGGGATGGTCTGAACATTGGTTAATACCTTTTCATCCAAAAAAATGCAAGTACATGCGGATTGGGACCAGCAAAACAGAGAAGGTAGGATACAGTATGTAATAATAATAATAATAATATGCTGGTATTTTATTTGTTCGAGCGCCATTTCTCCAAATGGATTCACGAGCGCTCACATTTAAAAAAAAAAATCCATTTCAAAAAAACAAAAACAAAAACAAATTTAGAGCTTATAGTCATCAGTAAATTCTATGCTCCCCAATATCATAAGCCCTCAGAAATATGTGCGACTTCAGTTGTTTCTTAAAAGCGTCAACACAATTCAACTGCTTAAGTGACACAGGAAGTCGATTGAATAGACGTGGGGCAACATAAGAAAAGGATCTAGCAGCAAAAGCACCTTCCCCAATGGCTCTGGGCTCATAAAGGTGATATGGGTCATCACCACTACGTAAATTCACATTTGACTCATTATGTGTTGGAAATAAAGATCCAACAAATACTTAGGCTCACCAAACTTCAGCACCTTAAATGTCAGTAGGCACACTTTAAACTCTATTCTGGCCTTGTATGAAACAATGGAGGAAGTGAGTGCAGAAAAGGATATAGGAGTAGTCTATCTATCTATCTATTGCCTGACGCCGAGATCCCCGAAGGGGTGGCCACAAACGAACCGCCCCCAGTCAGTCGACACCCCTCCTCCCAACCAGCACCGCCTTCATTCATATACTTCCACCTCTCCCTCGGTGCACCTCTCCCTCTCTGTCCTTCCACCTCACTTTCGTACACCCTCTTAGTCAATCTCTCGCTTTCCATACGTTCCATATGGCCGAACCATCTCAAGTTGTTCCTTTTCACACTTTCCAGCACATCTACCTCCACACCACACCTCCTTCTTACTTCCTCATTCGTCTGTCTATCCCTCCATGTAACTCCGCACGCACTTCTCAAGTAACTCATTTCCACCGCTCTCACTCTTGGTCTGAGTCTCTTCCTGAACGTCCATGCTTCGCTTCCGTAAGTTAGTGTCGGGATTACCACACTGTCATGCAAGGACTTCTTCACTTCCATACTGACCACTCTATTTCTTGTTACTGCTTTCAACGTTCCTACAACCCTCTTCCCCTGTTGCACCCTCTCCCGCACTTCTTCATCCATAGTCCCATCTTTACTCAACACACTGCCCAGATACAGTAGGGTCTCACATAAAACGAGTTTATGGTCGATAAACGAGGGCGTTTTATGTGAATTCGTTTTATGTGAACACAGCATTTTGGTGGCGCAATATCGTCAATGTTCACTGTAAGCGAAAATTTTCGTACAAAGCGAACGATATTTCGTACGTTTTGTACGATATTTCGGCGTTTTATATGAAAGCGTACGATATTTTGTACGTTTTGTACGATATTTCGGCGCTCTATATGAAAACTCCTTGTATTTGCCCCACTTTGGCGGCGGACTCGTTTTATGTGATCACATTCGTTCTGATCGAAAATTAAATATTAATATTTTAGGTCGGTCGTTTTAATCGAGACTCGTTTTATGCGAACACGTTTTATGCGGGACCCTACTGTACTTAAAAGAGCTGACAATCTCCATAGCCTGACCGTTCAACTTCACCTCACACTCTGTGACTTCACCCCTTTCGAAGACCATAACCTTGCTCTTCCCCGCATTTACCTTCAAATTCCGTTTTTTACACACTGTTCCAAACTCATTTACCAGACCCTGCAACTCCCATTCATTATCGCTCATCAGAACTGTATCATCCGCAAACAGCAGTATAGGCAGCTTCCACTCATTTCCCTCCCTTTTCAGCGATACACCAACATCCACTGCTCTTCCTAGTATTTCTTTCATGACTCCATCCATATATACAGTAAACAACCACAGGGACATCACACACCCCTGTTTCAACCCAACACTCAGGTCAAAGAACTCGCTCTGCTCATTCTCCACACGTACTGCCGCCTTTGCACCCTCATACATGCTCTTAACTGCTTTCAGCAACTTGCCATCTACTCCGTATATTCTAAGTACTTTCCACATGCCTTCTCTATCCACTCTGTCATAGCCTTCTCCAAGTCCATAAAGGCAACATACACCTTTTGTTTCTTCTCCAGATATTTCTCCAAGACACAATTCAGGGTAAACATCTGATCTACACATCCTTTTCCCTTCCTAAAACCTCCCTGCTCGTCGCCTATCCATTTCTCTGTTCTCACTCTCACTCTCTCAATCACTACCCTACTGTACACCTTCCCTACTACGCTTAAAAGACATATTCCTCGGTGGTTACCACACACTCCTCTTTGCCCTTTGCCCTTATATAGGGGGACTATTATGCCAGTCTTCCAGTCATCGGGTGCATTCCCCTTCTCCCATGCTAGTTTGCACATTTTCGATACCCATTCGATCACTATCTCACCACCAGACAAAGTTGAAAGGAAGGCCTTTCGTATCATTAACTCCCGTCCACTCACCAACTCTCTGCAATCTCTCTCTCTCCGCCGCAATGTTGCATCTCTCTCGCTATTCTATCGCTACTATAATAATCAGTGTTCCTCAGAGCTATCCCAGTGCATACCACCTCCTTTACGTAGGGCACGTGGTACCCGTCTTGCAACTCAATCCCACCCCTACTCTGTGCAACTCTCCAACCCAAGAGTGAAACGTTACTCTCAAACTTTCTTCTACTCAACATCTGAGCTCTGGAACTCTCTCCCAGAATCAGTCTTTCCCTCTTCCTATGACTTAAATTGCTTCAAACTCCGTGTGTCCAGGCATTTTGGCTCGAACGTCCCTTGATTTTGGCCCTGTCACTCTTTCAACTATGGGGGAGGCACTCGCTATAGGCAGTTATGCCTTTTGCCTCCCTCAATCACATAGAAAAAAAAAAAAAAAAAAAAACCATACCTCAACATTTCCCCACACACTCCATCTGTTCCTGGTACTTTCCCCAACTTCACTCTTTTCATGGCTTCCCACACTTCTGACCTCCTGATCCCCACCTCCTCCTCCACTACTTCTCCTCTTCTCCCTCCCATACCCCATCCAACTATGTTTGCTGGCTCTTCATTCCTTACATTTAGCAACTCGTTGAAGTACTCCCTCCATCTTTCGACTCTCTCTTGCTTCTCGGCTAGCATTCTCCCATTCTTATCTTTCACACTCTTACTGTTTCCCTTGCTACTTTCCCTAACTTTCTTGATTTCTTTCCAGAAGTTTCTTACACTCCCTCCATTTTACACTCAGATTCCTTCCAAATTCCTCATCTACTCTTCTCTTACTTTCCTTCACTACTCTCTTTACCACTCTCTTTCTCTCCATGTACCTCGCTCGTTTCTGCCTCTTCAAATCTTCATTCCCTCTACTACCCAACCACTCTCTATACGCTTTCTTCTTATCTTCCACAGCTATTTTTACCTCTTCTGTCCACCATGCTGTACCTTTCACTCCACACACCTCCTCACATGCTGCACAGACCTTTTCCTTAACCCTCAAGCCGCGGCTCTCGACTTAAGTCGGGTTAGAGAACCATGGCCTAAACAGCGGGTCCCGACTTAAGTCGCAAGAGATGTTGAGCACATTATCGGCTCTGAGAGAGAGTCCACGCGATGGGAGGACCGCAGGCGGGCTCTGACCGCTTGGCCCGAGGCTAGCGAGGTTACTGGCGTGTATAACACATACCTACACATCCCTCGCCTTGCTAGACAGGGTAAAATCTCGGGAAATTACTGTATTTTACGGTTTTTGTACTCGTGTTGCAACATCGTTGCAAGCGAACCCGTTGTCGTACAAGGATGATTCAGGTGTCATTGGAAAGCTCTATTATCGCCCTTTCACGGATACATAGTTGTATTCTGGCTCTTCTTTATGCATGAAAAAGAGCATGGAATGAAGCTCGTTTATGGTAAATATGCACGCTTGGCAGGTAGTAGATGTTACAAATGGCCCCGCTCTTTGAGAGTTAAACACCTTGCTTATCTCCTCCACTTCCTCCATATACGAGTAGTGATAGACAATAAGTTGTAGAGGAGAGCTAGCAAGTTGGTACCAACTTTGAAGAACCTGGGCTATGAGCAAAGGTTGAGGACACTGGGACTTCCGACACTGGCATATAGGAGAAAGAGAGGGGATATGATAAGAGACTTTTAAGATAGTGTCAGGAAAGTATGATGAAGATGTGTGTGAAGGTATCTTCTTGATGCGGGAGGGAACAAGAATGAGAGGACACTCTTAAGAAAATTTACAAGGAAAGAACTAGGGTTGAAAAGGCAAAGAACTCTTTTTGTGATAGAGTGGAACGCACTGCCCCAGTATGTAGTCGATTCCGAATCAGTAAAGAAGTTTGAAAGTAGCCTAATCTTGATAAAGCATGGGGAAGACAAGATTTGAAGTTTGATTACAAAGCGAAAATACAGAATAATAAAAATGTTGCGTCTGCGGACGCCGCCGCCAACACCGTGAACGACCGCAGCAGTGCAAGTACAGTACTGGTACTGAGCTGGATACACAGGCCTAGTTTTCCTTATTTCCAGAGGATCTACTGTAAGATATAGGAACTTTGTTTAGCTTAGTTATCAATAAAGTATCATTGGTAACAATTACCTTGCAAGATAATTCATGAATGAGTGAAATGGAATATGGTAAGATAGGTAGTAAATTTGAAACATATTGTTGATCATAGAAATCTCTCGGAATACCATAAATACCAAAATACGGGATTCGTAGCAAGACTGGTTTGCCTTCCTCTAATCACATAAAAGCTTGCCTTTCTGATGGGCAAATCAGAATATATCCTGATACAATACCGAAGATGGCTCCAAGATATCCTTGTAACGCATGTACAAAGGGAATTAGAGGGACTAGCCTGGCTGTGTTTGGTTTCTTCCACATTGTATTTTTAGTCTACTAATTATGACTTAACGTTTTCTCTGTTGAAAGTGCAAAAATTGCATTTAATGTTTTGGGGGGTTAAAAGTGTCTCAACTGATGGGGAACGATTGGACGAAGTGTATTGGGCCTAGTTCAAATTCCTTATAGGCCTAATGCATTTGCGCCGCTACTGACATATAGGCTATGGACTAGGAATGAACAATGAAGTACAGTATGGTAGGCCTATAGGGTAAAACACCGATATAGCCTAAGTACCGTCGGTCAAGGAAAGTACCGATTTTCATTTGCACATTACGCATATAAAAACTTTCTGTATACAACTTTCATTGGTATATTCATAAAAGCACACTCTAAACTATTCATAAGTCACTTAAAACACTAAAATCGGCTTACGGCAGCCATGTAATAACATGGTGATCTTTCGTGAAGTTGGCCCGAAACGGCAAATTTAGCGGTGGATAGAAATGAGTGCTTTCGTTCTGCATTGCGGTACCACCCTTATAACGTTGGTAATTTAACTTATATCTTTCCTTAACCCTCCAGCCCCGGGGACTATAGCTCGCGACTGTGCTGCGGTACCGGGTGTTTTGACGATCTTTGGGCTATGTTAACTCCTCTGTAATTCAATGAATATGGCATGTAATGTTATGAATAAAAAGAAAAATGTTCCACAAACCTTCCTCTGTAGAATGGCGTTGAGTAGAGGTCTCTAGCCCCTCTGGTTGCATAATGGTGAGCGCGGGAAGACGAGTGCTTTTCGGCGGCAAATTCTTCCCGCGTTCGGATGCGTCGCCCCGGCCATGGCTACGACGCACCTAGCCGCTCGTCGCGCCAAAGTGTTTATCTCCCTTAGACGATTTTAGTGTTTGATATTGAGAATGTGATGTTTATTTGATATTTTTATAGTTATTTTGAGGCCAATTATATAAAGTATGTTTATTAGGGTATCACTGTCACTCATATTGCTCATTTTCACTCGATACCGTACATTTTATTAGTAATTGAGGTAGGTTATTGTTATATTAGGGCACTGATTATTAGTTATTACAGGTGTTTATTATACTTTGGCCATCAAGTATTGTGTCTTGTATCACTTTCAGTTTGATAAATATGCTTTAGAGTGTCACTGTCACTGATAATGCTCATTTTCACTCGATACCGTACATTTTATTAGTAATTGAGGTAGGTTATTGTAATATTAGGCACTGATTATTCGTTATCACAGGTGTTTATTATACTTTGGCCATCAAATATTAGGTCTTGTGTCACTTTCACTTAGTTATATGCTTTGTAAACGTTTTATATACAATTTATTGTCTTTTTTCACTGATTTCTATATTTCTATAGGTTCTAATCATATGAATGTCACTTATTACATACATATGTGTCACTTTCACATATTATTATGGTGTAATTGTATTTGTATCAATTTTCTCATAATACATGACTTTTGTATAACAATAAATTGGTTTACTTCCACTTTTTGCCTATATATATATACTGTACATATTGTCCTTTTCTTTGTCACTTTCACTATGATTATTAGAACTCCTGCTTGGAGTGGTAATCAAAGAAGCACCCTATAGCACAGAGTGCCACCTTGCACTCCACACACTCCATGGTGGACTTTTTACCTGACCTCGCCCTCAGCCTGCTGTTGTAGCAGACATGGCACCACTTCTACTGCGTTCTTCCTGATTCATTCTGAAGCAGGGAACCAAGCCTGTGCCTATTCATGTAATATGCACACTGCAAGCGGTCAGTAACGGCGGGCCCAGGATGTGCCACTGCCCTCTGTGGCGTACCATACTTCTCCAGGAGCTCCGTCAACACCTGCTTTTGGAACCTCCGCAGGCTATTGAACTTCATGGGTGTGTTCACATTCCGAAGCTTGTATATATTGTAGGCATTCAGAACTGACATGTCCACCATATGCAGAAAGAACTTTTTGTACCATCTGCACGAGGTACGCAGGCAGTCAATGAAGCCTATCTGCATGTCGGACTTGTCCACCAGCCTCATGTTGATGTTGTAGTCCAGGACAGCATCGGGCTTGGTCACCCTGGCCTGGGTCCACCTTGCCAGTCTCCACCATTTCACCCTTGTGGATGGTGCTCAGGAGGTTGACCTTCCGCTGGTCGTGCCAGTGGATAGCCAGAATGGGCCCCGACTTCTTCCTGAACATATCACCTTTTTTTGGTCTTTGGAGGGAAAGGTGGCATGCCCTTCCTTTTCCCTCGTACTGTGCCTACAGTCCCCGTCTTGCGCTCATGCAGGTACTTTGAGAGAGTGGGGGACGTGTAGTAATTGTCCATGTAGAGGACGTGATTCTTGTGAAAGTAGCGGTCCATCATGGCTTGCACCACTGCTCCGCCAAAGCCAATGAGGGGGTCCACAAGCACGTCCCCTTCCTTCCCGCTGTAGACCAGGAAGTCCAGGACATAGCCAGTTTGGCAGTCGCACAGCACAAAGAATTTTATGCCAAAGCGATGTCTTTTTGAGGGGATGTACTGCCGGAAGCTGAGTTTTCCTCGGAACAGCACAAGAGACTCATCAATGACGACCTTGCGGAAGGGCTTGAAGTAGGAGGTGAAGCGTTCTCGCATCATCTCGTACAACGTCCTAATCTTCCACAGCTTGTCTGGGAGGTAGACGTCAAGGTTGGTGACAAGATGGAGCGCTGCGAGGATATCAAGGTACCGGTCGCGAGACATATATTTCCCGAAGGCAGGGGTGGATATGAGATCATTGGTGATCCAATAGTCAGGCAACCTATGCTTCTTGACATGAGGCATTAGCATGGTGAGTGCCAGGAACACCATGAACTCTTTATGAGTCACTGGGGTCCACTGCCTCATGTGGCCCTTGGTCACCTTGCCCAAAAAGTGGACCTGGAATTGGTGCTGCTTATTTGTCTCTTTGACAACATAGCCTACCACCTCCTCATCAAAGAAGGCCTCAAATAGTTTGTGTGGTGGAGCATTGGGGCCTGCAGGAAAATTGGGGGTAATGCCTGAACCCTCCAGTACCTCATCAAAAGCTGGCACATCAGGGTTGTATCCATCCCCATCAACTACGTCTTGCCACTGAAAAACGTAGAATAGGTCTTGTCTACGCTGACGAGGAGCTCCAGCTGCTGGCCCAGCACACCCACGGCCAACTCGGGAGGCGCGCGCCCTAGGGCGGCGAGGGCGTCGGCCAGGGCGGCGACCAGCACGACGGGCAGCACGACGCCGGGCCAAGCGGATGGGTCGAGGGTCGTCGATGTCCATATAGTCATCGTCAGAGTGGTCATCTTGCCCTGACGGTGGACCTATGTTATCATGGCCAGAGTCTTCAGAGAGGTGCCCTTCATCATCAGTGGCCCCCACATAATCTGGCGGGGAACGAGTGATGCGTGGGCGGCGTGCGGGTGGGCGAGGTGGGGAAGGAGTGGCAGGTGAGGCTGTGTCCCCCCGAGGTCCTGGGCTCCTTGGCCTGCGACGAGTGACAGAAAGCAATGCTTCACTGTCACTAGGCCCAGGTATTGGTGATGCGAGCTCAAAGACTTCGTCAGGAACATATGTTGACGGCTGGAGAGGTGGGGAGGACCGTGGGGAAAGTTGCGGGGGCGTATGGCTGGGGCCGGCAGGGGTGGACGCCGCGGGAGCCTCGAACAAAACTCGCTTACTTGTCTTTCCTTTTTTGGCATATTTGCTGCCTTTCCCCTTTTCGGCAGCAGTATGTCTCCTGTCGGGGGACCTAGGAGGCAAATAGGCCGAAAGTGGGGGGTCCTCAACCCTTGGCAGTGGTGGGGGTTGTGGGGAAGAATGCGGGGCACCCGGGTCATCCGGGTCATCTTGGGTGGCGTGGGTAGATAAGGGAGACAATGGCGGGCGAGAAGGGTCACCACGCTCACCCTCACTCACAGCCTCATCCTCACCAAGTATTTTGGCTTGTTCCCTAGCTGCCACGGCCACCTTTTCAAGTATTTTCTTCTTATATAAGTGTAGCTTGAAAGGCGATTTAGCTGGCGAAGGGCTTGGGGTCGTGTCACTCATGCGAAACTTGGAGAGTGACCTTGAACTCTCCCACTCACTCACTCTCTCAAGTTCACCATCTGTAGGTAAACCAGCTTCCTCAAAAACTGGTACATCACCTTCATCACTCTCATGTTCTCTCGTAAATCCCATGAATTGATCTTCTTTGTCACTCTCATGGCCATAATCACTCGACTTATAATTACTGGAGTCGTCACTGCCTTCATCATCAACAATATACTTGGCATCAGCACGCTCATAAAGTCTCAATGTCGTCTCAATACCTCCGGGAGATAACACATTTAGGCGATGGCGTCGGGGTAAGGCGCGACGAACTAGCACGGGCGTCGTAGGAAGCACGGTATCGGACACAGCGGAATCACTATTTGGCGTACTATCCATGATGGCGTCGGGGTAGATACTGATGCTGTGGCGTAGTTTACGTCTGGTGGCGCCACCTACCCTCCCACGATACCAAAAATGTACGCGCGGCATTCGAAAGCACTCACGCAAGCAATAGGCGTTCAAGAGCCCTTCCGGGTTGCGCGGGCCGAGTTTTTATGGGCGTTAAAGAGCCCTTCCGGGGTGTGGGGGTTAAACCCCTACATATGATTCAGAAAGTCTTCAGCTTTGCATACATATGCATATTTTGTACAAATGACACATAATAATACGTAATTCGAATACTTACCAAACAGGTCGCTGTAACTCTGTAAGGCCATCAGAATCGTCTCTATATTTTCCTATTTTCGCCATTTTAAGCAGCTCCTCGTTGTCATATCCGACTCATAAGACGTTCAGTTATTTACAATTGTAAATCATGTGTGGAAATGCCGATACTGAAGCTACATTCTCCACATTAGCCTGTAATATGACGAGACCGAAAGACCGCCATTTCTTAACCACGAGTGAAAGAGACTGGCGGTTCTCTAAGAACAGTGACTGAAGTTCTGAACACCCCCTTACAGGCATCTATTCTTCGATTATATACGAAGGGTAGAATGTAGAATTCGGGCGTACCGCCAGCCTTGATTACACTACGCGGAGTGGCGCCGAACGCTTGCCATCATGTTCCTGTCTATTTTGACTGCCTTTGAATACAATAATATCTCACCCCCCCCCCCATGACATATTGTTATCATTATATATATTGCCAGCAGGGGGAAAATGACCGAAAAAACGCTGTCAAAATAGACACAAACTTAACCACAGCGATCAACATATGTAAACATTACAGCGGCGGCGGACGCTTCCAATCATGTTCCCGTATATTTTGAATGCCATTGGATACAATATGTTGAGGGGGGGCAAAGCCCCCCTCACCCCTCATGATATATTGCCAGCAGGGGGCAAATAACCGAAAAAATAGCCGTCAAAATAGACAAGAAGTTAACCGCGGCGATCACCCTATGTAAACATGACGACCGTACGCCCGGAAACTACATCCCTCCCTATACGAAAACTACTAGCTTATATGGTCAATCTACATAAGAGCATGTAAATAAATAAATATAACATATTTATTACACAATTAGTATACAATTAATAGAATTTGAGCGATAAATAGCCATTATTTCCAAAGGTAATTAGGTACCGGTACTAAAAATCACCACTAGACATCGTGACTGTGGACAATGTGTTTGGCTTCGACTTGATACACCTATGGTGACCGTATCTTACTTTGAAATATATAAAATATAACATATAGCCTAAGAGGTAGATTTATGCGATAAAAGTAGCGTCAGGCCACCCAAAACAATGGCACTTTTATTGACGCGCCTCAAAAATCCTGTACGTTTATATAAAAATCCATAGCCTAGCTTAGTTTTTCACAGGATGCATTTCATAACTCAAGGAATCGAACACACTCTGCTGATCAGTCCCCAGTATTGTCCCGACCGCCATCTTGAGACAAGGTAGGCTATAGTAGTTTTATCAATATTTAGAAAGTTTTAGACCTTGTCCGCACCGACGAATCGTGTCTGTCGCGCATACATATTCACTTAATAATTAGTAAGACCTATGGAAATGCTTAAAAATTATATATTTACCTTTAAAGTGGAGTGTTAATGAGGTATCTGGCTGACATGAGTAAATACGCCGAAGAAGAAAGACACAAAGAATACCACCCAGCTGAAGTTGGCGGTACTCAATTACAGAAGAAAAGTACCA
This sequence comes from Paralithodes platypus, assembly GCA_032716605.1. Lineage (NCBI taxonomy): Eukaryota > Metazoa > Arthropoda > Malacostraca > Decapoda > Lithodidae > Paralithodes > Paralithodes platypus. The sequence goes on along the minus strand of CM064508.1, from coordinate 54,125,399 downwards.
AGTAGCCTACCTATTTCGGTGTTTTACCCTATGACAAATTTATAGAAGCCATAGAAATTTATGAGTGCGCTGTGAATCCAACGCTAGGGTAGCATTCAAGGCGACTACAGCAGGACTTACCTCAGACCGGGTATAGGCTATCCTAGTGTTTACTACAGTATACCCCTTTGAAAGGACATTAGCCTAAGGATGTGTGTGAGGATGTGTGTGAAGGTATCTTCTTGATGCGGGAGGGAACAAGAACGAGAGGACACTAAGAAAATTTACAAAGAAAGAAATACGCTTGAGAAGGCAAAGAACTCATTTTGTGATAGAGTGGTAAATGAGTGGAACGCACTGCCCCAGTATGTAGTCGATTCCGAATCAATAAGGGAGTTTGAAAGTAATCTTGATAAAGCATGGGGGAAGACAAGATTTGAAGTTTGATTATAAAACAAAAATACAGAATAGTAAAAATGTTGCGTCTGCTACCGCCGCCGCCAACACCGTGAACGACCGCAGCAGTGCAAGTACTGGTACTGAGCTGGATACACAGGCCTAGTTTGCCTTTTTCCAGAGGATCTACTGTAAGAAACTGTAAGAAACTGTAAGAAACTAACCTAACAACCTTACCTAACCTATCCAAGTATTATGAGTGGGGGCTGCTGCCCCCACACCCCAGCTGTTTGACATCAACTTACGTGTTTACACGACGTACGCCCGGTAACACAACTCATTCCAAATTATATAGGCCTAGCAATGAAGCATATGATGATACATACATACTGTACATACATAAAATGTTAAGACCAAGTGCTCCACACATACGTGCAGTTTCAGTCTCTTGTCTTAATGGCGGCGTTCCAGGCAACCCTGTAAGGGATGCTTCACTTGTCAAGTTTTTGGATTTGAGATCGGCACGTATAGTTCGATCCCAGGTCTTCCTCGGTCCACCTCTTGGTGCAGCTCCCTCCACAATCACAGACCTGCATTTTTTCACCCAATTTTGTTCATCCATTCTCTCCACATGTCCATACCATCCCAGTCTACTTGTACGCATCACCTCGCTAATACTCTTTATACCTAAACGTCTCCTCAGCTCAACATTTGTTATTCTATCCTGTAGCCTGGCCCCACACATCCACTTCACCATTCTCATCTCATTACGTTCCATTCTGTTGACATCCTCTACTTTAACGGCCCATGTTTCTGAGGCATACGTCATTGCACTCCTAACACATGAGGCATACACCTTTCCCTTCAGGGGGAGAGGCAATTTGTTAGTAGTCTTGGCAAATCCAACGTCAAGGGCTCAAGGCTATTAACCTAATTGCAATGACTTGTCTATTTTGACTGCTATGTCGTCATTCCAACCGCGGTTAAAAAAGAAAACGTCTAGAGTCTACTCCTTATCTTGCTCTAGGAGACATTGTACATTAACCAAAACTACCACCGAAGGTGAAAAAAGCATAGAAGAGAAGAAAAAGGGGTTTACCTTAGTTACCGCTTAAGGCACATCCCGTGTTCCGTCATGTGCAGATCCCTGTCGAATGTGCGCATGAGCGACCCTCTCTTGTCATCATTTTTTCACTCGTTTCCATGTTGAGTCCGCTTTTGTTGTGCTCCTTCAATTCACCCTGTTTTAGGTTCGTTTCGGCTTATCTGGCCTTCATTTTTGTTAGACAGATGTTACGTGATCTAGGGCACACGTAAATGGGCTCCTAAGTGTGTATAATGGAGACGCGTGTGGAAATAGCCTAGCGAAGGTACGGGGGCACCTGGCGTTCCTCATATATGTTTTTCATTCTTTCTCTTTTCATATTCTTTTTTCCTGTTAGTCTGGGCATAGTTTAGCTTTTAGCTTATTTTAGCCTAGCTCGTTTTCTCATTCAGGAATTGCTATGCCCCTATGAGTTTTCATTTTTTCATAGCCTAGGTGTACCGTTGGTAAACAATCTGAGATTTCGTTGGTGGCGGTGCTGTTTGTAGAGTTTGTGTCGGCCGCATTATTAGCGTTATTCCCGAGTCCCCCCTTTCGAGCCTTCACTGTGTCTCAAGGGCCTGGGCGACAGGTGGTTCGTGATAATCCAGGGGTACCCCACGGGGGCCCCTCCTTCACACCACAGGGTTTTTCGCCCCTGACACATTCTCTGCTCACGGCTAGGCCACCCTTTTTCTCACCAGTTTCATTTACTGGTTTTTGTTTTCTCTTCCTGTTTCACCTCCATCCTTTCATAGTCTTTTTGCCCAATCCAGGGGTACCCCACGGGGGCCCCTGTTTGTGCGAAACCACCCTCCCTGCCACTTCTCCTCATGGGCTTTGCTCTATCTCTGTGGGTTGGGTGGTTCCTGGGGGATGTGCCTCCTCTCCCCTGGTCAGATCAGATCAGATGTTGTCTCCCCTCTCAACACTCTTCTCTGAGCTAGTGCCGATACAAATGGCCAGTCCTGTATAGAATCGTGAGGTTCAGAGTCGTAAAGATTCCAGGACGAGCTCCATAGAAACTGAAACTGAAACTGTTCGGGAAGTAATGCCTTAACAACGGCACTTCCCTGAGAGGTTCTTGTAATTTTCCTTTGTGACGTGCTCTGTTACATTATATTGTATTTCTTTTTCTTTTTTCTATATGTTGCATTATAATCTATTTCTTCTTATTCCAGCTCCTTCATTTTCTTGGTTCTTGTTCTCCACATACCATATAACATCTTCTTCACTCGTTCCTGGTTTTCTTCTTTGAACAGTAGATTTCCTATCACTTGGTTTTCCTCCTCAACGTAAGGTTGTTGTAGCGCTGTTTCCTTTACTCTCTCCTCTATATATATAGGGCACCATAAAATAAAGTGTTTGATGTCCTCTATCTCAGCATTACATAGTAAGCATTTTATATCTCCTCCTACATGCCTGTTCCTGTCTCTTAAATTTAAATTATTCGTTCTACACCTATATAATATGACTGAAGCTTCTGTATTATCATAAAGTTCTTCTTCTCCCTTTATTTCTGATTTAAAGGCCCTGTATATTTCTAAACTGCTTTTCTCCCCTAGCTCTTCCTGCCATTTCCTTGTATCCCAATTTTTAACTTTCTTCTTAATTTCTTCCTTCAGTATACTCGCTAAATCTGTTTCTCCTAAGTTTAAAATGTTTATATATTTTCTAATTTCCATTGTCCATGGATCTTTTTTGTTGTTTAATTTTTCTTCTGTTATTCTTCAAAGTAAATCATTACTGTCTTCTCCTCTTAAATATTTTAAATATTTTATACTTCCTTCCATAATTCTTGCTTCCATTGTGGATGCTCCTATCTCCCCTCTCAGGGTCACTTTTTGTGCATATCTCGGTGCCCCTAATATTTGTCTAAATACCCTATTTTCAATATTTTGTAACTTGTTTATTTCTGTTTTTGTAAATCCTATTATGCTTGACCCATACAGGACCGACGGGAGCACCACCCTCTTCCAGTATGTTTTACCAATTAGAATTTTGTTGCAGCTTTGTGCTATTACCGGATAGGTCACATTAGCCATTCTATTCGCTTTTCCTATTGCCTCAGATTTCTGGTCTTTGAAACAATTTCTAGTATCATTTACTTTTATTCCTAAATACTTAATCTGCTTAACTACTTCTATTTCTTTGATATTGTTTGGTTTCTCCTTCATATTAAATATTAATATATGACTTTTATTTTTATTTATGTTTAGCCCACATTCATTTCCTATTTTAATTAGATCTTCTATTGCTTTTTCAGCCTCTTTTATTGTATGTGCCATAAGTAGACCATCGTCAGCATAGAATAGCGCCTTTATTTTAAAAAACTCATCTGTGAATCCTCCTTCTTTTTCCAAGTTTTTTATACTTTCATAAGTTAAAAGTTTAAAAAGTGTGGTCGATCCCGTGCAGCCCTGTCTAATGCCACTAGTGACTTGAATCTGTGTTTCATTTTTATAGCCTTTATTTATAATTGTGCTGTCATCAATATAAACTTTACTTATTACATTAATTATATCTGAATTTATATTATAGTCCTTTAACACTTCAATCATCTTCTCTCTTCTTACTGAATCGTACACTTTAGAAAAATCAATAGAGATGACAATTAGTGGTTTCTTTAGTTCAAAAGCTCTCTGTATACAGTACTTCAAGATAAAGAGGTTATTTTCTATTCTGCCTTTACTTGTGAATCCACTTTGAGTCTCTCTAACCTCTTTATTATATGTTACATGTTCTTCTATTTTATTTTTAATTGCAGTTGTCATAAATAATTTATATGATACATCTGTAAGTGCCAATGGTCTTAATTCATTCACCTTTGGTTTACTTATTTTTGGTATCATCACGGTCTTTGATTTTTTCCAAACTTCTGGTATTATGCTAGTATCTAAGATTCTATTAAAGCAGCTTGTCAGTTTCTTTAAACATATATCACTTTGAATAATAGCTTTATAAAACTCAGGTTTTAATGAATCCAACCCAGCTGCTTTCCTATTTTTTAACTTCTTCAAACTCTTTTTAACTTCTCCTATAGTTATTTTGGGTCTATCCATATATTTAATATAATTATCAATCTTAAAAGCCATATCTATGTGCTCCGTTAACTCTTCTGTTACTGTTACTGTATGGATACCGGTACTATAGTTATGGTCTTCAACTACTGGTACTCCTATTCTTATTTTCCTTACTTCCCCCCCCTTGTCTGTCTTGCATTTCTCTCTCCCTATCTTCTCTATATTGATTCTGAATATCTTGATTCCATACTTCGTCAATCTTATTCTCATGCATTTTATATATATTGCTCCAGAAATTCTTTAACTCCTCAGCTGTTTCTACATCTGTTAATTGCCTCCCTTGATCATTATAAATTTTTAATTCATTCTTCTGGCTTACATTTTTATTTCTTAGTTTATTTATATGTGTCCACATCTTTTTACTTGTATCCCCACTATCTTTTATTTCTTTAGTTATTTTTTTCTCATGTGCATAGACAGCTTCCCTAACTTCCTTTTGTACTTTACCTTTTTGTTTTATATACAAAGTTTTATATCTTTCTTCTTCGTCTCTGTCTTTTGCATTCCTCCTTCTTCTGTTATACTGTCTCCTCTTTTTAATTCCTTGTCTTATACTGTCATTTATCCATGGTGCCTCTTTTTTAGTTTTATCCTTCCCTATTCTTCTTCTGTATGTAGTTTTAAGTTTATCATCTGCTACCTCCTTCATAGTTTGGTTGAATATTTGTATATCATTGCTTTCACTCTTTAACAGTCGTCTTTCCAGTTCTGTTATATATTTTGACAAAGCCTCCTTATCTGTTTTGTAATATTATCTTGTTTCCCACTTCTTCCTGTTAAAACCTTTGCCTTTACCTGTACTCCCTTTGCAGTCAAAATCTACCTGTATCATATTGTGATCTGTCAAATCAAACATTTCCTGTTTCTCATCTATTTTCATTTTTCGGAAGTCAACATAAATTGTATTTGAAATGAAAACATAATCTATTGTACTGTATTGTTCATTTCTCCTCCATGTCACTTCCCCTTCACATCCTGGGTCATCGTTTAACATGATTAATTTATATTTCTCCATCCACTCAAGTATAATTTGTCCATTTCTATTAAGTTTTTGCTTTCCCTTAAACCCGACATGTGCGTTTAAGTCTCCAAGTACAGTGTTTATCCTGTGATATAGTGATGACTTAGTGATGGCGAGGGGAATGACAAGAACAAACATAAGAGGAAGCACGTAACTCTGTCCATAGCTGATAAATTGCGAGTGATAGCGATGGTAGAGAAAGGCAGTGATCGGCGTAAAGTTATGGAAACTTTTAATATCGGTGCCTCCACAGTTTCAAACATAGTGAAGGCAAAGGCTAACTTATCAAGTTTGTTGCCTTTGGAAAGTCAAGTTACACGGGTGATGTGAGAAAGACAATGAAAAAACCAAAACATGAAAAACTTGACGAGGCAGTGCATAAGTGGTTTACGGCCAAGCGGGCTGAGGGCAAGCCTATCTCAGGGCTTATGATAATTGAAAAGGCTATGAATATGCTCCGACGGCTGGTTGAGAAACTGTTATCGGCAAGTCCCCGTGCTTTCAAGAACATGCGAGGATGCCCAGGTCGATGACCCTGAAGAGGTTGAAGAAGATGAGCACGATTTCGAAGGCTTTCTTGGGCGTCGCAGGGAGGCAATCAACGAAATCCGAGGCCTGATGGATACCGTGCCGGTCAACGACCCCAAGAGGATGACTGAAGAGGATATTGAGGAGTGGGTTGATGTGGATGGTGACCTGCAGGGCGAGGAAGAGGTGACAGATATAGAAATTATCCGGAGTGTTGTGGAGCCAGAATATGTTGAGGAGCACTCGTCTGAGGAAGAGGAAGAGGCAGATGACGATGGCAAAGTAACCTGGAAGGAAGCTGCTACCTATTTCGATGGTATGGTCAAATTTGTGGAACAGTCTAGCCAATATAATGCAAGTGAAACAATCGATTTCCACATCCTCCGTAATGAGTTCTATGAGAAAAGGGGCAGGGCAGTCAAGCAGGCAGACATCAGGGACCTGATGAAAAACATGCACCACCATGGCCGCCGATCAGATGAACCAGATAACCCTAGACCTGCAACAATGCCTCTCACAGACGACTCGCGTACCAGCTCACCTGAACCTCTTACCACACCAGAACCTATGCCTCTTGCTGATTTTGAAGGCTGGGAGGACCTAGCATCCCCTGTGAAGGCCACTCCTGAGGTAGCCCCAGCCGCCCCTGTGGTAGCTCCTGCCAGCCTAGCCACTCCTGAGGTAGCCCCAGCCGCCCCTGTGGTAGCTCCTGCCAGCCTAGCCACTCCTGAGGTAGCCCCAGCCGCCCCTGTGGTAGCCCCAGCCACCCCTGTGGTAGCTCCTGCCAGCCTAACCACTCCTGAGGTAGCCCTAGCCCTAGCTCCCCCTTCAGATATTGAAGGCTTGGAGGATATGGCTGTGGAGTAATAATCAGTGAAGTGTAGTAGATTTAAGGACCCCCAAAAAAAATATAAAACCAGCAAAATACAAAAAAAAAAATAAGTCTTTTTAAGTTAATTTTACATTAAAGTACACTTACAGTACAGAGCAGTGATTATAAGTTACTAATATGGGGCTAGGGGGCTAGTGGCTGGGTTGGGGCTGGTGCTGGGGGCTTATCTTCAATGCTACACATCTCTTCTCTTCATATAAGGTGAGTTAAAGTCATGATTAGTCATTATTATCATTATTATCATTATTATCCTGTGTTTGTGTCTTGGTTTGGGTCTTAAAAAAAAAATCGGGGGTGGGGGGGGGGTAACGTCCGATAATCCGAAAAATCCACTAATCCGAACGAGGGCCGGTCCGCTGCCCTTCGGATTAACGGACTTTTACTGTACAATAATTCTATCCTCTTCTAACTTATCCAAATGATTCTCAATTTCTCTCCTAATTTCAGAGTTTCTTCCCTCATCTTTTACTGATAAATAAACTAGAAATATATGAGTTTCCTTTCCATATATATTACCCTTTACATACAAAAAATCCGTGTTTTTAGATTCTATTTTACTTAAATTTATTTTGTCATTGTCTTCCAATAGTAACATTAACCCTCCTCCTTTTTTGTCTTTTATGTCTCGCATATTTTCATATACGTTAATGTTTTTATCAATAAATATGTTTCTTACCTTTAACTGTGTTTCGGTTAAACACATTTTTTTATTTTTATTTAGAATTTGCTTAATTTCTTCATATTTAAGTTTAGTCAGCCCTTGTATATTAACCCGGCAAGCGCGATAGGCCTCACGGAAGGCTTCCTATAGGGAACGCGATAGGCCTCACGGAAGCAGGACCATAAAAAAAGCCTTCCAAAAAAAAAAAGGGCCTATCAAAACAAAGGATTTTGTCTCTAGGTGAGATAATTCCCCTCTAGTACTCATCCATGTGTTTCTCACCCCTCCCCCTCCCCTCCTTCCCCACCTTATTCCCCCCTCCCCCCCCTCCTCAATTATCACCTATTTATCCACTTATTATCATCATTTATCGGTTATTTTTCTCTCCCGCGATAATGTAGCACAAGTGGGTTGCATAAAAGATCGTTATGCAACACCCAGACACCGGCACACACCGCCCCGCTCGTCTCAGTTGACTCCCAGACAGCGAGAGGGGAGGGCTGCCTGTGTCTCTCTCTCTCGCCTGAGATTATGACCGGGTGGCCAATATCTTAGTTTTTCACCACCCAAATGCTTTTTCCACTTATTTTAGCACTCTTGAAGGTTCATATATACATCATATATGTAAAATAAAAGCATACCGAAAACAAATAATGGTTTATATTGTAAATATAACGAATTCTGTCAGAATCCAGGGCTAGAAATGCACAAATAACTACCCTAGCACCTAGGTCTATATCGCGCTTGTCAGGTTAATAAGCTTAAACACCAAATTTTCACTATTTGTCATCTCATCTCAAACTGTTGTTTCTTCCTCTACGCTATTTTCTCCATCTCTGTCAGATTCAAGTTGTGTCACTGGCTCTATATCTGATACATTTCCTTCTCCTGTCCCTTCCCGCTCATATCTCTGCCTATGTCTTTCACCTTCTCCTATTTGTACCACCTTTCCTTTCTTAATCATCCATCTACCTCCTTCTTGTCGTCTAGCTCTCATCTCTTGCACCAATTTCTGATTATTTTCCCTCTCCTCTCGGGTCATGTCTAAGGCTAGCCCTATTTTTCGTAGCCTACTTCTGGATCTGTTACATCTTTTAATTTTTTAGCCTTTGTTATCATGGCCCACTTCATTTTTTCCTCCTCAAATCTTACTAGAACTGGCCTAACCTTCCCTTCTATCTTCTTACCCAGCCTAATCACCTTTGTAACTTTATATTCATCTTCTACTCCTAGGTGCTGTATAAACAATTCATGACATTTCTCTGCATCCTCTGTTTCTCGCTCCTTGCCCGTTTCCTTTACTGATTCCTTGACATTAAATACTACCAAATTATTTTTTCGTCTCTCGGCATCCTCTCTTTCCCTGATCCTTAACATCACCTTCTCCACTGTGTCCTCCACCATCTCCTCTTTTTTCTGTTTCCATTCTACCTCCATTTCCTTCATATTCCTGCTCAGTTTCTTATTATACTCTATCACACATTTCATGTCTATCTTTAGCTGCTCATTCTCCTCATTCAGTCGTTCTATTTCTTTGAACATACTTCCCACCACACCCTTACATGGATCACAGTACCACACACTTTCTCCATTTCCACTGTTTATTTCTCCATAAAACCTGTCACTTACCCTGGTGCATTTTTGGTGGTACCACAAACCACATTTGTCACATTTTACCCAATTTACCATTCTTCCTTCGCCTGTCTCCTTCTTTTTGCATTTTCCACATGCTGTCTGTTCGTTGCTGTTCGTTGCTGTGTCTTCCTTGAATCCTTGCCTCTCCCAGTTCAGTTCAGTTCGTCTTCTTCTTCTTCTTATTGTTTAAATGTGCAGTTTGCTTGGAGGGTTGTGGTGTCTCCAGATTACTGCACAGGCGTTTTAGGAGGGGTGAAAAGAACAATTGTTAGTATAATAGGGGTTAGGAGAGATAGTAAAGGTGGATTTTATACTACTGTACTGTATATGAGGGGTAAGTTTGTCGTTGTCTTTTGAGGTCAGGGTGATTTAAGTCTAGGTGAGGGTGAGGTCAGAGATGATGATGATGATCAGTTGCAGTACAGTACAGTACTGTACTGCTCTATGTGTACTGTGTGATTCAAGTCAAGGTGAGGGTGAGGTCAGAGATGATGATGATGATCAGTTCGTCTGTTCAGTCAGTTCAGTCTGTTTGTTGCTGTTCGTTGCTGTGTCTTCCTTGCCTCTCCCAGTTCAGTTCAGTTCAGTTGGAATTCGGGAAGTTTAGCCTTAACGTCGGCACTTCCCTAAGAGGTTTTGTTATTTTTCTTTTTGTGACTTTGTGACGTGCTCATTTGTTTAAAAATAAATATATCTCATTTTTCATCCCTTTTTCTGAAATCTTCTTTCTTCTCTCTTCAGTCTTGTTTCTTCTCTCGTCTTCCTTCATTCTTGTTTCTTCTCTCTTCAGTCTTCTTATTTCAGTTCTTTCAATTTTTTCTCTCGTACTCTCCACATTTGATAGATTGTCTGTTTCACTCTATCGCTTATTTCTTTGTTAAATAAAAGATGTCCGATGACTTGGTTTTCATTTTCAATATAAGGCTGTTGGAACCCTGGATCTTTTATTCTGCATGCTTTATAAAATGAACAGTGTAGTAGAAAATGTTTTAGGTCTTCTGTTCCTTCCTTACACATATTGCATTGTGTCTCTCCTCCCACATGCCTATTTCTATCTTTTAGATTTAAGTTATTTGTCCTACATCTGTAAAATATTATAGATGCCTGTGTGTTGTCATAAATATCTTCCTCGCTCTTAATCTCCTTTTTATAACTCCTATACACTTCTAGGCTACTCTTCTCTGCCAACTCCTCTCGCCATCTTCCCGAATCCCAGTCCAGAACTCTTTTTCTAATGTCGTCCTTCTTAATATTTGCTAAATTTGTTTCTCCTAACTTCAAATTCCCTACATACTTTCTAATTTCTGCAGTCCAGGGATCTTTACTATTTCTAAGTTTTTCCTCTGTGATTCTTCTTAGCAAGTCATTACTTTCCTCTCCTACTAAATATTTAAGATATTTTATGTTACCTTCCATAATTCTTGCCTCCATTGATGAGGCTCCTATTTCACCCCTTAAGGTTACCTTTTGGGCATATCTGGGTGCCCCTAATATGTGTCTAAAAACCCTATTCTCTATATTTTGTAATTTATTTATTTCTGTTTTTGAAAAACCTATAACATTCGAGCCATACAGGACTGCTGGTATCACAATACTTTTCCAATATGTTTTTCCAATAAGTATCTTATTACAACTTTGTGATATTACCGGGTATGTAAGGTTAGCCATTCTATTTGCTTTATCCAAAGCTTCTATTTTCTGGGTTTTAAAACATTTTTTATTATCATTAATTTGTATTCCTAGATATTTAATTTGTTTTACCACTTCTATTTCTCGTATGTTGTTTGGTTTGTTTTTCATATTAAATATTAGGATTTTACTTTTGTCTTTATTTATACTTAAGCCACACTCTCCCCCTATCTCTATTAATTTATCTATTACTCTTTCTGCTTCCTGGATTGTATGAGCCAAGAGTAGCCCGTCATCGGCATAAAACAATGAATTTATTTTGAAACACTCATCTACAAACCCTCTTTTATTTTCTAACTGTTTAATTATCTCATAAGTTATTAATTTAAATAATGTTGTGGACCCCGTACAGCCTTGTCTGATGCCGCTTGTTACCTTAATCTCCGTCTCATTTACTTGCCCCTTATTTATAATTGTACTATCTTCTTTATATATGTTACTTACTATGTCTATAACATTTGAATTTATATTGTAATCTTTTAATACTTTTATCAGTTTCTCCCTTCTGATTGAGTCATAGGCCTTTTTAGTCTTACCACGTAGGAGAGTGGGGCAGCAGGAACATTTGTCAGCCAGAGTGGACAGAAGGGTGCTGAGCTGGTATGGTCATGTTGAACGAATGGGAGATGAAAGGCTTACAAAGAGAATATGTGAGTCAGGTACAAGGGGAGATAGAAGGGCAGGAAGACCCCCATTGAGATGGAGAGACTGTGTAAGAAAGGCTTTGGATGATAGAGGAATGACTATAGATCAGGCAGGGGAAGTGGTGGTGGACAGGAGTGAATGGAGAATGCTTGTGAATAGTTGAGTGAACACGTGGTCATTTGGAGTAAGGGGTCGGGCGCAAGTTCGACTAGATAATAGTCCATCAGGCGCCTGGCCTGGGGGGACGATTAATATGAAGGGTGTGCCTGGAAGTGTGGTGGGAGGGCTTGTGGCTTTGGCTCCACTGCATGTCTGCCTGCCGAGATCGGAACCTCTCCGGGTGGTCAGGGGCCGGGGGAGTGCTGGAGCGACCTTGGTAACCCTGGTCTCTGGGTCTTCTCCTGGGTGACCTGGATGTGTGTGAGTTTGTGTTTTTTATCTGTGTTTATTTTTTGTTTTATGTTGTTTTTGTGTTTTCCCTGTTCTTGCTCTGTCTTGAGTCGGCTACCCCCAAAATGGGGATTGGGCCTGAGCATATAGATAGATAGATAGAGATTAGTAATTACTATGAGTGACCTCTTTTGTTTAAATATTTTTTCTATACAGTATTTCAATATAAAAAGATTATTTTCGATTCTACCCTTATTTGTAAACCCACTCTGTGTCTCCCTTACCTCTCCATTCTCCCTAATGTGTTCTTCTATTTTATTTTTAATTGCTGTCGTCATGAAAAGTTTATATGATATGTCTGTCAGAGCGATTGGCCTCAATTCATTTACCTTTGGTTTATTTACTTTTGGTAACATAACAGTTTTTTACTTCTTCCACTCTTCTGGAATTACATTTGTGTCCATAATATTATTAAAGCCTTTACCGGTTGAGTTAGGATAACTTCAAGGAAGACACTACTCAGCTTGATGGCCATCATCGCTTGGAGTTCATAAGGAGATGACGCATTTTTGTGGCCTTTTTTGGTATTCCCTAGACGTTCCTCTCGCTTTTTCGGCGCCGGACCATCTTGGCCGGTCCCGCAAATTTGCGGAGAGCTCGATTCGGCCCTCTGGGACGTTTCGGCTTCCCGCAAATTTGCGGGGATCGCTGGGGGGTCCCGCAAATTTGCGGGAGGGTGGTGTCGGTACGGTTATGCCTCCATTGGCCCGCAAATTTGCGGTAATAGTTGGCTTTCACTGTTGACCTTTTTTATGTCATCTTGTTGCCTGAAACTATCTTGGTGTGTGCACTTTACTGGTGTTATAGGCCCTGCATGTAAGATGTTGAGTGGTGGTTAACACTTTCTCCATCTTTGCAGGTTCTGCTAGTGCTCTTCCACCTCGCCCGCCCTACTCACCTACCTCTGTGCTCCCGGTTTAGGGTGAGTACGGATACCTGTTTGCATGTGTGTTCCTGTTTCCCCATGCTCCTTCCCTGGTTCTTCTTGGACATTCTCTCCACTTACTCCTTCGACGTGCTGATTATGGTGTGTGTTCTTCCAGTGCAGGTAGGCTGCCTTGCTTTCGCCATGGTTGTAGTTCCCCATGCTTGGAGAGCCACAAGTCCTGCTTGCGCCACTCGCTCTGTGTGTCCTCTACGGCCTACCTCCCTGCTCTGTGTGGCCCATGTCTGGCCCTGGTGGATGTGGTGCACCATAGCCCTGGTTCCTCGGCGGCGGCAGTGGCCTCTGCTTCCCTTCAGTCGGTGTGGGCGATAGTCTCCCGCCACTTTTGGACTGTGGGCCACCGTTCCCCGGCCTTTGTTGCCGCCAGGATCCGCGTCGCCCTGGGTATCCCTGACCCGACTGAAGGCCGTTCGCCTGGCCCTCTCCCTGCTCGGGCCCTCTCCCCTGGGTCCCGCAGCTGGTCGTCACATCGTCGGGGGGATCCCCTGCTCCGTCCACGCTCTCGCTCGCCTCGTCGCCCGTCCTCTCCTGCCCCTCGTTGTCCTCCTGATCGCCTTGACGGCGCCCATCGCCCTCGTCATGGTTTTCGCCCTGCGGCCGGGGTTAGCGGCTCTGCCCCTGTGCGCCCTCCCCTGGCCTCTCCGGGTCGGGGCTCTACTACCTTCCACCCGCTTCCCCTGCTCGAACGACGTCCTCTTCCTTTGTCCTCTACGCGCGCGGAGGTTCAGGCTGTAGCTGGCCCTCTGCTCCCTCCTCCTACACTGTCCAGGAGGGTCCGCCAGGATGTAGTTGCTTCTCCTCCTACTTCACCTGCTTCGGTGCCTATTCTTCCTTCACGGTCTCGTCCCACGGTGGCGGTCCCTCCCTCCTCCGCCTCGGTGTCAGGCCGCCCTGTTATCTCTGCCCCGGGGATCCTTGCTCTGTTTCCCCCCGCGGCTCCTTCTGACCTCTTTTCACCTGGCCAGCCTTCCCACTCCCGTCGTCCTGCTCCTCCTCCTTCTTCTCTCCCTGACCTTCACTTACCGTCTCGCCACGGGGGTACCCCTCCTCTTGGCTCGGTGGGGTATAGCGTGGTTTCGGGGTCCCCTTTCTCAGGGGCTGACGTGTCGCTGGTCGAGGGGGATGGTGCTGTTTCCCCCTCGGGCGTTCGTGTTCAGGGACGAGTCCCTCAGCGGCGACACAACCGTGGTCGCTCGCCTTCCTTGGGCCGCGACTCTGCTGGTTCGTGTCGTGGATCTCGCTCCCGCTCGCGCTCACCCCTGCGGGTGACCATTCTTGGGGGGGGGGGGTCGCCTCTCTCGGATCGATTGTCGGCTATGCAGGGGTGGCTTGTGTCATGCATCGCCGGGCGCTTGGAGTCGATGCAAGACTCCCTCTTATCGCGCTTCTTGGCGGTGACACACCCTCAGCGCCTCACCCTACCTACCCCGGCTACGGTCCCCCTCCCTTCTGCAGGCCTACGCTCTTGTCAGACTTCAGCCGCCGGGACGTCCTTCGGGATGTTCAGTCCCTGGCTGTGTTGACGGGACTGTCCTCTTCTGGGACGGGTTTGTGCGACGACGGTCCGCCTGGCTTCGCCATCTTGTTCGATCACCCTCTCCCATTGGGGGCCTGGTTTGCTGAGGCCTTCGACTTCGCCGGCCGTTCCGTCGCCGGCTCTCCTTCAGTCCCTCCCCCGGAGTCATCACTGCTTTTGCCTCCTCTTGTGTCTGTCGGCGGGTTGGACGGCGTGTTCTGGTCCTGGTTCAGCGCGCCCGTTCTTGAACTTTGTTCTATTGCTACCCCGTTCTTCTCTCACCCAGTTCAGTCCTCTGTCGACAGGGTTTTTCCCTTGCGGCGGTGGGTGCCGAACTTCTTCTCTTGTCTTTTGGTTCCCTCCAGACTTCTGTTCACCGCCTGCGGCTTATCGCGGCGTCTGCGCCAGGCGATCTTCGCGAGGGTTTGGGCCGCGTTCGGCGGATCCCCCTTCGGCTCGCGGTGTCTTTGGTTCCCGAGCTGAAGGCGGTTTTGTGCGTGGCAACTCGGCAACGCCGGACGGTACGGTCCTCGTTCTGCCGGACAGCCCCCTTGGATATTCGTCAGGGTTTGTTGTGCTCTGCGCTCTCTCCGTCGGGGCTTTTTTGCGCGGGATGCTTGGGGCCGCTACGCTTCTCTATCGGCGGACCCTGCTTACGACACGCACCGACGCGCTGTGTCGCGAGCGGGGTCTTCTCAGTCCTGTCCTTCTGCCGGTCCTCTTCGGGGTGCTGCTGCAAGTGCTACCGCCTTGCACGGGCGTCGGTGCGTCAGTTCCGCCTCGCCCTTCTGTTCTTGCCCCCTTTTCATCCCCGCCGTGTCGGGGCTAGCCGGCCTTCCACTTCCGGCCACCCTTCGCCGGGGTCAACCCCGCGACGGCCAGGGGTTGGGGTGGCCCGCCCTTTTCGACGAAGTTGGGGGGGGGGGGTAGAGGAGGTCAACGTGGCGCTCATGCCCGCACGGACCGTACCGGGGGTACCTCCACGTCAACACAATGTGTAGGTTCTCTGGGTCGACCTCCTTGTTCTCCTTCTCGCCAGGCCGACCGGGTCGCTCCCCTCCTCTCGGGTGCTCCCTCGGGTTGTTTTCGCCCTTGCGCCCCTTGGTGGCCGCGAGAGACATTGGGGGCGGCGGGTTGCGCGGAGGGGTCTCACCTGGAGGTGGACGTCCAGACCCCCACTCCGCTCTTGTCACCGACGCCGGCCCATCTCTTCAGAGGTGGCCCACATGTTCACTTCCATGCCCGAGCTGGGTAGCGTCGAGGGAGTTGACCGCCGGTCACCCGGTTTTCCTCTCCCGTGTCTTTCTGGTACCGTAGACGAACTGCGACGCGATGCGCCCGGTGGTGGATCTGTCAGCCCTCAACGGGCACATCGTGCACACACGGTTTCGGATGCTGCCGGTACCCCTGGTATGCCTGGCCCTGCGCCCTCTGTCGTGGGTAGTGTCGCTGGCCCTCCAGGATGCGTCTTGGCTCGTTCCTCTCCATCCTCGCTTCCAGCGATTCTTGGCCGTTCGGACTTCCGATCGTGTGTTCCTGTTCGACGGCCTTCCCTTCGGTCTCCACATCGCGCCGCGGATCTCCTCCGCACTGGTGGGGCAGGCTCTGGGTCCTCTCCTCAGGAGCGGGCTCCAGATCCTGTTTTCCTTGGCCGATTGGTTGGTAGTTTCCGAAGCCCTAGGACTGTGCATAGGCGACGCCCTCACAGTCGTTCACAACGTCGCACGGTTAGGGTTCCCCTTCGATGTTCCCAAGTCACGCTTGACCCCTGTCGCGTGTCGTGCCATGGGTCGGTCTCGCATGGGTTTTGTCCGGCGCTACGGTGACCCGGGGTCTGTTGGCCGCGGTGCACCTTCGGTGGAAGGTCTTCGCCGTGTTGCACTCGGTCTCCCTCCCGGGGTGGCTCTGGGACTCGTTCGGGGGTTCGCTGCATTGGGCCGCTCTGCCCCTTCCCTTAGGGAGCCTCTGGCTACGCCGCCTCCTCCTCATGGGCACCGCGGTGTTTCCGTTGCCCCTATGGATCGGCTCCTGCCGCTCCCGCGTACCGTTCGAAGACGCTTCGGTCGCTGGGTTGCTCGGGGCGCGCTCTCTGCGGCTGTGCCCTGGACCGCCCCCCCGCCGACGGTCTGGGTAGCCCCAGATACGTCGAGCGAGGTTGGGTGAGGTTCCCGATCGAACCTGGGACGTCCACTTCCCGGCAGATGGGTGGGTCTCCCTCCTCTTACCCGTCTATGCCCTCGGACTGTTGGTTCCTTTGTTCTTCCTGCGGGACCACGCGCTGGCCCTTCGGGGTAAGTCGGTGGCCTTCGGGTTGGACACTCAGACAAGCTGTCCACTGTTTCCTAATGCGGGGGTCCTCCAGGTCGTTGACTCTATTGGGGGTCTCGGTGGAGTTGTTCTTCCTCGCGGACCGACACCCCTTCTCCTTGCATGCCTCCTCCCTGCCCGGGCCTGCCACCCTGTGGGCGGCCGCCCTGTCGAGAGGGCAGGGCGTTCTTGTCGAATGGGCGATGAAACGGACTGTGTTCGCCGACCTCGCGGCTTCCTGAGGTGTTCCGGAGGTCGCCTTGTTCGCATCGGGGGTGCCGCGCCAGTTGCCTCTGGACCTCTCCCTCCGGCCTCGCGCTCCGGGGGGGGTCTGGACGCTTTCATGGTAACCTGGTACAGGTGGCGGTCGATATACATCTTTCCGCCACCAGACACGCTGTTGATGTGCCCAGTCCTCGCGAGGCTGCGGCTGTACCACGGCTGCGTCTGGCTCCTAGTGCCTCTGTGGCCGGCACAGGCTTGGTACGCCCGGTTGCCGCGGTGGTGCCCGAGTCCGGTCCCTCTACCTGTCTCCGGCTTCCACTTGGGCTAGGTTGGGGACCTGCGGACCTCGTTGACCTTCGCATCGTGCTTGTTCATGAGGCACGGTGGCTCCCGGGCCCTGACTGACTTCCTGCAGCGTTCCTGGCCGTCTTCTCCTTGGGGTACTTACGGGTCCCGCTGGAGGTCTTTTACTAGGTGGCTACAGGCCACTCGCCTGCCAGTTGGTTCTCCTTCCCTCGTCCTACGCTCCTTGTTTCACCTCTTCCGTACACGTCACTTTCAAGTCGACGCTATACGTACCCACTTGTCTGCCGTCCGGGGGGTCTTTGGGTCCGTCGCTGGGCTGGTCGTTCCGCCACAGGAGCTGGATTCCTTCCTGACGGCTGCCTTCCGTGATCGACCGCCTCCGCGCCAGGTCCCTCCGCAGTGGGATGTGGGGCGGGCTCTGGTCCTTCTGGCTTCACCCACGTATACAAGGGCCGCTCCGCCGGTTCCGTTGCTCGGGCGTCCACTCTTCCTTGTCGCTCTGGCCACTGGGGATCGGGTGTCTGCACTAGCGGCATTGTCACGACTGCGTGCGATTCTCCCCGTCCTTGCATGGCATCTCGTTCGCCTCCTCCCCTCCTTTTGTTACCACGCATGGGAGGGAGGCCCCCGTTTTCCAGCCTTTCGCCGTCCAGGCTTTACGGCGTGGGCATCCTCGCCATGTGTTGTGCCCGGTGTCAGCCTTGCACTCCTCTGTTGCGTCTGTGGCGCCGCCTTCGGGTACTGCTGTGTGGGTGTCTCCTCGGACAGGTGGGAGGCTCTCGCAGGTGCAGATCGGCCGCCACGTTTGTCGGACCGTTCGTGCCCGTCACCCTGTTTGTAGGGGTTCTGCGCACGATGTCAGATCCTTTGCTGCCTCCTTCCGGTTCCTGCCACGTCGATCCTTACCTGCCATCCCCTCAGCGGTTTTGTGGTCTTCTATCAATTCCTTCATCTCCTCCTACCTCTCCGTGTCCAGTGTTCGACCCCCTCGGCCGGTGATTGCTCTCGGGGGTCGTGTTTCCTGGTGCTCTGGCGAAGATCCCTGGTCTTCCCCCCTTGTCCCTCGTTCTTTTCCTTTGTTTTATTTGACAAAGGGTGGGGGGGGGGTGTACGGGTTTGCAACACTGGATTGCAAGTTTGGGATTATGTATTGTTCCAGTACATAAGTGTTTTTGCCACATTGAAAATAGTGTTTTGTTCTTGTGTTCAGTGTTTTGTTGGTTTTTGAAGAAAAGGGATTTTGGGTACAGTACCTTTTTGGTTTCAGACAAGTCTATGTTTTTGCATTACTATGAATGACGGGCATGTGTTAAAACTGTTCTTTTTAGCTACTCCTCAGTTTTTCACTCTTTTATTAAACTCTCTTGTTTAAATTGTGTCTTTGTCATTCATAATTTTGTTTTATGCATTGTTTTTTTTTGGTAGGTTGGGCTTGGATGTCCTCCTCCTATTTGTTATGCAGCCTTGACGTTGGATTTGCCAAGACTACTAACAAATTGGGAGGTTTGACGTACCTCCCAACCTACCAAATCGGAAAACCTACTATTTGGTAGTAGTCTTGGAAAATCCAACGTACATAATACCCTCCCTCACGCCGGACCCCTGCCCATCCGCGTTCTTCTGCTGACGTGAGATGTGATGACAAGAGAGGGTCGCTCATGCGCACGTTCGACAGGGATCTGCACATGACGGAACACGGGATGGGCCTTAAGCGGTAACTAAGGTAAACCCCTTTTTCTTCTCTTCTATGCTTTTTTCACCTTCGGTGGTAGTTTTGGTTAATGTACAACGTCTCCTAGAGCAAGATAAGGAGTAGACTCAAGACGTTTTCTTTTTAACCGCGGTTGGAATGACGACATAGCAGTCAAAATAGACAAGTCGTCATTGCAATTAGGTTAACCCGGGAGCTGCGGGGAGACTCTTAAGAGTTCCCCCGGCGCACTGCGGGAAGACTCTTAAGAGTCAGAGAAAATAAAAATCAACTTTTGACATCGAAAAAAAAATATTTTTTTATATTTTTTTTTTTTTTATTTTTTTATTTTTTTTTGGCCCCTGGGCCATGCAAAATCTCAGTCCTCTACCTCCCCTCCTTCCCCACTTTCCTCCTCTCCTTCAGTTATCACCTATTTTCCCTGTTATTCCCTTATTCTGAGGTATATTTTCGTGCTAACATTAGAAATCCGATTGGAGGGTGTGGTCATCACTGATAGCAAGCGAGTGCAAGAGAGAGAGAGAGAGTATTGATCGACTGCGTCTCAGTGGCCTTGGGGGAAATTGGCGGGAAAGCAGATTGCCTCACCCATACATTATACAACTCGCGGGCTATATCTCCGATTTTGACCATCCAAACGCTGTTTTCACTCGTTTTATTGTTGTTTCAGGTTAATACCTTTATAATCAACCCATAATAGGCGCATATGGATAAATATTAATGCTATTAATGGCACAATGAATATTTTAGTGACGGAAACACCTCAAATACGTCAGCACAGGGGGACGTTTCCAATTACCCCCATGCGCACTTCAGAGGTTAATAGCCTTGACGTTGGATTTTCCAAGGCTATTACCAAATAGTAGGTTTTCCTATTTGGTAGGTTGGGAGGTACGTCAAACCTCCCAATTATATATAGCCTATATACAGTATATAACAGCCCCAAGGTCCCGAGCAAGCCCAAGGCCCATAATCAAGTATTTATATTATTATTATATTTTGTATTTTATTTAACCCGTCCAGCCCCGGCTAGTTTTGTAATGTTTGTTCACCAGAACCCGGCCGGTTTTCAAAAAATGGTTTTATTCCAGAAACAATAGCGAATGGGTTAGGAATGAAGGAAAAATCACGAAAAACCGCTCAAAAAGCTTAAAGAATGGTCCTACAGAGCCCCCGAAAACGTATTTTACAAGAGTAAAAAATTGAAGGCAATTACCCCAAAAAAACAGGTTATTGTGCACTCACGCGCACGCACGTGGACTTTGAGAGTTTTCAACCATCGGCACGGTTGCGTGGGATACGAACACAGTTCCCATACAAATCTGAGCCCTCTTGAGTGGCTACACCTGAGGTTACGGTCGGCGCAATTAGGGTGACGCGTCAGGCGCGTCTCTGGGGCTGTGCGTTACATACATCGCCGACGTGTCAGGCGCGTCGCTGGGGCTGTATGGGTTAAATATTTATTTATTTTATTTATTATTGTTTTTATTTATTTTATTTTATTTATTTCATTTTATTTATGTTTATTTTATTTATTTTATATTTATATACTATAAATACCGTATATATTTGTTTTGTTATTCCTGTTCCCCAGGGTGTCTAGCGGATCAGCCCCAAGGTCCCGAGCAAGCCCAAGGCCCATAATCGAGTATTTATATTATTATTTTTTTGTATTTTATTTATTTTATTTATATATTATATATATATATAATATATATATATATATTTGTTAGTAGTCTTGGCAAATCCAACGTCAAGGCTATTAACCTAATTGCAATGACGACTTGTCTATTTTGACTGCTATGTCGTCATTCCAACCGCGGTTAAAAAGAAAACGTCTAGAGTCTACTCCTTATCTTGCTCTAGGAGACGTTGTACATTAACCAAAACTACCACCGAAGGTGAAAAAAGCATAGAAGAGAAGAAAAAGGGGTTTACCTTAGTTACCGCTTAAGGCCCATCCCGTGTTCCGTCCTGTGCAGATCCCTGTCGAACGTGCGCATGAGCGACCCTCTCTTGTCATCATTTTTTCACGCGCTCCATTGAATGCAGTCGCTTTTGTTGTGCTCCTTTAATTCACCCTGTTTAGGTTCGTTTCGGCTTATCTGGCCTTCTTTTTTGTTAGACAGATGTTACGTGATCTAGGGCACACGTAAATGGGCTCCTCAGTGTGTTTAATGGAGACGCGTGTGGAAATAGCTACCGAAGGTACGGGGGCGCCTGGCGTTCCTGTGTGTTTTTCATTCCTTTCTCTTTTCATATTCTTTTTTCCTGTTAGTCTGGGCATAGTTTAGCTTTTAGCTTATTTTAGCCTAGCTTGTTTCTCATTCAGGAATTGCTATGCCCCTATGAGTTTTCATATTTTCATAGCCTAGGTGTACAGTTGGTTCACAATCTGAGATTTCGTGGTGGCGGTGCTGTTTGTCGGGTTTGTGTCGGCCGCATTATTAGCGTCATTCCCGAGTCCCCCCTTTCGAGCCTTCACTGTGTCTCAAGGGCCTGGGCGCTTGGTGGTTCGTGATATCCAGGGGTACCCCACGGGGACCCCTCCCTCACACCACAGGGTTTTTCGCCCCTGACACATTCTCTCCTCACGGCTAGGCCACCCTTTTTCTCACCAGTTTCATTTACTGGTTTTTGTGTTCCCTTACTGTTTTCACCTCCATCCTTTCATACCCTTTTGCCCAATCCTGGGGTACCCTACGGGGGCCCCTGTTTGTGCCAAACCACCCTTCCTGCCACTTCTCCTCATGGGCTTTGCTCTATCTCTGTGGGTTGGGTGGTTCCTGGGGGATGTGCCTCCTCTCCCCTGGTGTGTCTTCCTTGCCTCTCCCTTGACCGGTTGAGTCAGGATATTATCAAGGAAGACACTGCTCAGCTTGATGGCCATCGTCGCTTGGAGTTCATAAGGAGATGACGCTTTTTTCTGGGCCTCTTTTGGTATTCCCTAGACGCTCCTCTCGCATTTTCGGCGCCGGACCATCTCGGCCGGTCCCGCAAATTTGCGGGGGCTTGATTCGGCCCTCTGGGACATTTCGGCTCCCCGCACATTTGCGGAGATCGTTGGGGGGTCCCGCAAAATTGCGGGAGGGTGATGTCGGTACGGTTATGCCTCCATTGGCCCGCAAATTTGCGGTAATAGTTGGCTTTCACTATTGACTTTTTTTTTTATGTCATCTTGTTGCCTGATACTATATTGGTGTATGCACTTTACTGGTGTTATAGGCCCTGCATGTAAGATGTTGAGTGGTGGTTAACACTTTCTCCATCTTTGCAGGTTCTGCTAGTGCTCTTCCGCCTCGGCCGCCCTCCTCACCTACCTCTGTGCTCCCAGTTTAGGGTGAGTACGGATACCTGTTTGCATGTGTGTTCCTGTTTCCCCATGCTCCTTCCCTGCTTCTTCTTGGACATTCTCTCCACTTACTCCTTCGACGTGCTGATTATGGTGTGTGTTCTTCTAGTGCAGGTAGGCTGCCTTGCTTTCGCCTTGGTTGTCGCTCCCCGTGCTTGGAGGGGCACGAGTCCTGCTTGCGCCACTCGCTCTGTGTGTCCTCTACGGCCTACCTCCCTGCTCTGTGTGGCACGTGTCTGGCCCTGGTGGTTGTGCTGCTCCATGGCCCTGGTTCCTCGGCGGCGGCTGTGGCCTCTGCTTCCCTTCCGTCGGTGTGGTCGATGGTCTCCCGCCACATTAGGACTGTGGGCCACCGTTCCCCGGCCTTTGTTGCCGACCGGATCCGCGTCGCCCTGGGTATCCCTGACCCGACTGAAGGCCGTTCACCTGGCCCTCTCCCTGCTCGGGCCCTCTCCCCTGGGTCCCGCAGCTGGTCATCCCATCGTCGGGGGGTTCCCCGGCTCCGTCCACGCTCTCGCTCGCCTCGTCGTCCTCCTGATCGCCTTGACGACGCCCATCGCCCTCGTCATGGTTCTCGCCCTGAGGCCGGGGTTAGCGGCTCTGCCCCTGTGCGCCCTCCCCTGGCCTCTACGGATAGGGGCTCTACTCCCTTCCGCCCGCTTCCCCAGCCCAGACGACTTCCTCTTACGTTGTCCTCTCCGCGCGCGGTTGTTCATGCTGTAGCTGGCCCTCTGCTCCCTCCTCCTACACTGTCCAGGAGGGTCCGCCTGGATGTCGTTGCTTCTCCTACTTCACCTGCTTCAGTGCCTATTCTTCCTTCACGGTCTCGTCCCACGGTGGTGGTCCCTCCCTCCTCCGCCTCGGTGTCGAGCCGCCCTGTTTTCTCAGCCCCGGGGATCCTTGCTCTGTTTCCCCCCGCGGCTCCTGGCCTCCTTTCACCCGGCCAGCCTTCCCACTCCCGTCGTCCTGCTCCTCCTCATTCTTCTCTTCCTGACCTTCACTTACCGTCTCGCCAGGGGGGTACCCCTCCTCTTGCCTCGGTGGGGTTTCGCGAGGTTTTGGGGTCCCCTTTCTCAGGAGCTGATGTGTCGCTGGAAGAGGGGAATGGTGCTGTTTCCCCCTCGGCCGTTCGTGATCGGGGACGAGTCCCTCAACGGCGACACAACCGTCGTCGCTCGCCTTCCTTGGGCCGCGACGCTGCTGGTTCGTGTCGTGGGTCTCGCTCCCGCTCACGCTCGCCCCTGCGGGCCGCCCAATCTGGGGGGGGGGGGGGGGTAGCCTCTCTCGGATCGATTGTCGGCTATGCAGGGCTGGGCTGTGTCATGCTTCGACGGGCGCTTGGAGTCGATGGAAGACTCCCTCTTCTCGCCCTTCTTGGCGGTGACTCACCCTCCGCGCCTCACCCTACCTACCCCTGCTACGGTCCCCCTCCCTTCTGCAGGCCTACGCTCTGGTCAGACTTCAGCCGCCCTGACATCCTTCCGGCTGTTCAGTCCCTGGCTGTGTTGACGGGTCTGTCCTCCTATGGGACAGGTTTGTGCGACGCCGGTACGCCTGGCTTAGCCATCATGCTCAGTCACCCTCTCCCATTGGAGGCCTGGTTTGCTGTGGCCTTCGACTTCACACACCGATCCGTCGACGGCTCTCCTTCCGTCCCTCCCCCGGAATCGTCCCTGATTTTGCCTCCTCTTGTGTCTGTCGGCGGGTTGGACGGCGCGTTCTGGTCCTGGATGAGCACGCCCGTTCTTGAACTTTGTTCTATTGCTACCCCGTTCTTCTCTCCCCCGGATCAGCCCTCTGTCGCCAAGGTTTTTCCCTTGCGACAGAGGGTGACGGACTTATTGTCTTGTCTTTCGGTTCCCTCCAGACATCTGTTCACCACCTGCGGCTTTTCGAGGCGTCTGCGCCAGGCGATCTTCGCGAGGGTTTGGACCGCGTTCAGCGGGTCCACCTTCGGCTCGCGGTGTCTTTGGTTCCCGAGCTGAAGGCGGTTTTGTGCGCGGCAACTCGGCACCGCACGACGGTACGGTCTTCGTTCTGCCGGCCGGCCCCCTTGGTTATTCGTCAGGGTTTGTTGTACTCTGCGCTATATACGTCGGGGTTTTTTACGCAGGATGCTTGGGAATGCTACGCTTCTCTGTCGGCGGCCCCTGCTTCCGCCACACGACGCCGCGCTGTGTCGTTACGGACCCTGCTTACGTCACGCACCGACGCGCTGTGCCGCGCGCGGGGTCTTCTCAGTCCCGTCCTTCTGCCGGTCCTCTTCGGGGTGCTGCTGCAAGTGCTGCCGCCTTGCACGGGCGCAGGACTGGAACGTTGCTGGCCAGTGCATCGGTTCCGCCTCGCACTTCTGTTCTTGCCCCTTTCATCCCCTCTGTGTCGGGGCTGGCCGGCCTTCCACTTCCGGCCGCCCTTCGATGGGGTCAGCCCCGCGCCGGCCTGGGGTTGGGGTGGCCCGCCCTTTTCGACAAGGTTGGGGGGGGCGGGGGTAGAGGAGGTCAACGTGGCGCTCATGCCCGCACGGCCCGTACCGGGGGTACCTCCACGTCAACACAATGTGTAGTTCTCTGGGTCGGCCTCCTTGTTCTCCTTCTCGCCTGGGCGTACCGGGTCGCTCCCCTCCTCTCGGGTGCTCCCTCGGGTTGTTTTCGCCCTTGCGCCCCTCGGTAGCCGCGAGGGACGTTGGGGGCGGCGGGTTGCGCGGAGGGGTCTCACCTGGAGGTGGACGTCCAGACCCCCACTCCGCTCTTGTCACCGACAACGGCCCATCTCTTCAGAGGTGGCCCACGTGTTCACTTCCATGCCCGAGCTGGGTAGCGTCGAGGGTGTTGACCGCCGGTCACCCGGTTTTCCTCTCCCGTGTCTTTCTGGTTCCGTCGCCGACCTGCGACGCGATGCGACCGGTGGTGGATCTGTCGGCCCTCAACGGGCACATCGTGCACACACGGTTTCGGATGCTGCCGGTACCCCTGGTACGCCTGGCCCTGTGCCCTCTGTCGTGGGTAGCGTCGCTGGCCCTCCAGGATGTGTCTTGGCTCGTTCCTCTCCATCCTCGCTTCCAGCGATTCTTGGCCGTTCGGACTTCCGATCGTGTGTTCCTGTTCGACGGCCTTCCCTTCGGTCTCCACATCGCGCCGCAGCTCTTCTCCGCACTGGTGGGGCAGGCTCTGGGTCCTCTCCTCAGGAGTGGGCTCCAGCTCCTGTTTTCCTTGGCCGTTTGGTTGGTAGTTTCCGACCCCCTAGGCCTGTGCATTGGCGACGCCCTCACAGTCGTTCGCAACATCGCACGGTTAGGGTTCCCCTTCGATGTTCCCAAGTCACGCTTGACCCCGTCGCGTGTCGTGCCATGGGTCGGTCTCGCATGGGTTTTGTCCGGCGCTACGGTGACCCGGGGTCTGCCGGCCGCGGTGCGCCTTCGGTGGACGGTCCTCGCCGTGTTGCACTCGGTCTCCCTCCCGGGGTGGCTCTGGGACTCGTTCGTGGGTTCGCTGCATTGGGCCGCTCTGCCCCTTCTCTTAGGGAGCCTCTGGCTACGCCGCCTCCTCCTCATGGGCACCGCGGTGTTTCCGTTGCCCCTATGGATCGGCTCCTGCCGCTCCCGCGTACCGTTCGCCGACGCTTCGGTCGCTGGGTTGCTCGGGGCTCGCTCTCTGCGGCTGTGCCCTGGACCGCCCCCCCCCCCGCCGACGGTCTGGGTACCCACAGATACGTCGAGCGAGGTTGGGTGAGGTTCCCAATCGAACCTGGGACGTCCACTTCCCGGCAGATGGGTGGGTCTCCCTCCTCTTACCCGTCTATGCCCTCGGATTGTTGGTTCCTTTGTTCTTCCTGCGGGACCACGCGCTGGCCCTTCGGGGTACGTCGGTGGCCTTCGGGTTGGGCACTCAGACAAGCTGTCCCCTGTTTCCTTATGCGGGGGTCCTCCAGGTCGTTGACTCTATTGGGGGTCTCGGTGGAGTTGTTCTTCCTCGCGGACTGACACCCCTTCTCCTTGCATGCCTCCTCCCTGCCCGGGCCTGCCACCCTTTGGGCGGCCGCCCTGTCGAGAGGGCAGGGCGTTCTTGTCGAATGGGCGATGGAACGGACTGTGTTCGCCGACCTCGCGGCTTCCTGAGGTGTTCCGGAGGTCGCCTTGTTCGCATCGGGGGTGCCGCGCCAGTTGCCTCTGGACCTCTCCCTCCGGCCTCGCGCTCCGGGGGGGGTCCGGACGCTTTCATGGTCGCCTGGTACAGGTGGCGGTCGATATCCATCTTTCCGCCACCAGACGCGCTGTTGATGTGCCCAGTCCTCGCGAAGCTGCGGCTGTACCACGGCTGCGTCTGGCTCCTCGCGCCTCTGTGGCCGGCACGGACTTGGTCCGCCCGGTTGCCGCGGTGGTGCCCGAGTCCGGTCCCTCTACCTGTCTCCGGCTTCCACTTGGGCTAGGTTGGGGTCCTGCGGACCTCTTTGGCCTTCGCATCGTGCTTGTTCATGAGGCACGGTGGCTCCCGGTCCCCGGCCGGGCCCTGACTGACTTCCTGCAGCGTTCCTGGCCGTCTTCTCCTTCGGGGACTTACGGGTCCCGCTGGAGGTCTTTTACTAGGTGGCTACAGGCCACTCACCTGCCAGTTGGCTCTCCTTCCCTCGTCCTACGCTCCTTGTTTCACCTCTTCCGTACACGTCGCTTTCCAGTCGACGCTATACGTACCCACTTGTCTGCCGTCCGGAGGGTTCTTTGGGTCCGTCGCTGGGCTGGTCGTTCCGCCACAGGTGCCAGATTCCTTCCTGACGGCTGCCTTCCGGGATCGACCGCCTCCGCGCCAGGTCCCTCCGCTGTGGGATCTGGGGCGGGCTCTGGTCCTTCTGGCTTCCCCCACGTATACAAGGGCCGCTACGCCGGTTCCGTTGCTCGGGCGTCCACTCTTCCTTGTCGCTCTGGCCACTGGGGATCGGGTGTCTGCACTAGCGGCATTGTCACGGCCCTGGGACTGCGTGCGATTCTCCCCGTCCTTGCATGGCGTCTCGTTCGCCTCCTCCCCACCTTTTGTTGCCACGCATGGGAGGGAGGCCCCCGTTTTCCAGCCTTTCGCCGTCCAGGCTTTACGGCGTGGGCATCCTCGCCATGTGTTGTGCCCGGTGTCAGCCTTGCACTCCTCTGTTGCGTCTGTGGCGCCGCCTTCGGGTACTGCTGTGTGGGTGTCTCCTCGGACAGGTGGGAGGCTCTAGCAGGTGCAGCTGGGCCGCCACGTTTGTCGGACCGTTCGTGCCCGTCACCCTGTTTGTAGGGGTTCTGCGCGCGATGTCAGATCCTTTGCTGCCTCCTTCCGGTTCCTGCCACGTCGATCCTTCCCTGCCTTCGCCTCAGCGGTTTTGTGGTCTTCTATCAATTCCTTCATCTCCTCCTACCTCTCCGTGTCCAGTGTTCGACCCCCTCGGCCGGTGATTGCTCTCGGGGGTCGTGTTTCCTGGTGCTCTGGCGAAGATCCCTGGTCTTCCCCCCTTGTCCCTCGTTCTTTTCCTTTGTTTTTTTGACAAAGAGAGGGGGGGGGGGTGTATGGGTTTGCAACACTGGATTGCAAGTTTGGGATTATGTATTTTTCCAGTACATAAGTGTTTTTGCCACATTGAAAATTGTGTTTTGTTCTTGTGTTCAGTGTTTTGTTGGTTTTTGAAGAAAAGGGATTTTGGGTACAGTACCTTTTTGGTTTCAGACAAGTCTATGTTTTTGCATTACTATGAATGACGGGCATGTGTTAAAACTGTTCTTTTTAGCTACTCCTCAGTTTTTCACTCTTTTATTAAACTCTCTTGTTTAAATTGTGTCTTTGTCATTCGTAATTTTGTTTTATGCATTGGTTTTTTTTGGTAGGTTGGGCTTGGATGTCCTCCTCCTATTTGTTATGCAGCCTTGACGTTGGATTTGCCAAGACTACTAACAAATTGGGAGGTTTGACGTACCTCCCAACCTACCAAATAGGAAAACCTACTATTTGGTAGTAGTCTTGGAAAATCCAACGTACATAATACCCTCCCTCACGCCGGACCCCTGCCCATCCGCGTTCTTCTGCTGACGTGAGATGTGATGACAAGAGAGGGTCGCTCATGCGCACGTTCGACAGGGATCTGCACATGACGGAACACGGGATGGGCCTTAAGCGGTAACTAAGGTAAACCCCTTTTTCTTCTCTTCTATGCTTTTTTTCACCTTCGGTGGTAGTTTTGGTTAATGTACAACGTCTCCTAGAGCAAGATAAGGAGTAGACTCTAGACGTTTTCTTTTTAACCGCGGTTGGAATGACGACATAGCAGTCAAAATAGACAAGTCGTCATTGCAATTAGGTTAATAGCCTTGACGTTGGATTTTCCAAGACTACTACCAAATAGTAGGTTTTCCTATTTGGTAGGTTGGGAGGTACGTCAAACCTCCCAATATATATATATATATATATATATATATATATATTTTTTTTTTTTCTTTTTTATTCCTGTTCCCCAGGGTGTCTAGCGGATCAGCCCCAAGGTCCCGAGCAAGCCCAAGGCCCATAATCGAGTATTTATAATATTATTACATTTCTATTTTATTTATATATTTATTGATTTGATTTGAATTATTTCATTTTATTTATATTTTTATTTCATTATTTATATATATATATATATATATATATATATTATATATATATATATTATATATATATATATAGATATATATTATATATATATATAATAGTTTATTATATATATATAATATATATATATATATATATATATATATATATATAGTTATATATATATATATATATATATATATATATATATATATATATATATATATATATATATATATATATATATATATATATATATATATATATACTGTATATATATATTTATATATTTTATTTTATTTTATTCCTGTTGCCCAGGGTATCTAGCGGATCAGCCCCAAGGTCGCGAGCAAGCCCAAGGCCCATAATCGAGTATTTATATTATTATTATATTTTTATTTTATTTATATATTTATTTATTTTATTTATTACAGTTGTTATTTATTTTATTTTATTTATTTCATTTTATTTATATTTTTATTTTATTTATTTTATATATACAGTATATATACCACATAAATATATATATATATTTATGACACCTTGTATGTATACTGTATATATATTTATATATATATATATATATATATATATATATATATATATATATATATATATATATATATATATATATATATATATATATATATATATATATATATATACCAGGTATATATATATATATAATATATAGATACCCACACACACATACACATATTTTTATTACCATTCATTATATTTTGTTTGACACCTTGTATATATATATATATATATATATATATATATATATATATATATATATATATATATTTATATATAAGTGTTGTACATTGTGGCAAAGATATATAACTGAATAAACATTCTCATATATTTACATAACAATAACAATGCATGGAAACAATTGCGCATAGCTCGCGAACCAATTACGCTATATTATTTTTGTTTTCACCATTAGAAAGAGCATGATTTTCCGATGACGGTGATATAAACAGTTATATACGTATCCGAGCAAATAAACCAACGCCGAGGTGGGGAACAGCTCGGAACCCGGCTAGCATCGGCGGAACTGAGACGGGTGAAGCGTAAATATTCGCATTTTGGCTCTTCATTTCAAATATTCATAGCGCAAAAAGTATTTGTCGTAGGAACTTCTAGTTTGTTTTATGCTCATCAGCATTATTTGCCGTATTCATACAGCCTAAATTTAAAACCATACACTTCGTAGCAACGA
Source organism: Paralithodes platypus (assembly GCA_032716605.1). Lineage (NCBI taxonomy): Eukaryota > Metazoa > Arthropoda > Malacostraca > Decapoda > Lithodidae > Paralithodes > Paralithodes platypus. The sequence goes on along the minus strand of CM064508.1, from coordinate 54,095,155 downwards.
AATAAATCGAAAATGTTATAAACCATATCAATAAAAAAAAAAAAAAAAATTGGTCACTGCATGGAAACAATTGCGCATAGCTCGCGAACCAATTACGCTATATTATTTTAGTTTTCACCATTAGAAAGAGCATAATTTTCCGATGACGGTGATATAAACAGTTATATATGTATCCTAGCAAATAACGCAACCACGAGGTGGGGAACAGCTCGGAACCCAGCTAGCATCGCCGGAACAGAGATGGGTGAAGCGTAAATATTCGCATTTTGGCTCTTCATTTCAAATATTCATAGCGCAAAAAGTATTTGTCCTAGGAACTTCTAGTTTGTTTTATACTCATCAGCAGTATTTCCGTATTCATACAGCCTAAATTTAAAACCATACACTTCGTAGCAACGAAATAAATCGAAAATGTTATAAACCATATAAATCAAAATCATAGTTTTTTTTTTCGGTCACTGCTTGAGAACTATTGAAGATAAACAATTTCTGTTTTCAGATTTGGAAAGAGGAGAAAAAATACTATTATTTGAGCAAAAAAAAAAATATGGTCATCACTCACAATTTAGAGCTAGGACGGTGTGAAGACAATTGCATGGGAAATAATTGTATTCCGGACTCATTTACACTTTCAAATTTCGATTTATTTAAAAAAAAAAAAAAAAAATATCATGTACTATAAATATTCCTCTTTCCATTGACATATGATACATCACAATAAACAGCATTCTGGTGGATGAAAATACAGAAAAACACAAGGCTTCGAAAACTCGCCCAGCCTGATATTTCATGGCAAATTAGAGAAGGCCTTACCATAAGTTACATATTTAAGTTACCGAATGCGGGAGGGTTAAATACAAAAAAAATAATAGATCTGAATAATAAAGAGATTATGTTATTAAGCAAAACTGGGGGATGCGTGGAAGCCTATAGACTGTAGACGGTAAACTTTGTGTGGGTAGCGAATACGGTTTTAAAGTAATTTAAGAATAGACAGTTTTCAATGCTGCGGCCAAACTATTCCACCCATTTATATTCTTTTGTTATCAAAACGTTGGGAATCGCGAGCCTCACCCAACTACGCAAGCATGGCTTTGATCATCGGCGTAGTTTTCAAGATGTGGAATTTTAAGTGGAATTCGAGGTTTTTTCAAGATTGCCGGAAAAAAACCCACGTGCAAAAGCAAAACCTTCTCTATAACATTTGCGGAGCATTAGTAGGGGAGTCCGTATGCCAAAGCCCAGTCGTTTCCTATGAGTGGGAGAGACGGCATTTAGGCGTCAAGTTTTTCGGGAAATCGGCTGCCACGGACCTGTTTGGCCGCCATGCCGGATGTTTAACATATCAAAAGTTGCCCAATACAAAAACGCACCTCTTGTGAAAGTTTGATCCCGATCCAAAAAGCGGTTCTGGAGTTATTGCGTCGAAACCGGCGCGTGAGAAGAATTTGGATGAAAAACCGGGTTTAACCTGACAAGCGCGATATAGACCTAGGTGCTAGGGTAGTTATTTGTGCATTTCTAGCCCTGGATTCTGACAGAATTCGTTATATTTACAATATAAACCATTATTTGTTTTCGGTATGCTTTTATTTTACATATATGATGTATATATGAACCTTCAAGAGTGCTAAAATAAGTGGGAAAAGCATTTGGGTGGTGAAAAACGAAGATATTGGCCACCCGGTCATAATCTCAGGCGAGAGAGAGACACAGGCAGCCCTCCCCTCTCGCTGTCTGGGAGTCAACTGAGACGAGCGGGGCGGTGTGTGCCGGTGTCTGGGTGTTGCATAACGATCTTTTATGCAACCCACTTGTGCTACATTATCGCGGGAGAGAAAAATAACCGATAAATGATGATAATAAGAGGAAAAATAGGTGATAATTGAGGAGGGGAGGGAGGGGGGAATAAGGTGGGGAAGGAGGGGAGGGGGGTGGGTGAGATTTACATGGATGAGTACTGGAGGGGAATTATCTCACCTAGAGATAAATTCCTTTGTTTTGATAGGCCCTTTTTTTTTATGGAAGGCTTTTTTTATGGTCCTGCTTCCGTGAGGCCTATCGCGTTCCCTATAGGAAGCCTTCCGTGAGGCCTATCGCGCTTGCCGGGTTAATGATTACAATAGGGGTTCCCCGTAGGGGACGAACCCCTAATAATAATAATAATAATAATAATAATAATAATAATAATAGTTCTTAAAGCTAGCACATGCTAAGCCAGCTAAAGATAGCCCAATAAGGCCGATTAGGCATATTCCCGTTGGGGTCCTGTACTACTACCCAATCCCCTTGCTCATGAGGGACGGTATGACTCAGTGCTTGTGAAAAAAATTTAATGCGCCGAGTGTGGGCGCGATCCTGGGCCTTCTGGGTGGAAGTCCAAGACGCTATAGTCACTACACCAGCGAGTCACTTCCCGTCTCATAATTTACCATCCACACTGGCTGTCGCCTCTCTCTCTGCGACCGTCGTGGTACCACTTCGTTTTCTTCTACCTCTTCTTGCTCGTCATCACCCACCTCATCATCAGTTGAAGACTCTACCACTGTTCTGACGTCCAAAATGTGACGTGGCATCCCGTCGACACTGAGGTTGTTCCTGGAATGCACGTCCGTCACAGTACTCCTCCCCCACTGGGATGTACACTTTGCGTTTGGGGGCTTCACCCAAATCTCCTCCCCAATTCGGATAGAGGCAGGCCCTTCCTCCCCCCCAATGGCCATCGGCACCTCACATGGATGTCGCCATTCATACCGAAATACTGCTATTTGTGGTACGGTTCTCTCATCCTGACCTGACCTAGGAGACATATTATACCAAAATACTGCTTCCATAGGCGCTACCTGCCCCCTCTCTGCCATAGCCTTAATTGATTGTCAGATGATGTCTTTCCACAATTCCGTTCCCACTTGGCCGATACGCAGCTCTAAAGAAACGTCGGACATTCCACCTATCAAGCATGTCCTTCAATTTTTAACTTCAAATCCTGCGACTGAAAAGCAGTACCGTTATCCATCAACACCTCATCAACTGGGCCCCTCTCTAGGAAGATCTCATTCAGCACACCTGCAATCTCTTCCGCATTCTCTGCTCTTAGTTCCCTCCAGATAGCTACCCGTCCAGGTCCACAGTCTACCATAGATAGCTACAACCCCTGCCGATAGTGTGTCACATCAACTGCCTACCTTTTCCAATCATAATCCACTCTAATCTCCCCAGACTCATGTACACTCGGTGCAGGGTCGATCGACTGACATCTGTCACAACGTCTCACCACCTCTCGAACGTTGTTTCTCGTGACTGCAGGGTCAACCTTCCTTGCCACAAACAGCGTCCTGTCGACTCCCATGTGGTGCATTTGATGTACCTCCTTTACACTTGGTGCTCCCATGCAACACACTATAGCCGCCTCGTTTGTCTCCTCTGGCACCCCAAGCCATGACTTCTTTACCTTTGTTAGAGCATCTGCCTTGTTCTTCTCTGATGGCACAAAAACTAAACACAACTTCAGACTATACACATCTTTCAACTCCCTCAGAATTCCCAGACGACGCTTCACAATCATTTCTGAGGCTCCCTTCGTTCGAACTCTTTTCTCTGCAGTCACCACTGATTTCAGCCAACCAAACACTGCAGCAGAATCAGTTCGAACCTCGATCTCTCGCAAACCCCACTTCATGGCCAAATTGATACCTTTCAACACCGCATCCAACTCACCACGTTGATATGACTGTAATCGTGCTTCTTCCTCAACCACGCAGCATCCTCAACTTCTACATTACCTATCTCCAATATCACTCCTGTCGCTATACTACTTGCGTCACACCATACAACCCCCTTCTCCGACTTCGGGGTGTACCATCTTCCTCTCACTGGGTCTTCGCGTCTCACTCTTTCTATGACATCTTGCATCATCATGACTGTCTCCTTTCCAACCTTGTCTTCCCATCTTACACCTTCTGCTCTCCTTCTTAACGTAACTACATATGCTACCCGAAGCCATCCTGCAATGGAATAGTGGCCCACCAGCCTTCCACAAACTGAGAATAGCTCTCTCCTACTCCAATTCTCCCTAATTTCCGGAACCTCATTACCTCCCTGGAATACTATCTCGCCTGTTCTATCTCTCTCTAATCTCAAGCCCAACGCCTCACCCCCTTCAAACGGCTGCGGCTCCTTTGTGGCCAATCCAAACCTAGCCAAGTGCTCTACAACTTCGGCTGCCGTCACCACAGTCTCATCCACTAGTATATCGTCAATGTATGAATTCGTGGCAGCCTCCATCTCCTGCCTTTTCCCCAGCACTGTCTTGAGTATCCTCGCCATGATTCTTGGAGCCGAATTCAACCCGAAACCCAACCTCGTCAAGCAATACGTCTTCCCCTTATATCTCACCAGCTGATACTTCCAGAGCTTCTCTGTCACATGAATTTGTAAATAAGCGGATTTCAAATTCACAATGGTCGAGGCCTCACCCATCTGCCTCCACTCCCTGATCAGTGTCTCGCCGCACACATCCGCGACTTCATCGCTTGTGTGACTCATCACGTGGGTATTAAGTTCACGAAAATCCAATACAGGCCGTACCTTGTTTTTCGTTGGTTGAACCACCGCCATCAACGGCAACACTCCACTCTCCACTTCCTCCCCCCATGGCAGCAGAATGCCCTCATCAATCCACCTCTCCACCTCCTTGTCAAAATCTTCTCTCACTCCCTCTTTCATAGCATGTTCGTAACAACCAACTTTGTTCTTCAAAACAGGCAACTCCCCTTTCAAAAACCACTCGACTACCCACTTCCTACCATCAAATACCGTAACAAAATCCATCCTCAATCTTGCATTGATCAGCCTCCCATTCGGTGCCTGTCTTCAACACCCCTCTCTTTGGCTCAACAACCCCGGCTGCCTTTGCGAACTTACCTTTCAGCTCTTCAGTCTCTGTCAGCTTCACAACCCTCCCTTACGACTTTATGGCCACAGCGCATTGGGCCTCTCCACTCTCGGCAGTTGAACAGCTAACCGGTACCTTCCCAAACGTTACCGGTACTCTTCCATCGTAGTGTAAAGTCAGTGAAAATAGGCTAGCCTAAACAGATCGGATGTGGAAATACCCTGAGCCGACCAGGCCAAGTGGGATATCTCTGTTGGTCTAACTGGTAAGGTGTTTGCCTCACAACCCAAGGGTTCCGTGTTCAAGCCCACACCAGGGCTTGATATTTTCGGGAGGCTATTCCCGCATCTAACGAAGTTTAGGTGTGCTGGTAAAATTGTTCAGATGGTTGAGAGTAAGATCGGAGCTCCATAAATCCTCTTTCGGGTATGGTGTAAAAAACAATTCCTACAGGAGCGCCACCCAGTTGGCTGATTACATCCATCCCCATCACTACATCAATGCCGTCAATTACTCTATCAAGTACTATGGCCCTGATCCACAATCGAATTCCCCGCACTGTCAACTCCACTTCTCTGGCACCCTCACACCTTATCTCTCTTCCATCAACTGCAACCAGCCTATATGTCCTCTCCCTCCCACTTTCCTACCAAACGAGAGGCCAACACCGTGATCGAACAGCCAGTATCCACAAGGGCTCTTGCCCCTTTCCCCCCCACCAGTACCTCCACCACTGGCAGGGAGCTTGGGAGCGCCTTTACTCGACTAAAGGGGTAGCTTCCGGCGCAGCAGCTCCCCTTTGACCGTTTCCCTGGTTGCAAGTACGGCTCGCTATGTGACCTTCCTTCCCACACCGATAGCAAGTTATGGCTGGCTTAATTCGGCTCCTTACACTCCCTTGCCATGTGAGAGCCACCACATCTGAAGCAGCGACCTTTGAACCCACGCGCCTGCGGCGCCTCCCATTTCCTGCCACTCGGCTCACCCCGTGGAGCCTGCCACTTTGCCTCCACTTCCGGCCCACCAGTAGCAACCGCTGCAACTCCTTGGCTTCCTCCTGACGCCAATACTCTAGCCCTAACTATCTAAGTCACTCACGCTCAACGTCCTTAACCTGCTGCAGCTCCATCGATATCCTGTCCGGAAAACCAGTTATAAACGCTAGCTTCACGGCCGGGCCTCTCCCTTCCACCCAGCTAGCCCTGCCAACCTCCTTATCTCGTTAGCAAAGACATCCACCTGCTCACCTGTCCATCTCACCCTCTTTAGCCTTCCATATGCATCAAACATTCCCTGTGTAAAAGCCTCCTTCAATCTATCACTTATTTTCTTAGTATCCAATTGATCATTCTCACTCATCTCAAGGTACAAGGCTAATGCATCTCCCTCCAAGTACAGTGGTATAAAACTAGCCAAGTCTTTAATTTCCATCAGTTTTGCCACCAATTCTGCCTTCTTTAGCCAAGCCACCACATCACCCTTACCATCATATGACTTCATCATTTCACTACTCAACTTAATCCCTTTTCCAGACATGGTGACTGTAAGCCTAGATAGCTTGTGGTAAAAATACAATACGTAAGTACCCTTACCTCACGGTGAGAATATCCCTGTGTAGATATAGCACTAAATTATATCTCCAGGGCTAGGCTACGCTAAGTACGTGGTTCCCCATCCAAGCACCATCAGCACTCCAGAAACTGCAACTATTAACCATAACTTGGCAAACAAACCAACCTCCCCTACAGCTGCAGTGAAGCCCACAAGAACCACCGACCTCGGATGAATCAACTCACTCACCACAGGAACACTATAAACTCACGAAAATAAGACGGGAGCTCCCTACAACCTGCACAAAAAGGTCCTCCCCCCAAGCGCCTGCCGACTTGACTGACGCTCCCCTTTTCCCGCCAAAAAACTCCTCCCTAGGCTCCTTTCAAATGGGAGGCATTGTACGTAGCTCTAAAACATGTCCAAACTCATCATCTGCGCATGCGTGAGAATCTAGGCCCCTTGGCCCCGCCCCTCACCTCCGTTGCGTTTAAATATAGCCTTCACACCGCTACTGCCATTAAGTCTCTCCGTAGCTCAGTCGATATAGCTCCCGCCCTTCACTGGGAAAACCAGTGTTCGATCCCACTCGAATCTAGTGTATTTTATATTTTTATATTTTTTATATTTTTTATTTTGGTTTGGTTATATTTTAGGGTTTGGTTAGGTTAGGTTAGGTTAGGTTAGGTTAGGTTAATCTAATCTAATCTAATCCAATATAATAGTTGTACATTGGAGGGGCGGGTCCAAGATTCTCACGCATGCGCAGATGGTGAGTTTTGACATGTTTTAGAGCTACGTACATAGCCTCCCTTACAAATACCTAAAACTACCCAAGTAACCCAACATCAATCAAATTACACCACAGCCTTATACAATTTCAGTAACACCTCCCGGGAGGCCCCCCAACGAAACCCAGTTAGGCATTAAATTAAGGATATTCAGCCGTTTTGTACAAGCCACCCGGAGATACGTACTCTACATGCGCCTTCCATGTTAATATAGGACCATCAAGCCTGAGTCCAAGGAAGGTGTGATGTCAGCGGAGGGGGACTGCGGCGCCATGAACACTGATGGTGGGCAGAGAGGGCATAGCACATTTAAGGGTAAAAAACATCAGGGCACACTTCTCTCAGGGGTTTCACCCTGAAACCCCAATCAGCAAACCATGTTAGTAGTGCATCTACTCCCGACTGGAGACATGCCTGAGCCTCTTGGAGCGTAGGTGCAGAACTAAGAAGCGATAGGTCGTCAGCATATGCAAGGATGGAAGTACCAGGAGGTCGGGGAAGAGTGGACAGTAAGATATTAAAAAGGAGGGGGCTCAAAACCGACCCCTGGAGAACCCCTCACTGGACCGGGAACGATCCTGAAGACACGCCCCCTATTATAACAGAGAAAGTTCTAACAATCAGAAAACTACGTAGCCAACAGATGTTAAGTTGTGAAGAATACCCTCATGTGAAGCAGAGTCAAATGCCCCAGCCAGGTCTACAAAAAAGGTTAGTAAGACCTCCTTATCCCTATACGCTACGTATACATGGTGCTCCAACTGATGAAGAACATCTAAGGTGCTACGACCCGGCCTAAACCCGCACTGTTCCTCCATGAGAAGTCCATTACTCTCTGCCCACCATTGCAACCGGTTGCCCACCATTCGTTCCATTAGTTTTCCCAAGCACGGCAGAAGAGCAATAGGTCTGTAGCTACCAAGAAGGGTGGGGTCCTTACCAGGCTTCAGGATAGGGAGGATGGATGCATGCTTCCAGGCCTCAGGAAAATCACCGCCCAGCCAGCTGTCATTAATTCTCCCTACCAATAAATGCCTACAGTGGCCGATAGAGGCGCTGAACGCAAGGTTTACCGCGGTGCATTGTGGAAAATGGGCGACATCGCGGAGCTATCCACCCTCCTTCTCCTTCAACAATTCTATAATATATGCAGTTAGTCGAAACTGCTCAGCCGTGTTGACTACGATGGCGTCTCGTATAGGGTAAGTCCTTTTACGTTCCCTGTGTATCGGTGTTTTAGGTGTCATGCCTTTGGCCACGGATCTATCATCTACCTCGTGTAAGTCGGGTTATCGGTGTTCTATGTGCAGCGGTAATCACAAATTCCGGCCTGAGGGAGGCAACCCCTGTACTCTTGACCCACACTGTTATCTCTGTGATGGTCCCCATAGGCCAGTGTCACATATGTGCCCGATTTACCGTCTTGCCTTTAAAATAGACCGTGACGGCAGTGCTGAGGTTACCCCGACCGAGGAAATAAAAAGAGCTCTGCGGGCACTCCCTACTACTTATAGTCGGGAGCACCAGTTGTCTCGCGAGATCCAGCGGCCATCATGTTCCTCTACTGGTGCTCTTCAGTATGGTAGGTTTGGGGAGTCGCTGCATGGCGTTCCTCATTCAATTGTTCCTTCTCCCTCACCAGTACCCCTTAATAACAGATATGGTGCCCTGTCGATGCTGGGAGACGCGGAGGCCTTGGGGTGCGGGGATGCTCCTTCCGTTCTGAGCCTCATAGGCCCTCCCACTCACGTGATACCAGTACTCTGCAGTCGCAGCCCCGCCCCTCCCTGGATCCCAGCGCCCTCCTTCATATTCTCATTAATGCTATTTCCTATTTTATCCAAGGTATATCTCCAAAGGATATCTGTGAGCAGATCATGCCCCGGTTGTATTCCCTCTCAAAGCTTTCATAGACCCCGTCCCCGCCAATTCTCTCTTTGCTTGTGTGGAATGCTCGTTCTATTCTCAGAAAGACCCATGAATTTAAGATGTTTGTGGATGTGCTTCGTCCTACCATCATAGGGGTAAGTGAAACCTGGTTGCATTCACATCTTCATTTCCGCTTACAGGGTTATACAGTGGTGAGGCAGGATCGACAAGGTCGGCAGGGTGGTGGTCTGGCCTTCCTATTTAATGATAATATACATTTCCGTCCTTTACCTCTTAGGGCATTTCAGGGTGGGGTTTTGGAGACGATGGGCGCACAGGTGGAGCTGCAGAGGCATCTGGTATCCCTTCTTCTCTTGTATAACCAGTGCCGGGATGTCACTGTTAACGAAGTCACGCATTACTTTGACCAACTCCCTCCCCCTGCCCTAGTTTTTGGTGACCTAAATGCCCATCACTCCCTCTGGGAACCAGGTCTCCCCAGTAGTTCCATTAATACTTCTGGTAGGTCCCTTTTCTCTTCCTTATTACAGTCAGATAGGTTCTCCCTCCTCTCCCCGGCTGGTCTTTTAACCCGATTTGATCCACACATGGGGGTTGGCTCTGCTTTGGACCTATGTATTGGGGACGCGCAGCTCTGTGGGATGGAGTTCACGGTGGGCCCTTTTCTGGGTAACGACCATCTCCCACTGATAATCCACTTCCCTAACCTGTCAGTCTCGGAGTCCGTACCTGCCCGTCCGCACTGGCGCTTACGTGATGACGGTTGGCCAATTTTCTCGGCGGCTCTGTCCAGTTCCCTACCTGCGCTTGGCCAACCTTCGAACGTTGCCACGGGTTGCCACCAGCACTGGGGCGTTTTTCTGGAAGGAACGTCGCATTCACCCAATAAAACATTCTGGAAGGAACGATCGCAGCTTGTAGAGGTTACAGGCTGTGTGAACAGGACCAAAATAAACTGTCACGGTGTAGGTCGAGCTGCAGCGGCCTCCCGGGAAGGAGGCCCAAATGTCGGGGACCCAAGAAAGGCTGCAGAGGGGTTGCAATACTCCCAGGATGCAAAGAATGGAATGGAAATATGAAGCAATGAACGGTGACATTAGGCAGGAAGAAGATGCGTGGTGAAGAGAAGTGATGAGGATGGTGGGACCAACACAACCCATAGACGCTGAAGGCAGCCCTAGCCCTTGACGGGGAAGGTGGGGCCTACGAAGGAAACTCAGAGAAAGCTGAATATTGTCCCGAGCCCAGTGCCGACCACCATGGGGCCATATATCCCTCCAGCGAGCAAGCCACAGGTCATAGGTCCAGGGAGGTGCCGGATCCCACCAACCAGAGAGGAACAAAGATGGCGCAGAGACTGTACAAACCGGCACAGATAGATGAGCAGATGACAAAGACAAAGCAGGGGAGCATGGAGGAAGGAGATGAAGCCAGGGTGAGAGGCCGCAGGACCACTGACGCAGACGATGATCACCAGGGCCGACTAAGCTACCCCCAAATAAAACAATAAATTTCGCCAGACACCATGGGAACGTCCACGCATGTCCACGGACCAGCAGCAACTCTAAATTATAAGCTAATTTTTGAAAATCAAAATGTTTAAAATATACTCTTACAGCATTTTTATGTATAATATTCATATATAAGTATATTCTGAAAGTTTGAGATGATAATAATTGCAGTAATAATGCCACGAGTGTCTTCTTGGAAATTAACACAAAAATATATCAATAATGTAGAAACGATGTAATTGACGAGTAGTTTTTCTGCAATAATCCATTTATTCTATAAAGGCCATACACTATAAACATTACCATGAATGGTCACATTTATAGTGAACAATATCCATATATCCTATCATCTCACTTCTTTCGGAAAGCCATGTAGCCTACTCCAAGGTATACCGGTATGAGAGGTAGCGTCATTCTCATTTACCCCTGTAGTAATCTCTTGTTTTTAGGCAGTTTCTTATGTATCCTATGAAGCATAATGCTACTTTAACCAAATACAAGGTCTCTAGTTATTGCTAATCTGACAGGGAGGTGTTCATGATTTGTAAATATATACAGAAATAATTTCTTATCAGCAGTTGTCAGCACGTATCTCTAAGACTAAGCCCCACCCCTTCGCTACATGTGCAATTATGATTGGCTAGTAATGATGTCCTTCATGTCATGAGCAATGCAGCACAAGCCCCGCCCCACTGTTCACGCCACCAAACTTTCGGCGGGAGATTGAATTATTACTTATACAGTACGTATTTCCTTGTGATATTTTATTTGCAACAATGGTTGTTTTTTCTGTAGCAACATGTAAATCAACATGGATAAATTATAATAGATTTATGTTTTTCTATGTGTTCCCTAGAAACTTGAAAATATGGCTATAGAGGCATACCTATAGAGATATACTGTATATAGTGAGTTAATTGCTCAATAGGTGGCTTTCTGAGAGTAGAGCTGCGGTGGTCGAGTGGAGAGCACGCTAACGTGTGAATCTGCTTGACGTTTAGTGGGTGTGGTAGTACACCCTAGCATGTATATCATGTTCGCACCCAGTCGAGGGATACGTCAACGAGGTATACAGACTAATAACACACATACCAAAGCCATTCCAACAGCTTCCTCTATCTACAACACCCCTTCTCTGCTATCTACACTTTCCCAGCTGTATAGTCCTAGCGTAGGGTACTGTCTGATGGCGTAATGGGATTCAAAATGTAAGAGGGTCCGAGTCTAGGGGGTGAGACAATGACGCATAAAGGCGAGGCAGCTCCAGAGAAGGGGCTGCTTCGAGCCGCGAGTGGGCAACCAAGCGCCGTGCATCTTGCGAAGGCAAGATAGGAAAGGCTGGTCGCAGCTCTAAGTGCTTCATATGACTCACTCCCTAGACTGGAACGAGACCTCACAGGCTTCACCGTTGAATGTACAGGCTCATATCCTGTGCCCGAGAGGGAGTAAGTTGAAATTGTTTTGTTTTATATAGGCTACAGTATATATATATATATATATACACAAACAAAAAGACATAATTGGGCAGCATATGTTAGGTTATTCTTATTGGGAATGTTTGTATTAGTTCATGTTTTTTTGGGTTTTTTTTTTAGCATATCCTAGCATATTATGTGGTAGGCTGGATTTGTCAGAGTGAAAGTTGGTGTCCTCTACTTCCCATAGCCAGTTTCTGACTTTATCTTTTTCATCATTCTTATTTCTAACTTTTTTCCTGAGAGTGTAATTACTATTAAGACCCTGCCAGATCAACCACCAGTGTTTGGATACTCTGGTGGCCTCAAAATCATACCGGAACAGAACCTCCTTCGAAGGGACACACGGGACGGACGCATTGGTGCGCACCACGACTGTGAGGCCGGGGCCGGCCTCTGGACATCATCAAATAAAAGTAATTCAAGTAAGTATGTATTTTGAATGGATCTTCTGTTATTCCTGTTATTGGCTAAATCTATCATGTTGGATAAAAAAGGAAGAATAGTGGCACTCACCTAGTCCATTTTCGTCCGATAATAGGTCCCCGAAATTGAAAGTAGACGAGTAGTAACCTACGCCTTAATCTTGTTTTTTTGGGTTGTCCGGCCAACTTGCAACTGCTCCCACCGTCTAGTGTTCTCACTCCATAGACACAGGCACTGTGTCTTCCTTGTTCCTTATAAATTCCATACCCATTTATTTATATATTTCAGGAAAGACATAAAGTAGTTGAGACTGGATGCATGATTCTATAATTTATGGTAGGATATCATCATCATCATCAACCTGCTTCCTGAGGAAGCACCCTAAAAAGGATGGCCATGGCAGAAACTGCCTCCAGGCTACCAGACATGCCCACAATGACCCACTCCACAGCGCCATTTCCACTAAGTGGATTATGACTATTAGCACGGAAGGAGCAGACCCAGAGCAGTCCCTCACCCGGATGGCAGTTCCACCACTGTTTTACTATTATATTTACCCCAGTGGGGCCCTGGCTGGAAGCATACAAAGCACAGGAATTTTCTGAAGATAAGAACCAGTGGTCCACTGTTCCAGAAGCTGATTGCACCACCAAAGTGGCGGGAGGTGGGGTCGCCGCATCCCTACGCCAAAGAGAGAAAGGCCGGCTTGTGCTAGTGGGCTGTGAGAGTAAGACACTAGAGAACCATGGGGCACACCATTATGGCCCCTGTCTAGCTCCTCTTTGAATCTGTCTACCGGGCAACCTGTTTTGTCTCACACTTCCTTAGGCAGCAAGTTGAATGTTTTTGGACCGCTATGGCCTAGGCTGGCTGCAAGAAGGGATCTCATTCGTTCAGGTGAATTTGTTAGTAGGAATCTCCTCTCACACTTTCGTGCAGTCCGGTTGTTTGGCTTCACTTGTAATTCGCTGATTGTTGGATCTGGTACATACATATACTTATATAAATTTAAAGACAGAGTGCTCCACACGAAGAGCAGTTCCGGTCTCGCGTCGTAATTGCTTTTATTTAATAGTGGCCCCTCCATCATTGACGATATTGCCTATTAATATAATAGTCTCCTTTCAACACCCGCGGCAGCAGTTTTGAATCTCCCGCGCGGAAAGGTCAGGGAGTACTCTCATAAGTGCACGCTTAATTCTCTTATGGAATCGTCTTATGATTGGGTACCCTACAGAAAAAAACTTCGTAGAAAATAAAAAAGAAAATTTAACTTAATATCTGTTAATGGCCCTAACGGCCATTTCTTCCTTCTCCCTTCCGCGCTCGTGCCAGGCGGGCGGGTGTCCCTAGTGCTCCAGCTTCATTCGTCGTTCCTGCGCTTCTCGTGAGTCCTTACTCATTTGTATACATCTGCGTTGTATTGAACAGAGTTTAGCACGGGCTGCCCCATTGGCACGACCGCAGTAGGGTGTAAATTAGGGTACTTTTTTGTTTGTTTTGTAACAAGGCGCCTTCATATCCCAGGATCCGCGCGCCACGTGTGTTATTATTGTGTTGTTTTTGCGCCTTTAGCTTTTGATATTATAGCTAGGAGGCTACCAGTCTGCAAGATTATGCTTCAGGCCGTCACTTTGAGGCAGTTGCATATTAATTTTGTTTCTTATTAGCAAATGCTCTAGTTCAAGGGTGGCTGCACTTGGTGTGGAGCCTTCTGGAGTCCGTATTTGCTTTTGGGCCCCTCTCTCAGGCCTCCCCTCTGCTTGCTGCTGCTGCTGGATCGTCGGAGCGTCAGTTCATCCTGTGATGTTTCGTCGGGCCTCGTGGCCAGCCTCATTAGGGGTCTCCAATGTAGGCTTCAGGTAATTTAGGATTGTAAATTCTATGTATTTGTGATTATGCCTATGTCTGCCCCATTCTTGTGCTACATGTGTGCTTTGCATGTAATTGGTGGGCCATTGGGAGACGTCCCCTATATATATGTGGGGTTTTGGTAGGGGGGATTTTTACACATAAGTTCCCCCCGCTAAAAAAATGTGTTGTTTTCTCCGGCGGCCTTCTATGCAGACTGTAGGGCCCCGCTTTTCTCGTCTGGTTGACGAGTTAGGGAGCAACCAAATGTCCCGGCGTGGTGAGCTGAACCACAATCCTTCCGGCGGAAAATGCTAATTCCTACGGGAGCAACCTCGGCCCGCCGAGGGGACTCACCCTGACCGATTTGTCATACGGCAAGACTTCCTTCGCCCGGCGTTCCAGTCTAGTGTGCAGGTGTTGTGATACGTCATGCAAGCACGTTACCTATCTTTCTATTCTCAATAGTCACGGATAGTTGAACACTTAAGGTCACTAGGGCCAGTGACACTCTGTCACAGGTAAGCAGTCCAATCAGCTTAAAATGGAGAAACCCCAGTTTTTTCCATGGTCGAGTCCAGAGGAAGGTTAGAGTAGCTGTGGCTATAGCTAATTTTCCGGCGGACTTGAGGTAGGATGTCTTAACACCTCGCAGGTTGTTGTTGTTGTTGTTGTTCCCTAAGCTGCCTGGCCGAACAGCCCCGAGTCCCTGAGAAAGGCCATGGCCACGATCGGGCTTTCCCACAGAGCTCTCATTGAGTGTAGATTGTGTTGTTGGCGTAAGTGGTTGTGTGAAATGCAGTCTTCTATGATGTGTTTAATGGTATGGGGTGCTGTGTTACATCCCGGGCAGGCGTCGACAACGGAGTCATCCAGTCTCTTCTGATAGCTCAGGAGAGCTGGATGGTGTCCGCATCTCAGCCTGGCCAGGTGGACTCTGTCCTCGCGAGGAAGGGAGGATTCGGAAGGATGGATTTCGGGAGGTCGTGCATGCAGCTGTGTGTTGTCTGTGAGTGAGTGGATGGATCGGTGAGAGATATGAGTATGGATGTGCTTCTGGATGTTGGTTCGGGGTGGGCAGGGAGGGAGAGAGGACAATAATTGTGTGTGATACCGTGTGCTGGGTGTTGTTTTGATATTTCTTGGTGTCTGTGGGTGTGTTGCCATGTAGTTTAGTGGGTGGTCTTGGTTCGTGGAGGCTGCTGCCAGGAATTGAGTGCCTCTCATGTCGAGATGGTCTTTGACTTTGAGGATTTTGGTTTCTTGATGTAGGTGATCTGTGGGTGCAGTAGCTGTGCAGCCTGTAATGATCTTCAGGGCTTTGTTTTGAATAGTCTGTAAGGTCTTATGATGTGTTTCAGCTAGGTTAGAAGCCCAGGCTGGGCTTGCGTATTCCATCACTGATCTTATGTATTGTTTATATACTGTGGTGGTAGTTTCTTTGTTGTGTCCAAATTTTGTGTGAGCAAGTGACCTGAGGGCGTTAAGTCTGGGTGTCAGTTTCTTTTTAATGTTTGTGGTGTGCTGTTTGAATGTCATATGAGTATCATATGTTACTCCTAGGATTTTGGGTGTGTGTGTATGTGTTAGGGGTGTGTTGTTTATGGTGAGTTGAGGGATGTATTCGTGTTCTCCTGTCCAACTTGTGAGCAGGGTTGCGGTGGATTTGGCTGGGGCTAGATTAAGTCTGTTTGTAGTGCACCAGCCATGTAGTGTGTTGAGATAGGGTTGAAGGAGATCTGTTGCTCTTTTTGGGTCATGGTGTGTGCATGTGAGTGTTATGTCATCTGCATAGGAGGCTAAGTTTATTTGGGGCGTATTGGGTGTAGTTATATCGTGCATGTACAGATTGAAGAGTGCGGGCGATAGGACGGATCCTTGTGGGACTCCGTTTGGAAAGTTTCTGATTTTAGATGACTGACCGGCAAAAGATACGTGTGCACATCTGCCTGCTAGGAAGTTGGCCAGCCACCGTTTTGTGTTGTTGTGCATGTTTGTGTTGTAGATTTTGTTTGTTAGGTTGTGGCGGGGGATGGCATCGAAGGCTTTACTAATGTCGAGTGTGGCTAATAGTGATCTGTGTGGTGGTCTAGCTGAATTGATGCCGTCGAAAGCTCTTTGTGTAAGGTCTGTGAGAAGAGTGTTTGTGGAGTGCAGTGGCCTAAAGCCATGTTGTGTTGGAGCTAGGGGTAGGTCAGGTGTAATTAGTTGTAATACTAGGCGTTCCATGACTTTGGAGGGGGAGCAAAGGAGTGTGATGGGGCGGTGCGAGGAGGGTAGCGTGGGGTCTTTGTTGGGTTTGGGGAAAGTGATGATGATACCATGCTTCCAAATGTCTGGTATTGTGTTGTGTGAATAGCTGTAGTTTGATATGTTAGTGAGTGCTTGTATGCCTTGTGGTCCCAGGTGTCTGAGGTGTATGTTGCTTATGTTGTCTAGGCCACAGGCGGGTGAGTGCTTGAGATTGTTGATGATATGCTTTGTCTGGTGATTGGTGAAGGGTGTATAGTCAGGGTCTGTGGGGAATTGTCTCTTACGTCGGATGACACGTCGGTCGTCTTTGTGAGGTTTTACGTGGCTGACATGTGAAAAGTGATTGATGAGAGTGTTTGCTTGTTGTTTACATGAAGGAGTAGAGTCTGTTGTTGTGATTGCAGCATGTGATTGTGTTGTGTTGCTGTTGGAAAGTGTGATGCTGTTTAGTGTTTTGTATAGTTTTTTGGGGTTTGTTTTGTGATCAAGTGTTTGTAGGAAGTTATTCCAATTTAGTTTTTGTTGTTCTTGTATTTTGTTGTTAGTTTGGGTGTTGAGTGCTTGAATTTGTTGTGTGATGTCTTGTGTGTGGGGTGCTGGGGAGTGTTTCAGTATGTCGCGTTGTCTGATGAGGTTTTGAATTTCTGGTGTGAAGTTGGGGTTGTGTCTTTTTCTGTTACCTCTTGGAATGTGTTTCTTGTCAGCGTTTTGGATAGTTTTATTGAGTATGTGTACAGCATTGTTGATGTTAGTGATGGGTGTACTGTTTAGAGTTGTGAAGTGTTGTTCTGTCTCATTTGTGAATGCTTCCCAGTTAGCTCTTTTATAATTGGTGTATGTGTGTTTGTGGCTAGCTGGGGTGAGTCTGGTTTTGGTGGTGATAATGATCGGGAGGTGGTCAGAGCCTAAGGTTCTGACCACCCTCCAGGATGTTGTGGGGGCGAGTTCTGGGGAGCAAAAGGTGATGTCTGGAGATGATGGGTTATAGAGGGCTTGGTGAGGAATATGGGTATGTTGATGGATGTCGTTAAGGACACCTCGCAGGTTATCCTTATGAGCATTGAATCCTGGAAATTTTATTTTCCAGATTGACCCAGTGCTTCAGCCCGGCGGCTGGTGGGTGGCTGATTCCGGCGGGGGGGGCCCTTGTCTTCCATCATGCCTCGATTTGAGCTGTGCTGTACTTGCTCATTATTGCCTGTATTTGCTCACAAACTTTTCTTTAAATGCGTAAAATGTCTCGATCGTTCTCGGGGCTTGTAGGTGTCGAAGCTGTGTTCTGTCTGTTCTGAGTTAAAGGCGGCGCTTATCACTAAGAAAGACTTGTCGTGCCTAGCGGCATTGAAAAAGATAAAGAACATTTTCAACTCTTATGCTAAAGATACTGCCCATAAGGCACTTCACTGCGATGATGATATCTTGTGGGAGCATCTAGTCATAAAATCACCTTTGGTCAAGTCAGCCTCCATTAAATCTACTAAACCCAAAGCTAAGAAATCCCTTTCCAAAGAGGTAGTGAGTAGCTCGAGTAGTAATGAAAGTGACAACACCGAGGCTACGACCGACCAAAGCGGAGGCGGTCGCCTTCCCCACGGCAACGGTCAAGGTCACGGTCGAGATCCCCCAGAAAGCAGTCTAGGCACTCATCGGCGGAGTCGTCCAGATCAACCAAACGCCGGAAGCAGGACAAGGTAACACCGGCCAGTACAGGACACAGTAGTAGCCGGACAGTTACCGTAAGGCCACCGCCCTCGACCCCTACCTCCAGTGCGCCAACCGTCCAATCCGGCGACTCAGAGGTGGGGGTGGAGGACATTGAACCGAGTCCTCATCATGAACAATCTTTAAGTGTACC
Source organism: Paralithodes platypus (assembly GCA_032716605.1). NCBI lineage: Eukaryota > Metazoa > Arthropoda > Malacostraca > Decapoda > Lithodidae > Paralithodes > Paralithodes platypus. Next base: position 54,076,658 of record CM064508.1, on the reverse strand, counting down.
ACAGGACTTCAATTTTGCTATTCCAAAACTGACTCAGGTACCACGCAAGGCCCCTACGGCTGGACCGAGTAGGGTGTTAGCAGATCAGTACAGAGGTTTACCTTCACGTTCTCAGTCTTTTGACAGCTCTCAGGTTATTCAGGACTCACAGCCACCCGCGGCGAGCGAACGAGGGTGCTGGAGAGTGGGCCAAGGAACAGATAGGGAAAGTATACATAGTGAAGTTTTACCCTCGTCTGTCCCTGATTTGGTTTGGCCGCCGGCGGAACAAACTCCGGATGAACAGCAGGGCATCCCAGAAATACTTGAGTTTAATGAAGAGCCAGAGGAAGTTAGTGTTCCCTCGGCTCAAGGTTTAATGTTTGAAGGATCAGAGGCCAGTTCCCAATCTTCCAGGGGTTCCCATAGTAAGTGTGTGACCACGGAGGAAATAAGTAACATTATGCATAGGGTCATGCAGCAATACCATGTTTCTCCCTCTCCTGATCCTTCCTCTAGTCGACCGGTAGCTCCCCCGAGTAGCTCCACGATTAGACCATTAGAGCCTTCAGGTTTTCCCACCCCTAAGTCCTCATTACCTGCCTTGGTTTTACTTTTACCCCCAACAACGTCCACGGCGGCAGGCACTACAGTGCCGGCTACCATGACTACCACTAATGTGCGGGTAATTTCTGATATCACTCCTCCCCCTTTAGATAAGGTTCCACAGAGGAAAGGACCTATGCCTCTCCTCTACGGGCCTGATTGCTCTTGGACTCAGGTACACCCTTTGAAACCATTCCTAGCACAACCTACTATTTCAGGGGATCTACCAGTTCCGGGTGAGTGGACTATTGAAATCAACAAAAATATGAAACTCAGAGCCAAGGATGAGGTAGGGAGATTACTGGACATTTCTATTAAGGCCATACCTAGTATGTATAATGCTGATTTCTTTGTCTTCTCAGCTGCCCCAGCAGTGCCGCCGGCCTCATCTGCACAACTCTTTGCAGACTGGTCCAAAGCAGATGGCGTTAATGATATTAACACTCAAAGAGCGGGTGGTGGAGTATATTTGACTGTGCTTGTTTCCGTGCTCGTTTTCATGCATAAACAAGAGCCAGAGCGTAATACAAGTATGTATCCCTGAAAGTGCGTTAAATGAGCTTTCCAATGACACCAGAACCATCCTTCTACAATCACTGGTTGTCTTGCAACGATCGTGCAACCGAAGGGCAAAATCGGTAAAATACGGTAATTTCCTTACATTATTACGTGTGAAACGAGAGAGGGAGGGTGGAGTTGGGCGGAGTACATCTCAGTAGCTCCACGGCCACCGTGGCGAGCGGTCATGAGGTAACCTATGCTCCTCCCACCGCTCCGCTCTCTCTCAGAGCACATTACATGCTCAAAATTGCATGCGACTATAGCCGGGCCCCGCCACATAGTCCTTGGTTCTCTTGCCCGGCTATAGCCGGGCACCGCCAAAGAAGGGTTAAAGCTTTGAATGCACTCACGCCAGAACTGGCTACAGTTCCGGTCCTTGATCAGTTACATACACCAGTCCTGCAGATGGGGCAGGTAGGTTTGGGTCCATGGGTAGACTGGGAAGCAGAGGCGCAGGTATTTGCTTCTACTATTACATCTAAAACCTCCCATCAGGTCCCTCAAGAGTTGCATGCTTGGTTCTCATTACCTGTTAATAAGGCAGAAGGGGTGTCTCCAGCCTTGTTCGCATTCTTGGCGGCCCCCAAAATAGCTCTTCACCAATTAGATGATCCTTTTTGTACCTTTTTGTAGAAGAAGAAGAAGAAGAAGAGAGGTACCTTGGGTAAACTGCTGCTCCAAGTTATCAACATATATACCCTATGTCAACACTACACAGAGCAAACAACGTATATAACTCCACAATGAATGCACAGAGAAAGTGGTGGAACATATACAGTGTTAGTGAATAGTCCATAAGTGAGTGAAAAGTGAAGTGGAATATCTGCCCCCCTGGTCATCTGGGTATCAGGTCTTGGTCTTGGTCTTGGTGCGAGAGTCACGCTCGACTGGTCGAGGTGTGGCCTTAGTATCGGCTCTCTCTCCTAGGATAAACTTATAAACTATAATGGAAAAGGACAGGTTGAGAATAAAAGAAGATTGTTCCCCCGTGGGCATTCTCACCCCAGCCTCACTATTGTGAGGCTGATCTTTTCCTCCATACTCCCTCTAGGTAGTCCTTAACACTCCGTGCAGTGGTCTCATTCCACATGTTTAGGTCGTTCAGGCCAAGCAGGTAGATCACTATTCCGTCGAGCCCCCATTCATACCTTCCTACCACTGCATTCCATTCCTCCGCACCAATCTCTTGCACTATGGATCTTAGCATTACCCGCCTTTCTCCTTCATATTTTCTGCACTTTAGGAGGATATGCTCCACAGTCTCGTCCTCCCCACTCTCGCACATCTTGCATGCCTTGTTGCCTTCATTTGACCATCTATATGTTCTGCTGTTCAGCTCAAGCGACTTAGTTCGGGCCTTGAAGAGGAGTTCACCTCCAATGCTCCCATCGTAGAATGGCTCCCTTCTTGGCTGTTGCTTACACATGTACCATTCTAGTGAACTCTTGTTTCTCATATTCCCCGCCCATTCGTCCCTTGCTACGCTTTGTACCCGTTTGCCGATCTCTTTCTTCCATCTCTCATGGCTCCACATTTCCATACTTTCCCCCATCATGATACCACGCATTCCGTACTTCTCTATCTTTCTGTCGCACATCTTGTTCCATTTACTACTCTCCTTAGCCCATTCAAACACCTTTCGTGCCCATCTATCACCATTCATTTTTTCCAGTCTGACCCGGTACCGTAGGACTCCCTTGTCTATTCTTTCTTCAAAGGAGCTCCATCTCGCGTCACCTCTCAAGGCTTCTACTGCAGTGTACTTGTTCGCTCCCAGTGCGAGCCTTCCGACCCTATTCTGGGCAACTTCCAGCTTTGCCGTGTCATTCATTGTCCACGGGATGGTTTCCAGACCATACATCAGGCCTGGCACCGCCATACCTTTCCATACTCCTCGCACTACTTCATACTTGTTCGCTCTACACCTTGCAGCACTGCCAAGTCTTCCCACCCATTGGCTCGCTCTTGTTAGTCTCTCATCTTTTGTTTTCTCGCATCCTCTTGCATCCACTGTCATTCCCAGGTACTTGTATTCATTTGTTTGGGTAATTATATTATTCCCAAGTAGCCACGTCGCACCCACATCCGTTTCATCTCCATTCACTACCAATACTTTACTTTTCTCCCTGCTAAAACTCACATTCAGATCATTCCCATATTCGGACACCACATCTAGCATCCTCTGCAGATCCTCTCGGTTGTCGCTCATGATCACTACGTCATCTGCATATAGCAAGATACCCAGACGTTCGTTCCCAATTAGTGTTCCCCTGCCGGCTTCTTTCATTCTTGCAGCTAGTTCCTCTGTGTACATCCCAAACAGGAGGGGGGATAGCCCACAGCCCTGTCTAACTCCCCGCTTGTTTTCGACCCAGTCTGTCTCTATATCCCCCATACTGTATCTAGCCCTGGTATTCTCATACATACTTCTTATAATATTTATTATCTTTTCACTCACTCCTACTGTTTCAAGCAGCCTACACAACTTGTACCTGTTCACTCTGTCATATGCTTTCTCTATGTCTAGGAAGGCGAAGTATCCCTTCCGTCCGGACTTTTTCGTATTCTCTATCACTTCTCTCACTACGAACATGTTATCTTCCCCTCTTCTGTCCACTCGAAACCCATTCTGTTCTTCTCCCATCACTCTGTTCCTTTCAAAGATCCCTTTCAGCCTTTCATTCAGCACCCCACAGAACACCTTGGAAATTGTGTCCGTTAGCGTTATTGGTCGGTAGTTTTTCAGCTCTTTCTTACTCTTGTGACCCCCTTTGTGCAGGAGGGTCACCCGGCTCTCGTTCCATTTATACGGTACCCTCTCTCCTGACCATACTTTCTTAAAAAGTCCATACATGCCTTCAATTACTCCATTCCCACCCTCTTTGTAGAATTCATATGGGATCTCGTCGTTTCCTGCGGCTTTACCGTTCTTCAGTTTCTTGACACATTTCATTATCTCTTCTCTACTGATCTCGTAATCCATATTTTCATCTACTGGTATCTTTCTTCCTATTATCAGGTTGGGTTCGCCCCTATCCTCCACCTCATTCGCACCCCCTATGTTTTCCCAGAATTCTTTTACTGCCCTAGCTTTCTCCGGTTTCCCTCTCACCTCTCTTCCGTTCACCATTATTACTTCCACATTCACTCTTTCACTCTCTTGTTCTCCCCTTAGGAAGTCATACCATTCTCTGCTGACCTCACCACCTCTTGCCTTCAGCTCATCTACTACATCCTTATCGGCTTTTTCTCTCGCTTTCCTTATTAAACCTCCTGTTATGCTTTTGTGCTTCCTGTATTCCTCCCATGCTTCCTCATATGCGACCCGTTCATTCTCACCGTTGTCCTTGGACCTCCTTAGTCTTCTACACCTTCGGTTGCTCTCTTTTCTTCTTTTCTGGCAGATTCGATGTCTTGGTTCCACCATCTCCTCTGGGGTCTCCTATTATTTCCTTTCTTTTTCCTCCCGACTCTTCTTTCAGCTACTTCTTTCACTGTCTTGGTGAATTCTTCATTCATTCTGTCTACCCCTCCGTCATCCCTCCAGTTCACACGCTCTAGTTCTTCCCCGAATTTTACCCAGTCCGCTTGTTTCAGTTTCCATTTCTTACCCTTTGGTTTCCTAGCTTCCTTTCTCTCCCTCCCACAGGTATACTGTATCCACAACATATTGTGGTCACTTGTCACATCCATTCCTCGTTCTTCGTCTATCCTCATGTATTCCACGTTCTTCCTTGCATTCTCATTCACCAAGATATAATCAATCGCAGATTCATTGTCTCTTCCGGCCCATGTCACTCGTCCCTCTGCGATAGTTTCATTTAATATTTCCAGTTCATGCTCCTCAGTGAAATCCCTTAGCAGTTGTCCATTCGTGTTCACTTCCTCACCCAGGATTCCGATGTGTCCGTTCATATCACCCATTACGATCACCTGTTCTCGTCTATGTTCGTTTACCAGTCTTCTCATTAGGTCGTATTTCCTTTCATTATCACGTCTGGCATCCGGTCCCTGTACCGTCATGTAGCATATAATCAGTAGGATCCTTTCAGTCTTTCCTTTTGCCTTGTAGTTCAGGTAAGCTGCCATCATATCTTCACTCATCTCGCATTCGCCGACTTTTAACTCTTCAACCTCTATATCCATGTTCTTTCTCACTATTAGGCCTATACCTCCACCCTTTTTCTTCCATTTACTGCGCCCCTTCCCAGTCATTCTGTAGTTTTCCGTGTACAGTTCCACTCTTTCACGTAGCTTTGTCTCTGTTATACCGAGCACATCTATACCCCCCTCATACAGTACTTCACTCATGTCTTCCATTTTTCCCACTCCCCATCCATTCACATTTAGACACCCTAATCTAATGCCGTTCCTATACTCCTGATTCCTGGTTCACATTTCCCGGGGGTTCTCACTCTCATTTCCGGAGTCAGGAGTCCCCCTGTCCTCTCTCTCGGCTGGGGTCTCTCCATCCTCTCTCACGACTGGGGCCTCGGTTGGGATTGTTTCCTCTTGGCCTTCCCTAGGGGCAGGTTCTTCCCTGGTTTCGTCCCTGTGCGTCGGCTCATTCTCCCCTCCCTCTCCAGGTACTGCTTCTTCGGCTTCTACCATTATATCGGTCTCCTCTGTTCCTGGTTCTCTCCCCGTTTCCTCGTTACCGTTTGTAATTGATCCCTCCCGGGTTTCTTCATGGTCCGGGTCTTGCCCATCCCTGGGGGCCCTTTTTTTCAGGCGCCCCTTGTGTAACCTTTCGCTAGCCAGGAACCATTCCAGGGTCCTGTTTCCGAGGAGTCTTATCCCCTCGTTGTTTAGATGTACTCGGTCTCCTGCGAATCTATTGCCTGTGAGTTCCTGGTCTAGATCTAGGAAGCTCACTCCTATATCCTCATTCCTCATGTACTCCATTTTCATCTTGTATACCTCTTCTGCTATTTTCTTATTTACTCTTCTTCGGGTATATTCATAGGCCATGTTTTCTCTGGGTCGTCTTAGTATACCCATAACTCCTACACGCAGATTCTTTTTGTGTGTCTTAATTATCCTGATTCCCTCAATCACTTCTCTTACGGTGTTCTCAGCTCCCTGTTGTATGAGGTCGTTTCCACCACCCTGGATGATTAGGGTTCCTTCCTGTAGCTGTTTCCCGCATTCCTTCGCCTCTTCCATTATATCCTTTATACCTTTCCCTTTCAGGCATATGTTCCTGCTTCCTTCCGCCTCCATCTTCACCTGTTTTCTTACTTTACCGATCATGCTGTCCCCCACTATTACCCTTGCTGTCCTGAGATTTATTTCCTGTCTAAGTGCACTGCCCTGGTCTGTGGGGTCCGTCCTCACAGGGGTGGCCATAGGGCTAGCTCCCATTCGGTTTCTCTCATCTTCATTTACATTATCATTTTCTTCTGCAGCTTCCCTATTTTCCCCTGTAGTATGTCTGGGTCTGCAGTTGTTTGTACTTGGTTGTTGGGCTTGCTGGTTCTCTGGGGCTGGAGCTGCCGCCCCCGCCGCCGCCGTTTGTGTGCATGTACACACGCGTGTTTTTTCCTCCAGTTTCCTACTCAATTCTGCATTTTTCTCTATCAGACCTTCCATGCCCCCATTCAACTCCATTATTTCCCTCTCCATGCATTCCCTACACAGCACAGTCCTCTGGTTGATCTGCCTCTGTGTCATACCATCTACGCCCATTAAAACATGTGGATGCCACGTCCCGCATTTGGAACATTCTACCAGCGTGTCTCCTCTCACCGCTCTCCCAGTCCCAGTTCGTCTCGATGCCATTTCGCCAAATTGCCAACCTGCGGCTTATTTTACCTCAAGGCACAATCTAGGGGAACTAATCTACTTTATACTCAACAAGATGTTCCGTAGTTGAAGTTATATCCTGGATTTTCGAGCTATTTTCCGCGGACGCACGACCTCTTGACCTCGACCTCCGACCTTCGATCAAACAAGATGGCGGGGCGAGGTGGGACAATCTCAACCCAGGGACGAAATAGTGATGGCCTTGAAATCAACGAACTGTTATGCTTTATATCAAATAAAATAGATAGTCTACCTACAGACAGTATTGTGCAGCTGTGTGTGCCCTTTTATGATGAAGATAAAATTGTGGCAGCCAAGAACAGAGTGTTCGATCTTATTGGTACTAGTGAAGATAACAATTATCGAAATATTAAACGAGTTGGTGCAAACAAAAGTGCTGAGAACATTAAAGACATTATTAAATTGCTACAAGAGAGTAAGGCTATGGGCTTACCCACTTTCGTGGCCATGGACCTAAAGGACCTACCACCTATACAATTTGATAGGATAGATGTGTCAGTGCTACTTAGTGAAATCAAGAACACCCAAATGGAAGTTAAATTACTGAGAGAGTGTACCACAGGTCAAAAAGAAACCATAGTGGACATAAGCAGTGTGGTTTCAAATGTAGCTGACAGAGTGAATAAGTTAGAAAATAACTCTACTAACGCTCCACCTCAACCACAGGCACAAGTGACACAACAACAGCAGCAGCATCTAGAACAACAGCATCAACAACAACAACCACCCATAGGCCTACAACACCACCACCAGAAACAGCAGGCTGAACTACAACAGCAACAGCTGCAACAACTCCAAACACAACAGCCCCAGCAACAACAGCGACCCATACAACAACAGCATCAACAGCAACAACAACAGCAGCAGCAACAACCACAACAGCAGCAACAACCACAACAGCAGCAGCACCAGCAGGTGCAACAGCAGGTGCAGCAGCAACAACAGCAGATGCAGCAGCAACAACAGCAGGTGCAGCAGCAACAACAGCAGCAGGTGCAGCAGCAACAACAGCAGCAGGTGCAGCAGCAACAACAGCAGGTGCAGCAGCAGCAACAGCATCAACAAAAACAACAACACCAGCGACAACTACAACAATCCAAACTAACCCAGCAGCAGCATTCATATCAAAGGCAACACCAGGTGTGGCAGCAGCAGCGACCACAACAGCAACAACACCGAACACAACAGCAATCTTTATCGTCGGCAACGAGAGAAGATAATACAGTGCCAGCTACACCATCCTCAAATTTACCTACACAAACTGAACCAAATGAAGGAGCCAATGCAAGGGAAAACCCATGGACTATGGTCAAATGGGTGAATGGCAAGCCTCGCTACTCTAGGGAAGGCGAGCAGGTTCACCCTAGACCGAGAAACCAGCCAGGAATTAAAGGTAGGGTCAAGGATACTGGCCTCAATACCATCAAAAGGCCCCGACTAGCTAGGGTGTTTGCCACAGGATTCAACCCTAGTGTTACTGCTGAGAATCTCAAGACATACTTGGCTGATAATCTACATATAAATATAGAGGTAAGACAGCTGACCACCCTCTCCAGGTCCACTACCTGTGCCTCCTTTTGTATAACTAGCGAATGTCCAGATCCAGATGTTTTCATGAATCCTGACCTGTGGCCAGAAGATGCATATGTCAACTGGTACAGAGAACCAAGACAATATCCCAATGAGGACAGTGCAGAGGCTTCTGGGACTTGGAGGCATCGCACACCACTATCCAACTCGCAGTAATGGAGGGGATACCAACAACAGCAGCAAGTATAAAAGTAACTTCATACAATTGCAGAGGACTCCCCAAAACAAAGAGGAATCTCCTGTTGCGACCTGACATCGTATCTACATTAAGGACCAGTGACATAGTCTGCCTTCAGGAAACCTGGTACACAAAACAGGACTTAGGTAATTTGAACATATTAGATAAAGATTTCCATGGGTACGGGGTCTCCACTACGGACACACGTGATGGTATTGTGGCAGGTCACCCCCCAGGGGGAGTTGCAATAATGTGGAGATCGTGCCCAGATAGTGTAATTAAAACCATTGAGACAAATTTAAGCTGGTGTGCGGGAATACAGCTGGAAGTGGGACACAGAAAATTTGCAATATTTTGTGTTTACTTACCGTATCAGTGTGCAGAAAATGAAGAACTTTATTTGGAAAAGTTAGGGGAGCTTGGTGGCCTAATTTCTGAATTAGAGATAACGTGTTACTCAGTGGTAGGTGATTGGAATGCTACCCCTCACGAGTTGGGTGGTTCCATGTTTGCTAAACATATGTTAAGGTTTTGTGAGGAGCAAGGTTTAATTTTGTCCTCCAAAAACTTGCTTCCAGAAAATAGCTATACATATGTTAGTGAAGCATGGGAGACCAGGTCGTGGCTTGATCATGCAATCTCTAGCTCTGACTTTCATGACTCTATCTCAGAAATGGCCATAAGATACGACATTACGGATGACGACCACATACCTATAGAATTAACAATCCAAATTAATAAAGCACCGGAAATAACAGAAACTAGCAATAGCATCAAGGCAAAAGTTCCATGGAATGTAATCTCAAATGAAGAGTGCCAAATGTACTGTGATAAAACCAAGGACTTATTAAATAGGGTGCAATATGATGGTAATGGTGTAGCACAATGCAGGGATCCAAAATGTAGTGATGCACAACACAGAAAGGACATTATTACATTTTACAATAGTATAATAGATTCTTTATCAAAAGCGGGGGAAAGTATTTTTAATAGCCGTAAATATAAGTCCTCATTCAATAAGCCAGGTTGGCAAGACTATGTGGCTGACCTGTATCAGGCCTCCAGAGATGCTAGGTCTCATTGGCTTGAAGTAGGTCAGCCTAGACAGGGGCCTATATTTGAACTTCACAAAAGAGCAAAGGCTAGGACCAAATATGCCATTAGATTTATTAAGCAAAATGAAAACCAATTAAGGAAGGAAGCCCTTGCAAAGAGTCTGGCAGAAAAGGATACTAACTGTTTTTGGAAGGACATCAGATCCATGCAAAATTGTAACACACCATTACCTGTCAGTGTTGAGGGGGTTACGGGTGAAGAGAACATTGCTGACTTATGGAAAACTCATTTTAAGGAACTACTTAACAGTGTAAACCAAAGGTCTACTAATGGTGCAATTCAATATGTGAAAGATAGTAATTATGAAGACATTAAAGTGACTGAAAGTGATCTTGAGAATGCCATAAGAAAACTTAACCTAAATAAAGCTTGTGGGCTGGATGGTATATATGCAGAACATCTTAAATATGCAGATAAGTTGTTAATAGATAAACTTAGTTCTTGCATCACCAGTCTATTTACGCATGGTGTCCTGCCGGAGTCTATGATATCCGTAATACTTGTTCCTGTCATTAAAGATAAATCAGGTAAAATTACAGCAAAAGACAACTACCGCCCAGTAGCACTTGCTAGTGTGGTGAGTAAGGTAGTTGAAATGATAATGCTAGAAAGAATGTCTGCATATATTGTCACCAGCAGCAATCAGTTTGGCTTTAAGAAAAATCACGGCACAGACCAATGCATATATGTGCTGAAAGAAGTGATTGATACATACAACAAACTAAATAGCTCAATTTTCTCTTGTTTTCTTGATGCAAGTAAGGCTTTTGATAGGGTGTGTCACAAAACCTTATTTGAAAAATTAGTTAACAGGGGAGTGCCTAGCTATATTGTTAGGATACTTATTTTCTGGTATGCTAATCAAAAAATGTGTGTAAGATGGGGCAACATCCTGTCAGGCTCTTTCGCCGTAACCAATGGTGTTAGGCAAGGGGGGATATTGTCTCCGTATCTTTTCAACGTCTACATGGATGATCTTAGTCTGGAGCTGAACAAGACTCGCACTGGGTGCTGTATTGGCAGCACCATTGTAAATCATCTCATGTATGCTGATGACCTAGCCTTAATCGTGCCCTCTGGAGCAGGACTGGATAAATTATTAAGAGTATGTGAAAAATTTGGAATCGAACATTCAGTCAAATTTAATCCTATAAAGAGCAATATCATAATATTTAAATCTAACCTTCTATTGAAATCAAAGCTACCTAAATTCCATTTGTATGAAGAAATTATAGAAGAAGTAAGTAAAGTAAAGTATCTAGGACACTATATTTCATGTGATCGCTCAGATGATGAGGATATGGGTCGTCAGCGAAGGCAACTTTACATGCAGGGAAATTCAATATTAAGAAAATTTCATATGTGCACATGGGATACAAAAATAACATTGTTCAACTCCTACTGCTCACCAATGTATACAGCACAACTATGGTGGAACTATAAGAAAATGACAGTGAATAGACTAAGTATCTCATATCACAATATCATGAAAATGTTTCTGGGGCTCTCAAAATATGAGAGTACAAGTACGCTATGTGCCTATATGAACTTACACTGTTACAAATCACTCATTAGAAAGCTAACATATAAATTCATTCAGCGCCTTAACACTTCTGAGAACAGGATCATTAAAATGCTACAAACTCCAAGCATAGTGTACACCTCCAGGATCCAGGCACACTGGAGGAAGTTGCTCTATATTTAACCTTAAGTAATGATTTCAGGTCTGCTACTCTACAGAATTAGCATACCGGTACTGATCCTCATAGTGCAGTACAGTACCGATATTCCTATACTGTACTGTAGCAACATACTGTACCGGAAGCTAAATGATGTGAGGCATGGTACTGTACACAATTAGGACAGTGGTTTTGGTAACACAGTAGTTTGATGACCACTGTTTTTGGTTGAGGCAGTGCTGTGAACTACATGATAGCAAGCTGGGTATTATTTAATTTATTTTTATTTTATGTAGCCTATGTACAGTAGCTTATATATATTTATATATATTTATGTTACTGTAAGGTATATATGGACCCCAGTATGGTCCCCTCTGTACTGTGTGAGTCTGAAATAAAGTATTATTATTATTATTATTATTATTACCCCTCCCCCAGCCCATCTGGATAGGGACTTTAAGTTACGGAGCAAAGCCTTTAGATTGTTCTCACAATATCTTGTCACTCGCCAGGTTACCATATCCCTAGCTAGGACTATTTCGGCCATTGCAGACCAAAATGTGAGGAAAGCCACGGAGCTGTCACGTAGGATTCTATTACAAAATTCAATACAATCCCTGGGTGACATTAGAGTAGCTATCATGGAGGCTGTGAGGGCACGCCAGGATCTCCGAGTGTTTTTAGTAAAGAAGTTACCGGAAGATATTAGCCGCCGGGTAACTCTTTCCCCAGTCTTAACTGCCTCCCTCCTCAGTTCAGAAACGTGGAATGTAGTTTACAATTTGGTGGATGGGTGGAAGCCGACTACCGACTACAGGCTAAGAGGGAACCGTTTAAGAAACCTTTCAATAAGCCCAAAAGCGGCGGTAAGTCACAACCCACTCATGCTAAACAGTCCTTTTGAGACCCTAGGCCTCCTCCACAGCAGGGAGGTAATCAGCCCAAGCCCAAAGGTAAATACTCAGGTTATAGAGGTAAGTCACACCCCAAACCAAATCAGGGACAGACGTCAGCCAAGACTAGCCAACCGTCTGATACCAACCCACCACCCCCTACAAAAAACTAGCCAACCATACTCTCTGTCTCCTGGGGCCATGCTTAGGCGTGTCGGATTTGAGAGTTGCCCCACCAAACGAACCCAGTTTGCAAACGGGGTCGTTCCAGGTATGCCACAGAGCCTGGCCCAAACGAACATGGTCCAGCACCGTAGTCCGCAAAGGCCTCACCTGGCGGTGGATCCGGCGACCCAGACTGCGTCCGGCGCTCGAACACATCCATATTTCGCCAAGCTTCCACCCATCCACCAAATTGTAAACTACATTCCACGTTTCTGAACTGAGGAGGGAGGCAGTTAAGACTGGGGAAAGTTACCCGGCGGCTAATATCTTCCGGTAACTTCTTTACTAAAAACACTCGGAGATCTTGGCGTGCCCTCACAGCCTCTATGATAGCTACTCTAATGTCACCCAGGGATTGTATTGAATTTTGTAATAGAATCCTACGTGACAGCTCCGTGGCTTTCCCCACATTTTGGTCTGCAATGGCCGAAATAGTCCTAGCTAGGGATATGGTAACCTGGCGAGTGACAAGATATTGTGAGAACAATCTAAAGGCTTTGCTCCGTAACTTAAAGTCCCTATCCAGATGGGCTGGGGGAGGGGTACAAAAAGGATCATCTAATTGGTGAAGAGCTATTTTGGGGGCCGCCAAGAAAGCGAACAAGACTGGAGACACCCCTTCTGCCTTATTAACAGGTAATGAGAACCAAGCATGCAACTCTTGAGGGACCTGATGGGAGGTTTTAGATGTAATAGTAGAAGCAAATACCTGCGCCTCTGCTTCCCAGTCTACCCATGGACCCAAACCTACCTGCCCCATCTGCAGGACTGGTGTATGTAACTGATCAAGGACCGGAACTGTAGCCAGTTCTGGCGTGAGTGCATTCAAAGCTTTAACCCTTTTTTGGCGGCGCCCGGCTATAGCCGGGCAAGAGAACCAAGGACTATGTGGCAGGGCCCGGCTATAGTCGCATGCAATTTTGAGCATGTAATGTGCTCTGAGAGAGAGCGGAGCGGTGGGAGGAGCATAGGTTACCTCATGACCGCTCGCCACGGTGGCCGTGGAGCTACTGAGATGTACTCCGCCCAACTCCACCCTCCCTCTCTCGTTTCACACGTAATAATGTAAGGAAATTACCGTATTTTACCGATTTTGCCCTTCGGTTGCACGATCGTTGCAAGACAACCAGTGATTGTAGAAGGATGGTTCAGGTGTCATTGGAAAGCTCATTTAACGCACTTTCAGGGATACATACTTGTATTACGCTCTGGCTCTTGTTTATGCATGAAAACGAGCACGGAAACAAGCACAGTCAAATATACTCCACCACCCGCTCTTTGAGTGTTAATGTCATTAACGCCATCTGCATTGGACCAGTCTGCAAAGAGTTGTGCAGATGAGGCCGGCGGCACTGCTGGGGCAGCTGAGAAGACAAAGAAATCAGCATTATACGTACTAGGTATGGCCTTAATAGAAACGTCCAGTAATCTCCCTACCTCATCCTTGGCTCTGAGTTTCCTATTCTTGTTGATTTCAATAGTCCACTCACCCGGAACCGGTAGATCCCCTGAAATAGTAGGTTGTGCTAGGAATGGTTTCAAAGGGTGTACCTGAGTCCAAGAGCAATCAGGCCCGTAGAGGAGAGGCATAGGTCCTTTCCTCTGTGGAACCTTATCTAAAGGGGGAGGAGTGATATCAGAAATTACCCGCACATTAGTGGTAGTCATGGTAGCCGGCACTGTAGTGCCTGCCGCCGTGGACGTTGTTGGGGGTAAAAGTAAAACCAAGGCAGGTAATGAGGACTTAGGGGTGGGAAAACCTGAAGGCTCTAATGGTCTAATCGTGGAGCTACTCGGGGGAGCTACCGGTCGACTAGAGGAAGGATCAGGAGAGGGAGAAACATGGTATTGCTGCATGACCCTATGCATAATGTTACTTATTTCCTCCGTGGTCACACACTTACTATGGGAACCCCTGGAAGATTGGGAACTGGCCTCTGATCCTTCAAACATTAAACCTTGAGCCGAGGGAACACTAACTTCCTCCGTCTCTTCATTAAACTCAAGTATTTCTGGGATGCCCTGCTGTTCATCCGGAGTTTGTTCCGCCGGCGGCCAAACCAAATCAGGGACAGACGAGGGTAAAACTTCACTGTGAATACTTTCCCTATCGTTGAAGAAACCTCACCACCAAACAAGTAAGGCAGACACCAACATTTCAACAGTCCCTAGCAGTAAAATTCGTTATAACAAACTGGGCCAGCAGGCACCCAAGTCTCCCGTCACGCTCCAACTCACAACCAAGACCGCAGGGCAACCGCCAGCACAGTGCCAACATTCTACCTACTCAACATTACCCTCAACTGTATCATCACTACCACAGATATTGGTGACCCAAGTAACACAACATGCAACCAGAACACCCAAACAAGCAGGAAGCTCTAGCAAACACATCGACAATGAAGTAACAGCAACGAACAAGATAGACAACAAGAGAAACCAACCCAGTGGGGTGGGAGGGGGGCAAGGGGGAGCCACAACCTGTCCTCATCTCACGCGCTCACACACCATCAGCCGCTCACGGCGCACAGCTGATCACCACACCGCCAGATGTACAATGAACAGTAACAGGAAAATATGTATAGTGTGCGATATTGGATTCAACAAAAGGAGTACAACGTCACAATGTAGTAGTTGTAATGAAACAGTACACGATCGATGTACTTACGTTACTAGCAGAAAAGAAGTGGAATGCGATAAATGTAGGGAAATAGCTATTAAGGGTCCTAAAATCATTTGTGAAATATGTGAATCACTCATAACAAGAAAACAAAGGATCATAAACTGTGTTAAGTGTAAAACTGTAGCTCACATGAAGTGCATCTCTAAGAAGACCAACAGTGAAGAACGGGAATTCCTATGCAACATATGTGCCTTGCATTCATTACCGAATATTAATGTAAATGAACCAATTAGTATTAACAACTCAGAATCCAGCCAGGACACATTCAAAATCAAAGAGGAATACAGAGTGTTCACCAACAAAGGGCTCCATCTTATCCACATTAATGCCAGATCAATGTACCATAAATTGTCAGAATTAAACTTGTTAGCTAATAAGGCCAAAGCTTCAATAATTGCAATCACAGAAACCTGGCTGGATTCAAGTATAAACGATGGTGAAATAAACATTCAAGGTTTCAATATGGTTAGGAATGATCGCAATAGGCATGGGGGAGGAGTATGTCTGTATGTAAAAAACAACCTCACACACACAACCAGGACCGACCTCCATGTAGAAAATCACGAAGCTCTGTGGATGATCTACACCTGCCGAGGACAAGACCCATCACAATTGGGGTATGCTATAGGCCACCAGACGACACACAATTCTTGACCAAATTTGAACGAACGTTGTCATCGCTAGACCCTCGGAATGAATCCATCATACTAGGGGATTTTAACCTATGTTACAAACAACGAAATGATAGGCTTGTACGAGAATATAGGCATATACTGACAATGCACAATCACAAACAACTCATCACAACCCCCACACGTATCTCTGAGAACACTGCCACAATAATAGACCACATAAACTGTAACAGAGAGGACAAAATATCCCAATCAGGGGTTATACAGACTGGGATAAGTGATCACTTCGTCACATATTGCACACGAAAAACCACAAAAATTACCCTAGAGAATCACAAGATTATCAAAACAAGGTCACTCAGAAACTACAATAAAGAAACATTTCTGGACATTTTATGGAATACAGACTGGTCTCCAGTGTTTGGAAGTACAAACGTTAATGACGCATGGGTTGGCTTCAGAACCATCATCACAAACATTCTAGACGAAATAGCTCCTCTGAAAGACATACGAATTAAAGCAAGGTCAGACCCATGGATCAACAATTACATACTACACCATCTGGAACACAGAGACAATCTGTTAAAAAGGCTAGCGAAACATAGACAGGATCAAGGTCTGAAACATGAGTTCAACAGGGCCAGGAATAAACTAAGTAGGAAAATAAAATCAGCGAAAACTAATTATTTTCACAATAAGGCAGAGGAATATCAGAATAACCCAAAGAAACTATGGAGGCACCTAAAAACAACAGGCTACAGCAACAAGACAAGGGATTCGTCTAACACTAATATTGCTCTCACCATTAATGATCAGATTTGCCACGATAAACGACAAATTTCAACCTACTTCAACTCCTTCTTCACCTCCATAGCAAACACACTTGCACAGAACCTACCTCAACCTCTCAATAAATACACGACAACAACGGCCACCTTTCGAAATTTCTACAGAGATAAAAACATACACCCAAACACATTTGGATTGCAAAATGTTACACCAAAATACACTTTTGATGAGCTGTCTAACCTAAATGTACATAAAAGCACAGGACCAGACAAAATTCCTGCCAAATTTCTACGAGATGGAGCCATTGGTATAGCAGGCCCCCTAACCCACATCATCAACTTGTCAATTAACACCAACACTGTACCTGCTGAACTGAAGGAAGCTATTGTAACCCCTCTATTCAAGAAAGGAAATAAACTAGAAGTTGGTAACTACAGACCAGTTATCATATTATGTATTGTATCTAAAATCCTTGAAAGAGCGGTATACACCCAAATTGAACACTACCTCAAACAAAATGATCTATTCTATAAGTTTCAATCAGGTTTCAGATGCATGTACTCGACAGACTCCAGTCTCATCCACTTAACGGATCACATTCGTAAAGAAATGTCTAAAGGTAACTACACCGGTATGGTTCTTCTTGATCTACAAAAGGCGTTTGACACAGTAGACCATGATATCCTATGTAATAAACTACAAGCAATGGGCATAGGATCTGTGAACTGGTTTAAATCTTATCTTAGTGGTAGAACCCAAAGAGTCAAAATTGACGATAATATATCTGATCCTATGCCAATTAACTGTGGGGTCCCGCAGGGAAGCATCCTTGGTCCCTTACTCTTTCTCTGTTATGTGAACGACATGGAACTGAGCGTCTCATGTAAATTATTACTGTATGCAGACGACAGCGTGCTCCTGGTTTCAGGAAAAGACCCAATAAGTATTGCCGCTTCACTTTCCAAAGAACTAGAATCATGTAGTGAATGGCTAGTGGACAATAGACTATCTCTTCACCTGGGCAAGACGGAAGCCATCTTATGTGGAACAAAACGCAAACTGAAAGACATTGTGGGCTTGTCGGTCAACTGTAATGATATTCCTATAACAACAGTGTCACAAGTTAAATATCTCGGACTAAAACTGGACGCGAGTTTGTCAGGTGAAACAATTTTGGAATCTATCCTGAGTAAGTGTAGAGCACGTATAAAATACCTGTATAGACAGGTGGGATGCTTGCCCGCGGCGACCAAAAAGACCCTCTGCCAAGCGCTTGTTCAATGTCATTTTGACTATTCTGTGTCATCCTGGTACTCTGCATCATCTAAATCAGCACAGCACAAACTTCAGGTCACTCAAAATAAAATGGTTAGGTTCATGCTGAACCTAGGACCCAGATCACATGTTGGCCAGGAACAACTTCAGTCACTAGGTATGCTCAATGTCGCTGACAGGGCCAAACAAATCAGGCTCACTAATGCCTTCAAAATGTTCTATGACAGAGCTCCAGAGTACCTAAAGAATGATTTTGTTAAAGCAAATGAGAGGAGTGGACATAATACAAGAAACAGGATGTTTAATTTTAAGGTCCCGAGAATCCAAGGACAGGGTAAGCAAACATTCTTCTTCACCGCCATCAAAGACTGGAACGACCTACCCCAGTCAGTCCGTGAAAAGAGAACACTGTATTCCTTCAGACGTAGCCTGAAGGAACACCTGAACCGGACAGCTGCGAGAAGGGAGCACCAAGCTTATGTGTACTACTAAATGCGACATAAGAGATAGACAAACCAAACTGAAATGATTACTGATTACAGATTACTGATATTTACTATAGGATGTAAGGTATCTTAAAATAATCCCCTAGAAATACTTTCTCTAAAGTATCTATTTCTTTATCCTCCCCATTTTCCCCAGCTAACCTAATCCCACAAGGACCCCAATGGAAATACGCCTAACGGCCTTATTGGGCTATCCTTAGTTGGAATTATGCAAGGCTGGTACATGTCATATTTGTAACAAACTATGTGGTACCAACTCTGTAAATTGCTAACTGAATAAATATTATTATTATTATTATTATTATTATCTGTTCCTTGGCCCACTCTCCAGCACCCTCGTTCGCTCGCCGCGGGTGGCTGTGAGTCCTGAATAACCTGAGAGCTGTCAAAAGACTGAGAACGTGAAGGTAAACCTCTGTACTGATCTGCTAACACCCTACTCGGTCCAGCTGTAGGGGCTTTGCGTGGTACCTGAGTCAGTTTTGGAATAGCAAAATTGAAGTCCTGTGGTACACTTAAAGATTGTTCATGATGAGGACTCGGTTCAATGTCCTCCACCCCCACTTCTGAGTCGCCGGATTGGACGGTTGACGCACTGGAGGTAGGGGTCGAGGGCGGTGGCCTTACGGGTAACTGTCCGGCTACTACTGTGTCCTGTACTGGCCGGTGTTACCTTGTCCTGCTTCCGGCGTTTGGTTGATCTGGACGACTCCGCCGATGAGTGCCTAGACTGCTTTCTGGGGGATCTCGACCGTGACCTTGACCGTTGCCGTGGGGAAGGCGACCGCCTCCGCTTTGGTCGGTCGTAGCCTCGGTGTTGTCACTTTCATTACTACTCGAGCTACTCACTACCTCTTTGGAAAGGGATTTCTTAGCTTTGGGTTTAGTAGATTTAATGGAGGCTGACTTGACCAAAGGTGATTTTATGACTAGATGCTCCCACAAGATATCATCATCGCAGTGAAGTGCCTTATGGGCAGAATCTTTAGCATAAGAGTTGAAAATGTTCTTTATCTTTTTCAATGCCGCTAGGCACGACAAGTCTTTCTTAGTGATAAGCGCCGCCTTTAACAGCAGTAATGTGGTAATGCCCAGCTCCACCTTGCCACATGAGGGATTTCCAAGAACAACACAACAGTAATGTGGTAATCCTCAGCTCCACCTTGCCACATGAGGGATTTCAAACAACAACACAGCAGTAATGTGGTAATCCCCAGGTACACCTTGCCACATGAGGGATTTCCAACAACAACACAGCAGTAATGTGGTAATCCTCAGCTCCACCTTGCCACATGTCTATTTGTTTAACCTGGTAGATTTGCACTTGTCTTTATTATTGCAACTTAAATATGTTAATCGGACACCGTATCATACGTCAATCAACTTGAAGTAGAGTTCTGTAGTTCAATGTGACAAAGTGCATATTTGCCAGGTTAAACAAAATGGACTATAGGACCCTTATTGCAGCATTGGGAGCAGTAACTGTTCCCAAATACAGGGCTGCATAAGTCCAATATAATCCTCTATAATTGTTAGCCAGAATATACATAGAGAAGGAGCTATTTTTCAATAGCCCTCACAAGGCTAGTTAATCTGCAGAACAGATATTACTAATGACAATAGTGAGATTGGCACATCAGGAGTCAAAATAGATACTGGTAACTAAAGTACAGACGCGCTAGGTGAAATGTAGCATCAGAAATGCGTTCGACAATGAACACAAAATGGGGGCAGAGTCGGAGGCGTTGTCATTAAATGGCCATGCGTGTAACGTGTGTGCCCTATACGGAGGCGCGTCAGGATGACCCGATTTGCCCGACACGGATCAATGGAGGACGGCCAAGGGTGTACATCGGCTAGTATACTGCGGAGGTGGTTGGTAGTATCAATGGTTGCCCATTCCCTTTGCCAGTCTGCTCAAACACGCTCACGGAGAACAGGGAATATATCAGTTGGGCGCAGTATAACTTTAGAGGGAGTGCCCCTGCATGTACGTTTTGCTAAGGAATCAGCCCTCTCATTCCCCTGGATCCCGATGTGTGCCGGTACCCAACACAGAGTAACTTCACGGCCTAACGTCAGTAAATCATAGAGTGTGCGGATGACGTCGCAAACGAGATTCTTTGGGCGCAAATGCTTGTACGGCCTGGAGAGCACTCAGAGAGTCACTACAAATGACTATTTGAGGGACATTATCGGATAAAGTAAACACCATGTCGAGGGCACACCGTATGGCTTGAAACTCAGCAGTGAAGATGGAAGAGCAGCGATGAAGGGCATGCTGTCGAATGCCATACTCCGAGACCACAGCATATCCCACAGAAGAGTCATCTTTGGATCCATCCGTGTAAATAAACGTGGCTGGAGTATGTCCCATTAGGTGACCGAGGGCCATTGTGTATCGAGCATAGAGGGGTAACGATGTAGGCACGTCAGCAAGGAGAAGACACACAGAGCGCCGAATGCACCACAGCGTGAAATCGTTACAAGCCTGTGGCGGTGAGGGTAAGGGAACATTATACGACTCAAACAGTTGGTAGGGCATATCGGGGAAAGTATCATGGGTGGAACAAGCAGGGTTTTGGGTTTCATGAAAGAGGTCGGTAAGAATAGGGTCGGACATAATTAAGACGGGTAGCATAACGCATCATGACCAGTCGACGGTGTAGGTGAAGGGGCAACGCGCCAGACTCAGCGAGGATACATATGCGTGAGGAACGGAATGTCTCCGAACTTATACAAACTCCCAAATGATGGACAGGGTTAAGCGTGGCGAGAAGAGTAGGGGACGCGGTCCCATAGATAGGACAACCATAATCAAGGACCGACAAAATTATAGCGTTCTAAAGCTTAAGTAATGTCATCCAGTCAGCCCCCCAGTGAACACGCGCAACCGCCTAAAGCTCGGTTCACACATACACGAATTAACATCCCGTCCGGCCCCGACCTCTTAATTCGCCTGCAAACGGGCAAGGACGCCGGCAAAATCGCCTATGGACGGTACAGGGATGTGTGGTGTCGCCAGCACATGGGAGGGGGGGCGGGAGGCGGCAATCATTTTGTGCATGCACAAAATGGTCGGTGTGGGCCGGGGCAACTGCCACAAAACGTGTCAGGCCGGGACACACATGGGAGCATTCGGCGTCTAGACGCCAACTGGGGGGGGTCTAGACGCCGACAAATGGGATGAGAACGGTGGCAAAAAAACGTTGGAAGGAGAGTCGGCGATGTGGCACCGTCGCGTCACGTGAGCTGGTGACACCTCACATCCGTGTACTGACCATAGGCGATTTTGCAGGCGTCCCCGCTCATTTGCAGGCGAATTAAGGGGTCGGGGACGGACGAAACGTTAGTTCGTGCATGTGTGAACCGAGCAAAAGGGGTCGGGGACGGACGGGATGTTAATTCGTGCATGTGTACACATGGGGCCTCCAGATTGATGCCGTCCTGCCTATTTTTTTGGTCGTGGCCGGACGGGTCGTTAATTTGTGCATCTGTGAACCGAGCTTTAATTACATTAAAACGCCCTAGACAACGTGCTTTCAAGTCCTTTATATGTGCTTTCCAGTTGAGATGAGTGTCAAATATTAACCCAAGGAATTTGACCGTAGGAAATGAGTGGATTTCCTTGGTCCCCATACATAAGGTTAAAGACTGACCACGAAGAACCCGAGCATCGTGATGAAAAATTATGGCCTTAGTTTTCTCAGTGGATAAATGGAACCCGGTAGAAGCAGCCCAGCGATGAATATTGTCTAGCACAATTCCCAGATGACGTTGTATGTGAGCAAGACTAGCGGAGGTGTAATAGATTGCATAGTCATCAACATACAGACTATGGGACACTCCAGATGGGAGACAATCTGTGACACCATCAAGTGCTATGATGAATAAGATGCTGCTGAGTGAACATCCTTGAGACAGGCCGATGGAAAGCGGCCTATAGGTAGCGCCAACGAACTTGACAATAATTTAGATCCCTGACCTCTTCGTAACTCAAAAGGGGCTAGAGCAAACTGGTTGTATATATCCACACCTATTAGCTGGTAGACTCCTTCCAAATGAGAGGAATTTCATCCCGATTGATTTAATTAATTTTGAGTTATAAGAAGTAAAGGGGTCAAGATTATTGTCAAGTTCGTTGGCGCTACCTATAGTAGAAGAGTGTTCCATTGATTTTTACTTGGAATGTACGATTCGATAAAATATTAAGCAAGAATTTCGGCAAAGGGCCACGCATAACAGCGGCATGTAATATCGCCAATATCCTATACCTCCACGTCGTGTCATATGCTTTGGCAATATCAAAGAACACCGCCACAGTAGGCTGTCGCCACGAGAAGCCCCTTCGGACTTGATGTTCCAGTCGCGTAAGGGAATGAAGTGTAGAATGTGCAGGTCGAGAACCATTCTGGAAGGGAGACAGTAGTCCAATCTTGGTCGCAAAATGTAATAGCCTAGGGTTCACCATCTTCTCCATTAGTTTGCAAAGGCAGGAAGTAAGGACAATAGGACGATAGTTGGTGGGGAGATTACGATCTTTTCCCGGTTTAGGAACAGGGACAGTGTATGCATGTCGCCAATCTTGTGGAATAAAATAGTCGGTCCAAAATTGATTATATAACTGGAGAAGAAACAATAAAGCTCTCTGATGGAGATGACGAAGCAGAACATAGGAAATTCCATCCGGACCAGGTGTGGAGTCCAAACAGTTGTCTAAGGCATATTCTAATTCAGGCAGTGTAAAAGGAGCATTGTAAGGATACGAATCCCCGCCATAGACATTGAGCGGGCGCGACTCAGTAAGTTTCTTGTGGCGGGTGAAAGATTGTGACAGCGAATGGTTTGAGCTGACGAGGGCAAAGTGATAAGCATGAATTGTAGCAATATCGGTCAGATCCAGTTTGAGTTCCCTAGTGGTTGGCTCTTGCAATGGCGAAATGGAAGGTTGGGAACGCCTGCCACTAATAGTACGAAATTTCGACCAGATTGTGGAAATTGGTGTGCGGGAAGTGAATCCAGAGATGTATGACCTTCAAGATAGCAGTTTGCTGTGGAGGATGGCTCGTTTGGTAAAACCGCAAAACGTATTATAACAAAAATTCCGCGAAGTTTTGACTAGGGCGGCGTTAATAATACCAAGGTACTGGGCCGACGTGGGAGCATCCGAGAGAGTGACCTGCAGTGACTTTAATCGTGTTGACGGCACTTTAAGACGCCTTTCCAAGCGGTGTTTAAACTTGATTAATAGGGCCAGCTCAGGGGACCACCAAGGAACCTGACGGGAATGCACAACAGAAGAGGTAAGCGGGATGTGAGCCACAGCAACAGAATGTAAAAAGTTGAGAAAATATTGGTAGTTTTCGGATGGTGACGAGAGGGGAGAGAAAACATTAATCGTGGCAGATTCGCATTTGAAAGGCTCCCAATCAACTTTTGATAAGCTATAATGAGGAAGTTGGGAGCTAGGAGATTGGTCAATGCAGGTGAGGAGAATCGGATGGGGATCACTTGAGAAGCGTTCATCCACTAATGACCACTCAAAGTGAGAGGCCAAAGATGCGGAGGCAAGCAAGATATCAATGTCGGAATAAGTATCATGAATACGAGACCGATAAGTGGGGACTCCATGATTTAGGCAACATAAAGAAGCCTGACTAATAAGAGACTCAATATGGCGGCCAGGGGTGTCAGTGGAAGGGTAACCCCAGATTGGGGAATGCGCATTAAAGTCCCTGAGAATCAGATATGGGGGAGTTAATTGGTCCATCAGTAATTGTAAAGAAACAGTGGAATAACCTCATGACGGTTGATTGTACAAAGAACAGATGATAAGACAAGGAAGAGTAGGCAAAGAAACAGTAATCGCAACTGACTGGAAGGGGGTGAACGATAAAGTTTGTGTAGTGTAAGCAATAGTATTATGTACAAGTATAGCAGTACGAAGATGTGAAGCAGCAGCCGGGGAAACTGCTGCCACTTGGTAATCTTTAGGTGGAGAGATGTAATTACCAATTTGCTGTAAACATACACACATCGGAGAATAGTCTGAGTAGTCTTTGCAGCTCTCCCAAGCGAGAGCGAGCCCGATAGCCATTGAGATTCCACTGGATGATGTTACTGAGCATCATCAGGGGTGAGCACTGTCAGGTTATCGTGATTTTGAGACCTCCTCACAGAGGCAAGGTAACGTTTATCTTTCGGTAAAACAGGGGGCAGTTGTTTGCCTCTGACAGGGGAGGAGGAAGGGGGAGGGTGGAGTAGGAGGAGGGGACGGTGGGCAGAAGGATTGAGAGCTGAGTTGGAACTGGTAATGGTGGAAGGGAAATTAGATTGAAGAACAGAGAATTGCAAACGTAGTTGGGAGAGGAGCGTGTCAGGGTCTGCCACGCACATACACTCGGGGCTATGATCCTCTACATCATCAGGAGGCATGCGAGCGGAAAGAAAATGAGTAACCTGTTGAGTAATGGTGACATGATTTGAGGACTGCATGTAAGCAGCTATATAGTCCGTGAAACATGCTGAGCATCCACATTCGCCAGCAGGGAGAGTGGAGGAGCACTGTCGAGAAGCAAAGGTGGTGCATGGCGGGTCAGTACTGGAGCCCATCGCATTGACACCATTGGCAGCATCAGAGGACTCCATCATCGAATCGGTCAGCGCAACGTGAGGGGGCAAGTTAGGGGAGGGAGTATTAGGAGGGGAGGGGACTGCAACGCGAGAAGTCTTGGAAGGTTTTCGGTCAGACGTGGGGGACAAACTAGGGTCGCGATCACGTTTTTGGTGGGTCGTAGTACTCTGAGCGTGATGAACAATACATTGAGACTCCGTTAGTTCATATTGGACGAGGTCAGATGTCATTAGATAAAATTTGTCCCTGAAGTGCGCCATCAAATCTTCAGGTTGAAACCCAGTCATGTGCGTAACACAGACACAATCAACAGGGTGGTCGGCGGGGGGTTTACGGTGGAGGAAAGTGGGGAGGTGGGCAGTTAGCTCTGCAATGGGCGAGTTTTTGAGCCCTAAGAGGAAAGCCTTGCCACACGTGTGACATCCACACCCGTCATCGTGATGCGGAAGCGCCCAGACAGAAGCGGCAAGACCGGGAGAATCAAATTCCGCTACCTTAGCCTCCATCACATCCAACTGTTTCGTCAGGGCAACCGAAGGTGGACCGGCACGTTGGAACAGTGAAGATTTCTCTTTAACCCCTGTCAAACGGGGATGTTTGTAATTTCTACTACCTGCCTGGCGGGCATATTTACCCTAAACGAGCTTCATTCCATGCTCTTTTTCATGCATAAACAAGAGCCAGAGCGTAATACAATTATGTATCCGTGAAAGGGCGATAATAGAGCTTTCCAATGACACCTGAATCATCCTTGTATGACCACGGGTTCTCTTGCAACGATCGTGCAACACGAGGGGAAAAACCCTAAAATACGGTAAATTCCTTAGTTTTTCCTTGTTCTCGCGAGGCCTGGGGTGTGGGATGGTGCAGAGGTTACGTCAGTGGCGGGACTAGGTCCATGCCGAGCGGTCAGAGCCCGCCTATCGTCCTCCCAACGCATGGACTCTCTCTCAGAGCCGATAATGTGCTCAACATCCCGCCCGGATATTGTCGGGCCCCGCAGGGGTGGCCATGGTTCTCTCGCCCGACATGTGGGGCCCCGCGGCCTGAGTGTTAATCAATTTCTTACTAGATGTAATCTTAGAGGTGGAGGGAGGGCGACAAAAGTGAGTAACTTAGTCTTGTCAGAGAGTCGTCGCTTTCCTGTGATTGCAGTTTTATTTGAGGAGGTAGGGGCAGGGCGGACGGTGGAGCGCACTGCATTGGGAGAATGGGAACCTTGGGTTTGTCGAGGAGAAGAGGAACCAGTAGTACGAGAGTGATTAGCGGTTTGCGATGTATCCATGTCATCCAGAAGAGTGTCAAACTGATTAGAAGTAGGAACGACATGGGCAGGAACAGGAGGCTGAGCAGGTGGTGATACTGTAGGGGTACCTGAAGTGGCAGAGGGAGGTCGTTCTGGCTGAGGTCGCAGTGCCGAGATGTGAGAGTGCACCACCGCAGCATACCTACGCCGCGGGGCTAATCCTTGATCGCGAAGATGACGAACAGCAACCCGGTATGATAGTCCCTTGGTGGATTGAAGATGTAAGAGTTCTAACTGAAATGCATGATGAGAGCATGATTTGTCATTAACAGCATGATCATCACCGCAGTTAGCGCACCACAAGTCCAAGGCAGAGCGGGTACAACTATCCTCGCAATGTGCAGACCCACAACGACGGCACGCCACGGAGGATATACAAAATCTTGAGGGATGGCCGAACCTCCAGCAATTCATGCATTGTCTTGGGCGTCTGGCGTAAGGTCGTACCTGTAGTAACCAGCAAAATTGATAGGAGGTAGTTCGTGTCTACCAAAAGATACCTTAATGATGCGGAGAGGAGGGCGATCGTGTAGACTATTGCGCGAAGGGATGATATAAGCGTCAACATTAACCACTGTAGGATCAACCCTTTGTAACATGGAGCAAATTCTAGGCACTGACGTAGTAAAGTCTTGTTCCTGGAACTGGATATCCAGCGGAATAGAAATAGTACCTGTGCATTGATTTAGTTTAGATTCGGCCTGTCCGGTGACGCCATCACTCGGAGCGCTGAGGAGGGATTGCATTGCTAACGACTGGGCTTCACTCGTCACTTCCACCAATCGCAAGGTGTCCGACGCTGTGTAGACGCTTACGTCCCCCACCGAGTCTTGAAGATTTATATATAGTTTGACGTCATCGAGAGGCTCACGCGCTACAATGAAAAAACGTGGCCATCGCGCCGGAGAAAACATGTCCTGAAGAGTACTGGCCAACGGTTTAGAATATTTTGGACGATGGCGAGACTTGGGTGTGCGGGAGGAAGATGCTGGTGTGATTATGGTTGAGTGACTAGGAGCTGCTAAAGTCACAGGAGAAGTAATGGGAATGTCAGCAGGGGTTTGTGATGCCGGTGACTTATTAGCACCAGTAATGAGAGGTGCATACGGTTCTAATGTAATTAGATCTGTAGAAAGGGACTTCGGATGGAACGGTGTGTCAAGAGAAGGGAGACCCTCCTTATCTACCAGAGCAGAGGCAGATGTGGAAGGCTCGTCAGCAAGGAGAGAGTCCGAGGGAAGTCCAGGGTGAGCGCTAGGGTCGCCAACCGATACATTCGACGGGCCAGAGGTGCAGCCATGAGCTTGGTCCTCATGTGGGAGGCTGCCAGCCACATGAGGACTGAGGAGAGAAGTGTCAGCCATTAGAACACTAGATTTATTACAGTATGATGCCAACATATGAAGAAGAGAAAAAGGTCCAATTTAGCAACATGGACAAAAGGGCAGGGCCAGACCCCCATGTCCAACAGTAACCATAACATTGAGTATATAGTGAGTGGGCCCATATAGGTACAGTAGTTGGTTTTACTCGCGATATCACTGCACATATTTACCCTGCACTCAAAGTGCACACATGAGTCAGTGACCAACTGCAATAGCACCACCGACCAGAATACCATAGCACTGCCCAGATGCGAAACTGGTTAGGGGTTATGCTCACTCCCCATCAAAAGGTGCAAAAGGAACCACCTAACCACCAAAGCACCAGTCAATTCAACCACAAACGCCAGTAGTCGCGTTCGCACGTACCGAGAAAGGACCAGCGGTTCTCCCTTGTTGACCATAGGATGGCGGTTCCTCCTGGGCGACCTTACGATCTCCAGCACTGTCACTACGGTCTCCCGTAATATAGCCTCTAACAACCCGGAGGTTACTAGCGTGGAGTTCACGGGTTCCTATCAGGTGCAGAAGTGCTCGAAGTTTAGCGAGTATTTATCCTCGAGGGAAGAACCAGACCCCCACTGGTGGAGAAGAAAAGAAGAAAAACGAAAATAGGTTGAGGAAGAAAGTGCCTAGCAAAATTAGTTGGAGTTGGCACGTGGAGCGCAACAAATAACTCCGAGCGCTCCACCAGCCAACTCGGAGGCCCCCACACGACAGTGACGAGCTAAGCATCGTGGGGGCAGAATATACATACATAACTCCATTGTATTGAAGCTGCAAATATTTCCAGGAATACCTGTAATAGTAAAATTTCTAAGGTCCATAAAACTTCATATAACTCTTCAGCTACTATATTTCTTCAGATCACAATATTAAGTTTTTTTTATAACCAATTCCTTACTTCATACAAATCGGTTACTCACCATACTCTGTTCAGTATGACCAATCTAGAAATACCAGCCACCAATCTCTCATACCTCTAAAAAGCCTGAACAACTGAGCTGATATTTCTACCATATGGGTTTAGTCCACTAGTAAATAGGTAAGAATCTACAGCCCTTTTGCTCCAGCCCTTCCTGAGTTACAAGAGACTAGAGGTCCCAATTTCCAGACTGTTATCATCTTAGCCTACTATATAAACTTCAGATATAAAGACTAATCAACTCCACTACGAACAAACAAACAAACTTAACACCATATACCTCTTACAGACACACACACACACACAAGGCCCGTTAACCCTTTCAGTACCAAAACGTTACTCATCACTTTGTTTTGGCGAACATTAAACTATTTTCTTCAGCTTAGAAAAGACCTATGGAAGCCAGAGGGTTAATTGTGATAGTTTTTACCCTATTGATTGCCAGAGGTCTTTCCCAAGCTGTATAAAGAGTCTGGAGGCAGTCAGGATGATGACGTTATCAGCTTGAAGGGGCTAAAGATTGCTAGAGACCCTATGGCAGGGTGTCAAACCAGAGTATTTTTGTTTGAAGACTTGAAGGAATATTTTATGGAACATGAAAATTAACATGATATAGCATTGTTTTGGGTCATTTTATCACTTCCAAAGATATCATTTCAACTATCTATCTATCTATCTATTGCTGGACGCCTTACTACCCTTAATGAGGGTGGCCATACACAGAAGGGCCCCAAGCGGACCTATTCCCTGTAAGAGGGACAACCCGAGCCAGTTTGCTGAAGGACTTACAGGATTGACCACTCAATTTAGGATCCATCCGACTCCCAGGCCCTCTATGTATCTTGTTAGCACTATTTTTCTAGTGGTGTTTGGCTAGTCCATCCACTAACCTGCCTTACACTTAGATAAGCAGTACGGATTTGTATCAGGTTTACTCCCCTAGACTGGTTGCCGACCAAGGCTGACGATTCCCATCCACCCATAATTTTATCTTGAAATACAGGTCTCCCTCATCATCCGATGACCCAATTTACGATATTATTATAGGTTTTTAGGTGTTTAGGTGTTGGTTTTGGCTGGTCCCAGAACGCATCCCCATTTACCCCATTAATTTTAGGGTTTGCTATACGATTATTCCATTTAAGTACAGGTTTTCAGGAACGTAACCCAATCGTAAATCGAGGGACACCTGTATACAATAATCTATCTATCTATTGCCTGACGCCGTGCTCCCCGAAGGGGTGGCCACGAACGAACCGCCCCCATGCACCTCTGTCCCCAGTCAGTCGACGCCCCTCCTCCCAACCAGCACCGCCTTCATCCATATACTTCCTCACTCCATCCTTCCACCTCTCCTTCGGTGCACCTCTCCCTCTCTGTCCTTCCACCTCGGTCTCGTACATCCTCTTAGTCATTCTCTCGCTTTCCATACGTTCCATATGGCCGAACCATATCAAGTTATTCCTTTTCACACTTTCCAGCACATCCACCTCCACACCACACCTCCCTCCCACTTCCTCACTCATCTGTCCATCCCTCCATGCAACTCCACACGCACCTCTCAAGCAACTCATTTCCACCGCTCTCACTCTTGGCTGAGTCTCTTCCCGAACGTCCATGCTTTACTTCCGCAAGTCAGTGTCGGGATTACCACACCGTCATGCAAGGACTTCTTCACTTCCATACTGACCACCCCATCTCTTGTTACTGCTTTCAACGTTCCTACAACCCTCTTTCCCTGTTGCACCCTCTCCCGCACTTCTTCATCCATAGTCCCATCTTTACTCAACACACTGCCCAGATACTTAAAAGAGCTGACGATCTCCATAGCCTGACTGTTCAACTTCACCTCACACTCTGTGATTTCACCCCTTTCGAAGACCATAACCTTGCTCTTCCCCGCATTTACCTTCAAATTCCGTTTTTTGCACACTGTTTCAAACTCATTTACCAAACCCTGCAACTCCCATTCATTATCGCTCATCAGAACTGTATCATCCGCAAACAGCAGTATAGGCAGCTTCCACTCATTTCCCTCCCTTTTCAGTGATACACCAACATCCACTGCTCTTCCTAGTATTTCTTTCATGAATCCATCCATATATACAGTAAACAACCATGGGGACATCACACACCCCTATTTCAAACCAACATTCAGGTCAAAGAACTCGCTCTGCTCATTCTCCACACGTACTGCCGCCTTTGCACCCTCATACATGCTCTTCACTGCTTTCAGCAACTTGCGATCTACTCCGTATATTCTAAGTACTTTCCACATACCTTCTCTATCCACTCTGTCATAGGCCTTCTCCAAGTCCATAAAGGCAACATACACATTTTGTTGCTTCTCCAGATATTTCTCCACAACACAATTCAGGGTAAAAATCTGATCTACACATCCTCTTCCCTTCCTAAAACCTCCCTGCTCGTCGCCTATCCATTTATCCGTTCTCACTCTCACTCTCTCAATCAATACCCTACTGTACACCTTCCCTACTACGCTTAGAAGACATATTCCTCGGTGGTTACCACACACTCCTCTTTCCCCTTTGCCCTTATATAGGGGGACTATTATGCCAGTCTTCCAGTCATCGGGTGCACTCCCCTTCTCCCATGCTAGTTTGCACATTTTCGATACCCATTCGATCACTATCTCACCACCATACCTCAACATTTCCCCACACACTCTATCTGTTCCTGGTGCTTTCCCCAACTTCACTCTTTTCATGGCTTCCCACACTTCTGACCTCCTGATCCCCACCTCCTCCTCCACTACTTCTCCTCTTCTCCCTCCCATACCATATCCAACTATGTTTGCTGGCTCTTCATTCCTTACATTTAGCAACTCGTTGAAGTACTCCCTCCATCTAAAGACTAAAAATAATGGACTCCGCCCTCGTTTGACACCCTGCCCTATGGTACAGTTGGCCAAATAAGTTGTGTCGCCGCTGTCATAACGTTTTGCTCGCTGAATGCTGTATTAATGTCTGTCAGGTGTTGAATAGGGTGTTTAAAGATAGGAACATGTTTGTATATCTCACTCAAAACGATGAAATAATGCTTAGATAGTGCTGATACCAATTATTGATTGAAATATACTTAGTTCCGTGACATCACTTATTTGGCAACTCTACCCGAGATTGGTGCTAATGACACCAGTGGCACCAATATAGCCGAGGTTGACTAATTTCTGTTACTATAGGGCCACACAGTGTATAAATAGGCCAGTTCACAGATGGGATTTTGAGTCATGTGATAGTGTCTTGAAATGCGGCACAGATGCTTGTTCAGCTCATACAAAAGCTTACATTTGCTCATTGACATCATGGAAGATGAAGAGGTAGAAACAGCAAGGATATTAACCCCTTCTATACCGGTGACGTCCTTCTCGTTAACTTATGGTAACTATTTGATGATTTTATTCAGCATAGGAAGGACCTCGAGCAATTAAAAGGCTACAAGCTATCTCATATAATCATTTGAGCTACCACAGATTATTCCTAAGCTGAATAAAATTGTTTAACAGTTGCCAGAATATGACGAAAATACTTCAGCGGTAGTGAAGGAGTTAAATAAACAGTGATGGGTCCTGGAGAGATTTTTTGACTGTCGGCTATGCCCCATATCTAGCCATCAATCAAACCAAGCCGACCAAAAATGTGGGACCACGCGACTGCTGTGAACATGCCTATTATTGGCCAGTCTACCCTCACACTAACATCTACATTAACAAACTCCCTGTACATTCAGCAACATAAATTACTGTAGTAGACACTCCACAATGTTATTTATGGTAGGAGACTTAGTAGGATTGAATTAGGGCTTTACTTTCTTGTACAGCAGTTTAAACAGATCTCCCTCACTATCCGATGCCCCAATTTACGTTATTATTATTGTTTTTTAAGTGTTTGGGTTTGGATTTTGGCTGGTCCGAGAACACATCCCAATTTACCCCATTAATTTTAGGGTTCGCTATGCGATTTTTTCATTTAAGATCGGGTTTTCAGGAATGTAACCTATTCGTAAATTGAGAGACCTGTATTATATCCATTTATTTTTGTAAGTCGATCAAACTATCTTTCCTTCCGTACATAAAATTACGGAGTGGACACAAATTCATGTGAGCAACTATACATCACATCTGTACACCACACCATCATATTGTACCAGACAAGTGCCGTAGCAAAGGTTTCAGTAGCATGACGACAATTTTAATCCTGTTCCGGCTACCATTGGACAATAATGCAAAACTTGCAAAATAAACAAACCTAAATACAATACTGTATATAGACAAAAGAACTTATCAAAATCACTATGTGGGCAGGTGCCCAACCCCGAAAGGGGTTGAAATAGGGGAGCTATCCCCTCGCCAAAGGCGGCTTTCTAGGGCCTTTCCTAGCTGATGCTGAGAGGATTGGGTTCTAGTCATGTGGTGATGGGCTGGTCTATTAGAGTGAGAACTGAGCGATCTCTGCCATACCCATAGCTTACTCTGACTGTTCCTTATACTTATATATTTTCTAGATCTCAAGTGACGGCATCTCTTCCGTGGATTGACCTCCCAGTCTGCCAACCTAGAGGTTGGCAGATTGGAAGCCAAAGTGTCACATTTTTCCTTTGCCCCTCAACTTTCTCTTCATAATTGCTGAGTGGCACAGGGCCCTGGGTGGATCTTTGGTTTCCCGGGCGTTTCCTCGCCCTCCTCAGCTCCCCGCCATGGAGTGGCTTCGGTCACCCAGGCTTTATTGTGGTAGGCGGGGAGGGTTATGTGGGGGTGCTCGGTTATGGCCTTGGCCTTGCTCGGGGCCTTGGGGCTGTTCGGCCAGGAAGCCTAGGGAACAGCAACAACAACAACTACTATGTGGCCATGGGCTGGTCTATCAGAGTGAGACCTGAGCGATCTCTGCCATACCCATAGCTTACTCTAACTGTTCCTTTTACTTATATATTTTCTGGATCTCAAGTGACGGCGTCTCTTCCGTGGATTGACCTCCCAATCTTCTACCAAGATTGGAAGCTAAAGCGTCACATTATTCCTTTGCCCCTCAACATTCTCTTCATAATTGCTGGGGGGCACAGGGCCCTGGGTGGGGCTTTGGTTTCCCGGGCGTTTACGCACCCTCTCAGCTCCCCGCCATGGAGTGGCTTCGGTCACCCAGGCTTTATTGTGGTCGGCAGGGAGGGTTCTGTGGGGGCGCTCGTTTATGGCCTTGGCCTTACTCGGGGCCTTGGGGCTGTTCGGCCAGGCAGCTTGGGGAACAACAACAACAACAACAACAACTATGTGGAAATAAAGCTTTAGTAAAGGAGTCAAAAGTTAATACAAAATATTTTTATTCCAGATTTAATTCCTAAAGATAATGAAATTGTCCAGTGCTAGCCAGAAGTTCAGTAACATATTAAAATAACGCCATTGCACTGAAGAAATTGACCAAATCAAGAAATATTTTTGACTTAAAGTAAGTTTGTGTAATAATGACTTAATATATATATGACCCTCTGGAGGATATAAAAGAATTAGTAGGAAGAAATAGCATACAAAATAATAATAAAAAATGCTTGGTTTATAATAAGTCTATGTAATTATTCGATTGAAAGCCAGTTTGAAAAATGGCTCTATGGTTGATAAAAATAAATATTAGTTGTAATGCATGACATAGAGACATCAACTCTATTAATATAATGATGCCAATTTTCACAGTATTCTGGCTATTACTAGACTATTTTATTCAGCCAAGGAAGGGCCTGTGGGAGACAAAGGGTTAAATCATCAAGTTTGCAGCCATCTGACT
Source organism: Paralithodes platypus (assembly GCA_032716605.1). NCBI lineage: Eukaryota > Metazoa > Arthropoda > Malacostraca > Decapoda > Lithodidae > Paralithodes > Paralithodes platypus. The sequence goes on along the minus strand of CM064508.1, from coordinate 54,042,081 downwards.
CCTGAAGGCCTTTCCGAGAGCCGGTGTCACACGGGCACCTGTATCCGAGAATCTTTATATGGCATAATACATGAATGCGCGGAATGTCGGTGCGAGTATCCTGGGTTCGAGTCCTTGGAGTGCCACATGTATTTGTTGATTTCATTGATTGAGTTTAGAAGTAAGGTTGGTTGGGGAAAAAATATGGATATGCAATAATTTAACAAGCAATTTTTTAGTATTTGGGTAATTTAATCATATTTTAAGAGGTTTGGTCCGGATTTTAAGCTGCAAATGAAAACAAAGTCACCAAGGGGCAGACAAAGAAAGATGTGGACTCGGACCTTGCGGTCTGATCTTGAATAAAAAAAATCTGACGAGTGAGGCAGCTCTGAAACAGGGCTGCCGTAAGACCGGAACCGCACTTCGTGTAGAGCACTCGGTCTTCAAATTAATTTATGTACAGTATGTATAAATACCAGTCTTTTTTATGTATAATTTGTATCAGATAAAGTGACTCCAAGCTTAGAATCGGATACAATATGACCTCCTGTGACACTCACGGAAGACCTACAAAATCGCCTTGTGTCAGCCAGAAAAAATTAGCACCATCGCAAGTTTAAAACAAATTAAATCCTGGAAAAATGCCTTAAGAAAACACAGCCAATAGATAACATCAAAAACACACATATCATCAAAACCCAAAGTAAGTACGGTGACAAAAAGTTTTATAATTTGTTCACATTTTGAATTCCTTATCAATAACTATGTTATGGAAACAAATATATAGACTATGCATACCCATAAAGAAAATTCTTTCTCAAGCATTATATGATTGAAAAAGAAGAGAAAAGAAAGAACATGCCTGTTAATAAAATTTGTGCATTGAAAATGATAATAAATAGCTTTAATAATTTATATACTGTACATACATTTGTTACTTACCCAAAGTAAATAGTGATATTTTTGTTAATCAATTTTACACACTTCAAATTCCTCATTCTATTCTAACCCCTTCAGCACGATGATGTCTTCTTCCCTTATATTCTGGCTGGTTGTATGCAGTTTAAAAAGGACCTATGCTGTTCAGAGGGTTTATTGAGATAGTACAGTAGGGTCCCGCATAAAACGTGTTCGCATAAAACGAGTCTCGATTAAAACGACCGACCTAAAATATTAATATTTAATTTTCGATCAGAACGAATGTGATCACATAAAACGAGTCCGCCGCCAAAGTGGGGCAAATACAAGGAGTTTTCATATAGAGCGCCGAAATATCGTACAAAACGTACAAAATATCGTACGCTTTCATATAAAACGCCGAAATATCGTACAAAACGTACGAAATATCGTTCGCTTTGTACGAAAATTTTCGCTTACAGTGAACATTGACGATATTGCGCCACCAAAATGCTGTGTTCACATAAAACGAATTCACATAAAACGCCCTCGTTTATCGACCATAAACTCGTTTTATGTGAGACCCTACTGTACTTACCCCTTTGAGTGGGAAGGGACTACACAAGATCTCAACCAGTTTCCCACCCTGTATCCCTACGTATTGTAAGAGGCGACTAAAAGGGGCTGGTCTGACCATCGGCCGACTGTCTTTCAGGGCCGTGACAGAAACAGATTGTCTTAAAAATTCCCCTTTAACCCCCGCACTTCGGCAGGCCTCTTATACGCCATACCGAACCTTCACCACATACCTCGGTAGGCCTCTTGTACTCCCGCGAGCGTAATATTCACGGCCACGTAACTCAACAACCCGACGACATATCGATGCCCAGTCAACACCAGGATCAAGATAACAATACGTACTTCATTTTCCGATTAAGTGTCTTTCTACCTATTACCATTGCTTAGCTATTAAGATAATAAGGCCATAACGCCCAACCCGCGGCTATTCCGCGGGTACGGAGCTTAAGAAGATCGCCGAGGCAGAAGGGTTAAAGGTAGTCTACCCTTCGACTTTGGTCCCTTCAGGACATTGACAAGTAGAGGTGCCGCCGGTCGTCAGGGGGTCCTCAGCATTTGGCTGTGGGGCGAAATGCCTCTTCCATTACACATCATTAACCCCATCCCGAAGGGTCCCGTCTCCATACGAGCACCAAAATCCGCTTATTATGTATCCTGGGAGTGAGTCAAGCGGTTGTAGGCAGCGCAGGACCCCTTCATCCATCGCCCACCAAGTCTGGACCAGCACTGATGTAACTTACAGCCGTCTGGTAGCTCACTGCCGCGTTACACAAAGCGGAAACGGCTAAAAACCGATAATTTTTAGCAATTTTGGCCGACCTTTGCAAAATTGATGCAAGACAACCAGACATCGTCCAGAGATGATTCAAGTGTCATTGGAAAGCTCAATTACTGTACTGTATTTTCACGGATATATCATTGTATTACGTTCCGGCTCTTGTTTATGCATGAAAATGTTGCATTGAATGAAGCTCAATTAAGGCCAAAAAACCCACAACGAAAGAGTTAATGCGGTCCAACCTTTGGAACCTTTTGAGCGCCTGCTTCTGGTTACGAATTGCTCGAGGATTACAAGCCATTTGAGTCCTGATGTAAAGGCCAAAAATTTTGGCAATAGCCTTAACAGAAAACATGATGTGGAAATATACTTGAGCCGACCAGGCCAAGTGTGATATCTCTATTAGTCTCGTGGTAGAGTACTCGCTTTGTGTGCGGGATGACGCGGGTTCAAAATCCGGCCTGGGATAGCTTCTCATATTCTAGATTTGAATTCTTGGAGTACCACATGTATTCATTAGTTTCATTGATTTCATTTATTGGGTTTATTTGTATGTTATTTGGTGGGTTGGTGATAATATGAATAGATATTTCAGAGGCTAATTTCTGCATCTAACAAAATTTAGCTGCTATGGTAACATTGTAAAGAGTAGAGTAAAAATATTTGTAAGTAAATAAAAAGCGGGTTTCACTAATGGTGAATTATAAGTTACAGAAAATCATCTAATGGTAACCAGAATAAGATGAAAATTAGGTCATCGTGCTGAAGGGGTTAAATAAGGAGCAACTGAGGAGAAAGAAAACACAATATAAATTACATATTCATAACATCCTGCATGTAGTAAATACCATGTAAAATAAAATACAAACTAAACTTGATAATGTTTCTACTACTTGGTAAAGATAACACTATTATTTAAGTTAATTCCTCCATTAAGGGCACTACGAAGGGAAAGAATTGTTTAAGAGTAACTTAAGGGGGGCCACCGGCTTTTTTTTTTATCTTTCTCTCCTTTTCTTTCTTTCCCTGGCTTGTATACATTCGGCCCCGTTCAGCCAACTGTTTTAAGACGTTTATCCCCATCCAGGTGTCGATGTCTTCCTGGCGAGCGATAGCAAGCCAGCATTGTATGGAGAAATCCGGCTTCGCCAGAGACATTTTTCTATCGAAAAATTTAGAAATTAGCTTGCTGTCAAAACAAAAATATATATATGCTGGCTCACTACCGCTCGCCAGGAAAATATTGACACCTGGATGAGGGTAAACGTCTTAAAACAGTAGGCTGAATGGGGCCGAATGGATACAAGCCAAAGAGAGAGGGAGAGAAAGATAAAAAAAAAGCGAGGTGGGCCCCCTTAAACACAGTTTATAAGTAAGGTTCATGGTGAACTACTGAATTTGACTGTACAGTAGTCTACAGTATTGTGTGTCTCGCAAGTCTCAAATTATAAGGATACTATTATGAACGCAAGAATTAAAACGTTTACACAAATACGTTCTTCATTAGTAAACAAAATAATCGGTAACTAACTCATCAGCAAAAAATATTGAATAATATTCTCAAGATATAAAACTTGCCAAACACTACAACAAAACTCACTTCTATTCAAAAAAGAAAAGAGATCCAAAGGTAGTATAATAGGAAACAGTTAAAATTATGGCTTACAAACTAGTTAATAAGGTACGGGTGAATGTTAATAATCTACAGATCAATACGCAAGCTTGCACTCTCAAAAAAATAAATACAAAAGGCCATATTGACTCCAGTGACTTGACTAACTTAGTAGAGAGAGAGAGAATGACGATGATTAATGAAGTATTTTTATAGTAGCCTACTAAGGCCTAGTGAAGGAATGAGAGAAAATCACTAAACAAAATTGCAGGATTCAACCTTCGATTTAGTTCTCTGACACCAGATAAGTTACTTCACCTTACAAAATATTTAGTCAAGAAACAATAGTGCTAATAGGCTACCATTCTTTTGGTGAATTTTTGGGCTCTTGATTTATTGCAGTATATTACTATCATATTGAAGGCGATAAATGTTCAATTAACCGATTCCAGCACCCCATAGAAGATACAGAACACCTTCACAAGTTCACCGCCCCGAATACACACAATATAGACTTCACAACAATATCTCATCACTTGGAGGTCTTTAACCTGTGCAGTACCAGGGACATTCTTGTCATCATATTCTGGCAACTATTAGACAATTTTATTCAGATTAGGAAGGATCTCTAGCAATAATATGACTTCAGACACTAACTTACGGAAGCGAAGCATGGACGTTCGGGAAGAGACTCAGACCAAGAGTGAGAGCGGTGGAAATGAGTTACTTGAGAAGTGCGTGCGGAGTTACATGGAGGGATAGACAGACGAATGAGGAAATAAGAAGGTGTGGTGTGGAGGTAGATGTGCTGGAAAATGTGAAAAGGAACAACTTGAGATGGTTCGGCCATATGGAACGTATGGAAAGCGAGAGATTGACTAAGAGGGTGTACGAGAGCGAGGTGGAAGGACAGAGAGGGAGAGGTGCACCGAGGGAGAGGTGGAAGGATGGAGTGAGGAAGTATATGAATGAAGGCGGTGCTGGTTGGGAGGAGGGGCGTCGACTGACTGGGGACAGAGGTGCATGGGGGCGGTTCGCTCGTGGCCGCCCCTTCGGGGATCACGGCGTCAGGCAATAGATAGATAGATAGACTATCTCAACCAACCCTTTTAACTACCACAAATCCTTCCTAAGCTGCATAAAATCGTCTAAATAGTGCTAGAATAATGTAGAACACACGTCGCTGGTACTCAAAGGGTTAAATCTGTCCGGAGGCCGTAACAAGTTACTTGAAGGCTGCAGGGTCTTCACAGTGAGGGAAATATATTGTAAAGTAACTGATTCCACTACCTCCCTCTTATACTAGGCCAGGAAAAGTCACTGGAATAAACTCATGGCCTATATTTTTATTTGACCAGCAATCAAAGCCTTATCTAACAAAGCTAATGTACAGAGCTATTGTGGGGCTTAACGTCTGTAGCTTAGACGGATTTTATACTTTGGTTAACCTGGATACAACTGGTAATAATGTGTACGAAGTAAAAATAGATTGATGATTGATTAACTATTATCGGTGGTATTATGAAGAAAAAAAACTCATTCTATCATCAATTATAATCTTTAAAAATAAGAGATACCGGTATAATCTTTAATAATATATAAATACAAAAAATCCATTTGTATAAATTTTACTAGTATGTACTGGTAGTACTCAACTATAATGTAAAGACAGTACCAAAGACAGTTTCTCACTGTCCTAAAGGTAATCAGCCTTCACAGTTGTCTCCAGGTTAAGTATTGCACGCACACGCACACATACATATACTGTACTGTATATGCATGCACATACATAGTCTACTGCATACGCATACACACACACACACACACACAGTACAATTAGGTGAGTACACACACACTCACAAAAATATCTCCACATCAAATTACAATACCCAATTCCAAATAGGCCAAAACTCTTGAACATTAACCTCTATAACTCAAAATTAACTATAATCAAGCTAATACTTCTACCATTTGGGAAGGGTTAGTCAGGGAATAGGTGTGGAAATTTACAGCCCATTTGCTCAAGCCCTTTTTGAGTTACAGAGGTTCAAGTTCAAGATTTCTGGACTACCTATTTGGAACAGGGTAGTTATATTATCTCTCCTAAAGCCAAGATCACTTAAGCCATTTTAGCAGTGATTTTGTATTTGATTCTGGTATCCGTTAAGAGTCATCAGCTAATTTTAAGGAAATGTAGGTTTCCTTCTTAGCATTAATGAACTATTAAAGATTATGAATCTTTTTTTCGTAAGTCAAAATATGACTCTTAATGGGCTGACCTCAAGATTAGGAATACCACACTAAAAATTAATTCAATAGAGAGGTAGAAATCTTTGGAGATCCCAATTCAGGATACTAAACTTCCCCGCTAAAAGTGCACAAGTGACGGCAGAGTTAGCTTCCATCCACCATTGTATCAATTATTAATTCGCTGGACGTGTTACGAACTTGTAACAGGAAAATGTGGAGTGCAATATCCCAAGAATATTAAGGGAATAAAACGAACCACTCCAAGTCCGTCATTTGCAATACTGTATCAATAATGTACAGTCGCACTCATTAATACTGATACATGTATTTTCGAAGCTGTCTCGAGTTGAATTGAAACTTCTTATTAATTCTTTACGTGATATTTGTATTTTGGAGCTTCCTTTCAATTTTTCGAGGCTTCAGAATATATCAGAATTAATGAACGTGACTCTACAATCACCCACACCATCCCTTTCCAGGAATCACAATCTAGGTGGATAGAACTTGTATGGTTTTTACTCACATACATTAAATGACAAAAGGGAATTAATTGATGTGGGTGACTGTAATTTAAAACACACATGGGATTGTATCAACAGTTCAACATGAAAGTCATATAGCCAACAATATTCTATCACTGAATTAGTATCTCCCAGACCTCCTGGCAAACAATTCTGTCATGGATTGTTTCCACATAGCGATTTTGATAAGTTATTTTGCCTTTATATTGTCTTTGTCCAAGTTTTGGTTTGTTTAGTTTGCAAGCTTTACATTTTAATGGCTTTGTCTACAAATACAAAAGCTTGTACCAAAAAGATTTTTTTTAGTTTATGATACATGATTCTGATATTCCAAAGATTTTCAAGTAATATAAAAAGAACAAATTATACTCCCTTTCCAAAATGAAACATTTTCTTCTTTTTCACACACATGGGATTTTCTGAACATGTGATGAAAGCTGAAACCATCCACTCTGTGGATGAAGCGGTCTTTAAACTTGTATGTATTTATAGTATCTCATGAATCAATGGCCACATACTATAGTCTGTTTGTTATACTTAGGCCAAAAATCTTAACCATTAACTTCTATAGGCCTAACTATAAAATGACGAGTAATGAAGCTAATATTTCTACCATTTGGGAAGGGTCAGCCAGGTATTAGATGTGGAAATTTACATTCCATTTTAGAGTTATAGAAGTTTGGAGTCAAAATGTATAGCCTAATTATAATGAATGGACTATACACCCACAAATCCACACAAAAAGTGTACCAACAAGAAAAAAATAAGTTTGTGGTACATCCGATTCTAACTGCACATCTCTCAAAGATCTTTTAGTAATATATAAAATAAAACTTCCCTTTTCTTACTGTAACATTGGCTTATGTTTTAGATTTATCGGATCTTATAAACATATCGAGAAAGTTACAGACGGTCGTCTATAACTTAAACTAGTATCTCGTCAATCATTAGCGACGAGCACAAGTACAAATCCACAAATATAAAAACTTGTACCAAAAAGAAAAAAATAAGTTTGCGGTACATCCGATTCTAACGGTAACTCTCCCCAAGATCCTGAAGTAATATATAAAAAAGGTTCATATTCATATCTCTCACTGAAACATTGTCTTCTGTTTTAGACACATGGGATCTTATAAACAGAACATCATGAAAATTATATACACTTTAACTAAAGTAATATCTCTCGAATGCAAAAACTTTTACAAAAAAAAATATATATATATTTATGATACATCTGAATCTGGTTCTAACAGCAAATCTCTCGAATATCCTTAACCCCTTCAGCATGATGACAATTTTACCTTTTATTCTAGTGAAAATAGATGATTTGATGCATTTTAAGAATGACCTATGTTGCTCAGAGGGTTTATTTAGAATTGACCCCTTTTGAGTCCTGAAGGTGGATAAGATAAGAAAATTATCTAACGGTAACCAGAATGGGATGAAATAAAAATATAAAACTTAAAAACTAACTCAAAAGTTACCGGTACTGTTCAAATTAATATAACGAACTCATTAAAACTAATAACTACGTGGTGTACGTGGTGTACGTGGTCTACGTGGTGCGATGCATAAGGTGTTGATTTTCGGTGTGAGCATCCTGGATTCGAATCCACGGACTGCCACATGTGTTTGTAAATTTCATTAATCGATTTTAGGAGTATAGTTGGTTGTTGGAAGGAACATAATAATTATCGAAACGACAACACACTAAACAAAATCTATAAGTGGAAAAATTAATTTAAATCTATCGGAAATTAAACTTTGAAAACAACAAACTTATAATATCCACATGTCATCGTGCTGAAGGGGTTAATGAAGATAAATGATTAACTTACATTCCTTTTTCTTTGTCCACACATATGGGGTCTTATAAATATTACATCCTGAAAGATATATACACTTTAACTGAATTAGTGTCCAATTAGTCGGTTGTCAAGTACACACACGAGCCACAAATACAAATACTCATAGCAAACAGAAAAGAATAAATGTTTGGTACATTTGACTCTCGACAGCTAATATTCCAAAGATCCTTAATGTATATAAAAAGAACAACTTGAATTTTCTTTCTTTTTCACACATGGGATCTTCAAAAATAAACAAGGATAGGATGAATTAGTATCTTGTGGATCATCAATCAATTGTCAGCTACAAACACAGCCACAAATACAAAATCTTGTACCAAAAAGTTAATACAAATAAGTTTGCATTGCTTCTGACTCTTAAACACAGCTATCCCAAAGACCCTTAAGATATATAAAAAAAAATGGTTGGATTTCCTTTCTCTGGGTGCAATATTTACTTCACACGAGGGATTCTAATATGCACTTTATCTGGTTTACTAAATCATGAAAATCAAGTCCAATGTCAATTACAAGCACAATCCGCAAATACAAATACGTGTACCCACAAACAAAAATGTAATTAATGAATGAGTTTGTGGTGCAGCTTACTCTAACAGCTAATATTCCAAGGGTCCTTTAGGTATATAAAAAGAGCATCCTATTCCTCTCTTTGACTCAAACATCATCTTCACAAAATGTTTTCTTCACACACGATGGATTGTATAAACACTAGAACAAGATGGCATTTTATCCCTTCAGGCGGTTTCACACGAGCGCTTTGTTCGGTAAATTTTCCAGTGGCAATTTATTTCTGGTAACAATCATTTTGGTCTCTTTGAATGGGTACCAGAAGCTAGGCTATCTATTCTATTTATATACTCAGGCCCAATTCCCACTAGGCTAAACTAAAGAAATATTTTGATACGAGCCCTCCCCCAGCTACAAATGGCTTGGCGTCACAATGTCTAGCATCGTCACAATGAACAGACATAAAACTGATAACATTATCTGAATTTAAGAACAAAATTATCGATAAAAACATACTCAAGCACTTTTTCTAAAGATTTCTTGGGAATTTGTTTAAGTTTCAGCAACTAAACTTAATAAAGATTATTTATCTTAAGACGCTGAATTTAAGAACAAAATTATCGATAAAAACATACTCAATTGAGCACTTTTTCTAAAAATTTCTATTGGGAATTTGTTTAAGTTTCAGTAACTAAACTTAACAAAGATTATTTAAAATACCACAATTCTGATACAACTTCAGAAAAAAAGTGCTCGTGCAACTCAAGCTGAACATGTTGAATTTTACAAACCATGCAACAAGACGGCATTTTATTCTTCCACTAATTCACTATGATTTCTTCCTTGTCTTCTGGCCTTCATCAGATGATTTAATTCAGCTTAGACGGGGCTTGTGGCAGAAAAAGTTATCTGAAACTGTGATGGACTGATGACTCCCTTCATTCCTCAAGGTTCTCTTCAGACAGAGTAAGTGGTAATACTGTTATATATCTGTTGCTGTTCGTATTTCTTTGTATATAATACAGTAATTTAAAAATAGCCTGTATAATGTGTGCATACATATAATGGTAAGTGTCCTCTTCCAATACATTGTAATGGCTCCAAGAGGGTTCCCTTTCAGCAGCTGGAGTGTAGTACAGTAAAATCCAGCCATAACACTACCTCATGAATTATGTGAAAATTACACCACTATATTGAAGGTATTTTATAAATGTTATGTATGTATATAATGTATATATACTTGAGTACAGGTCTCCCTTACTAACCGATGACCCCGATTTACGATATTATTTAGGTATTTGGGTTTGGGTTTTGGCTGGTTCCAGAACGCATCCCCTTTACCCCCATTAATCTTAGGGTTTGCTATACAATTTTTCTATTTAAGATCGGGTTTTCGGGAACGTAACCCAATCGTAAATCGAGGGAGACCTGTATCTTTGAACAGTAACATAAGCACTTTTGAATACATTCAAGTGGACAACTGGCGATTATAACAAAAGAAAACAGCTGTTATCATTAATGGCCGTGCACCTTTTGAGATACTGTAGCTTTTACTCCTTTTATTCCCCGAGGTTTTTCCTAAGCTGAATAAAGTCGTCTAATGTTAGCTTCAGTCTATTCATTATGGCGAATCAAGAAAACGTGACCCCTTGCTTCTAGTTGTAACTCAGGGAAGGCTTCAGCAAAAGGGATGTACGGTATAAATCCACACATATTGATTCTTCTGAAATGGTAGAAATATCAGGTCGAATGTTTAAGTCCTTTTTAGTTATGAGAGGTTGGGAGGTCAGGGTCAGTGTGAACAGATTATAGTGTAATGAAAAAAATGGAGTTAACTGCCGTGCATCTGTGCCATCAAGACTTCCATGTTAACACAGTCGTAGCCGGTCTCCGCCTTCAGGGATGACACGTGATCTAAAACGGATGACTCAGCACTTGCAGTAATGGATGACGACCCTCCAAAACTGACGGGAATAGTTGGCGATCCATTAAGACTCGCGGGAATAGCTGATGATCCATTGAGGTTTGTGAGAATAGTTGACGATCCATTGAGACTCATGGTAGCAACTGGTGATCCGCCAAAACTGACAGGAATAGTTGGAGATCCATTGAGACTCACTGGAACAGATGGCGATCCATTGAGACTCACCGGAATAGTTGATGATCCATTGAGACTCGCCGGAATAGTTGACGATCCACCAAAACTGACAGGCATAGGGGGTGATCCGTTGAGACTCCCAGTGGATAACGGTGAACCGTTAACTCTCACATCTCCCCACGCCTTCACTCGCACTTCTGGGAAAGAAATGGGGAAAATGAGTCAAAATTGTTCAAGACCATGATAATTAAACATATTAGATATACAGTAAACCCCCGATATTTCAGACTCTTTTTAGTCGGAAACCCGTACTCCTCGGAATGGCATCGGCCTCTCGGAGTGTCCCTGTATATCTCAGCAATTTCCGAGTTGGACGGGATTTGTGTCCGGTTTACAATGTTCTCTCACTCAATTTTAAGTGGTTTTAGGACGAATTCAAGTCTGTGCCTTATTACTATTGTGTTAATATAAATTACGATGTACTTTACTGTCCCTGACAACATAGTAATATTCGTATTTGTCATATATATTAATGAATTTCACATGCAATGATAATGTAATTCGGACATCTCGGAAAATCGGACATTTCGGAAGTGGTCTCCCCCCAATTAGTCCGAGATAACAAGGGTTTACTGTACACATCTTTAAGGTAGAATACAACAAGTGCTTTTATCCACAGCTCTGATCTTAGCAGCTTCAGAAATTCATACATACATACACACAATGGCTTAGCGTCATTTTCCATTGCATACATTTTAACGGTTCAGACGGAATAAATATAATATACAGCACTTGGATAACAGTTATCGCCTTATAATAATCTACCATTAGTCTAATTAATGATACTAGTACAAAGTAGTCTCAAATTGTCGTCAGAAAACCAAATAGGTGTTTGTGACTTTACATGTTCAAACACACTCAAAATACACAACTCCCAAGAAACAGTAAGACTATACATTATTAAAACAATCTTTATCAACAATTAATGTCTGGCAGCATTCAAATTAAAGTTTTGTTGTTGTTGTTGTTGTTCTTCCCCAAGCTGCCTGGCCGAACAGCCCCAAGGCCCCGAGCAAGGCCAAGGCCATAACCAAGTGCCCCCACAGAACCCTTCCTGCCGACCACAATAAAGCCTGGGTGACCGAAGCCACTCCATGGCGGGAAGCTGAGGAGGGTGCGGAAACGCCCGGGAAACCAAAGCCTCACCCAGGGCCCTGTGCCCCTCAGCAATTATGAAGAGAAAGTTGAGGGGCAAAGGAAATATGTGACGCTTTGGCTTCCAATCTTGGTAGATTGGGAGGTCAATCCACGGAAAAGACGCCGTCACTTGAGATCTAGAAAATATATAAGTAAAAGGAACAGTCAGAGTAAGCTATGGGTATGGCAGAGATCGCTCAGTTCTCACTCTGATAGACCAGCCCATCACCACATGACTAGAACCCAATTAAAGTTTTGTTATGATGTACAGTAAGTTAAATAGAATAATCAAAAGGGGGTTAGAGGGGCCTCTACTAATGTGGTAAAGGAAATGTATAAATATGCCCCATGTTGTAAGAGGAGACTAAAACCGATGTCACACGAACGCTTTTTCCGGCAATTTTGTCAGGCAATTGTGGTCTGGCATCTTCTGAATTAAAGCTATAAATTAGATCAGTATTGAAAAATCATATATACTGTAGTCAGTTTAGTTGTCGATTCCAATACCATAATACCAAAAAGTAGTACGAGAAAAACTTGCTCATCGAAAACTGATGGAAAAAGTGCTCGTGTGACACCGCCTTAAGAGGGGGATTGACATAAGTCTGGCCTACCGTGTATCCTATTTGGTCCATTGAAGCCTCATGGTAGCTACAAGACACCAGAGCGCCAAATTAATTCTCTGGAATGGCTACTCTTGCCCTGAAGGGCTTCCTTGGGGCATTTGGGGTTGTTCCATGCTTGCATGGAACTAAAGACTTATTAATAAGTAATATGACCCCCTATCTATCATGTCTGTGTCTGTCTATCTCTCTGTACGGTATGAATATGTATGCATGTGTATATCAAACTGTATTATGTGTATGTGTGTGTATTGGGAGTGACATGGATGGGTATATAGATTAATAGATAGATAGAGAGAACCAACACAAATGTAAAATATACCGAATATGTTGCCAGACAAAAAGAATGCCAATAAAAATTTGTCATAAAAAGTGCTTGTACAACTCCCCCATATTTTTAAGCAATTGGCCACATTGATTTGTATCCACGCCATGATTTTATGTATGGAAGGAAAAAAGTGTGATTAACTTAAAAGAAAAATTTGCCATAAAACTGGTAATTGGTCATATTATTTAACTAATGCATAAGAAAATACACTTACAATCCAATTATCCTAATTTTCCTTAACTGTCTTGGTAGCGGAATGGTTAGTGCGCAGAATTTTGGTGTGAGTATCCTAGGTTCGAATCCTTGGAGTACCACATTTATTCATTAGTTTCATTGATTTCATGAATTAAGTTTATTTGTAAGTTAATTGGTAGGTTGGTGATAATATGAATACATAAAAACATGGAGTGTATAAAATTAAGTGGCCAACTGTACACTACAATCAGAAACTTACAACAAGAATATTGCTGAGTGGAGAGAGGGGAGGGGGTGAGTGGAAAATTTACTGTTGAGTATACTCTAACACACAAATCCTAGCCTCAAATGTTCAAAGCGCTCTCAATATTAATTTAATCTTCATATTAATTGTTTACTTAGTGCCTTTATGCCTCTTGAGGTTTCTTTTCAGCAGTTTGAAGAGTCAGAAAATGGACAGAATGTATGTTCTAGAGACCATAGCCAGTTTATAAGATCACATGCTATAGCTCAGTGTCATACGAAAGATGCAACAAATTAACATTACTGAAGCTTCTATGAAAGAACACTGTAATTTAGTATTGGTTCTCTCCGTCAATGACGAAGAGCCTATACTATATATAGGTTGAGATTCCGGGACCCGTTCGGGAATACCCGGAGTTCTTATCACAACCGTTGCGTATATAGCATAAAAACAATCCTTGGTTAATACCCATTAAATCTTACCAAGGGCTCATCATTGAAAAATGGATACCACTAGAAATAAAATTTAACAGAAGAATCTATCATTTCAATTCTCCCGGTGCCTCAGCCCTCCAGCTGTGCTGTCGTATTGCTTCCCTTGCACGTGATGCCAGATTCTCTAGCATGTTTATCTGCCTCTTTACGGTTGTGATCCAGGCGTGTCGGACGTGTGCCCCCTTGCTCTGGGCGTCTCGGCGTTTGCCTGGCTTTCTCCTTTCTAGGGAGTCCCTGTTACATATTAATTGAGTTAGGTCCAAACATGATTTGAGTAATCGCCCTGTATGTTTCAGAAGGCCACCGTCCCCGCCTGTCCACACCGAAAGTATATTGATACCGCTTCGCCATTCTTAGTATGATATATTTTTCGTCATCGTAAGTAGTGATTGATTAATAGGCTATGCCCTAATACAGTTATTTATCTTTTATAATTTCCATTGCAGCTCTTCGACTTGTAGGTCTGGATCAATATATTCAGCTCCTCTTGTCTTGCTTTGAATTTAATTCTTGACCTATTAGTGTTAGGCTATTCATCATCTTTAGCCTATGTGTCCTCATGCTACATGTTGAACTCGTTATCGTAATCTGAGCTTTCCTCTTTTAATATATTAATGCAAGTTTCTTAAATGTTACTTTATTTTCTGCAGTTCTACTTGTAATATTAAAATTTTCCAAGTATTGTATACATTCTGCAGTTCTACTTGCTAATTACATACAGTAGGGTCTCACATAAAACGAGTTTATGGTCGATAAACGAGGGCGTTTTATGTGAATTCGTTTTATGTGAACACAGCATTTTGGTGACGCAATATCGTCAATGTTCACTGTAAGCGAAAATTTTCGTACAAAGCGAACGATATTTCGTACGTTTTGTACGATATTTCGGCGTTTTATATGAAAGCGTACGATATTTTGTACGTTTTGTACGATATTTCGGCGCTCTATATGAAAACTCCTTGTATTTGCCCCACTTTGGCGGCGGACTCGTTTTATGTGATCACATTCGTTCTGATCGAAAATTAAATATTAATATTTTAGGTCGGTCGTTTTAATCGAGACTCGTTTTATGCGAACACGTTTTATGCGGGACCCTACTGTAATTCCTCATTTATCGAAGTTTGCTTCACTTTTGTAGTTTACATACTTTTAACATTATTTCTAGCTGATATGTTCTTAACTAGACTTATTGACTTAATATGTATATCCTATTTTTGTACCAGTTAATTATTTGTAAGGCCATGCTTTGTCTCACGCTCGCCACCTTGAGTACGTGATCAAGATTGCGGCCAATAGGCCTAGCTCAGAGCCTCCCTCTACTGAATTTTACAACATGAGGGACCAGTTGTTCTCTTCCTATATGAGTAATATATTATGAAGTTTTTCAATGGATTTACTTCAATTTTCAATATATAAGCTGAAAACCAATGGTTCCTAGACAATTATGAGGTCATTTCTCCAAATAGAAATAGTTCGTAAGCTTAGAGTCCCGGAGTCGGCGGGGCTCCTGTGTCCCTCCGTTCCCTCCGGGTCTCCGGGTTTAGAACACCCGGTCGCTTTCACCCAGTGAGCTATTATTATACAGTACTATGATGAACACCGTTCCCTCCGGGTATATGTCCCTAATGTGAGCCAAATATTAAATTAGTTATTTACGCAGACTAACCATTAGTGTCAGGGTACAGGTAACCAACAGGTTTCCATTTAGGTTGAGGAACAATGTTTTCCTCTGGGTACTCCGGGTACTATACCTAATAATAAATAAACAAAACCGATGCACCAACTGGTTCCGGTTAAACTAAGGAACAATGTTTTCCTCTGAGTACTCCGGGTAATCCGGGTACTACACCTAATAATAATAAATAAACAAAACCGATGCACCAACTGGTTCCGGTTAAACTAAGGAACAATGTTTTCCTCTGGGTACTCCGGGTACTATACCTAATAATAATAAATAAACAAAACCGATGCACCAACTGGTTCCGGTTAAACTAAGGAACAATGTTTTCCTCTGAGTACTCCGGGTACTATACCTAATAATAAATAAACAAAACCGATGCACCAACTGGTTCCGGTTAAACTAAGGAACAATGTTTTCCTCTGAGTACTCCGGGTACTATACCTAATAATAAATAAACAAAACCGATGCACCAACTGGTTCCGGTTAAACTAAGGAACAATGTTTTCCTCTGAGTACTCCGGGTACTATACCTAATAATAAATAAACAAAACCGATGCACCAACTGGTTCCGGTTAAACTAAGGAACAATGTTTTCCTCTGAGTACTCCGGGTACTATACCTAATAATAAATAAACAAAACCGATGCACCAACTGGTTCCGGTTAAACTAAGGAACAATGTTTTCCTCTGAGTACTCCGGGTACTATACCTAATAATAAATAAACAAAACCGATGCACCAACTGGTTCCGGTTAAACTAAGGACTATGTTTTCCTCTGGGTAATCCGGGTACTATGCCTAATAATAATAAATAATCAAAACCGATGCACCAACTGGTTCCGGTTAAACTAAGGACTATGTTTTCCTCTGGGTAATCCGGGTACTATGCCTAATAATAATAAATAATCAAAACCGATGCACCAACTGGTTCCGGTTAAACTAAGGAACAATGTTTTCCTCTGGGTAATCCGGGTACTATACCTAATAATAAATAAACAAAACCGATGCACCAACTGGTTCCGGTTAAACTAAAGAACAATGTTTTCCTCAGGGTACTCCGGGTACTCAGAGTACATAAACCGAGTCACCAACAGGTTTCCGGTTCAATTGAGGAACAATGTTTTCCTCAGGATACTATCCTGATTAAATAGCCACTCTAATCATATTCATGATAGCCGATAGAATATATTCCCCTGGAATCCATTCTTATATAAGTTATGGCAGATACGTATTACGTACATATTCTACAGTTCTACGTGATCATTACTTATTTGCTCATATATCAAAGTTTACTACACTTTTATAGTTACATATTGGTAACATTAATTTGAGCTGATATGTTCTGGGCTCTACTTATGGATTCTTATATCGGGATATTCTCACGCTCGTCACATCGAGCGCGCGATCACGGAAGCGGCCAATAGGCCTAGCTCAGAGCCTCACTACTGAATTTTATAGCATGAGAGATAGATTGGTCTCTTCCTATATATATATATACAGTATATAAGTATTATATTATGAAGTTTTTCGGTGGATTTACTTCATTGTTCAATATATAAGCTGGGTGCCAATGGTTCCCCTATTATCGAACTACAGTATAAGGAACACCATTTCCTCCGGGTACTATCCCTATTATAAACCAAATATTGAATGTATATTATGAAGTTTTTAGAGGGATTTACTTCATTTTTCAATGTATAAGCTGGGGGCCAATGGTTCCGCTATTGTTGACCTATAAGGAACAATGTTTCCTCCGGATACTATCCCTATTATAAGCCAAATATTGACTTGATATTATGAAGTTTTCTCACGCTCGTCACATCGAGCGCGGAAGTGGCCAATAGGCCTAGCTCAGAGCCTCACTCTACTGAATTTTACAGCATGAGATAGATTGGTATCTTCCTATATATAAGTATTATATGAAGTTTTTCGGTGGATTTACTTCATTTTTCAATATATAAGTTGGGGGCCAATGGTTCCGCTATTATCGAACTATAAGGAACACCATTTCCTCCTGGTACTATCCCTATTATAAACCAAATATTGAATGTATATTATGAAGTTTTTCGAGGGATTTACTTAATTTTTCAATATATAAGCTGGGGACCAATGGTTCCGCTATTATTGGACTATAAGGAACAACGTTTCCTCCGGGTACGATCCCTATGATAAGCCACATATTGACTTTATAATATGAAGTTTTTCCATGGATTTACTTCATTTTTCAATGTATAAGCTGGGTGCCAATGGTTCCGCTATTGTTGAACTATAAGGACCAACGTTTCCTCTGGGTACTATCCCTATTATAAGCCAAATATTGACTTTATAATATGAAGTTTTTCCATGGATTTACTTCATTTTTCAATGTATAAGCGGGGGGCCAATGGTTCCGCTATTGTTGAACTATGAGGAATAATGTTTCCTTGGATCCTATCCCTATTATAAGCCAAATATTAACTTTATAGTATGAAGATTTTCGATGGATTTACTTCATTTTTCAATGTATATGCTGGGTGCCAATAGTGTGGGCTATTATTGAACTATAAAGGAAAACGTTTCCTCCGGGTACTATCCCTATCATAAGACAAATATTGAATTTATATTATGAAGTTTTTCGATGGATTCACTTCATTCTTCAATGTATAAGCCAGGTGCCAAAGGTTCCTGCACACTTATGTTATCATTTCTGATATGGAAATAGTTCGGAAACTTCGAGCCCTGGAGTCGGCGGGACTCCTGTGCCCCAGTGGGCTATTATTGACATATGAGGAGCAAAGTTTCCTCCAGATACTATCACTATTATAAGCCCATTATTGATTTTATTTACACGGACTAACCAAGGATGTCCGCGTACTGGTTAACCAACGGATTTCCGGTGGGCTATTATTGACATATGAGGTACAACGTTTCCTACGGGTGCTATCCCTATTACAGTATAAACTAAATAAAGTACTGCATTTATTTACACGGACTAACCAATGGTGTCCAGGTACCGGGTACCCAACGGAACTCCGGTTACATTGATAATCTACTGATTATTATTATTATTATTATTATTATTATTATTTCATTATTATAACTTAAGTTACTGCAAACTGCAAATACAGTCTTTCGAATTGAATTGAACTGAAATAGAACTTGACTCTTAGCTACGGTCCACTCTCTCCGGTTCTGTATTCCCGATCGGGTTGCTATGAAGTTCTCCGGGCTTCACCTCCATCTCCGGGTGTTGCCCAATGGCGTGTCTTTCCGGGTCAATGATAAACGTCTTTCCCCTAGGTTCTCAATGAAGGACAATGAATTTATATAAGATATAGCAGATACGCTACTCTACTCTAACCTCTTTTACTGCATTCATATAGCCAATAGGCTATTCACCGCCAGGTGTTGCCCAACAGAATTTCTTTTTGAGTCGCTGTTAAAAGTCTTCACCTTGGGTTCCCAATGTAGAACCATGAATGAGAGAAAGGGGGGGGGGGATACTCTAATCATATTAATGATAGCCATAGACTATCCCACTTGACTCCATTCTTATATAAGATGCAGCTGATACGCTACCCCGTTCTAACTTCTTTTACTGCATTCATATAGCCAACAGGCTACTCGACATTCCATAGGCCTTATGCATGACGAGCTGGTACATGATTTTGTTCTTTGCTCTGGTATTATGTAACATTGATTCTTGGCCTGGTGAGCAATAGCTCTCTCTTGTAATCTCCATCCCCTCGCCTGTGTCATAACTGTGATCAGCTCCGGGCGTCACCCGCATTTTGGCTCGCCATACGGGTGTGTGGCCCTCTCCGGTGTGCTCGGAGCGCGGCTTCTCGGGTTTTTCTACACTCGAGAATATGTCGGGTTCCCCATCGTCCGCTTCAGCCTCAACCATTGTGCAGTGGTGCGGGATCACAAGATGCAACAAATACCCCCTTCTTGGACGTACGAAGTACGTACGCCATCTGTCTTGTGTTGATTGTACGTTAACTAAGTGGGCTACTAAGAAGTGTACAAACTGTGCACTCTTCGTCAAACATCACAATCTGAGTGGCCACATAATTGCGGCTGGGGCGCCTCAGGTTTTGCTAAATATTTGGAGTGATATAAAAGTTTACATATCCTAAGTCCCAGACATTATCTGTAATGACTACGTGAGTTTCCTAAACATTCTTTTCCCACGTCCCAATGAAGTCCCACCCTTGACAGGTTTGGGCTATTCCTAACCCCTTTCACTCCGGTTGCCCTTGAGGCGGAACCGGGGTTGCCCAAAAAGCCAATGCCTTTGCTTTATGATCCTGCCCGAGTTTGGCAACCAATAATTGGTCCTCCTATTCCGGAAGACGCGAAGACAGATATCCCTGAACTTTACCCGGTCCCTCAATCCTGGGTCCTCGAGGTAAAGGAATTAAAACATCTGCGGGAAAAAGATGCTGAAAGGCGGGGAATGGATGTAGTCGTGTCTCCTTTCCCTTCCATGTCTGATATTCAGTTTTGTGGACAAACCTGCTCCAGTATTTTCTGCCACACAATCCTTGAAGCCTTGGTCAGATTTCTCTAAGCTTGCTGCTCATAATGCTATAATGGGAGGTTTGACGTACCTCCCAACCTACCAAATAGGAAAACCTACTATTTGGTAGTAGTCTTGGAAAATCCAACGTCAAGGCTATTAACCTAATTGCAATGACGACTTGTCTATTTTGACTGCTATGTCGTCATTCCAACCGCGGTTAAAAAGAAAACGTCTAGAGTCTACTCCTTATCTTGCTCTAGGAGACGTTGTACATTAACCAAAACTACCACCGAAGGTAAAAAAAGCATAGAAGAGAAGAAAAAGGGGTTTACCTTAGTTACCGCTTAAGGCCCATCCCGTGTTCCGTCATGTGCAGATCCCTGTCGAACGTGCGCATGAGCGACCCTCTCTTGTCATCACATCTCACGTCAGCAGAAGAACGCGGATGGGCAGGGGTCCGGCGTGAGGGAGGGTATTATGTACGTTGGATTTTCCAAGACTACTACCAAATAGTAGGTTTTCCTATTTGGTAGGTTGGGAGGTACGTCAAACCTCCCAATTTGTTAGTAGTCCTGGCAAATCCAACGTCAAGGCTGCATAACAAATAGGAGGAGGACATCCAAGCCCAACCTACCAAAAAAAACAATGCATAAAACAAAATTATGAATGACAAAGACACAATTTAAACAAGAGAGTTTAATAAAAGAGTGAAAAACTGAGGAATAGCTAAAAAGAACAGTTTTAACACATGCCCGTCATTCATAGTAATGCAAAAACATAGACTTGTCTGAAACCAAAAAGGTACTGTACCCAAAATCCCTTTTCTTCAAAAACCAACAAAAACACTGAACACAAGAACAAAACACAATTTTCAATGTGGCAAAAACACTTATGTACTGGAACAATACATAATCCCAAACTTGCAATCCAGTGTTGCAAACCCGTACACCCCCCGCCCCCCCCCTTTGTCAAATAAAACAAAGGAAAAGAACGAGGGACAAGGGGGGAAGACCAGGGATCTTCGCCAGAGCACCAGGAAACACGACCCCCGAGAGCAATCACCGGCCGAGGGGGTCGAACACTGGACACGGAGAGGTAGGAGGAGATGAAGGAATTGATAGAAGACCACAAAACCGCTGAGGCGATGGCAGGTAAGGATCGACGTGGCAGGAACCGGAAGGAGGCAGCAAAGGATCTGACATCGTGCGCAGAACCCCTACAAACAGGGTGACGGGCACGAACGGTCCGACAAACGTGGCGGCCCATCTGCACCTGCGAGAGCCTCCCACCTGTCCGAGGAGACACCCACACAGCAGTACCCGAAGGCGGCGCCACAGACGCAACAGAGGAGTGCAAGGCTGCCACCGGGCACAACACATGGCGAGGATGCCCACGCCGTAAAGCCTGGACGGCGAAAGGCTGGAAAACGGGGGCCTCCCTCCCATGCGTGGTAACAAAAGGAGGGGAGGAGGCGAACGAGACGCCATGCAAGGACGGGGAGAATCGCACGCAGTCCCGGGGCCGTGACAATGCCGCTAGTGCAGACACGCGATCCCCAGTGGCCAGAGCGACAAGGAAAAGTGGACGCCCGAGCAACGGAACCGGCGTAGCGGCCCTTGTATACGTGGGTGAATCCAGAAGGACCAGAGCCCGCCCCAGAACCCACTGCGGAGGGACCTGGCGCGGAGGCGGTCGATCCCGGAAGGCAGCCGTCAGGAAGGAATCCAGCTCCTGTGGCGGAACGACCAGCCCAGCGACAGACCCAAAGACCCCCCGGACGGCAGACAAGCGGGTACGTATAGCGTCGACTTGAAAGTGACGTGTACGGAAGAGGTGAAACAAGGAGCGTAGGACGAGGGAAGGAGAGCCAACTGGCAGGCGAGTGGCCTGTAGCCACCTAGTAAAAGACCTACAGCGGGACCCGTAAGGCCCCCAAGGAGAAGACGGCCAGGAACGCTGCAGGAAGTCAGTCAGGGCCCGGCCGGGGACCGGGAGCCACCGTGCCTCATGAACAAGCACAATGCGAAGGCCAACGAGGTCCGCAGGTCCCCAACCTAGCCCAAGTGGAAGCCGGAGACAGGTAGAGGGACCGGACGCGGGCACCACCGCGGCAACCGGGCGTACCAAGCCCGTGCCGGCCACAGAGGCGCGAGGAGCCAGACGCAGCCATGGTAAAGCGGCAGCCTCGCGAGGACTGGGCACATCAACAGCGCGTCTGGTGGCGGAAAGATGTATATCGACCGCCACCTGTACCAGGCTACCATGAAAGCGTCCGGACCCCCCCCGGAGCGCGAGGCCGGAGGGAGAGGTCCAGAGGCAACTGGCGCGGCACCCCCGATGCGAACAAGGCGACCTCCGGAACACCTCAGGAAGCCGCGAGGTCGGCGAACACAGTCCGTTTCATCGCCCATTCTACAAGAACGCCCTGCCCTCTCGACAGGGCGGCCGCCCACAGGGTGGCAGGCCCGGGCAGGGAGGAGGCATGCAAGGAGAAGGGGTGTTGGTCCACGAGGAAGAACAACTCCACCGAGACCCCCAATAGAGTCAACGACCTGGAGGACCCCCGCATTAGGAAACAGTGGACAGCTTGTCTGAGTGTCCAACCCGAAGGCCACCGACTTACCCCGAAGGGCCAGCGCGTGGTCCCGCAGGAAGAACAAAGGAACCAACAGTCCGAGGGCATAGACGGGT
The DNA here is from genome assembly GCA_032716605.1 of Paralithodes platypus. NCBI lineage: Eukaryota > Metazoa > Arthropoda > Malacostraca > Decapoda > Lithodidae > Paralithodes > Paralithodes platypus. The sequence goes on along the minus strand of CM064508.1, from coordinate 54,019,034 downwards.
AAGTGGAGGGAGACCCACCCATCTGCCGGGAAGTGGACGTCCCAGGTTCGATTGGGAACCTCACCCAGCCTCGCTCGACGTATCTGTGGCTACCCAGACCGTCGGTAGGGGGGCGGTCCAGGGCACAGCCGCAGAGAGCGAGGCCCGAGCAACCCAGCGACATTAGCGTCTGCGAACAGTACGCGGGAGCGGCAGGAGCCGATCCATAGGGGCAACGGAAACACCGCGGTGCCCATGAGGAGGAGGCGGCGTAGCCAGAGGCCCCCTAAGGGAAGGGGCAGAGCGGCCCAATGCAACGAACCCACGAACGAGTCCCAGAGCCACCCTGGGAGGGAGACCGAGTGCAACACGGCGAAGACCTTCCACCGAAGGTGCACCGCGGCCGGCAGACCCCGGGTCACCGTAGCAGCGGACAAAACCCATGCGAGACCGACCCATGGCACGACACGCGACAGGGTCAAGCGTGACTTGGGAACATCGAAGGGGAACCCTAACCGTGCGATGTTGCGAACGACTGTGAGGGCGTCGCCAATGCACAGTCCTAGGGCGTCGGAAACTACCAACCAATCGGCCAAGGAAAACAAGATCTGGAGCCCGCTCCTGAGGAGAGGACCCAGAGCCTGCCCCACCAGTGCGGAGAAGATCCGCGGCGCGATGTGGAGACCGAAGGGAAGGCCGTCGAACAGGAACACACGATCGGAAGTCCGAACGGCCAAGAATCGCTGGAAGCGAGGATGGAGAGGAACGAGCCAAGACGCATCCTGGAGGGCCAGCGACACTACCCACGACAGAGGGCGCAGGGCCAGGCGTACCAGGGGTACCGGCAGCATCCGAAACCGTGTGTGCACGATGTGCCCGTTGAGGGCCAACAGATCCACCACCGGTCGCATCGCGTCGCAGTTCGTCGATGGTACCAGAAAGACACGGGAGAGGAAAACCGGGTGACCGGCGGTCAACTCCCTCGACGCTACCCAGCTCGGGCATGGAAGTGAACACGTGGGCCACCTCTGAAGAGATGGGCCGGCGTCGGTGACAAGAGCGAAGTGGGGGTCTGGACATCCACCTCCAGGTGAGACCCCTCCGCGCAACCCGCTGCCCCCAACGTCCCTCGCGGCCACCGAGGGGCGCAAGGGCGAAAACAACCCGAGGGAGCACCCGAGAGGAGGGAAGCGACCCGGTCGGCCAGGCGAGAAGGAGAACAAGGAGGCCGACCCAGAGAACCTACACATTCTGTTGACGTGGAGGTACCCCCGGTACGGGCCGTGCGGGCATGAGCGCCACGTTGACCTCCTCTACCCCCCCCCCCCCCCCCAACCTCGTCGAAAAGGGCGGGCCACCCCAACCCCAGGCTGTCGCGGGGCTGACCCCGTCGAAGGGCGGCCAGAAATGGAAGGCCGGCCAGCCCCGACACGGCGGGGATGAAAGGGGCAAGAACAGAAGTGCGAGGCGGAACCGACGCACTGGCCTGCAACGTCCCAGTCCTGCGCCCGTGCAAGGCGGCAGCACTTGCAGCAGCACCCCGAAGAGGACCGGCAGAAGGACGGGACTGAGAAGACCCCGCGCGCGACACAGCGCGTCGGTGCGTGACGTAAGCAGGGTCCGCAACGACACAGCACGTCGTCGCGTGTCGGAAGCAGGGGCCGCCGACAGAGAAGCGTAGCATTCCCAAGCATCCTGCTTAAAAAAAAACGACTTATATAGCGCAGAGTACAACAAACCCTGACGAATATCCAAGGGGGCCGGCCGGCAGAACGAGGACCGTACCGTCGGGCGTTGCCGAGTTGCCGCGCACAAAACCGCCTTCAGCTCGGGAACCAGACACCGCGAGCCGAAGGTGGATCCGCTGAACGCGGTCCAAACCCTCGCGAAGATCGCCTGGCGCAGACGCCTCAAAAAGCCGCAGGTGGTAAACGTGTCTTCCAGCGACACGTCAGCTCCTGAGAAAGGGGACCCTGAAACCTCGCGAAACCCCACCGAGGCAAGAGGAGGGGTACCCCCCTGGCGAGACGGTAAGTGAAGGTCAGGAAGAGAAGAATGAGGAGGAGCAGGACGACGGGAGTGGGAAGGCTGGCCGGGTGAAAGGAGGCCAGAAGGAGCCGCGGGGGGAAACAGAGCAAGGATCCCCGGGGCTGAGATAACAGGGCGGCCCGACACCGAGGCGGAGGAGGGAGGGACCTCCACCGTGGGACGAGACCGTGAAGGAAGAATAGGCACTGAAGCAGGTGAAGTAGGAGAAGCAACGACATCCAGGCGGACCCTCCTGGACAGTGTAGGAGGAGGGAGCAGAGGGCCAGCTACAGCATGAACAACCGCGCGCGGAGAGGACAACGTAAGAGGAAGTCGTCTGGGGTGGGGAAGCGGGCGGAAGGGAGTAGAGCCCCTATCCGTAGAGGCCAGGGGAGGGCGCACAGGGGCAGAGCCGCTAACCCCGGCCTCAGGGCGAGAACCATGACGAGGGCGATGGGCGTCGTCAAGGCGATCAGGAGGACGACGAGGGGCAGTAAGGACGGACGACGAGGCGAGTGAGAGCGTGGACGGAGCTGGGGAACCCCCCGACGATGGGACGACCGGCTGCGGGACCCAGGGGAGAGGGCCCGAGCAGGGAGAGGGCCAGGTGAACGGCCTTCAGTCGGGTCAGGGATACCCAGGGCGACGCGGATCCGGTCGGCAACAAAGGCCGGGGAACGGTGGCCCACAGTCCTAATGTGGCGGGAGACCATCGTCCACACCGACGGAAGGGAAGCAGAGGCCACAGCCGCCGCCGAGGAACCAGGGCCATGGTGCAGCACATCCACCAGGGCCAGACACGTGCCACACAGAGCAGGGAGGTAGGCCGTAGAGGACACACAGAGCGAGTGGCGCAAGCAGGACGTGTGGCTCTCCAAGCACGGGGAGCGACAACCAAGGCGAAAGCAAGGCAGCCTACCTGCACTAGAAGAACACACACCATAAGCAGCACGTCGAAGGAGTAAGTGGAGAGAATGTCCAAGAAGAACCAGGGAAGGAGCATGGGCAAACAGGAACACACATGCAAACAGGTATCCGTACTCACCCTAAACTGGGAGCACAGAGGTAGGTGAGGAGGGCGGCCGAGGCGGAAGAGCACTAGCAGAACCTGCAAAGATGGAGAAAGTGTTAACCACCACTCAACATCTTACATGCAGGGCCTAGAACACCAGTAAAGTGCATACACCAATATAGTATCAGGCAACAAGATGACATAAAAAAAAAAAAGTTAATAGTGAAAGCCAACTATTACTGCAAATTTGCGGGCCAATGGAGGCATAACCGTACCGACACCACCCTCCCGCAATTTTGCGGGACCCCCCAACGATCTCCGCAAATTTGCGGGGAGCCGAAACGTCCCAGAGGACCGAATCGAGGTCCCGCAAATTTGCGGGACCGGCCGAGATGGTCCGGCGCCGAAAAAAGCGAGAGGAGCGTCTAGGGAATACCAAAAAAGGCCACAAAAAATGCGTCAACTCCTTATGAACTCCAAGCAATGATGGCCATCAAGCTGAGCAGTGTCTTCCTTGAATTTATCCTGACTCAACCGGTAAAGGGAGAGGCAAGGAAGACACACCAGGGGAAAGGAGGCACATCCCCCAGGAACCACCCAACCCACAGAGATAGAGCAAAGCCCATGAGGAGAAGTGGCAGGGAGGGTGGTTTCGCACAAACAGGGGCCCCCGTGGGGTACCCCTGGATTGGGCAAAAGACCATGAAAGGATGGAGGTGAAACAGGAAGAGAAAACAAAAACCAGTAAATGAAACTGGTGAGAAAAAGGGTGGCCTAGCCGTGAGCAGAGAATGTGTCAGGGGCGAAAAACCCTGTGGTGTGAAGGAGGGGCCCCCGTGGGGTACCCCTGGAGTATCACGAACCACCTGTCGCCCAGGCCCTTGAGACACAGTGAAGGACTCGAAAGGGGGGACTCGGGAATAACGCTAATAATGCGGCCGACACAAACTCTACAAACAGCACCGCCACCAACGAAATCTCAGATTGTTTACCAACGGTACACCTAGGCTATGAAAAAATGAAAACTCATAGGGGCATAGCAATTCCTGAATGAGAAAACGAGCTAGGCTAAATTAAGCTAAAAGCTAAACTATGCCCAGACTAACAGGAAAAAAGAATATGAAAAGAGAAAGAATGAAAAACATATACGAGGAACGCCAGGCGCCCCCGTACCTTCGGTCGGCTATTTCCACACGCGTCTCCATTATACACACTTAGGAGCCGATTTACGTGTGCCCTAGATCACGTAACATCTGTCTAACAAAAAAGAAGGCCAGATAAGCCGAAACGAACCTAAACAGGGTGAATTAAAGGAGCACAACAAAAGCGACTTTATTCAATGGAGCGCGTGAAAAAATGATGACAAGAGAGGGTCGCTCATGCGCACGTTCGACAGGGATCTGCACATGACGGAACACGGGATGGGCCTTAAGCGGTAACTAAGGTAAACCCCTTTTTCTTCTCTTCTATGCTTTTTTTACCTTCGGTGGTAGTTTTGGTTAATGTACAACGTCTCCTAGAGCAAGATAAGGAGTAGACTCTAGACGTTTTCTTTTTAACCGCGGTTGAAATGACGACATAGCAGTCAAAATAGACAAGTCGTCATTGCAATTATGTTAATAGCCTTGACGTTGGATTTGCCAAGACTACTAACAAATAGTCCCTCTCCTCAGTGTGTTCTACAAAGATAGAAACTGTTGCTACAGACCCTCCGTCTCGCATGTTACCTTAGAAGGAGTGGGACAAGGTCCGTGGGTGGAATGGGCAGCAGAGGCGGCAAAATTTGCTCTATCCATCACTGCAATTGCCCCCAATAAAGTTCCAAATGAGGACCATAAGTTTGCTTCTTGTCATATATGATCTGAGTAACAATACAATTATACTTTCACCAAACGTCATAGAAGTAATCAAAGAATTATTAAAGCCGATGGTATTAGTGCCAGTCCTAAAAGGCTTTTCCTATCCCGCATGTTTCTTGTTCCCAAACGGGACAGCTCAAAGATGAGACCAGTCAAAGACCTCTCCTCACTCGAAATTACAGAGTTTGCATGCTCACAGTGTCTCGGATACGGCTAATCCTTCATCAGGACGTATGACTGATAACGTTGGACCTCAAAGATGCCTTTTGGCACATTCTGATCTTCGAAAGAGATCAAAGATTTCTTGCCCTTCCCTGCCAAAATTCAGCAGTAACGTTTACCCGCGTTCCATTCGGGTTAAAATGTATTTCCAACCTTTGGGCGGACACCTTATCCCGGTGCAAGTGCACGTCAGTGGAATGGGCACTCAAACAAGAAGCTTTCAGCAAGCGGATTCTTCCTTACATTTAAGCCTAGTACCTCCCGGGAAGGGCCAACCTTTGGGTGGACGCCTTATCCCGGGGCAAGAGTACGCCAGTGGTATGGGCACTCAAACAGGAAGCTTTCGCCAAGCCGATTCTTCCTTCCCATCCACAAGTAGACCTTTTTGCATCCCACACATTAGCAAAGACCCCTCAATCTATAACCCGGTGGTCAGTAACCCCGGCGAGTGGACTGGCCGCTTTTTCGGTCAATTGGGACACATGGTCGTCCATCTACCTGTTCCCTCCCCCAGGCACGACCCTCATGTACAAAGTCATACAAGGGTCTAGTGTGTCTCTTTGTGCCAATTTGGTCCACACAAGTATGATACAGCCGCCTGAGCCTATTCATAGTGCGCACGGGGTATAGTTCCGATTTCTCCACCAGACGGCGTGGGGCATCATTGGCCCTTCTCCCGTGTAAATAAACACGTTGAACTCTATGCGATTGAATCGGTTTCTACTTTATATGCTCGTAATGCCGTGTCTAACATGAACACTGGAAACACATCATCCGGGTGGTGGAGTGGCAGTTGTCTACTCCACATCTCTGGTGAATATCTTGCAAATAAGCCATAACCCAGCCCCTCTTTATTATGAACTGTTGGAAGTGGAAATAAAACTCCATCAACAAATTCTAAGAATGGCAGTTGTCTATAGGCCTGGCCATCGTGGCACAGATAGGGGTTTTATGGAAGAGTTTGGGCAGTTTCTCGAGGAATTTTCTGCTAAAACTGGAAGACTTTTGATGTGTGGAGATTTTAATTACTGGGTTGACAGCCCCCATCTGAAGCCATTCTCTCCTGAGTTCCTTGAGTTGACTGATCAGAACAATTTTGTAAACCATGTGTCCCACCCAACTCATATCTTAGGACACACCCTTGACTTGGTTTTCTCTCCTGTGGGTTGTGGTGGTGTTCTGGATGTTGATGTTGAGAATGCTGACCCTAATACCTCTGATCATGCTTTGATTACTTTCAGCTTTGATTTCCCTAAGCCACTCACACATGAAAAAGTAATCAGATTTAGAAATTATAAAAATGCAGACCTAAATTTGGCTAGCAGTGAAGTAAAACAGTACTTGGGAAGTATTGATACTTCCAACCTTACTTCAGATGAGCTGGTGGAGGTACATGGAAATGCACTTAAATTAGTGTTCGATCATCACTGTCCAGAAGTAGAGAAGAAAATCATAGTACGAGATGATTCGCCCTGGTATAGCACTCGAGTTAAATTTCTTAGAAGAGCGCGTAGAAGAGCTGAACGTGAATGGCGGAAAAATAAAACAGACTCTACATGGTTGCAATACCTGTCAGCCAGAAGAGCTGTGGTCTACAAAATCAAAGATGAAAAGAAAGTGTATTATCGGGGAAAAGTTGACTCGTGTGGTAACGACCAGAGGAGGTTGGCTTCAATTGTAAACAGTTTACTTGGAAAAACAAGAGTCAGCTTAAGACCTTCTGTACCTGATGCCGAGTTGGCTGCCAACTTTGTGGCATTTTTTGCTGGCAAGATAACTCGCATAAGACAGGAATTGGATGATGCTTCTGTTGGTGAAGAACTTTCAGTTGTACTCCAACCCCGACACATTCCTAATAATGTCCTCTCATCCTTTCACTCAGTAGAGGTGGACATGATCTCGTCCTACATAAGAAACCTCAATAAAACATTTTGCCCGTTGGATCCCATAAATGTTTCCAAGCTACCAAGAGTTTATGATCACACAGTTGAGTTTATTTCCAGAATAATTAATAAGTGCTTCTCTGAAGGTAGCTTCCCACATTCTGAAAAGCATGCACTACTCCGACCTACTCTAAAGAAACCTGGACTTGATGTTGAGAACATGTTGAACTATCGTCCTGTCTCCAACCTGTCCTTCATATCAAAGATATTAGAGCGTGCAATACTTGACCAATTACAACCACTACTTCAGCAGAATGAAACTATCCCAATTTTTCAGTCTGCTTACCGACAGCATCATTCAACTGAAACAGCATTGATTAGAGTACATAATGATCTAGTTGAGAACATTTGCAATGGTGTGGCCTCACTATTGGTCTTGCTTGATCTCTCTGCGGCTTTTGACACAGTGGATCACGAGTTGTTATTGAGTGATCTTTATGATTGTGGTGTGCGTGACTCCGCTCTCTTGCTTCTTGGGTCGTACTTGTCAGGTAGATCCCAGAGTGTGATGGTAAATCAAGTGGTCTCGGACTCGACACCCCTGCAGTATGGTGTTCCGCAGGGATCAGTTTTGGGTCCTATCCTATTTATAATTTATATTAGCAGTTTGTCTCTTCTGCTTCGTGCACATAATGTCACCTTTCACTTTTATGCAGATGACACCCAGATTTATGTGAGAATCACAAATATAGTTGATATACGGAGTAAGATGGAATTGTTGATGTCTGATATCAAGAAGTGGATGAGAGCGAGAAAACTTAAACTAAATGATGGTAAAACTGATATTCTCATCATCCGAGGAAATAGAAGAGCTGATGATATGGTAGGTGCCCTCTCCATCAATGTGGGTGGATCTCAGCTGCGACCGGCCAACTCTGTTCGAAATCTGGGTGTATATGTGAACTCCCGATTAGATTTCAAAGAGCATGTAAACCAGATAGTTAAAAGTTGTTACTTGCACATCAGAAATCTCTATTTGGTGAAGCCGTTTATAACCAGACGTTGCCTTCTGACGTTGGTTCACTCATTGGTCTTCTCTCGTGTTGATTATTGCAATGCCCTGTTGGTGGGTCTTCCAAATTATATTTTGAAGAAAGTTCAGTCTGTTCTTAACAGGGCCGCAAGACTAATTTTTGGTGTTCCACCTAGAACTCCTACTACATCTCTTCACATAGAACTGCACTGGCTGCCAGTAAGAGCAAGAATAGAATTTAAGTTGTGTTTGGTGACTTTTAAGGTTCTCAAATTTGGTGAGCCTAGGTACCTTGCGGAGCTGCTCAGGCGCCCACCGGCACACCATGGTGTAGTTGTGCGTCATGACAATGACCCTTTTCGTCTTGATGAACCAAGGGCTTTCCAGCAGTCTTCTTTCTTTGAGAGGTCATTCTCCTACATGGCTCCGAGGTTGTATAACAGGTTGCCGCTGTCCATGAGACAACTGAGTTCTGTTGAATGCTTCAAGAGACAACTTAAGACTTTTCTCTTTGAGAGAAGCTATGATCTTGAGAGAGGTGTCATGACAGATGGCTATAGAGTTTAGGCTATTTTGCCACTGCTGGTGATTGTTAAATGTGTGTTGTATATGAGCCTTCTTTTGATGCATTGATTTTTGTTCTTTTTTCTTTCTCTTTTCGAGCGCTAGTGAATTCTTCGGAAAAATTGGCGCTTATGAGAAATAAGTAACATGCTTATTATTATTATTATTGCCATACATTCTTAGTGTTCTGAAGGGGCAGGGTCCCAAGGGTAAAATAGAGGGAAATTATGACAATAAAGATTTATTACTGCCTTGTGATAAAAGCAGGGTGTATGAAGAGTGAACAACACCGACTATATCTCCTTATATACCGTACTGGGCTAACTTAAATACTGTATTATCATTATTTACATGTCGATTTTATAATTTTACACCATAGTATTTTGATATTTATCCATTTTCCGTATATTTTTTAATGATTACTATGCGAGCGAAGGCGAAGCAGAAAACAAAAGTTTGTTATAAGACACCAACATTCCATTACTCACTTCCTTTCTGTAATATATGTTTTTTTATTGTTTATATATATACAGTAGGGTCTCGTAAGATGCGAGTTTATGGTCGATGGATGCGATCGCATCTTACGAATTCGCATCTTACGATACACGTAGCTTATGGGAAAAACGTCTTATGGTCGATCCGCCCAAAAAAATATGCCGTAAAGTCCCATTTACACCCTATAAATCCAATTTGTTCACACAAAGTCCCAATTTTGTTGGTAATAATTCCTGAAAAAGGTAATTGGTGCATGATACCATACATTTCGGTCACATACAAACAGAAAATAATAAATTAATAAATGAAAATGAGACAAAATACACACTATCAAATCAAATGGCCAATGACACTAGCCAATGGCATGCGAACTCCCGCCTAAGGCTCGCATTTAAAAAAAAAAATCGCATCTTGAGGTTTCTCCTCGGATTTAGCCCACTTTGAGCCTCCGATTCGCAAATTATGGTCAGTCTCGCATCTTAAAATAATTTATTTTTATTATTTGGGGTCCTCGCATCTTATGCGAATCGCATCTTCTGATCTCGCATCTTACGGGACCCTACTGTATATATATATATATATATATATATATATATATATATATATATACAGTAGGGTCTCACATAAAACGAGTATATGGTCGATAAACGAGGGCGTTTTATGCGATTTAGTTTTATGTGAACACGGCATTTTGGTGGCCCAATATCGTCAATGTTCACTGGAAGCGTAAATTTCCGTCAGGAGCGTACGATATTTCATACGTTTTGTACGATATTTCGGCGCTCTGTATGAAAACTCCTCGGATTTGCCCCACTTTGGCGGCGGACTCGTTTTATGTGATCACATTCGTTCTGATCGAAAATTAAATATTAATATTTTAGGTCGCTCGTTTTAATCGAGACTCGTTTTATGCGGGACCCTACTATATATATATATAGATATATATATAGATATATATAGAGAGAGAGAGAGAGAGAGAGATATCAAATAATGTCTATATTTTGGAAATTAGATATACTATAAAGATTATAAGCCTTGTTACAACAGCAGAACTGTGCATGAATACTGTACAGTACAGAAATCTTTGAGAACAGAATATTAACCCCTTCTTTACCGGTGACGTCTTTTTGTATTTGATTTCAGCTACATTTAGACGATTATGTTTAAGCTTGGGAAGGATATATATATGATATCTAAAAGGATTAATTGAGATAGGCTGTAGCCTTGTAATGAGTAAACATCCTTCCTAAGCTGTACAAAATTGTCTAATAGTGGCCAGAATATAATGAAAAGTACATCACCGGTACAGAAGGGGTTAAAGGCACGTAACACAATCTACCGGTACATAGGCTAGGCCTACTTATAATTTCAGTGATGCATAATACAGGTTTAGTTAATTAATATGGTCAAATCTCCGATGTATTTAGCTTATTGTAATACCCTCTACCCGCAAAAATCCTGCAACCATAGAAATACCCGAGTTGACAAAATATAACCGATCGAGTTTGGATTTTAATCAACATTTTATGTCAAACAAGTTCAAAAGTTAAAACCTCCACCAAATATCACCTTATAAATGGGCTAGACTTAAATATACTAACTGTAAATTGATGAATTTTACACAAGGTAGTGTTTGTGTGGGGGGATGAGTTTGAATAAAGGAAATTGTTCCTGTGTTTTTTACCATTCCATCCTTACAAAGCTGTTTATATCGATCCTTTGTACAATCCATTTATCCATTTACCTTCCACTGTTAGATAACATATGATTCATCACGAAGTGTAGCCTACCTGCGGAGATGAAACGCACTTATATATCATAAACTATATGAGAAGACCAGAATTTTAGACCAATTCACATGGATAATAATGTAGGTAAGGTATGTCCATAAACGGTACCGGTACCAGGTATATAGTTTTGCTTCAACTGACAAACTTCATGATAAATCGTATATTCTCCTATTATGGAAGGTAACATATATTTATACAACGGACTTTGCTTAAACCTCCTCAAATAAACCGTTAGTTAAGTTAATTCTTAGGTAGGTTTGGTGGGTTTGATATTGTTGCACGCCAATGGTTGGTAAAAGAGCCAAGTTCAGATTTATATAATTTTGCTGCATTAAAATGGTTGCTGTTGTTGTTGTTCCCCAAGCTGCCTGGCCGAACAGCCCCAAGGCTCCGAGCACGGCCAAGGCCATATCCGAGTGCCCCCACAGAACCCTCCCTGCCGACCACAATAAAGCCTGGGTGACCGAAGCCACTCCATGGCGGGGAGCGGAGGAGGGTGCGGAAACGCCCGGGAAACCAAAGCCCCACCCAGGGCCCTGTGCCCCTCAGCAATTATGAAGAGAAAGTTGAGGGGCAAGGGAAAAATGTGACACTTTGGCTTCCAATCGTGGTAGATTGGGAGGCCAATCCACGGAAGAGACGCCATCACTCGAGATCTAGAAAATATATAAGTAAAAGGAACAGTCAGAGTAAGCTATGGGTATGGCAGAGATCACTCAGTTCTCACTCTGATAGACCAGCCCATCACCAGTATTAAAGCATTAAAATGGTAACACTATATGATGTATTTTGCTTATATTGCCAACGAGACTACTTAATTTAGTCTAAATTTCCCTGCATATATAGACAAAATTTATCAGACACTTAAGCATATTGTATAAATTATCTATTCACAAAATTGGCATAATTATGTTGGGGTGAAATTAATAAAATATAGATTATAAAATATGTATATTTTCAGTTGATAGATACCGGTAATGTTGGGCATAGCCTAATCAACTCTTTTCATATGTTTTGTTTTATTACCGGTACTTACTTTACATCTAGCAGCTTTGCCATTGTACCAAGATCAATGCCTTACATTGTGCTTTGTTCCTTATGCTATTTATCATGGAATTTGTCTGTTGAAGCAAACGATATACTTGTACCGTGTATGTACCTTAACCTACATTTTAATCATGAAGAGGTCTAAAGACACACGATTATTCCTGGTCTATTCATTTAGTATATAATATATAAGTTTGTTATATATCTGCCGGTAGGCTACACTTCGTGATGAATCGTATTGTCTCTCATTATGGAAGGTAAAATAGATTGATATAAACATATCTTGTGTAAGAATGGAATGGTCGAAAACACATGAAAAATCTCCCCTACCCTCACCCGTCCACCATAACAGACATTTCATATACAGTAAACTTCCGTTAATCCGAAGGGCAGCGGACCGGCCCTCGTTCGGATTAGTGGATTTTTCGGATTATCGGACTTTACCCCTATGAACCTGTGTATGACGAAAACATTGAGACATTAGGCCACCCAAATGACACAATGGTGCACACACACATATCATATGTTCATGAAATCACTTCAAAAGTTTACCATTGTCATTGTAGCCTATTACCTACTTCAAAACATTCAGATTAATGGTCAAAGGAATCTGCTGATATAAATGTCTTCTTCTTCTTCCGTCTACTAGCGAGTTTGTCTTGCTCTTGAAGATCAGATGTGGTTCGGGAAGTAATGCCTTAACAACGGCACTTCCCTGAGAGGTTCTTGTAATTTTCCTTTTGTGATTTTCCTTTTGTGACGTGCTCTGTTATTATATTGTATTGAAAGCACCCTTGTCTTGTTGTCTTGAAAGCACCCTTGGGACGCTCCGATCACTGAACTATAAATAGTAGCGTATCGGAACGTCCAAAGGTGCGTTTTCAAGCTCAAGACTAATACGTCCAAAGGTGCGTTTTCAAGCTCAAGACTGAATGCGCTTCCAGAAAATGCGGTGCAAGCCAGTAGCGCATCGGAGCGTCCCAAGGATGCGTTCAAGAGCAAAACAAACTCTCTAGCAGACGATGTGGAAGAAGAAGGTGTTTACGTTTATATTAGTAGCTTCCTTTGACCATTAATCTGAATGTTTTGAAGTAGGTAATAGGCTACAATGACAATGGTAAACTTTTAAAGTGAATTCATGAACATATGATATGTGTGTGCTCCATTATGTGTCATTTGAGTGGCCTAATGCCTCAAAAAGGGGACTTTGGGACTTCTTGAAATTCGGACCATCGGGTGAATTCGGATTTGGCCTCAAATTTGAAAAATTCGGACTATTGGGAGATTCGAATCATCGGTCGTCGGATTAACGGACTTTTACTGTACATCATTAATGTGGTTAATAGATTGTTGGTGTCCTATTAATATTTTGTTTTCAGTTGGCTTTGCATAGGATACGGTAATCTAGTGTAGGCTAATGGTATACGCTTTGCCGTGAATTGCGGTTACCTCCCTAATATATCGATAAACATAAATGTGTATACAAATATATTGTGTAAAATGAGACAATTAATATCAGTACAGATAATTGTTAAGCCTAGTCCTTATATAAGAAGATATTAGATTTAATAACAAAACTTTACTCTTATTGACCGTTGCCATCTGATAGGTACTGTATACATCTGTAGTTTTATGAATGAACTAAGCCTATATATATTTGGGTAAAATTACTTAAGATATGTTCATAATAATCCTAACATCCACACATATTAAAGGAGAGAGCTCAATATTCAGTCTTATCATCTATTCATCACATTGTTTTATGTTACTGCTTTGGGCGGGTGCCCAACCCCGAAAAGGGTTGAAATAGGGGAGCTATCCCCCCGCCAAAGGCGGCTTTCTAGGGCCTTTCCTAGCTGATGCTGAGAGGATTGGGTTCTAGTCATGTGGTGATGGGCTGGTCTATTAGAGTGAGAACTGAGCAATCTCTGCCATACCCATAGCTTACTCTGACTGTTCCTTTTACTTATATATTTTCTAGATCTCAAGTGACGGCGTCTCTAACGTGGATTGACCTCCCAATCTACCAAGATTGGAAGCCAAAGCGTCACATTTTTCCCTTGCCCCTCAACTTTCTCTTCATAATTGCTGAGGGACACAGGGCCCTGGGTGGGGCTTTGGTTTCCCGGGCATTTCCGCACCCTCCTCAGCTCCCCGCCATGGAGTGGCTTCGGTCACCCAGGCTTTATTGTGGTCGGCGGGGAGGGTTCTGTGGGGGCGCTCAGTTATGGCCTTGGCCTTGCTCAGGGCCTTGGGGCTGTTCGGCCAGGCAGCTTGGGGAACAACAACAACAACAACAACAACATGTTACTGCTTTGACACTAGTTATTGTTTCCTTAATATATTTTCCATACATCTTTGATTGTTTGAAATCAATACAAAAGCACATTGTCTTGTCCGTGTGTGCTAAAACAGCCTGGTACAACACAAACTTGACCAGTCCCTTTGTGTACAAGCGCGCGGAAGCCCCCTACCATAGGGCCAAGGCTTGGTTTGTTTATTATTGTCACGTGACCTGATGTCACGGCCACACTATGAATAGTGCCCGTCTCCAGTGGAATTTCCAATCTCTCAATTCCACTTGGACCAAATTGGAAGCCTTCAGACTTGTCCAACTTTTGCATTATGGACGTTTTCCGGGCCAAATGGCTAAGAGAGAATATACGATCCTATCTTACACCCTAAATTAAAGGCCCAATATTCGGTGACCACTATCAGGCAATATGTGTCACACTGGAAGAGTTTTACTACCATGACTAAGTAAGAAGACAAAGGGTTTTTCTTTTATAGTAAATAAGTACGAGTTGTATGTACTGAATGAGTCTCGTTCTGCTTTCCTCCTTCGGAATCTCCAAAAGGAATAAGGGGGGGGGGGGGATGTAGAGCATGACTAAGTATACGAAGACAAAGGGTTTTCTTCTATAGGGAATAAGTACGAGTTGTATGTACTGAAAGAGTATGAACAAATAGTTCATTTTTATACCAATGCAAGCAAAAAATGCTCTTGCTAATTTTTGCACAGCTTCAGGAGCATTATAGTATGGAAATGTTTTGACATTAAAGCATCCTTTCATATAAATTTTTACATCTTGTTCTCCTCAACACATTTTAAGTTATGACTATTCTTCCATCTTTCCTTCCTTATGAGGCTTCCCAATATAGCCACCTCTTCTTTTCCTAATACAGTCATTTTAATTTTACCCGGTGTCAGCCTATCTGTTAATTGGTTCTCTCTGTATACGTTGAGCATCTGATGTCCCACCTCCGGTTGTGATATTCTAGGCTCTTCGTCATTGACGGAGAGAACCAATACTAAATTATGGGTTTGACAACCCGAAGGGAAGGAAGGAAAACCTTCTATTTAGTAGTGGTTCCATAGTCAATGACGCCAAGGTTCCCACCCACCTTCCCCTTCCACATGCCCAAATTGATATAACATTTGAGGCAGATACACACGCTAGAGAATCTGGCATCACGTGCAAGGGAAGCAATACGACAGCACAGCTGGAGGGCTGAGGCACCGGGAGGTTTGAAATGATAGATTCTTCTTTTAAATTTTATTTCTAGTGGTATCCATTTTTCAATGATGAGCCCTTGGTAAGATTTAATGGGTATTAACCAAGGATTGTTTTTATGCTATATACGCAACGGTTGTGATAAGAACTCCGGGTATTCCCGAACGGGTCCCGGAATCTCGACCTATATATAGTATAGGCTCTTCGTCATTGACTACGGAACCACTACTAAATGGAAGGTTTTCCTTCCTTCCCTTCGGGTTGTCAAACCCATAATGTAACCTATCCACCAGCTACCAGTGGGGATTAAAACCTCTTGGTCTTTCCGAGCATAGGCATGCTGTCAAACGAGATTATTCACCGTCTGGCCATAAACAGTCCCTTATTATTATAATTATTATTAGCTATATTGAGTTAAAGTTATGCTCCATAGTTGCCTTATGTCCCTGGAAGTAATTAAAAGGCAAGAACAATGCAATAAGCCAATAACAAGCACATTTCCATGTATCTCCTCTCACACTCAGCTCAGTCCCAAAACACCAGTCCCCCAATTTTGATAGCCTGAGAGGTAACATCCTGAGCTGTCAAATGAAAGACTGGAGTTTGAATCTCCACTGGTAGCTGGGGGATTACTGAAGGTCTCGATAAAGGCAGATTCTCACAGACACTTTTTATGGAAACTTTTGGATCCACAGCTTGATTCTGTTAGCATATTGAGACTACACTAGTTTGCACTTTCCAGCTGTAAATTGAAGATAGACATTAAAAGGTGACAACATTCTTTTAATAATTTAATTCTGAAGCCGACAGACCAGAGTTGATGAAAAAAGTTGCCAGAAAAACGCCTGTGTAAATTGTCCTTTACCCTGAAAAAATGGGAAAAATTAAATCCATGTTCGTAAATTTTGTAACTTAAATAATGTTGTGTTAGCACATTATCCTGTTTACTGTATATATTGTTTTGGCCAATATTGCAGCCACATGTTAAGTCAACAATGCCACGTTTACCAGTGCCAACCTAACCTATCTTAACATAACAGTACTGGTTAGTTAGGCAGTGGTTGAGGTGTACAGTCCCAAGCCCTAATAAATATATACCCATTTGAATCAGTCAGGTCAGGTGAAGGTATTGAGGGATAAGCCTTTACAATGGCACCTTGTATCTACTTTTCAAAGAGTGTTGAGAGGAGAGAAGGGGTATTAGAAAGAGAGGAAGCTATTGGAGTGGCTGTGTTATGCATGTTATTAGTATGTATACCATCGAGGTGTCCCCCAACTGGATGCGAGCAAGTAAAACACACTAGGACATACTGTACTACCACACCAACTAAATATGTCTGCCTTGGCTGGGATAAAACCCAGGTCAAGCAGATTCACACGTGAGCGTACTATCCACTCAGCCGTCACGACCACTAATGAGATAGACTGCTATAAAATATCTCAAAGATTCAAATGGGGGTATACTTGTTATGGTATTTGACTGTACTAGCCGGGTTGTCCTTCACTCAATTGACCACTTGCGAGTTTCAGACTATAAGGAAGTTGGAGCCGTGAACATCGATATTAAACAGAAATGCAATAATTATGTAAGTTTCTGATGGATAAATGGTATGTTGAATTGGGTTTTATGTATTTATAAATGTACTACGACCGTATTTTAGCAGTAAATTCTGCTAAATATCGTTGTCTACAGCTCCAACTTCCTTATAGAACGAAACTCGCAAGTCGGCAATTGTCCATATCACAACATTATCAAGGTGGAGGGACTGTATGTATAACCCCCCACACAACAGTGACCATATAAATATACCAGTACAGCACCGGTACCCCATTTCAACCAGTAGATCTCAACGTGTGCCAACTTAACTAATTATTTAAAGCTTGGTTGGGTTAGGTTTGGTTAAGTTAGGTCCAGAGTTTTATCTGGTATTGGTTTAACCCTTAGAAGATACGATGACAGATACAGTATATATTTTGTTCTAGCTAATATTAGATGCTTGTATTCATACTGTATTACGAAGGGTATATGTAAGTCAGAGAGTTAATTGAGATAATTTAGTAGTAGCCTCTACGTTCCAACGTAGAGCTATATACTTATCGTATAATTTTGCTCCGCTCTAGAGCGGGCAATTATCGAAATCACTAGCGCGATAAAACGATAACATCTAGAGTAGCACCTTACTCTCTCTACTAGGTACGTTGTACATACTTTGGAGGCCACTATTTGAAAAGGAAAATAAGAAAATATTGATGAGAAAGAATAGAAAATTACAGGATTTTAGGCCATCCTATCTGGCTCCTTCAGCCGTCTTCACGGATCCACCCCACTACCCGACAGGGTTCATTGGGCATTCCTTTTCGCGCTACTCAAGCCTTCACACTCGCTGTTTACTATGCGCCCGATTTTTGTGCTTCCACTCCTGTCGCCTACCCTTTGGGTGAGTTGTGGGCCTTATTTATGGTACCTAAGGTTATTAGACAGATGATCTGTGATGTAGGCACACTTCAAATGGGCTCTTAGGTGTGTTACTTTGAGTATGGCGTCGAAACTGGTTGGTCACGCTTCTGCGCATGCGTCGCCCTTCGGCGAGTGTTATTCTTTAGGCCTTTGCCTGTTTTTATCATCATTTTCACTTGCGGTGGCTTAGTTTTGTTTACCTGGTAGGTTCTATTCCGCTTTGTGCTTATTTTCTGCTTTCATTGCGTGGTTTTTGCGAAAAGTTAGGCGAACTTGTGCACTTTCGTTTGTGATGAAGGGGGCATAGCCCCCCTTGCCTTGACAGGTTATTTTGGCCTTATGTTTTGCTTACCTTCACATGAATGTTTCACATTGGAGTGTGCCCTGTGTTTTTGTTTTTATCTGCCACTCAACCATGGCTAGGCCCCCTGTTAATAGCCTAACTTTTAGTTGGAGGGGGGCGCCAGGGCTAGGCTTCATGTTCCTAGCCTACTTTTTGGAAGGGGGTGAAGGGACTTTTGATAGACCGTCAATGTTGCCTCGTCGCTCTTGCTTGCTGTTCTATGGTTTTACTAAACCACCTTAGGCTCGCAGGGGTATGACGCTTTGGTTTTCTAAACCTTCTGTGGGGCACCCTTTTTTCGTCTGACGCTCGCTCCCGCGCTGTCTCTCCCTTCTTTTGTTTGCGCTCCCCTAGGCCTTTAGTTCTTGAGACACAGTCTTCCCCTTACTTAAACTCCCTCATACATTGAGGTCCCCGCGGCCCGGTCTTCCCTTCCTTTGGGCTCTACGGTGCCTTGAACTGTCGTCCCTTCCACCCTTTTTGGTGACGCGGGTCTCTGGGACGGGCTCCGCGCCCGCTCCGCCCTGCAGCGTGGACAAATCCCGCTCCAGGTCGGTCCTTTGCTTCCGACATGTTCTCTTTTTTGGCTGCTATGGTCGGGTCACTCTGGACCCGCTCCGCCCTAGGATGGTTCTATCCGTCTCTAGGTCGATCCTCTGCATCGCACTGTTTTATTTTTGCTCATGCGAGCTCCCCTGCCAGCTGTCCTGCTGTGCACTTGGGTTGAGCCTTTTGGTTGGTATTTACCTCCATCTCCCTTTCCGCTCGAGGGCGGACAAATCCGCTCTGGTGCAAGCATCTCCGCTCTGCAGCGATGTCTATTCCGCTCTGGACAGGGCCCCCTTGGGCTCCTTCTTCACTTTGGCTTCTACACTGGATCTCTCCTCCACCTGTTCCGCTCTGGAGCGGACACCAGTCCCACTCCTGGTCGGTCCTAGGCCTTCCCTCTTGCTGCCCTAGCCCTCCTGTTTTCACCTGGTTCTACTCTACGATTGTTCCGCTCTGGAGCGGACGCCAGTCCCGCTCCTGGTCGGTCCTAGGCCTTCCCTCCTGCTGCCCTAGCCCTCCTGTTTTCACCTGGTTCTACTCTCCGATTGTTCCGCTCTGGAGCGGACGCCAGTCCTGCTCCAGGTCGGTCCTAGGCCTTGCCTTTTGATGCCCTGGCTCTCTTGTTCGCTGTGCGCTTGCCTTTCTCCTTTGCCTGGACTGCCATTGTCCTGCATGCATGCCCCGCTCTGGAGCGGACTTTCCCGCTCTAGAGCGGACTTGCCCTCTCGGCCCTGGCACTATTTTTTGGCCAATATTGCCTTGTTTGTACTTGGGGTTTGTCGGTTACTGTGTCTCATAACCTTCTCCTTTACATCAGGCTGTGTTCCCGCTCTGCACTGCTGGGTCCCTTGGCCTGCCATCTCCTCTTCGATCCCTTCACCCTCAGGTACCCTTTTCGGTTCTTATATGGCTGTCATGCTTTATTTCAGGGTGTTTGAACCTGCACCTTGGTCTTTTCTGACCTGGGTTTTTGGAGTTCTTCGGACTGTTGCTGCTTATGATGTATGCTTGGCCCTCCTACATGGGGGGGGTCCGTCTCCGTCCTTCTCCACATGGGGGGGGGGGGGGGGTGTTATTACTTTTATGTACCTATCATAATGCCTGGTATCTTTTGTGTGTTTTTTGCGCATACTGTCATACCTTTCTTCAATTTATGCATCCTCTTTCTCTGCGCTTCGTCTGGGACTTCTTTCATTTCTCCCTTCGCTTACTGTGCGGATGTCGCTCCCTGCCTGCGCGCGCCTTGGGTGTGCCCGTCCGGCTATGGGAGCTGGGCATACTGGGTGCCCCGCCCTTGCTGCGTACTACTGCCGTGATAGTTTCACCCCCAGATGGGGTGGCCCGTGTCTCGTCAACTTTATAACGATTGGGTCTCGCCCTACTTCACCGGATGCTGAGACGGCACGGGTCGACCTCCCCGCTGCATGGTCGGGCGTGGCTCGGTCTGTTCAGGCCCATTTACACCGGGTCCCCCGCTTCATGGACGAAGGGGTTCGCCGCTTGCTGAACCTTCCTCTGGTGACTCCGCGCCCTGTGGTCACCGCTTCGCAGGTCCCTCAGTCTGGTGTGTCTCCGTTATCGGCGGACACAGCGGGGTCGATGCGGCACCACTCAGCTTCTCCACGTCGCCGGAAGTCTTCAACATCCCGCTGACCTGCTGCTTCCGACCACACGTCTCTGGGCTCGACGGCTTTTCGCCCTCCGATGGCGATGCTTCCCCCGGTCCGTGTTCCTGCTGGTGTTTCGGCCTTCTCCCCTGGTCGTCGTCCTGCCCATGGGCTGCTCGGGGAGATTGGGGCGTCGCAGGCCGCCGGACGTCTACCGTCGGCTCCTCCGCCATCGTTGCCGTTGGCTCTGCTACCACCGTTACTGCCTCCTCCACTTCCTAAGGCGGCGGGGGCTCTGTTTGCTTCGGCCTCTCCTCTTCTTGTCCGCGATGGTCTCCCGGATTCTCCTGGCTTTGTCGGGTCTGACATTCCGTGTGGCCTGCCTTCTCCTGCTCGGACGAGTGGACCCGTACCTCTGGCAGTGCAAGGCGCCAGGGTGGCGGTTTTCGGGTCTGGTCAGGTGGGGGCTGCCTGTGACCTCGTGGAACTGAGTGGAGGGAGCGATGAAGTGTACGATGCCGTAGTGGTTGAGGCCTCGCCACGGGAGTCTTTCTCCTATACTCCGTCGCCTCGTCGGTCGCCCAGCCGTAGGAACCGTCGCCGGCCCATCTCTTCATCTTCCTCGTCACCGACCGAAGACCCTGGATGGGTCCTTCCTCTTCAGGCCATCTAGGAGGCCCAGGTTAGGGCTGAGGAGGCTAACGCTGCACGGTTTGCCTTCCTGCACGGGATGCTTGCACTGATGGTGGGAGGCTTGGAGCGTCCTCCTCCCATTCCTCCTGTGCTTCAACCTTGCATTTTGGTTGTTCGACACTATTGCCTCCTCGGCTTGCTCTTGCTTGCCTATATCCGGATTTACTAAACCTTCTTGCAGGGCACCAGTTTTCGTCTGCTTCCAGCTCCTGCGCCACGGTCTTACCCTCCATTGTACTCACCAATACCTTGCGTTCCTGAGCCGCAGTCTTCACCTATCTGGACCTCGCCAATACCTTGAGGTTCCTTTGCGCTCTCCTGTCCCTTGCGGCTCCTGCTACACGGTCTTACCCTACTTTGCGCTCACCAATGCCTTGAGTTCCTGAGACACCGTCTTCACCTACTTTGACCTCGCTCATCCCTTGCGGTTCCTCGGGCACAGTCTTCCCTACATTGGGCTCCCCACTACCTTGAGGTTCCTGAGACACTGTCTTCACCTCCATTGTGCTCACCAATCCCTTGGGATGTCATTTTCCTTCCATCCCCGGTGCCGCAGGTCTCTCGGACGGGCTGTACTCCGCTCGCTCCGCCCTGGTGCGTGGATGACTCCCGCTCCTGGTCGGTCCTATGACTCGACACATTCTCTTATAGGACCGCTCCCTTTATTACTGCAATCTGCATGCCGTCCTTCAACGGTGTCTTTGGCTTTGCTGCGCGGGTCCCTTTCGGCCTCTCCGCTTCAGTTGGGAATGTTTTTCTTACGGGCCTCTGGCGTCTGGGCTAGGGCCTCACGGGGCCCGTTCCGCCCTAGGGTGGGCTCTCTCCTCCTCTCGGTCGGGCCTATGCTTTGCCTCTGTTCTTTACCCACGGCCGCTCCCACGTCAGCTGTGATGCTAGACCATTCCGTTGGGACGCTTGGATGTACATCTCTGATGTTTTTACCCAGGGAGGCTCCCGCGTCGGCTATCGTGCTAGACGATTCTTTTCGGACTCTTGGATGTTCCTGGCCTTTCACCTTTACTGGTACCTACGGGCCTCTGACGTTTGGCTACCCTACGCCCGCTCCTCCCTGGTGCGGCGCCTCCGCTCTGGAGCAGAAGATCCGCTCTGGAGCGGTGACTGTCTTTTTATTTCCGTGGATGCTTCCACGTCAGCTGTCCTGCTAGTCTATTCTGACGGACCTCTTGGGTGTTTTTCCCTTTCACCCTTCCTGATGCCTCAAGCCTCTCCCATCCGACTGCACTACTTCTGCCCCGCCCTCGAGCGGAAATTCCCGCTCTTGGCCAGTTCTCTTCCGTCCTTCTCCTGACACCATCCCGGTTCCTCACCTGTCCTATGCCGTTCTCCGTTCTGGAGCGGAGCTTACTTTCTGCTCCAGAGCGGGTTTTCCGCCCCAGCGCGGAGTGGGCCGTTCGGGGCCCCCTCCACTCGGGGTCGGTTCTCGGTGGACTTTGCCTTGCCTCTGGATGGGCCCTCGGTTGCCGTCATTCATCTTACTACTGTTGCAGTCATTCATCTTCCTACTGGCTCCGTCTCACTCCCTTACCTCCCTAGGCTAGGTCTTTCATCTTCCCACTGGCGCCATCTCGCTCCATTGCTTCCCTAGGCCTCCTGGGCCGCTCCTGCAGCGTGCAACGCTCTCCGCTCTGGTGCGCGGCTTCCATTCCGCTCCAGGGCGGCGAGGGCCCTTCCTCCTACATTCCGCTCCAGAGCGGCTTTCCGCCCCGGAGCGGAGGGGCCCATTCTGGACCACTCCACTCTGGGTCGGTGCTCGGGTGCTTTGCTTTACCTCTGGATAGGGACTCGGTTGCAGTAGTTCACGGACTTCTCTTTTTTATCGGACTGTGCTCCCACTCTCCTCTGATGGTAGCGTGGAAGAGAGGCGTCTTCTCCTCTTCAGTGCCTTCTCCCTTTGGGTATTCTTCTTATCCTCTTCGATTATGAGGCTTTCATGCCTTCCTTCTGGGGATTTGCGCCTGCCCCTTGGTCTTTTCTGACCGGGGTTTTTCGGGGTTCTTGCTCTTGCTGGTTCGCCTGGTCTCTCCCTGACCCTCCGCATGGGGGGTCCCTCTACACCCCTCGCCTCACACAGGGGGGGGGGGGGGGAGGAATACTCACTTTCATGAAAGGTGCTCCATTTTCGAGGTGCAGTGAGCACTTTTGTGCGTCCTTCGGCTCTTGTGCCTGTTAATTTTCAGGAGTTTTCTTCCAGTATTTGTGCACCCATGCCTTATCCTCCTGTATGGCCCTCCGTTCGAAGGGTCCCCCTTTTTCGTCCTTTCCTTCCTACACAAGGGAAGGGGGTCATCTCCTGCCACGGTTTCCATGGTTTTTCACGATATTGTGCTTACACGCCATTCCTGTGCTTCCTACTTGGGACGGCAGTATCTTTTTCCTTTCCGATTGCAAGGAGGATATCACTTCCTTCCTGCACACACCATGGGTGTGTCCGTGCTGCCATGCCCGTTGGACGTAGAGAGTGTCCTCCCCTTATCTCATGCTACTGCCGCGATGGTTTTCACCCTCGGTGGTATCGGTCGTGGCTCGTGGATATTGTCCTTTGTGTCTCGTCCTCCTTCCCCGGCCACGGATGAGGCACGGTCTCGCCTCTGCACTATGTAGTCGGGAATTGCTCTCTATGTCAAGGACCACTTCCATTGGTTTCCACACTTCGTAAGACGGAGGGGTACGCGCCTTGCGTCCCCTTACCTCTGCTGTCTCCGTGGCGCCGGGCCGCCTTTCCTCCTGTGCCTCGTTCGGGCGTCCTCGCGGTTTCCGAGGACGCCGAAACGACGGTGTGACGTCGCTCTCTTTCCCCGTTTCGCCGACGATTCCCGACTCCTACGTCCGGTTCGTGCCGTCCATGTGGCTCTAGACGAGGCTCCGGAGCCCGTCCCACTGCATGCAACCTCCCTGCCCGGGCCTGCCACCCTATGGGCGGATGCTCTGTCGAAAGGACAGGGCGCCCGGGTAGTATGGTATTCCCAACACACCGTGTTCGACGACCTAGCGGCCTCCTGGAGTGTTCCACAGGTGGCCTGGTTCGCCTCATGCGAGGCGACCGGGTTGCCTGTGTTCCTGTACCGCTGGCTTCCTCCTCCGGCGGAGGTACCGGTCGCGTTCAGCAAGGACTGGCGCAGGTGGCGGTCGATTTATGTGTGTTCCACCAACCGCCGCCCTTTTTGATGTACTACGTCCTCCACCGGCTGAGAGGGTACCAGTGCTTCGTTTGGTTGTCGCGCCCATCCGGCCGGCCCAAGCCTGGTCCGCTCGGCTGAAGCGGTGGTACCCGAGTCCAGTTCCCCTAGCGATCTCCGATTTGCACTTGGTATCGATTGGTGTCCTAGGGACGTCGTTCGCCTTCACATCGTGGATGTTGTGAGGCTGGGTGGATGCCTCAGTTTAGTCGATCTTTGAATGTCGAATCCTCTCCCCTGGATTCCTTTTCCATGGCGGACTTACGGCTCTCACTGACCCTGTTTTCCTTCTTGGTTGCCTACCCATCACGGACGCGACCATCGGTGGCGCTCGTGTTTCACTACCTCCTTTGGTTAATATTGAGAAGCGTCCCAACATCTGCACCACTCTTACGAACCGCCTGTCGGCCATTCGGGTACCGTTTGAGACTTTCACAGGGTTGGTCGTTCCTCCCTAGGACTTGGGTTCTTTTTGCGATCCTGCTTTCTGCTTCGTCCGACGCCGCGTCAGCTTCCTCCTCCGTGGTTTCTGGCGGAGGCTCTCAAACTGCTCTCGTCTGCCTCTTACGCTCATTACCCCACGCCTGAACACTTCCGTGACGTGACATTGTTCTTTATGGCTTTGGCGACGGGTGAAGGAGTCCCCGGAGATGACTGCCAGGTCTAGGGACCGACATTCCTTACATCGTTCTCCCGTCCTTGAGTCAGTTACTTTGGCTCCGTCTGTTCGTTTGGTTGCTACGACCGTACGCGACACTCCCGTTTTTATGCTTTTCCTGTACCAGCTTTCCTATATGGTAGGGTTCATCATCCGTTATGCCCGGTTCAAACCCTGCATCCGTATGTGTACTCGACCAGGCCGGTGTCGGGGTTGCCTTTACGGGTGGCGCCTACAACCTGTAGGAGTCTAGGTCGACGTGCTGTGGGACTTCGCCTGTGTCGGTAGTTTCGGGCCAGTACCCCTTACGTTCTGGACGCAGCTCATGTTGTCCGTTCGTACGCTGCTACGTTCAGATTTTACATACTCTTTCTCGACCGAACGTTGCCGACACGGGGCTTTGGTCTTCCCCCACCATGTATGTCTCCTCCTCTCTGGCCATGTCCACAGGCAGGCCGGGACGTCCTTGTCGTGCGTTGGGCCAGCAGGTTCACTCAGGGTCTACCTGCAGCGTTCCTTCTGTCTCTTCTCCTTCTCCCTTCTTGTTCTTCTTTTATTGGGGGAGGGGAGGGGGGGGGGGGATTGCACTATACCCATACTTGCACCTAAGTTAAAGGATTAATAACTAGGTTAAGATTTTGATATAATTTCTCGTCTTCAAGTATACTATGTTCTGTTGGTAGGTAGGTCTTGGCCTCCTCCCACTGAACTTTTCTCATGACTTTCAGTGCTGGTCACTGTGTATGCTCATGTCTTTTCTCGTCGCCCCCTGTACGGTACTCCTCTTCGACGTATGTCAGTATTTCCTCATTACTTTATGGGTCTTCCAGCCTTCGTCCGGATGGAGGGGGGGGGGGAGCATCATCCTAGACTTTATATTATTATGATGAAATGCAGCATTCTTTGTCTTAGGTTAGTTATCCCATGGCATACGACTTGACTGTACTTGACCTCTCTTGATATGCACCTGTCAGTACACTCTTTCTATAAACTCTCTTGTTTAAGTCGGTCTTTCCATGGTCCTGATATTTCCTAAGGGCTAACGTTTGTGTTTTCAGCTTGTATGTCCGCCTCCAATTTGGTACTCTAGCTCTACGTTGGAACGTAGAGGCTACTACTAAATTGGGAGGTTTAACGACCCTCCCAAACCAAATGAGGTAAACCTCCTATTTGGTCGTAGCCTCGGAGTATCCAACGTCATAGTATCCCGCCCTCGCGCCGTACCCCTGCCCATCCAATCTTGTCTCTTGTAACTTGATACCGGGAATGCCCAATGAACCCTGTCGGGTAGTGGGGTGGATCCGTGAAGACGGCTGAAGGAGCCAGATAGGATGGCCTAAAATCCTGTAATTTTTTATTCTTTCTCATCAATATTTTCTTATTTTCCTTTTCAAATAGTGGCCTCCAAAGTATGTACAACGTACCTAGTAGAGAGAGTAAGGTGCTACTCTAGATGTTATCGTTTTATCGCGCTAGTGATTTCGATAATTGCCCGCTCTAGAGCGGAGCAAAATTATACGATAAGTATATAGCTCTACGTTGGATACTCCGAGGCTACGACCAAATAGGAGGTTTACCTCATTTGGTATTGGGAGGGTCGTTAAACCTCCCAGTCTTTACCATTACAAATCCCACAGACCCTTTCTAAATTGCATAAAATCATCTAATGAGAGCCAGAATAAACTGTCAAAATGCGTAATAATCTTCAAAGGGTTAATTGGCCCTGATTGATCTATCATTGGCAGAAATAGTCTACTGGTTGAGTTGTCTGGGACTCCCTGACTACCCTTATGCATGTGCTCACTAATAAACTCAATTTCAATTTGTTTTCTTGGCTCTAAATTTGATGTACAGTACTGTATATCACTCAATGTAGAACCACACATCCACAGCACTATTACCATTTCAGGAAACTTTCCATTTTTCAACATTTCAACTATATTTCAGCAGGGGGTTTCCTGGTCCAGGGGGAAGAAAGACGTCGATGATGATGATGATGATAAACCAACTGGTCACAGGTCTTGTTTGGCTTTGTCTGTGATTCAATTGCTAGTGGAAGACTAAGTCCAGAAGTTCTATATGCAGCCCACAGATGGTGTACAAAATATATCAATTGCACCATGCTGTACAGTATTTGATATCAAGATGCACCACAAGTTTGTTAATGTTGTTTGATGAGTGCAGTCATGCTGCTTCTTATAATATACAGTATATTGTAGTCATGGTTCTTTATATATTCAGTATCCTGTACAGTTACATACGTAACAACCTTGGCACCAGGTTTTACAGTTATCTGTAATCGAGTGTCCCAAAGATTATCGAATGATGCTTTGAGTTCTTGATACCTGTAGTATCATTTTGCCATGCAATATGGCAACTGGATGAAGAACATTAGCTGTATGAAAGTGGTAGAAAGAACGGCAGTTAGTAGACCAAAGGCAGACCCCAGACGAGGTTCTGAGTAAGGATCTCAAGGGCAGGGGACTTGACAGTTGCTGTGCAGAGAACAATACAGCATGAAGAGTGGCCCTCAGGTGACCAAGGTACACCACACCCGCGCAAAACACGAAGCAGTCTTCAAATCGATACCAAAATCGAAGTTACTTGATGAATGGTGTCATACTGTCATCACACTTTATTCCCATATGGCTGGACATTCTTCTGTGCTGCGAGATGGTGACAATATGGAGGGTATATTCTTGTTGTGTCAGTGTACAGTAGGTAGATCTCTGTAGAACACTGTACAACTGTGAGACGGGGAGATCACCTCTTCATTACTCCATCTATTCTGTGTGAACTTGAACCCTTGCTTTCTGGATTCTTCATCAAGTGCTCTACCACTGAGCTAATCTGTCTCAGATTCTATGTTGCACATTGGTGGTAACAAGATGTGTTATTTTCTTGACAAATAAGTGTAGCCATAACACTAGATGGAGAATTTTGGGATCACTTTTTCAAAATCCACTAAAATAAGGCTGGACATCTGTTCTGCAAGATGGTGACAATATGGAAGGCATATTCTTGATGTGTAAATGTTGACAGAACTATGTACAACTGTGAGACAGGCAGATTACCTCTTCAGTTCCCAAACTATTCTATGTAAACTTGAACTTTCGTCTTCTGGATTTTTCACCGAGCGCTCGACTATCCGCCCCAGGTTCTATACTGTGAGTTGGTGGTTACAATGTGGGTTATTATCTTGATTTGTAAGTGTAGCCAGAACACAGTAAAATATTGGAGAATTTTGGAATAACTCTTTCAAAATCTTGGGTCACTTTGTCCTGGATTCACTCCATGATATCCTGATGATTTGGTCTATCAGTCCGACTCTCACAATTGAACTACTTTACACACCAAATGCTTTTAAATTCTCAGACAAAATATTTCTAATATATTCTAGAATAACATCATTTGCTTAGAAAGACCTCAACACTTTTTATATTCTAAAAATTACAATACCATCAGTAATGACTCTTCACATTTATCTAATAAAGCATACTGTACAGTACTTACATTGTATCTCCGAGATTTTTTTTTTTAACCCCCCTGCAGATTCAAAGAAGCCAATGAGCAGACCCAGAAATATCTAAATGTTTGGCTCCCTGGAGACAAGGTTGATAAAATTGCCAAGCCTGATCCAAGAACTGAGGTTCAGCCCTTTGGCTGCTGTACAGAAAGGCAAGAAGTTTGGTTACGGGAGGTTATAATTTTCTGAAGTTTACATCCCTGAACTCTCTCATAGACGACAAGTGCTCATCGCCACCACCTAATAAAATAAACTGGCATACAAATTATTCAATATGTAATGCTACGTTATAAAGACCCATATCTATAGCAGCTCTCGAAGTGTCACTATTCTAGGCCATCTTCCAATTCAGTCCCTTGGCCTGGAGATAATTCTACAATATCTCTCTCCAATTCTTCCTCGGTTTTCAGTACAGTAGTGGCTTATAGTATAATGAAAAATCCACACAACAAGGTTAGTTGTTCAGTCTCTGATGTAACTATCATTTCAACAAGTAAACACAAGCTTATAAGCCATCAGAGTTAATGAAACCACCACTAGTCTACTGTAAGCTACACATGCTTTCTTCCTGGACAATGAAAAGATCTAGTGGTCATTAAGCAAACCAACAAATGGAAAAAGTGGCACCAAAACAAAGGCATTTCCATGTTTCACACGGGTATGCCCAGATCATCTAATGGCAGCTCTCCATACTACACGGTTACTGTCAAGTACCCTAATCAAGATATCCTTTTATAATGTAAAACTTGCAAAATAAGCAAACCAAAACTGGGACGACACAAGATAAATGCAAAGGAACTAATCAAAACCGCTATGTGGAAATAACGCTTAATAAAATATAATTTGAAATAAAAGAACACAATCCACCACATAGGGTGTAAATCACTACATGAGCAAGTTAATCTGGTTCCCAGGTCTTCCTTGGTCTACTGACTGTTATTTTTCCTTCCACATCACAATTCACTTAGTCATCTTCATCCATTCTCTCCACACGACCAAACTACTGCAGTCTGCCATTACGGATCACCTCACTGATACAATCTATAAAAAGTTACTTGATTAACCCTTCTCTCACCTGTGGTATTACATATCCACCTCATGTAGAGGATTCATCCCTCATATATACTGTACATGAGAGCTTTAGATTGGTGCCTCACAATTGAAAATTGTTCAATTAGTTTTTGAGTTAGGTAAAAATTAATGTCAAACTAAGTATTACTCCATGTTTTATTTTTAAGAGCCTTCTTGCAGTTGCCTAAGAATAACACCCACTTTATCCCTA
The DNA here is from genome assembly GCA_032716605.1 of Paralithodes platypus. Taxonomy (NCBI): domain Eukaryota; kingdom Metazoa; phylum Arthropoda; class Malacostraca; order Decapoda; family Lithodidae; genus Paralithodes; species Paralithodes platypus. The sequence continues at coordinate 53,989,294 of CM064508.1, read as the reverse complement.
TCTCACTAAGCTCATCTCATAAAGCCATACAGCAACACACTTGTCACACATGCAGCATACAGCAGCCCCTTAGAGCGGAAGTAGATACCCCAGATACTCGAAAGCCTCCATAATAGTAATAAATGGTGTGGGAAGTATGAGTGGTGGCTGAAAAGACTACCATGCAGCAACAACAGCAACAGTTCAGAAGCACTAACCTAAGCTAGGTAAAAACACCACTTGGTCCAAAAATGGTTTGTGCCATAAAGCAAGCTACTCATATTTTGGATGTGCTAATTTATGCAACTCTAATTGTAAAAAAATACACTCCACTCAGAGTATTCCACTTTTGGAAGAACTTTCCATACATCAAGATCCTTCTGAAGCTGAGCAAATCATCTACTACTACAGTATATGTTGTACACTAATTTTAGGGCATATATCTAAGTGAGTATGAGTTAGTTACATGTACCCCAAGACATTTTCCAGGTGGTCTATTTCCTATACAGGATTATGTGCTCTTTTAACAGCTGGATTAAATTCCTGTGGCCAATCTACAAACTAATATCCACTTGCAAGGTTATTATGGCCTGCCAATTATGATAAAAGAACTCCAGCTACCCTGGCTATATGGTAAAGCACCCTTGTGTTATGAAACAGTTACCAGGGCTACTGAAAATGATTTGTAACACTATGCAGAACAGTAGTGGTTTATAGTGCGCAACATTAAAATGACTGAATGATGGGCACCCCCACCAAGCAAAAAACGGTAGTAAGATTAAAATAATAATTTGTCAACTGATTATAGGAAATAATTCAGGGAGTGAGAGCGAGAGACTCGGTGATACTCTACCTTCAACCCCGCCGCCGAAGTCCCCCCCTAAGTTTCCAGAAGCCTCATGATACAAAGAACTCGTAAGCCTCGCAGCCGTGAGTCTCCCGCAGCATCTCCACACACAGAGCCTTGATAGGGTCAACTGGAGGGAGACTCGTAGTGAGGTCTCCGCTCCCTCCTTCCACCCCTTCCATCCCAACAGACATACAAGCTTCTACTGTGCAAGTTGATGATGACGCCGTAATAGGGGGACAAGTATGAGTTGATGATGACGTTGTAGGGGCCCAAGTACAAGTCGCTGATGATCTAGGAGCTCCCCATATTTGAGTCTCCTCTTGATGCTGTATAGTTGTAGATGACGTAGGGGCACCAGAAAGAGAAGTATCACCCGTCTCGTTGCTTGACAAGGTTGAGATATTTCCGCCCCAAGCTTCTGCCGTCTGTCCACTAGTCGAAGGTGAACTGGTCAAGGGTGCACTAGTCTCTGCGGAACTAGTTGATAGTGAACTAGTCTCCCCCCACACCTCCCTGACCGGCCACTCTGAACTGTTTGTAAGGTCGTGGAAGGGGATGCGGGAGTGACGATCAACAAACTTGCACGCTGTAGGATTTTGTAAGTGTGGTCCTGGAAACCAAAATGTGTAGGTAATAAAAGTATATGAACACTATTAATGCTGCTTTCTTTTGATTCATGGACAACCCAACCAATAGACTATTTCAACCAGAAGATCTCAACCAGAACCAATTCAACCATTGCCAATTTGAAGTCCAATCATGTCCTAATCTAACCTAACAAAATAGATTGAGTTGGGACTGGTTGAGGGCTATTGGTTTAAATAAATCAGTGACAAATTAAAGTCCTACCCCATCCTACGGTACTGGTTGAAATGTTCTACTGGCAAAGTTGTCCGGTCACCCTACCTTTGAAGGTGATGGTAAGCTTCCTGTTTTTGCAATATATAAAAAGAAAAGAAATATAACTTCAACATGATACACTTAATACAGTAAAATCTCTCATGAGGACACCTCAAACCCAGATCACACACAAAACCTCTTCTGGAGATATTTCTACATAATGTATTAGTACAGTTTCCAAAGAGCTTAACCCCTTCAGCACCATGACGTAATGTTCATAATATTCTGGTTACCATTAGACGTTTATTTTTAACTTATAATCTACCTCTACGACTCAAAGGGGTAAATGCAATCTCATTAAACCCTTAGAATAGCATAGGTCCTCCTTAAACTGCATACAATCGTTTCATTTTAGGCAGAATAAAAGATAAAAAGGTGTCCTGGTGCTGAAGGGGTTAAGCATATAGGTTTCTCTTTTTAAATGTGACATGAAAATGATATTTAGAATATCTATATTCTATATTTCAGCCCAAATTTCTCATAGCCATTCTTATAATGTGTGCATAGACTACAGGAGATCTGGACTGGACACGAAAATTTAACTTTGCAGTAAGGGACCCAAAATCGGAGATCGAACCCCCAAGTTCGAACCTCGAAACCACGAAAATATCATATTTTTGCGGTTTCGAGGTTCGAACTTGGGGGTTAATTTTCCAATTTTGGGTCCCTTACTGCAAAGTTCCATTTTCGTGTCCAGTCCAGATCTACTGTAGTCTATGGTGTGTGATATAGGTGCAGCAAGATTTCCTGCAGTATTACAGTAGATCAAGTTCTACAATCAGATCTCAAATGTAAAAAGTTGACAAGCGAGGCAGCCCAAAACAATGACATGTTAACTTTCCTGTATTTCTTCTCATATTCATTCCAGTCTTTAAACTAACTTGTCGTGGATTGACGCCCGGTAGTTAAGAATTTCTCTCAATTACTGTGGTTCGAGTTGTTGAGATTTTATTGTACTTGCTTCTTCACAAACACATTACAGTACAAAATGTTTAAAACTATAGTCTATTTGCTGTACTGTAAGTAGGCGAGACATCATGACCTCTAACCTCTGTAACGACAAGAGTAATCGAGCTAATATTTCTGCCATTTGGGAAAAGTCAGTCAAGGAATAGATGTGGAAATTTACAGCCAATTTGCTCTAGACCTTTTTGAGTTACAGAGGATAGAGGTCATGATCTCTCGCCTACTTACAGCGAATAGACTATAGTATCTGATAAAATGCACCTGAGCATGCTTACACTGAGGTAACATGCTTCATAAAGAAGTAAAACAGTACAATGGGAGCCATCTACATTTGAGAGGTATAATATTCAAAGTACACTCCAAGACACTAATGATGTACTTCCCCTTCTGTATCAGTGAAATCCTTTTTATCATATTCTGGGAACTATTATTTGTATTCAGTTTAAAAAGGGCATCCAGCAATAAACAGGCTTCGAACTATCTCACTAAACCCCTTTTGACTACCGCAGATCCTTCTTAAGCTGCACAAAGTATTCTAAATACAACTAGAATAAAAACAGAAAGACATCCCCGGTACTGAAGGGGTTAATAATCCGAGCTCTCCCAGACTCAATCAAATATTCTCATGTGAATGTCCGATTTTGCAATGTTTTTTTAATTTTTCCCTATTACTATTTTTGGAAATTCGTTTGTGGTCTTGGAGGGCTCACAAAGGGCCAACGTTAGTGTCCAAGGTTTTACATACAGTAATAATAATAAGGAAGGGTCAACAGAATAACAAAACTTCAATGCAGATGACAAAATACTTAAAAAATAATCTTCGACAAATATCGCAACATAACATAAACATCCAATATTCCTAATACAGTACACCAATCTATCTATTGCCAGATGCCTTGGTGCCTGAGAGGATGGCCACGAATGAATCACCTCAATGCTCCTCTGTCGTCCGGTACCCCACATCTCACCTATTACCACTTTCACTCATATATCTCTCAACAGCATCCTTCCATCTCATCCAGGGTGTCAAACCAGACCAATTTTGTTTGAAGAGTTGAATTAATTAACCCTCTCACGACCATAGGACGCAGAGGTTGCCAGATTAGCAATAAGAAATAGATTACTCTCACTGTTATAATTACCTCTCCAAAATTAGTTTTCTGCCCACAGCTAACTCAAAGACAACTGCAGAGGTTGAAGTAAACAAACTAAAGGTTTATAGATACCCCTGACGGTAACAAAGGCTTTAAAGTATCCCTAATAGGCTCAAAAATCGCGTCAGGATGTGAGAGGGTTAAGTAATACCCCATTCTAAACATTAATCATCAATTACAAACCCCAATGCACTTGAATAAACTAATGAAAGCATATGGTCCTCCCGGGATTCAAACTCAGGACACCACACCCAGAACATATGCATCTAAACCATTACACCACCAACACAGTTATAAGAAGGAATACAAAAAATTAACATGAAATAACATTGTTTTGGCCATTATATCACTTCCAAAGACATAATTTGAACTGTAATCCGTATTTTTAGCTATACAGTACATATACAAAAATAAAGACTAATAATAACGAACTAGGCTTTTGTTTGACACCCTGATCTCTTCCTTGGTCTGCCTTTGCTTTTCTGCCCTTCCACCTCACTCTTATATACTCTGTTAGTCAATCTCTTACTCTCCATTAAATTACAATACTGTACAGGTCTCCCTCGATTTACGATTGGGTTACATTCCTGAAAACCCGATCTTGAAGAGAAAAATCACATAGCAAACCCTAAAATTAATGAGGTAAATGGGGATGCATTCTTGGACCAGCCAAAACACAAACACTATTTTCTATCTCTCTATTTACTCAGGCCCAATCCCCACTTCTCCGATTTTTTTTCTTTTCTTTTTGTTTTTGTTTTCTTCTCTTTTTTTTATCTTTTTTTATTTTTTTGGGGGGTGGTCGACTCAAGACAGAGCAAGAACAGGCAAAACACAACATAAAACAATGAACACACAAAGAAAAAACACAAATTCACACACATCTAGGTCACCCAGGAGAAGACCCAGAGACCAGGGTCGCCAAGGTCCCTCCAGCACTCCCCCGGCCCCCGACCACTCGGAGAGGTTCCGATCTCGGCAGGCAGACATGCAGCGGAGCCAAAGCCACAAGCCCGCCCACCACACTTCCAGGCGCACCCTTCATATTAATCATCTCCCCGGGCCAGGCGCCTGATGGACTATTAACTAGTCCAACTTGCGCCCGACCCCATCCCCCAAATGACCACGTGTTCACTAATCTATTCACAAGCATTCTCCATTCATTCCTGTTTATTACCACTTCCTTTGCCTGAACTATAGTCATTCCTCTATCATCCAAAGCTTGTCTTACACAGTCTCTCCATCTCAATGGGGGTCTTCCTACCCATCTATCTCCCCTTGTATCTGACTCACATATTCTCTTTGTAAGCCTTTCATCTCCCATTCGTTCAGCATGACCATACCAGCTCAGCACCCTTCTGTCCACTCTGGCTGACAAATGTTCCTGCTGCCCCACTCTCCTACGTATCTCTTCATTCCTCAATCTGTCTCTACGAGTAACTCCACACTATAGGTTTGACTCCTGTAAGGAGATAAAGAAAACCTAATATTTAGTAGTGGCCCCGTAATCATTGACGAACATGCCTATTACATAAGGCATCCTCTTCAAACACTAATCCGCCGTAGTTTGAATCTACCGCACAGAGCATTTAAAATCTGAGGAGCCTTCATCATGAGCGCACGCGACCTCACTCATGGCTTCAGTCATTATGAATTGGGTTCTCACTACGAAAAAACTTCATAAAAAATAAAAAACAAAAACAAAATAAGAATAACTATCCAATAAGCTTTCCATCATATCGTGGATGTACTTGTGTGGATCTTTGACCAGACGCTGATTCAGGCGTCATTCTTCCTTCACTGACATATCAAGTAAACCAAAATCCTTAATACATCAACGAATGGGAAGGGGATGGTCGGGAGGGCCCCAGTCGTCAATGATTACGGGGCCACTACTAAATATTAGGTTTTCTTTATCTCCTTACAGGAGTCAAACCTATAATTTATTAGTGGCCCCTCCATCATTGACGAACATGCCTGATTTCTAAGACTGGAGGGGGACATTCGTAATCATATCATAACTCTAGAAAAGCAGATAATCAAACAACCACATAGTATTCTTACTTTGAAAATATATTTAACTATGGCGCAGCCCATATATATACAAAAAAGGGGTTCAAGCAGGTGCGTGCTTCAAAAAAGCCTGCTTGATAAAAAAGGGTAACTCTGGAGATTCTGTGAACAGATCTGTAGTTACAAAGGCACCCCACTCAACGAGTGGTGACAAAAATAACAAGTTATAAGTTTACATGTGCACATAATAAACCCCATAATATTCGTGGAAATGTTTTGCAAACGATCTCCACTTTTTAATACTAAATTGCTTTCACAGCTAAAACTACTATAACAACCCTGTTGTTTGTACTAACATTGTACTAGCACAATTTCTCGCCCTGAATAGAACAGAGAAATTTTCATATCACATTATCCATAATTTGTATCACAGCTCTTACATTCCGGCGGGGTCTAGGGTGTCCTATGTTACACTGACTGCACCCCCCCCCCCTTTTTTTCTTGAAAGTAAACAAAAGTGACTGAAGGGCCACCTAGACCCTCTGCCTTAAAGCTATACATGATAAGGAAGGTTTGTCTAGAGCAACTGACAAGTATCTAGTCAAAAACGTATGATTAGACGCCCACAACTGTGTGGACGAAATATCTTCTACTGAAAAGTTCTTCAAGAAACGTAAAGAGGCTGCCCATTTGCGTAAATCGTGGGCCCTACCCACAACGCCGGGATTACTCTCTTTAATGACTTCGACCAGAAGAGAAGCTAATCTCCGTTTCAGTAAGCGTTTACCCGTACTCGCTACCCATAAAGCACCTTGGGGGTTTAGAGGAGCTACTCTCAAATATTTGGTTAGAGCTTGCACTGGACAGAGATTATGGTGCACCTTTCCCCTTTTTAACGCCGGCACAGTGAACTCAGAAAACACGTGTGCACTGTGCTCATTCTTGGCTACAAATCCCGGGGAAGGTGCAATGTGAATACATTCATTAAGTCTACCAAACCTAAGGCAATTAGGTGTGTTGCACATCGCCGCCAGCTCAGACACTCTGTTCCCGGTGGCCAAAGCCAAAACGAATACAGACTTTTTTAAGAGTAATGCAAAATCTGCAGTATTTTGGTACAGACGAGAGTGAAGTAAAGACAATGCCTTGTCCAGAGACCAAGTGGGCATGAGCTGACGGGGAGGTGGGCGGAGTTTAAAACATGCTCTCATAAAACCTGTTTCCTCCGCTACCGGTATGGAGAGACGTGTAAGGTCTAAAAAGGGCACTCTAATCGCAGTTAAGTTATTTTTTAACGTTACCACAGATAAACGTTTCTGCTCAAACAGATAATTCAAATAATTAAAAACTAACGACACTGAGGGCACAGTCTGTTCTGTTCTAATGATCCAAGAAGTAAAGGCTTGCCAATGTGATTGATACTGTTGTTTCGTAGACTGAGTATATTGATTGATTAATTTATTGATCACATCTCTACCATATGGTGCTAGCCACTTGGCATCTTGAATGTCCATAATGCAAAAGTCAGCGAGGTCGCTAGGTTGCCAATCGTGTCTAAGTGGAAATACTCGACCGGGAGCGACACCGGGTGCGAGCACCACGTCTTTAATTGCTGGTACCATAACTGCGCCGGCCACAGGGGCGCGATTAGCGAGACTAAGCCTCGATAATCTCGTAGTTTGTTCACTACGTGGCACACTAGTGACGCGTCTGGCGGCGGAAACAGATAGATGGAGCTCCATCTGTTCCAGTCTGTTACTAGGGCGTCTGGCCCCCCTGCCGGCGTTTCCGTCCGGCGGGTGAGGTATAGAGGGAGTTTGTGAGTCTCCTCGGACGTAACCAGATCCACTTGTGGATGGTAGAGCTCTGCAATCATTAGGTTGAAAATGTGTTGCTTGAGCTCCCATTCTACTGTCGTGCTCTGTCTCCGGGACAGAGCGTCTGCTCAGACGTTTGCTACGCCTGGGAGATAAGATGCGTGAAGATAAATGTCTAGCCTGTTGGCTAGAGTAAAAATCTCTTCCGACACGTTTAGCAACTTCCTTGATCTCGTTGACCCCTGTTTCTGAATACAGTGAACTGCATTCAGATTGTCCATTCTGAAGGCCACCGACTTGCCCCGTAAAGTAGAGCCGTGAGCCTGAAGGAAATACAAGGGGACTAGTAATTCTTTGACATTGATGTGGGAGATTTCTAAGTGGGACCAAAGCCCCTGACCCTGGTGCCCCTGGTTTGACTGAAATCCCCAACCTATCGTGCCTGACGCATCCGTGTCTACCCATACCGTTGGCGGAGGAGAGGTCCATGACATTACTGAGTGCAACATTTCCCTCTTCGCCCAGACCGCTACTAAGGTGTGGATTAATTTTGGGATGGGCCATAATTTTCCCGCCGGTAAGAGTGGGAAATATTTGTTGCCTTCCAATATTAAAAGTTTTACTTTCAACCGGCCCAACATTACAGTTAGTTGAATCCAGTTGAGAGAGCCGACCAGAGACTCCCAGATCCTCCGTGTCGTAGTCAGACTGTGAAGAAACATGAACAGTTTCCTGCGAAACCTGTTGCGATTGTCCACACTCTGACTCAGAGTGAGAGCAGCTGTGTCCCAAACCAGCCCTATCCACTGAATTACTCGTGAGGGAACAAGGTTTGACTTTACCAGATTTACCTTGAACCCTAGAGTTTTGACATGATTTAAAATTATGTTGACATGTTTGATGCATAATTGCTCTGTCTCTGCCACCACCAGCCAGTCGTCTAGGTACCACAAAACTCTGATTCCTTGCTTTAACAACGGCATCAGGGCTTGCCGGACTAATTTCGTGAATAGTCGAGGTGCCAGGTTCAAACCGAATGGCATCCTCTGAAAAACAAAATGTTGGTGCCTGATCCGTAAGGCCAGAAACCTTTGAAATCTTTTGTTGACCGATACGTGCCAATAAGCGTCTGTCAGGTCTAGGGAACACATCCAACCTCCCGGCGGAAGTGTTAGCCTGATTTGGTGTACTGTTAACATTCGGAATGACTCGTTGTGAATGTGAAGGTTCAGATAAGACAGGTCTACGACCAGTCTCATCTGAACACTGTCCCTTTTGGGAACCAAAAATAGCTTGGACGTGAATACAGGGTAATTTGGGGGGACCGGGATGATGACATTCTTGGCAATCATTTCCTGGACCAGTGACTCCACCTCTAAAGAAACAAAATTCGCCGTTGTCGGCTGACGTAAGCGAGGTCGCCGGAGCCACTGCCAAGTGATGCCTTTGCGTGCCACCATCCGTGCCCAAGTGTTTAACGGCCATGCTTGGTGACACGTTCGGAACGACCCAGTTAGCAGACAAGGGTTCGCCGGCTGTACTACCCTCGGATCCACCGGCCTTAAGACTGGCACCGGGAGTGAGAGAGACTTTAGTTTTTTGATGGTGGTGGAGTTGGTGGTGGTGGACGCTTCGCCGGCTGGCTGGCGTTGGCAGAAGACGGGCCCTGACCTGGCTTATTATAGCCGCGTCCTCTCTGACCTGAAAACCTACCCTGTCTATGCCTGAACTGACCTTGAGGGGAGGAGGACTTAGGTGGAAGAAAGGGCTTAGATCCCCCCGGCTGAGCCTTAGCGACTGGCCTGGGTTTGGGGAAGTTAAAGGCAGGTTTCTTAGAAGGGGTGGGACTGTGTTTAACGTCCTGAGCCATATTAAAAACCGTTCGCCACACTTCAGGGGACATTAAAGAGGGAGTGAGCACTGGTGACATGACCACCTGATTCGCAATGCGATCAGGCAGTTTTCGGACTAAGGACATTCTGAGATCTTGTCTCGCTCGTATCGCCTCAAGCAAGGCGGTGCGTATGTCACCTAATGATTGGATTGACGACTGAAGAAGCAGTCGCCGGGACAATTCAACCGATCGTCTGGCATCCGCGTCTGCGATTGCCTGAGTGGACCAGAGCAAAAACTTTGCTACCTGTTGAGACACTATGTATTGAGAGAACAGGCGAAAAGCTTTCCCCCGTAGCCTAAATTCACGGTCTAGGTGAGTTGGGGTAGGGGTAGTGAAAGGGTCTTTTAGCTCCCAAAGATTAATTTTAGGGGCAGCTAAGAAAGCAAACAAAGCTGAAGGGACTCCGCCGGCAGAACACACTGGCATGGAGAACCAAGAATGAGTATCTTGAGGGATCTGGTGGGAAGTTTTGGAAGTAAATGTGGTCGCAAAGTTTTGAGCCTCTGTCTCCCATTCCAACCAAGGTCCTGGACCCAACTGCCCCACCTTCAAGACTGGATTAGCTGCTGCGTCTGTGACGGTTTGCAAATCGAGTTCTGGAGTGAGAGCTGACAGTGTCTTAATGTCATTAAACCCATCATGCTTAGACCAGTCAGAAAACAATCTTGAAGCTGAGGCAGAGGGTAAAGCAGGCTTAGCAGTATAAACAAAATAGTCCTGGTGATAATAACTAGGTATAGCCTTAATGTTGACATCTAGTACATTCCCCAAAGTATCCAAGGCCCTTAATTTCTTAGATTTATTGCCCTGGATGACCCACTCACGCGGCACTGGGAGTTCCCCTGACAAGGTAGGTTGGGCGAGCTCTGGTTTAGTGGGGGTCAAAAGGACCCATGACTCGTCTGGTCCGTAAAGCAAGGGCATAGCTACCTTTCTGAGAGGCGCTCTGTCTAGAGGGGGCGGATTGACATCCGTTATAACCCTTACATTCGAAGTGGTCAATGCCGCCGTAGCAGGCCTAGTAACCACCGATGGTGACATAGAGGGAGGGTGAGGGATCTGAGTCAAAGCAATAGAAGTCATCAGAGGCCGTACCGTAGAGCTTGTCGTGGGAGCTCCCAAGTCCACTGTGGGAGTTTCCTGCTGTTGGCCAAAAAATTTAGATAAAGCATTACTGAGTAGCCCATCAATTTCCTGTGCAGTGACAAATTGATTTGATGATGTACTCACTGGTGAATCATTAAGATCTTGTGCGGCGTCTAAGCCTGAACCTGACTCTTGCCCTTCCATATCCGATATCATCGAAACCTCGTCTTTATCATCCTGTTCCTCCTGAGAAGATCCCGCCGAAGCTGGGGTACCATCTTGTTGCCAAGAAAAGTTAGGAATAGAGGATGGGATCGCTGCGTCCCGGTGGACGTCAGCCACTGTGTGAATAGTTTGAGCCGGAAGTGGGTGGTCAGGCCCCGGACGAGAATATCGCCAAACACCTAGGCCTTGGCCTATACTCTCTTGGGAGTCTGAAACACTCTCAACCACTGAGCTCCCTGAACTCTCCAAATCCAGGGTTAAAATGTTAATGGGTAAATCATCTTTAGGTACAGGCACTATACTGGACCCGTGAGACCGAACACAAACTTTGTCTGGGGTAGAGGTATGACGAGAAGTACTAGAAACTGGCGAGTGTCGGGAGGCCTTTCTATCATGGGAATCCTTTTTCGAAGATTTATGGCTGCGGTGTGACCGTGAACTACTCTTCGATTTGGAGGATTTATCGCCGTGACCACTGGTGGAACTTTCTGTCTTACTCCTCTTACTCGATGGTGAAGAGGCAAGACTGGGTGGCTGGTGTCTAAGGGGTGACCTAGATCTCGCCCGAGACGAGGAGGCTGCCGCCGGGGGTGTAGGCTCACGTTGACGTTTCGAAGTAGCAGGGGCAGGAGATGACACAGAACCCTGTCCAGTCTCCGCCGGCTTATGACTAGTTACTCGAGAGGAACGTTTATTAGGGGGAGGGTGCTCAAGAAGAAGCCTATCCCAAAGAGGGACGTTGTCACATTGAAGTGACTTATGAGCCACAATCGTAGTATACGCTGACATTTGTTGCCGAACTTCTCGTAAGGCGACCGCTGCGGTCTTATCATTATCTTGGAGGACTTTGACACTTAGTTGGGAGCAAAAGGAACAGTTGCGCATCACCCACAGACCCCTTGAACGGTCTAGACATTTAACACACTTGATACAAAGAGTGTGCGCAAAAAGAGGGATACCGGCACAGGTTGGATTAATGCATAAAGCAAAAACTGGGGCAAAGGTAGCCATGACAGAGACTGGTGGGAAACTACTGCAGGTTCTGTATTGGTCCGCCGGAGCCCAGCCCTGGAAAAAGAGAAAATTTCCAGGAATTAATGCTCATAAGGTTAACCCAAAATGATCGCATACAAGTGTTCATAACCCGCCGGATAACGAGACGTAATCTCACAATGATTACAGCTCGTTACGCGGCGGGGTTCTATAAAGATTTCCGAATATCTAGACATGTCTTAAGAAAGTTAAGAATACCCTCTGACATAATATAAAAAACCAGTATGGCGTTTATAAAGTCTTTCTGGCGGTGACTGTTACAAGATTCAATTTTGAAAAACAACCCCCACAAAGACGCTGGCCCCTGAATTATCTAGCAGATTAACACAGGGCAGGCTGATACGAGATCTGACTTCTAATGAATTGTCACCCAGATCGCCGTATGGTGAAGGCGGCGATACATAACCGTATCTCTCAATTAATTGGTTAACTAACTTGAATTGTAAATTCCGTATTTCCTCCTCCCAGGAGCACCCGCCAGGTGTGGTAAACTTATGAAAAAAGACGTTAACCCTAATTGAGCCTTCGATCGCCGTATGTGTGAGGGCGGCGATACATATAGTATCACTAAAATGGACCGGTTAACTAAACTGAATTACCAATTCGTTCATCCCACCTTACCAAGGTACAGCCGCCGGGTGAAATCTGATGTCTTAAACGTTAACCCCATAAGTTCCTATCCCCACTTCTTTGTAAAAGATCGCCAGGGAGGAAAGCCCACAACAACAGCTAGGGTTTCTCCTTTGGTTTGTAAAACCGGGTAGAAAAACTACATAACATATGTCCGCATGAACAATGTTAGGTGGGTACAGCCATTCCGCCGGGAATCATAGGGAACCTGAAACAGGCACCATCACAGAGACGCAGTCCTGGAGAGCCACAGACACCAACTCGCCGGGGACACAAGCCTGTTTTGAAACCACGCGTGGCCAAACACGGCTCACGGCCGGAGTTTTCATGGTGTAACCGAGAAAACCCCGCCGGAAAGTAACCCACCCCGTTCAGAAACCATCTTAACGCACATAGGACCCGAGAGATAGCCAAAGCACAACTAACCTAGGGTCCACAAATATAATCAGTGGAATTAGCCAATACACAACTAATCCAGGAAACATACATAGTCCGTGGAATTAGCCAATACACAACTAAACCCGGATACACATGACACAGTAGGACATATTTATAAAATAAATCAATAACACTTGTACATGTGGCAAAGCTACGAGCGGCTGGCTAGGCCTAAGCAGACGGCACAAGAAATGTTGAAATATAAACAAAAACACTGGAAATATAACAACAGGAACCACCGCCAACACACCACTGTAGCAAATACTTCCGGCCAAGGGAAGACTGACTCGGGACCCAGAAAAAAATTCACTAAGTGAAGAAAAATACGCTGGGAACGTCAGCAAAGCAACGCTACCTCATCAGAAAGATAAAAGGCAGCAGAAATAATCGCGTAATGAAAGCCGCCTGCATCACAAGCTAACTCAACTGTGAAAAAGTTCACATGTCCACAACAGGACCACGAGGGTACATCCGAAATAGATGCCCCAAACACACGACCCAAAATACACTGCACTGCGGGCAACCAGCCCAGGACACTCCTGCTACGCATATCCTAACCTTACTCGATACATCCCGGAGTAAACAAATGAGAAAAAACTCACTAGGGACGCAGCAAATGCGGAACCAGCGGAGCGTGGGGAGACACGTCCGGTCAGGCTGACCGCAGAGCAGAGAAGGAAGAATGACGCCTGAATCAGCGTCTGGTCAAAGATCCACACAAGTACATCCATGATATGATGGAAAGCTTATTGGATAGTTATTCTTATTTTCTTTTTGTTTTTTATTAAGTTTTTTCGTAGTGAGAACCCAATTCATAATGACTGAGGTCGCGTGCACTCATGATGAAGGCTCCTCAGATTTTAAATGCTCTGCGCGGTAGATTCAAACTACGGCGGATTAGTGTTTGAAGAGGATGCCTTATGTAATAGGCATGTTCGTCAATGATGGAGGGGCCACTAATAAATATACTTCTCAAGCAGCTCATCTCCATCACATCCAGCTTTCTTCTCTCCTTTTCCTTCAGAGCCCATGTCTCAGCCCCATACATCACTGTTGGCACAACAATTCCTTGATACATTGCACTTTTTACTTTCATTCCGAGATTTCTCGTCTTCCACATACTTCCCATTGCTCCGAAAACCTTCCTTCCTTCACACACTCTCTGTTTTACCTCCATTACCATACTACTTATTGTTCCTCCTAGATATTTAAAACACTCTACTTGTTCCAATATTTCCCCATCCAGCCTTACATCTAGATTCACCCTATGATCACCCCTATTACACACCATTACTTTACTTTTATTGACATTCACCTTCAGTTTCCTCCTTCCACAAACCACACCAAACTCTTTGACTACCCGCTGCAGTTTTTCCTCAGAGTCCACCACCAACGCTGTGTCATCAGCGAACAGCAACTGATTCAACTCCCAATCCCTACCATTCTTTCCTACTAAACCCAATCCTCTTCCCATAGTTCTCATTTTCACCTCCCTCACCACACCATCCATAAACATATTAAACAACCATGGTGACATTACACAACCCTGTCGCAAACCTACCTTTACCTCAAACCATTCACTCAACTCATCATTTCAAACACAAACACAAACACCTAAAAACCTACAATACAGTAATATCATAAATTTCGGCATTGGATAGTGAGGGAGACCTACACTGTATGGGAGCCGTGTTTACCCTATCATGAAATCAGGTGATAATTCTTGATTCTATAAATTATGATAGTCAGTGGATTATAATCTTAGTACCTGTACCTGGAGGTGTAATGATAAATATACTACTAAAACTCAAGTTAATTAAATATGACAAGTCTTTAAATTGTGACTCCCTAGCTTATCATAACTCGGGGAAGACTGGAGGAAACAAGCTGTAAGTTCCCACACTTATTGTCTATTTGACTCTTGCTAAATGGCAAATATATAAGTTCAATTTATCATGTCCTTTTGCAGTTATGACAAGGTTGGGGCAGGATTTCTAGATTTGTAATAATGAATAGGCTCAGCACACAAGCAATTTCTCCAGTAACTTTCATTAACGATTCTGGAATATTACGACACAACTGACCAACCAGACGGGTGCCCAACCCCGAAAAAGCGGGTGCCCAACCCCGATACATACTGTACATACAAGTTTAAAGACCTCTTTTCCTCAGAGAATGTGGTTACAGTCTCACGTCCCAAATGGTGGCTTTAAAGGTGACCCTGTCAAGAGCTGCCTCTGTTGTCAAGTTCTTAATTTTGAGATCGGACCGGAATACATGATCCCACGTCATTCTAGGTCTACCCCTATGTGCAGCTCCCCCCATGTTCACAGTCCGTCATTTCTTCACCCAGTTCTGATCATCCATTCTCTCCATGTGTCTCTCCAACCAAGTCGGCTCGTGCGCATCACTTCACTGACACTCCTAATGCCCAGACACCTTCTTAATTCCTTGCTCGATACCCTGCCCCACCTATCCATCTCACCATTATCTTCTCATTCCGTTCCATTCTATTGATATCCTCCGCTTTAACCGGCCACGTCTCCGAGGCATAGATCATCGCGCTCCTAACACATGAGGTATACACCTTCCCTTTAAGGTGGGGTGGGAGCCCTCTCATGGTCAGGAGTGGCAACAGCTCTCTAAACTTTCCCCAGCCACTTCTGAATCTAGCAATGGAGCCAGCTTAAGCGCCACCTCCGGCGGAAACCATATCGCCTAGGTAGCAGAACATATTCACACACTCCAGCGTTACACTGTTGTTGTTGTTGTTGCTGTTCCCCAAGCTGCCTGGCCGAACAGCCCCAAGGCCCCGAGCAAGGCCAAGGCAATAACCGAGCGCCCCCACAGAACCCTCCCTGCCGACCACAATAAAGCCTGGGTGACCGAAGCCACTCCATGGCGGGGAGCTGAGGAGGGTGAGGAAACGCCAGGGAAACCAAAGCCCCACCCAGGGCCCTGTGCCCCTCAGCAATTATAAAGAGAAAGTTGAGGGGCAAAGGAAAAATGTGACGCTTTGGCTTCCAATCTTGGTAGATTGGGAGGTCAATCCACGGAAGAGACGCCGTCACTTGAGATCTAGAAAATATATAAGTAAAAGGAACAGTCAGAGTAAGCTATGGGTATGGCAGAGATCACTCAGTTCTCATTCTGATAGACCAGTTGAAATCAACACTAACAGGCGGGTCATTTAACACAAGATCTCCCTTGCACACTGCATATTCAAAGTCTATGATTCTTGTCAAAGGTCCTTTAGCTCCACTACATCTCTTGTGTACCCAGTCACTACAGACGCAACATTGAATTGAGTTACTTCCCACACCCTTCCTACACACTGCGTATGGATAGTCGCCACTTCTTTCAATAGTTCCACGCCCTACTCCACTAATCATGACCGTTGTTTTATCTATTTTATCTCTTAGACCCTTATTTGCCATACCCTCCCTCCATCTTTTGAACTTTGCCTCTGCTTCCTGCGCACTATCTGCAATAAGAGCTAGGGGAGGTATCCACCTGCCAAAGGCAGCTTTCTAAGGCCTTTCCTAGCTGATACTGAGAAGACTGGGTTCTAGTCATGTGGTGATGGGCTGGTCTATCAGAATAAGAGTTGAGCGTTCTCTGCCATACCCATGGCTTACTCTGACTGTTCCTTTTACTTATATATTTTTTTGATCTCCAGTGACGGCGTCTCTTCCATGGATTGACCTCTCTACTGCCAACCTAAAGGTTGGCAGACTGGGAGCCAAAGTGTGACATTTTTCCTTTGCCCCTCAACTTTCCCTTCATAATTATTAAGGGGCACAGGGCCTTGGGTGGGGCTTCGGTGTCCCAGGCGTTTCCGCACCCTCCTCACCTCCTCGCCTGGGAGCGGCTTCGGTCACCTGGGGATTCTTAGTGGTAAAGCAGGGAGGGCTCTGTGGGGGCGCTCGGTTATGACCTTGGCCTTGCTCGGGACCTTGGGGCTGTTCGGTCAGACTGCCTGGGGAACAACAACAACCAGACTAAAGAATCACACCTCGGTCATCATGTTGTTCATCCTATAGTCCATTCATTATAGGCAGGCCAAAAATCGTGACCCCTGACCTCAGTACCGCAAAAAAGGTTAGAGCATATGGGCTGTAGCTTTTCACACCTATTCCCTGGCTGCCTCTTCCTATGGTAGATATATTAGCTCGATTACTCTTTTTATAGTTACAGAGGTCAAGTCAAAATGTCTGGCCTACCTATAATGAACAGGGTATAGTTCATCATCATACTGACACCCGGCCCATAAAGCCATATTTCCTCATAGGGATTTTGATGAGTTCTTTTGCTTCTATTTTGTGTCGTTGTTGCTTATATTTTGTGTCGTCCCTCTTTTGGTTTGTTTATTTTGCAAGTTTTACATTATAAAGGAGACTACTGTATTCAAAACCGAGTTCCTTCTTTATAATCATTATCATTGCTGAGAGGCAACACCGTCTTAGTCGTTACTGTACAGTGTAATGGAAGACAACGCTAAGGGGTGATGGGCCGTTTTTCAGGTCCCCCTTTTTCCTCATGTTTAGCCCCATTAGTTTTCAGATATTAAGACGTTCGGCCCATTAGTTTGGCAATTTTAAGATCTTTCGTCCCATTTCTTTGTCAATATTTACTTTTTTTGTCATTTAGATGTAAAAAAAATCCTGGCGAGCGATAGCGAGTCTGTAATTTAACCCGTGGAGCCCCGGCTAGTTTTGTAATGTTTGCGCACCAGAACCCGGCCGGTTTTCAAAAAATGGTTTTATTCCAGAAACAATAGCGAATGGGTTAGGAATGAAGGAAAAACCACGAAAAACCGCTCAAAAAGATTAAAAAATGGTCCTACAGAGCCCCCGAAAACGGATTTTACAAGAGTAAAAAATTGAAGGCAATTATCCCAAAAAACAGGTTATTGCGCGCTCACGCGCACGCACGTGGACTTTGAGAGTTTTCGACCATCGGCACGGTTGCGTGGGATACGTACACAGTTCCCATACAAATCTGAGCCCTCTTGAGTGGCTACACCTGAGGTTACGGTCGGCGCAATTAGGGTGACGCGCCAGGCGCGTCTCTGGGGCTGTGCGTTACATACATCGCCGACGCGTCAGGCGCGTCGCTGGGGCTGTACGGGTTAAGAGGACATTTTCCTATCGAAAAATGTACAAATTTATCTTGAAGGAGGGTCTTGGGCGGGTGATTCTATAAGCTTGATGGAGGTCTAGGGAGGAAACTAAAAAGATAGTAAAAATATACATAAATGAGCAAATAAATAAGCCCATCCCCCCTTAAACTAATATTAGCTTTGTATACACATGTACAGTATACAGAGTTAATATTTGTTTGTAACATTTTACCTTATGACTTTTAACACTCAAAGAGCGGGTGGTGGAGTATATTTGACTGTGCCGCCCAGCGGGGGTTTTTACCGTAAACGAGCTTGTTACCGTGCTCGTTTTCATGCATAAACAAGAGCCAGAGCGTAATACAAGTATGTATCCCTGAAAGGGCGTTAAATGAGCTTTCCAATGACACCAGAACCATCCTTCTACGATCACTGGTTGTCTTGCAACGATCGTGCAACCGAAGGGCAAAATCGGTAAAATACGGTCATTTCCTTACATTATTACGTGTGAAACGAGTGAGGGAGGGTGGAGTAGGCCGGAGTAGATCTCAGTAGCTCCACGGCCACCGTGGCGAGCAGTCATGAGGTAACCTATGCTCCTCCCACCGCTCCGCTCTCTCTCAGAGCATATTACGTGCTCAAAATTGCATGCGACTATAGCTGGGCCCCGCCACATAGGCCACATTTATTTCACTCTACTATAGCCGGGCGCCGCCAAAGAAGGGTTAAAGTGATAAATTGGACAGAACAAAACAATTTCGTTAAAATTTCCCGTATTCCTTCATATATTGAATCCAGTCTTAAATCTAAATTGTCCCTATTGACACCATGACTAACAGCTCAATAGGACACCCGCAGTTGCAGAAATGTTGTCCGAAGCTTGTGATTAACGGATTGAAACGAAGCAAAGGTACTCAATGAAGCATCTAAAAGCTTACATTTGCTAATTGAGGTCATCCATGGTCAACTGGTAGAACTAAAGCATTGTGGAGAGTTTCTCGGAAGAAACAATGTAAGAGACAGATAATCTTTATTTAAGAAGGAATAGTATAGTAGGGTTGAAACTATACAGTACAGAGATAAGGTGGAAAATGTGCAAGGGTAAGGATGAGACAGGACTACAAGACAAGTAATTACAGGTCAAGTATAAGGTACTCAAGAATAAAGCTCAAGGGAAGGCAGTCATTTACAATCATCAAAAAAAGGTATAAAATTTTGGTCAACAAATGTTGACTATTGTCAAGACAGAAACTGATTCAGTATTATTCCAAAGACTATAAACTGTTGGTAAAAATTCAACATTTGTTGACCATGCTTTTCACTGAGAAAACAAATGAGGTAGTGTGGATGTGAATGTACAGTACAGGTATGCAGTGAAGCAAATGCAAGCTTGGGCAATAACATTTGAGGGAGGGCATCAAGATGCAAGAATCTACTCTCACCTTAGATATAGTGTAAGGCATGAGAGTGAGGTACTGATGGTGTGAAGGTATGGTGGTGTGTGAGGTAGTAAAGGTGGTGTGGAGTAACATCAACATTAATATTGTCACTACATTAAAGATGTCACTAATCCTAAAAAGAGAATCACCAATGCCTAATACAGTACCGGTATATCATCTTCATATTAAGGGATATATTAAGCCCAAAATAAATTAACCAAATAGTTATACTGATGATATACTGGGAATTTATAGGGCAGGTGGCAACTTTAATGCAGATGGCAAACTTAATTATTGTTGACGTAGTGTGTGAGGTAGCCAGGGTAGGAAGCAAGATCCCCCTCACCTCAGAAATAGTGTCCCATGAGGCAGCGAGGGTACCGGGCGTCCAGACAACCTAGCGTCCCTGCGTGGCCCGGGAGGTGGGGGTCAGGGGCGGAGCAGGGGTGGGTGGGGGCTGATCCATGGTGGTGAGTGGTGGTGGTGGGTGGTGGCCGTGGTTTAGTGGTTTGACACGCCTCAGATTCCTCACCCATACTGTCCTCACTCGCCCTACTTTGTGTGCATGGACCCCAGACTTGATCCATGTTTACTCCATTTTGAGTCGCTCCTCTCTCACCCGTCTCTGCCTTACTTGCTGATTTTAAAATGAATGAATCACATCCTTGACTTGTGCCTCCGGCTATCCTAGTAGTCTCAATCACCCTTCCTGCCTCACTCAATGATTTTAGTTTGGGTTCGTCCTCTCTTTGAAACATCTTAGAGCCTAACCCTGTCTGACCCACTACTTTACCCATCATTGGGAATACATTACCAATTGCTGTCTTACCCATACCTCTCTCATTCACCCCATTCTGTACCTCTTCACCCTGACCTTGGTGAATTTCTTTACCACCACTCCCAATACTGCCACCACTAAGGTCCATCACCATTTGCCACTCCTCATCATCACAACCACCACCATTACACACACCACCACCATCACTAACACCATTACCACTGACACCATTTCCACCACCACCACTACTACTACTGCCACACTCCATCCCCATAAGCCACTTTCCACCACTATCACCACCCCCACCACTACTACCAATACCATCACTGACTTGGACCAAACTGCAGTCTGAAAATTTAAACTATGACTCAAGACAAACATGTTTTTCTGCTCTTGGTCCTTTAAATGCAACATTAACATTTCAAATACTGCATACAGTACAGTAGAACTGTATAGAATCTAATCTTTTTCCCTATATACATGAGTCAAATTAAAATATGCTTCATGTATTGAAGCACAATGACCTAAGCTTCAGAAACGTGGCCAGTAAAATGTGGATGATATCAATAGGATGGAACTTAATGAAATGAGAATGGTGAGATGGATGTGTGAACACAAACTGTAAGATAAGATACCTAGTGAGGAGTTAAAGAGGCAGTTGGGTATCAAGAACAACAATGATAAGATGAATACAAGCAGGCTTAAATGGTTTGAGCATGTGGAGGATGGATTATCTAAATTGGGTGAAAAGATGCAAGTCCTTGAACTTGGAGAGAGCTGCACCGAACGGTGGAGGGAGTTGCAACGAGGGGTAGACCTAGAAAAACGTGGGATATTTGATCTTGAAACTAAACCCCTGACAAGTGGGACAGTCTTGAATAGGGCTACCTGGAACGCCAACATAAGGACGTACGGTTGGAATTGACCCTCGTGTGGAGCATTCAGTCTGTAAAATTATGTATGTATGTACGGTATATCAATTCAATATATTTTATATAATAGTTACTAACAGTAGGAGTGTAGGAATAGGTTTTTACACCATACCCGAAAGAGCATTTATGGAGCTCCGATCTTACTCTCAACCATCTTAACAATTTTACCAACACGCCTAAACTTCGTTAGATGCTGAAATAGCCTCCCAAAAATATACTCCCTGGCCGGGAATTGAACTCGGGACCCTTGGGTTATGAGGCAGGCACTCTACCAGTTAGACCAAGAGAGATATCTCAATTGGCCTGGTCGGCTCAAGTTATTTCCACATCTGGGTCTGTTTAGGCTAACCTATTTTTACTGACTTTACAGGAGATAATTAGATCAACATATTCATGAGGGTCTCTCCAATTTGAGAGATATGGAGATTAGCTATTTCAGAGGTGCATGGGAGCGATTCATTCGTGGTCACCCCTTCGGGGATCATGGCATCTAACAATAGATAGTTTTGTTTTGTTTTTTTCTATGTGATTGAGGGAGGCAAAAGGCATAACTGCCTATAGCGAGTGCCTCCCCCATAGTTGAAAGAGTGACAGGGCCAAAATCAAGGGACGTTCGAGCCAAAATGCCTGGACACACGGAGTTTGAAGCAATTTAAGTCACAGGAAGAGGGAAAGACTGATTCTGGGAGAGAGTTCCAGAGCTCAGCTGTTGAGTAGAAGAAAGTTTGAGAGTAACGTTTCACTCTTGGGTTGGAGAGTTGCACAGAGTAGGGGTGGGATTGAGTTGCAAGACGGGTACCACGTGCCCTACGTAAAGGAGGTGGTATGCACTGGGATAGCTCTGAGGAACACTGATTATTATAGTAGCGATAGAATAGCGAGAGAGATGCAACATTGCGGCGGAGAGAGAGAGATTGCAGATAGTTGGTGAGTGGACGGAAATGATACGAAAGGCCTTCCTTTCAACTTTGTCTAGGAGAGCGGTGTGAGAGGAACCTCCCCACACATGTGAACAATACTCAATACAAGGGTGCACTATGCCCCTGTACAGAGCAAGAAGCTGTGCAGGGGAAAAGAACCCCCTAAGGCGGTTGAGCACACCCAGCTTCTGGGAGGCTGCCTTAGCAAGACTGGTAATATGGTCCTTCCAAATGAGAGCAGAAGAAAACGAGACACCAAGAATATTGAGAGAAGATGAAGGGTTGATTTTTGTATTGTTGAAGAATAAGGGATAGTCCGCTGGGAGATCCTGACGGGTAGATAGATGGAGAAATTGGGTTTTGGAAGCATTAAAGTTAACAAGATTTTCTCTGCCCCAATTGGAAATAGTATTTAGATCAGAATTTAAGAGTTCTATGGCTTCATTACGTTTGTCGTTGAGGGATTGCTGGCTGGGGCGTTCTGAAAAACTAATGGAGTAGTGTAAGGTTGAGTCGTCTGCGTATGAATGGATAAGAATTAAGGTACAGTTAAGGAGATCATTTATAAAAATTAGAAAGAGAATAGGAGATAGGACAGAGCCCTGAGGAACACCAGAGTTTATAGGGTGAGGAAGTGAACAATGGCCGTCCACAACCGCGGCTATGGAACGGCCGGAAAGGAAATTAGAGACAAAGGCACAGATGGAGGGATAGAAACCGAAGGAGGGTAGTTTAGAAATTAAAGATTTATGCCAGACTCTATCGAAGGCTTTCGATATGTCTAGTGCAATAGAAAAAGATGATAGAATTACATCTATTTTAAACAGTCTGGATGGACTAGGTATAGGGAATTGTTGGAGTCTTTTGGTAATGAGAGAATGAAATTATATCTGTTGTAAACACACTGGACGGACTAAGTTATAAGGAAGTGTAGGAGTCTTTTGGAATGGGAGAGTGAACGTTGTGTATTGAATCCAGAGGAGAAGAAACAAAGGAAGAAATAGATTGTGTTGGTAAGATCATGTGTGGAGAAAGGTTGAAAATGCATGGAACTGACTTTAGATGGACAGCTGGTAGTGGAAAACCATCTATGTTTTGGGAGAATAAAGAGGAACAGCATCAAAAGTATCTAAAGAAAACCACCACATAGAAGCATTATGGCATAAGCAACAGGAAAAATTCTGGACAAAGTAGCCTGGAGACGTTCAGTGTCAAACCAGAGCAATGTTGCTTAAAGACTGGATTAAGTGAGAGAAAATATAGGAAAATTTGAAAGAGGTTGTATTGTTTTGGCAATATAATCACCTCCAGGGGCATAAAGGCAACTATACAGCAGATATCTAACATTGCATAGCTAATAATAATTACTCTGTTTTTGACCTGGGGGTGAATAGTAACTCATTTGATAGTCTGGAGGTGTATCTGTCATACCTAACCTTTAGTGAGTGCATCTCACACCTAACTTCTAGGAAGCTGTTTTAACAAGAGTGGTCTTTCCAAGAAAGGTCAAAAGAGAAAGAAACACCAAGAGTATTGGGAGGTGAAGGGTTGATTTGTGTGTTGTTGAAAAATAAGGGATAGACGTGTGGAAAATTGTGATGGGTACATACTGTAGATGGAGAAATTGGGTTTAGGAAACATTGAAAGTAACAAGCTGAAATCTGCCCCAATCGGATATAGTTGATAGATCAGAAGATAGGTGTGCTATGGTGCGTGAGTTTTGAAATAACTGCATGAAGGGTCGTTGTGTAAAGCTAGTTGAATGTTGTTAGGTAGAGGCATAGGAGTGAATAAGACTAGAGGTACAGTTGAGATCATTAATAAATATTAGAAAGAGAACTGGAGATAGGACAGAACCCTGAGGAACACCGGAGTTGATAGGTTGAGGAAGTGAGCAATACCCGTCCACAACCGCAGCTATGGAACGGTCTGAAAGGAAATTAGAGATATAAAGGCAAAGATGGATGAATGGAAACCAAAGGATGGTAGTTTGGGAACAAGGGATTTGTGCCAGACTCTGTCAAAGGCTTTGGATACGTCTAGCACAATAGAAAAGGTCTCACCGAATGACAAAGAGTTAGTCAGGTAAGTAAGGAAATCACTAATAGAGTGGCCCTTAAGGAAACCAAACCGACGATTAGAAAGTAAGCTATGGGAAAAGTAATGCTTAAGAAGTTTTGAATTAAGAATAGATTAAAAAACTTCAGAGATGCAAGACATGAAAGCAAATGGAGGTTGAGCACAGTCACCCTACTTCGGAACAGGAACAGGTTGAATAAAAGTAAACATCTAGCAAGAAGGGAAGATGTTAAGGGAAATACAGAAGGAAGAATTTGCCTAGGCAGGGAGTCAGCACGGAAAAAGATTTTGAGCACAACAGGAGGAACACCATCAAGTCCATATGCCTTTTAAGTATTAAGCACAGAGAGAGTAGAAAGTACATTTTTTGAAGAGATTAAAAAATTAGGCATAAGTTAGAGAGAGGGTGGTGGAGAGGGAGGAATAGCATCGGAATTATCCAAGGTCAAGTTTCTAGCGAAAGTTTGATAAAAAAAAGTTCAGCTTTATCAGAGGAAGAAGTGACAGTGGTGCTGTCGAAGTGGAAAGACGAAGAAGTATACGGTATGTATACAATACAGTATACATCATATTATATATAAAAAAGCACAAAAACAGACACCACCCACAATACCTAAATTTTTATGTAAAAAATACTATACAAATGAAAAAATAGAAAGCACACGTGTCAAATAAGTGCAAGAGAAATATTTGAGGGTGAATTAACTATGTGGGATGGTAACTTATTGCCTCAAACGCACATACTGTACACACACAGGTCACGCATGGGGTGTCAAAATGATGGATAAACAAATAAATTGTAAGGAGAATTTGAGGACACATGACCACATCCAACAATATTCCTTGGCAACTCTGTCAGGCAATTGAATAACAAGTTTTATGAGAATTCAGCCCGGTATAAAAATCTACCTTCAGGTTAATTGTCAATAATATAACCTGTTTATTATAGGTAGGCCAGAAATCCTGACCCAAACTCTCTTAACTCAAAAACCATTTCAGTATTTGAGTCGGTTCATTTACCATTTAGGAGTCAGCCAGGGAATAAGTGTGGAAATTTACAGCCCATTTGCTCTATCCCTTTATGAGTTATAAGAGGTTAAAGTGTACTCAAGCTAACCTGGCAGAAATTGATAACACTGCCTTTCTATATATTTGTACAGCCAATAATATATAAAGGCGGCATTACACGAGCAGTTTAAAAAGGCAGTACAGTATAGGAAGTTGGAAAGGCAGCGTAACCAATTACTGCCAGGTTAGTTGAATACACTCTAGGGGTCATAATTTTGGCCCACTAATAATGGATGGTCTATAAATACAAAAGAGCTTAATCATGTTGCCAGAATAAAGTTGTTGGTTGAAGAAAAAAATGAAATAATGTCATGACAGTAAAACCCCTCTCTCCAGAACTTTGATGATTCCAGTACTGAGAAAATCCTGTCTTCAAATTTTACTCAAATCACAGAAACTGAAGGCAGTGTCACACAAGTGATTTTTCCGTCAATCTTTACGGGCAATTCTAGTCTCGTAGCTTTAAAATAAAGTTACATAAGAGCTAAATTACCGAACATAATCTACCTTCAATCTAGTTTCCGATTCCAATGCGAAAGAGCCTCAAAATAGTACTAGAAAATGCTCACTTATAAAAAATTGCCAGAAAATGTGCTTGTGTGTCACTACCTTTAGGTAGTACAATAGTACAAATTGGATATTGCGGGTCCAGGCATTTACCTCTCTTTTTCCCACATTGTCTGACTGTCTGAAAAATAGTGAGGTACAGATCTGGACAGAATACCATTTTTCTGACAATTAATGTGATCTACTGTATTGAGTTTTACCTTAGTCTAACTGACTATACAGAACTGTACTCTGTTTCTTTCCAGCTGATGGTTAATTGCGATGTCTTCATCTTGATTACTCCGCTATTATGTAGGTTTTGTAGCGAACTTTGTTGTTAATTATGAAAACTTGGCACTAATATGAAGCAGAGACATGGTAGGTTCGTATTTTTCTACTAGTTATCGAGAAATCAGTTAATAAGGGATTCAATTTATCATCAGATCAAATGAAACCAAGTATAAATCTGAAAGAAAGGTCAAACCTAGTTTGGCAAACTTGCAAAGAAGATGCAGGTTTTATGAGCCCGAGGTCAGAAAGAGAGAGATTATACTGTATGTGGGGACACAAATAACTTACTGTCTAAAACTCATGTCTAAACCACCCAGATCCATTGTTGTTCCTTGCGAGCTCTGGACTGGCAGCTCTGAGGGGGCGGAGGAGGTGGTGAGAGAGGGTGTCGGGTGTCTACATTCATGGTGCTTGTAAGAGTGTCGGAGGGAAGGGCGGATGATGGCGAACCGTGTGACATCTCTCCCTCTGAGTTTGGATATGAAGAGCAGCCAAAACTAGTTGACGGAGTTGCGTATGAAGCTTCTCCACTCGAGCTTAGACACTGAGCAAAACTATGGTTGGTTGAGGGAGTTGTTTGTGAGGCTTCTACCCTCGAGCTTGAACTAGGCATTAGGTTGTGGCCAGTCAAGAGATTTGTATTGGAGGACTCTCCTCTGAGTCCTCTTAAGCTAATACAATTATTGAAACTTTGGATGGATGCTTCTCTTTTAGTGCAGTTAGTTGTGGGATCCATGCTTGTAGACTCTACCCCCAACTTCAAACATGGAGAGACAAGGTGGTTGATTGAGATATTTATGTCTGAAGCTTCTCTCTTGTCGTAGTTAGATGAGTGATCCATGTTAGAAGTCTCTCCCTCCAACTTGGAACATGGAGAGACGAGATGGCTGATGGAGGAATCTGTATATGACATTTCTGTCTTGTAGCTAGTGGAGGAGGATGAGGGTTCTGTGTACGAAGCCCCTCCACCCGACCCCATACAAGGCGCGGCAGCCCCGGCAAGAGCGCCCCTCGGCACCTCACTGCCGGGGGGGCTGGCCCTCGACCCCCCCAACACTGTCACGTCTGGGGAGAGAGTCACACACCCCACAGTCACCAACAAGAAGGAGAAAAGAAAGTAAGATAGAAGTGATAGCATTATTCTCACCATTTAATAAAAATTATCACTGAGAGAGGGAGAGTGATAGAGAGAGAAAACAAAAGAGAGAGAGAATATATGTCGAAATAAGACCATTTCTTCAAATATATTTTTGCTTTGGTTATTACAAAAGCAAATGTTAAGCAAGTAACCCTGCTGACCAACCACACACCCCATACACTATACAGTAAAGTACTCTGTTCATTATACATAGGCCAAGAATTTGTTTTACCCACAATACTGAGTGTGATTGACTTAAATAATGGTACTAATATGGTACTATTGGTGGCAAAAGTCCTGTCGCTTACCCCAGCCTAACAGCTCTAACCCCTTCTCTCCCCCATCACCCTACGCCCTCACAACCATAAACCTCAGTGTACCATCCGGTGGTAGAAATATGAATGTTTTGTACACGTAACATTTTCGTGTCTATGAATATCGCGGGTCACGGTGAGGCAGGAGAGGCGACAGGACTTTGGCTGCCGACTGTACAGTCAAATTAAATAGTTCATCGACAGTCATATTCCGAAACTGTGTAATAATAATTTCATATCAGTTTTCCTTGACAGTCCTTGTGTGTTCTTAATAACCGTGATCTTGATACTTGAAGTGTGACAAATTTAATAATAAATAATTTTAATGTTTTCATACAAGAGCCATAACCTCCTAGGTGAAGTGTCCAGTTTGTTGTGTGTAACTGTAACAAGAGCATGTTGAATATTATTGTACAGTACTGTTGGAGTGGGTGTGGGTTGAGTGTTGTCTGTAACCAATGTAATTAGCTGCATATGCTGAACAGATGGCATTAACACTTACGCTGCGGGCATATTTCTGCTATATTAGAGCTCATTCAGGCATTCCTGAATGATTAAGCAAGTGTCTGAATGAAATTAAATGTATTCAGCCAAAAACAAAATGAATATAGCTTCAAAATGACACCAGAACGAGGTTAATCCACAGCGCTACCCTAGACATTCGCTAATACTGAGCGAATATCGCTAATGTCGTGCTACATTTGCCTTTGGCAATGCTGCATATGTCTAGCGGTTCATGGCTCATATCCTTCAGTGCAGCGGACGGGGGCCTGCCGGGCTCCCACTCACTCGGACTCGTCTCCACAGGCTTTAAAAGCCTGTAAATTGCAATAAATTGCCATGGCGTTCTGGAACGTCTCCCGCAGCCAATGGGTTAACATCGTAACTGGAACAATGATCAACTGCACCTCTGTTGTCCACCATTGCAGAGAGGGATTTGAGGCTATGAGAACGAGTGATAAAATATGCTCTGATCCACTGACCAACCCTAGCCCAGCTCTTGAGCAGGGAGTGCTTGGTGGTAAAAACCACATTATCATAATGACAGGCAGCCCAAAACAAGGTAACCTGGAATGCCGCCAATTAGGACGTAAGACTGAAACCACACTCTCTGTGGATGAAGCGGTCTCTAAACTTGTATGTATGTATAATCTAGTCTTTTATTTCTCAAGATAGCTAGTTTATCTAAAGTAATTTATTAGCGCTCAGATCATTTTACAACGCGACAATCACAAGAAGAACGCTAATATCACACACCAACTGCAACTGTACTAAATTATCAAAATTCAACATTGAACGGACGATGGAGCATTTTTTTCTGTCTTTGACTCTCGAGGTTTTCATACACATTTTGGCATGTATGAATTTATCAAAGAAATCATTAAGTAAATGCAATTGCTAATGATTGCTGTTCATACACTGTACATCTCGTACTACTGGCAGTGAATTAAAGTAACGGTAATATGATTGAAGTATTGAGTGATATATTTTGACTCATTATGAGACCGGACAGTGAGGGGTGCGTCAGAGGCCTCACACTCAAACCTTTAAAGTGTTAAGCCAGCATCATATGAGCAAGTTCATCATCTACATGTATCAGAGCCATGAATCTGCTATAATATATCATAATATTTTGATTGATTTTGCTATTTATCTATCTATCTGTCTATCTTAATCACCTTCACACTCTTTCATATGCCGAGGTAACTCACTTGATTATCTAGCTAGTACCTGTTCATGGGATAGGGTCGCTTAAGCCCCAAAGATACAAAATACAATCATAATGTACAGTAAAAGAAAATTGTCAAATAGTAGACTCGATAATAGCAACTTTTTAACACTTACGCTGCGGGCTTATTTGCGCTATTTAGGGCATATTCAGGCACTCCTGAATGATTAATCAAGCATCTGTATTAAATGAACTGTATTCTGCTGAAAACTAGGCGAAAATAGCTTCAAAATGAGACCAGAACGAGCTTCGTAGGTGGCGGGGTTCACCCGCAGCGTTCC
Source organism: Paralithodes platypus (assembly GCA_032716605.1). NCBI lineage: Eukaryota > Metazoa > Arthropoda > Malacostraca > Decapoda > Lithodidae > Paralithodes > Paralithodes platypus. The sequence goes on along the minus strand of CM064508.1, from coordinate 53,959,649 downwards.
CATAGACATTCGGGAAAACTCGCTAATTATTAGCTCTCGATCGCTCGGCAACACTGTTGTGAGACACCCGCGCGAGACAGTCTCCCTCAGTGAGCGGCTGGCTGCTCTGAGGGTCGGAGGGAGGTCCCTCACGCTCCCGCCCACTGACACTCGATTTCTGCGGATTTTACAGGCTTTTAAAGCCTGGAAATTGCTGTAAATTGCCTATGTGTTCCAGAACGTCACCCGCAGGGAAAGGGTTAAAAAATATTATATTGTCTTTATATTGTTCTGGTTTGTTAATTTGCAAGTTTTACATTATCATTACTCAGATACAGCGGATCCGATATATCCGCTGATAAAGGGCTCGTGTAACACCAGCTTTAAACATCAACCATTCCGCTGCAAAAGGCGGATTTACACTAACGCTTTTTCCTGTAACTTTTATCTGCGCCTCTGATCTTATGAAATTTATGAAACTTATGAAATATACCTTTATAATAATTAGATCACTATAATAATCTACCCTCAGTCTAGTTGTCGATACAAGTGCAAAATAATCTCATAAGAATAAGAGATAAAAGTGGCAGATCAAAAGATACAGGAACAAATGCATGTAAATGTAAGGGAGGTCAAATCTTCACCTACTTATAATGAACAGAGTATAGTATAGTACAGTATAGTAATTGATCACTTAAATGTTGTTGTTACATTCCTGGAAAAAAAATAACAAGTGAAGCAATAACTGTAATTTTCTTGCAATTATGCACCATATCTGTCTGATATACAACTTAACAATAAAACATAACAACTTCAATTTAATTATACTCTCTAATTAATAATCAGTGGAATAATGAAACAACTTAAAATTATGTGAGTGAAGAGTATAGGGTTATAAGTCTATCCATTCCTCTCTAACACTAACAAGTCCCCCCCTCCCCCCCTCAGTCTGTACATCCAGGTCTCCCTACCACTGACCATTTGCGAGTTTTGGGCTGTTAGCAAGTTCAAGCTAAAAACATTGATAGTATGCAGAAAAAAACGATTTTGGTACAAATATTAAATATATAAAAGCTATAATACACATGTAGCACAAATATATGTATACTGTACAGTCATGGACAGGAATTTCTGAATAGTTTTTGGAGAGGCAATTATGATGCCCAAGTGAACTGTTATGAGAAACTGCTTGAGGCACACTAGTCAAATGGTGGATTTGTGTTTTATTTTTATTTTTTAGTAATGTTATTTAGTTACAGTATTATTATTTAGTACTTTTAGTATTGCTCTGAAGGCACAAGAGAGAAGAAAGTTGGATGGTCTGGATTGGTCTGAGCATTGGTTAATGCCTTTTCATCCAAAAAAAATGCAAGTACATGCGGATTGGGACAAGTAAGATAGACAAGGTAGGATACAGTATGTATGAAGCGATGGAGGAAGTTAATGCAGAAAAGGATATAGGAGTAGTGATAGACAATAAGTTAAATTTCTCAGAACATTTATCGGAAAAGATAAACAAAGGCGATAGAATTGTAGGGCTGATAAGGAGAACATTTGTGTCACTTGACGAAGAAATATTCAGGAATCTCTATACAGCGCTGGTTAGGCCGCACCTGGAATATGCGAACCAGGTGTGGGCTCCATATATGGTAAAGGATATAGAAGCAGAGGAGAGCTAGCAAGCTAGTACCAACGTTGAAGAACGCGGGCTATGAGCAGAGGTTGAGGACACTGGGGCTTCTGACACTGGCATATAGGAGAAAGAGAGGGGATATGATAGAGACTTTTAAGATAGTGTCAGGAATGTATGATGAGGATGTGTGTGAAGGTATCTTCTTGATGTGGGAGGGAACAAGAACGAGAGGCCACTCTAAGAAAATTTACAAAGAAAGAAATAGGCTTGAAAAGGCAAAGAACTCATTTTGTGATAGAGTGGTAAATGAGTGGAACGCACTGCCCCAGTATGTAGTCGATTCCGAATCAATAAGGAAGTTTGAAAGTAATCTTGATAAAGCATGGGGAAGACAAGATTTGAAGTTTGATTATAAAGCAAAAATACAGAATAGTAAAAAATTTGCGTCTGCTACCGCCGCCGCCAACACCGTGAACGACCGCAGCAGTGCAAGTACTGGCACTGAGCTGGATACACAGGCCTAGTTTGCCTTTTTCCAGAGGATCTACTGTAAGAAACTGTAAGATGTATTGGAGATGAAATGCTTGAGGAGTATGTGTAGAGTGACGCGTAGAGGCAGCTTGAGGAATAAAGAATTACGTAAGAGTTTGGGACAGTAGGAATCCTTGTCGGCCAGAGTGGACAGATGGGTGCTGTGCTGGTATGGACATGTTGAGCGAATGGGAGATGAAAGGCTTACAAAGAGATTATATAAGTCAGATACATGGGGAGATAGAGGGAAAGGACACCTCCGTTGAGATGGAGAGATGGTAAAATAAAAGTGTTGGAAGGTAGAGAAATGACTGTAGAACAGCCAAGAGAAGTGGTAATGAATATGAATGAATGGAGAATGCTTGTGAATAGATAAGTGATAAAGCGGTCATTGCGAGAGGAGGTTGGGCGCCAGTTGAACTAGATAATAGTCCGGAGGTTGGGCGCCAGTTGAACTAGATAATAGTCCGTCAAACGTCTGGCCCGGGGAGCCAGTGTATATGAAGGGCCATGCCTGGATGTGAGGTGGGCGGGCATTGTGGTGTGCTCCGCTGCGTGTCTGCTTGCTGAGACCAGAACCTCTCCGGGAGGTCTGGGGCCGGGGGAGTGCTGGAGGTCCTTAGTGATCCTTCGTCTCTAGGTCTTCTCCTGGGCAACATAGATGTGCGTGATTTTTTTTTTTTTTCACTGTTCGGGCTCTGTCTTGAGTCGGCCACCCAGCTATGGGGTGTGTGCCTGAGTATATACAGTGCATATACATACATAATATTGTTTTGTTAAATCTTCAATGCGTTATTTCCACATAGTGATTTTGATAAGCTCTATTGTCTTTATATTGTGCGGTTCCTGTTTGGATTTGCTAGTTTTGCAAGTTTTACATTTCAATTTACTAGTTAGCACTCTCCGTCTTGTGTTTATCATAAGGTGTTAGGGGACAGTGGCTGTTTGTTTGGTCTATTAATTAATTTATTCATATATTTTTTTTTTAGTTTCCTCCCTAGACCTCCATCAAGCTTAGAAGAAAAAAACTAGATCCACCTTCAAGATAGATTTGTACATTTTTCGGTAGAAAAATGTTCCGGTCAATTCCTCCAAAAATTACAGGCTCGCTATCGCTCGCCAGGAAAAAATCAACACCTAAATGACACGAAGGGTCCTAATATTGACGAAGAAATGGGGTGAAAGGTCATAAAATCCCCAAACTAATGGAACCAACGTCTTAAAATCTCAAAACTAGTGGGGCTAAACATTAGGGAGAAGGGGGTCCAGAAAAACGGTCTGTCTCCCCTTAAGCTATTAATGACCATGACTGTACAATAAATCAAATTCAACTTAATATCCACCACCCATCACCAACCCACATAATGTAGCCTACTCTCTGGATTTCTGTGAAATATAAATGTCTACAGGTTGAAGTTGCTTATAGCAGAAAACTCGCTCATGGTCAATTCTTTCACTCAATCAAAAGCAAAATAAAACAATAACTAAGCTAACATCAACAACACTAATCTTACCACAGCATTAGAGTCACCATAATTAGTATACTGTACATGTATTTGCAGCTTGAGTTGAATTATTGCTTTTTCCAATTGGCACACAGTTAGTATGTGAAAATGTGTGTTATTATATTTCCCTATATGGTGGATTGTGTTCTTTATTTATAATATTATTTTGCTAAAGCGTTGTTTTCACATAGCGATTTTGATTAGTTCTTTTGTCTTTTTACTGTGTTCGTCTAAGTTTTGGTTTGTTTATTTTGCAAGTTTTACATTGTAATTTCATAACATTGTTTTGCTAAATCTTCAATGAGTTGTTTCCACATACAGTAGTGATTTTGTCAAGTTATTTTTGTCTGTATATTGTGCAGTTCCTGTTTTGGTTTGTTTGTTTTGCCAGTTTTACATTTTAATTCCCATTTCATTGGTTTATTTTTCTTGGTATTTTGCGTTTCTGTGGGCCAACTAAATCCTGCAGGAGACACGGCTAATGTGTTGTATTTTAACCCCTTCTTTACCAGGGACGTCCTTTTAACTTTAGTCTGGCTACTATTAGAAGATTTTATACGGATTAAAAGGGCATCCAGCATTTAACAGGCTTCGAAATATCTCACTTAACCCTTTTAACTACCACAGATCCTTCCTAGGCAGCATAAAACCATCTAAACATAGCTGAAATATAACAACATACATCCCCGGTAGTGAAAGGGTTAATAAGGGTTTGGTGATTATTATTTTAGGTGGTGACATTAATGAAGTGGTGAATTTAGCATTATTGATGTTAGTAAAATAAATTAAATATTAAAATAAACATAATACAAATTAATCTATACAGTAAAAAAAAAAAAAAAAAAAAAAAAAAAAATAACAAATAATCAAACTACAATACTACAACGCTTACCTTCCGTCCTCATGCGCTTCATCTCGGGTATGAATCCCTCCTCCCGGGACCTCTTGCGTCCTCCGATGGGAATATAATTATGTGACACTCCGGGGTTGATGGTGATGTCCTCCCCAAGGTGGTTGTGTCCGTTTGTTCCGTTGGAGACTCCGTTACCGGCGCTTACGTTTGTGTGGCCATTGGTGAAATTGAACGTCGGAGTTTTCTGCCCGTTCATAAATGACGGGGTTGTTCTGGTACCATTCGTGTTATTCATGAACGATGGGGCTGTGGTCGTACCATTGGAGTGCGTTTGCAGAGTTCTGTTACTTGTGGAAGCGGACCCGTTTGTCGTCCCGTTCTGGCAAGGATTGACTGGTTCGGCATCTGTTTCCATATCCACGTCCTCTGGTTCATCTTTTTGGCCATTCTGTTGACCATTATTCTGGATACTTGTTGGTTGGAATCCATAGTAGCCGTTGGAGGAGTTGCAGGGTCCGTTGTTTGATCCATTTGTGAAGAGGCTGCTGCTTCCGTTAGCTGTTCCGTTTGCTGCTGTGCTATTAGCTTGTGGGGATGATCCGTTAGAAAAGAGGCTGGTTCCATTAGGTGTTCCGTTCGTAAAGAGGCTGGTTCCATTAGCCGTTCCGTTAGCCTGTGTTCCATTTGTAAAGAGGCTAGTTCCATTAGCAGTGCCATTTGTAAATAGGGATGACGAGTGTCCCCCATTAGCAGTTCCATTTATTGTTCCGTTAGTGGCTGTTCCGTTGGTCTGGGGAGTCGTTCCATTGGCGAGTAGTTTGTTTGTGAGTAGAGCGGATGTGGAACAGTTGGGGAAGACGCCACCGTTGAGGCCATGAGCCGGCACACTGCGAGCAATGCTGCAGTTCCCTGCAGTGCCATCCAGGCCTGTAACAATACAACAAGTATAAATAAGAGGAAAGAAAATTTTACTTATTCTAGTCCTATACAAACACTATTAAATCTATCAGTTGATGGCATTAAATTTGTGGACCAACAGCCATTACTATGCAATAAAGCCTTACTATTGGTACTGTCTTGGTATGGCACTGTCGAAGCTAGTGGGGTGCGGATAGGTGCTACAGGGGACTCTACTAGAGTCTTACCTGGGCACTGTTTGGCACCATGCCAGAGTCAGCAACAGTGTTTACATGGTGGGGCAGTGTTGTCGCAGGATTTTGTTCTAAAGTCCAAGTTGCCTAATGCACAGTAGAGTCTTGGTATGGTACTGTCTTGTTGTAGTACTATTGAGGCTGGCGTGGTTTGCAGATACTTCGGGTGCAATTACTGCAGGTGGACTTGGTTGAGTCTTGCTATGGCACGGTTAGCACTATCCCAACATCAGCCAAATTGATGACATGATAGTGCGGTGTTGCGACGGAACTTTATTGTATTATATTCCGACTGTGGATAGGCAACCACGTCCGAGCCGATATAATGTATGTACTGTAATGGAAAATTACGTTAAAACATTGTACTGTATGTATGTATGTAAAGTATATGTTTTGTAATGGTATGCCATGGATACCTGAGGGTCAATCTCCATGCTCTATGATCCCTTACAGCATACTTGTTAAATCACCTAACTATGAGGCATGAGATCGTTCCCCAGAACGATCTATCTATTACCGGACACCTTACTCCCCTTTATGTGGTTGGCCATACACAAAACGCCCCAAGCAGACCTGTCCCCTGTGAGGACAACCCGTGCCAGTTTATTTTAGGATTTACAGGATTGACCACTCAACCTAGGGTCCGTACAACTCCAAGGCCCTCCAAATATCTATTTAACACTATTTTTCAACAGTGGTGGGTGGTTAGTCCATCCACCAACCTGCTTCACCCTTAGGTGAGCAGTAAGGTTTTGTATAAGGTTTACTCCCCTAGACGGGTTGCTGACCAAAGCTGACGAGTCCCATACACCCGGTCTAAAATGGCAATTTATATGTAACATTTTTTACTCCAAAGCTGATAAAATCTCAAGCTATCGTAGTGACATGAAAAAGCTGTCATATTTCTGGCCACATTATTTAATATAATTTCCAACACCATATTTGTTAGTAGTCTTGGCAAATCCAACGTCAAGGCTATTAACCTAATTGCAATGACGACTTGTCTATTTTGACTGCTATGTCGTCATTCCAACCGCGGTTAAAAAGAAAACGTCTAGAGTCTACTCCTTATCTTGCTCTAGGAGACGTTGTACATTAACCAAAACTACCACCGAAGGTGACAAAAGCATAGAAGAGAAGAAAAAGGGGTTTACCTTAGTTACCGCTTAAGGCCCATCCCGTGTTCCGTCATGTGCAGATCCCTGTCGAACGTGCGCATGAGCGACCCTCTCTTGTCATCATTTTTTCACGCGCTCCATTGAATGAAGTCGCTTTTGTTGTGCTCCTTTAATTCACCCTGTTTAGGTTCGTTTCGGCTTATCTGGCCTTCTTTTTTGTTAGACAGATGTTACGTGATCTAGGGCACACGTAAATGGGCTCCTAAGTGTGTATAATGGAGACGCGTGTGGAAATAGCCTACCGAAGGTACGGGGGCGCCTAGCGTTCCTCGTATATGTTTTTCATTCTTTCTCTTTTCATATTCTTTTTTCCTGTTAGTCTGGGCATAGTTTAGCTTTTAGCTTAATTTAGCCTAGCTCGTTTTCTCATTCAGGACTTGCTATGCCCCTATGAGTTTTCATTTTTTCATAGCCTAGGTGTACCGTTGGTAAACACTCTGAGTTTTCGTTGGTGGCGGTGCTGTTTGTAGAGTTTGTGTCGGCCGCATTATTAGCGTTATTCCCGAGTCCCCCCTTTCGAGTCCTTCACTGTGTCTCAAGGGCCTGGGCGACAGGTGGTTCGTGATACTCCAGGGGTACCCCACGTGGGCCCCTCTTTCACACCACAGGGTTTTTCGCCCCTGACACATTCTCTGCTCACGGCTAGGCCACCCTTTTTCTCACCAGTTTCATTTACTGGTTTTTGTTTTCTCTTCCTGTTTCACCTCCATCCTTTCATAGTCTTTTGCCCAATCCAGGGGTACCTCACGGGGGCCCCTGTTTGTGCGAAACCACCCTCCCTGCCACTTCTCCTCATGGGCTTTGCTCTATCTCTGTGGGTTGGGTGGTTCCTGGGGGATGTGCCTCCTCTCCCATGGTGTGTCTTCCTTGCCTCTCCCTTTACCGGTTGAGTCAGGATAAATTCAAGGAAGACACTGCTCAGCTTGATGTCCATCATTGCTTGGAGTTCATAAGGAGATGATGCATTTTTTGTGGCCTTTTTGGTATTCCCTAGACGCTCCTCTCGCTTTTTTCGGCGCCGGACCATCTCGGCCGGTCCCGCAAATTTGCGGGAGCTTGATTCGGTCCTCTGGGACATTTCGGCTCCCCGCAAATTTGCGGAGATCGTTGGGGGGTCCCGCAAAATTGCGGGAGGGTGGTGTCGGTACGGTTATGCCTCCATTGGCCCGCAAATTTGCGGTAATAGTTGGCTTTCACTATTGACTTTTTTTATGTCATCTTGTTGCCTGGTACTATATTGGTGTATGCACTTTACTGGTGTTATAGGCCCTGCATGTAAGATGTTGAGTGGTGGTTAACACTTTCTCCATCTTTGCAGGTTCTGCTAGTGCTCTTCCGCCTCGGCCGCCCTCCTCACCTACCTCTGTGCTCCCAGTTTAGGGTGAGTACGGATACCTGTTTGCATGTGTGTTCCTGTTTCCCCATGCTCCTTCCCTGGTTCTTCTTGGACATTCTCTCCACTTACTCCTTCGACGTGCTGATTATGGTGTGTGTTCTTCTAGTGCAGGTAGGCTGCCTTGCTTTCGCCTTGGTTGTCGCTCCCCGTGCATGGAGAGCCACAAGTCCTGCTTGCGCCACTCGCTCTGTGTGTCCTCTACGGCCTACCTCCCTGCTCTGTGTGGCACGTGTCTGGCCCTGGTGGTTTTGCTGCTCCATGGCCCTGGTTCCTCGGCGGCGGCTGTGGCCTCTGCTTCCCTTCCGTCGGTGTGGACGATGGTCTCCCGCCACATTAGGACTGTGGGCCACCGTTCCCCGACCTTTGTTGCCGACCGGATCCGCGTCGCCCTGGGTATCCCTGACCCGACTGAAGGCCGTTCACCTGGCCCTCTCCCCTGGGTCCCGCAGCCGGTCGTCCCATCGTCAGGGGGTTCCCCGGCTCCGTCCACGCTCTCGCTCGCCTCGTCGTCCTCCTGATCGCCTTGACGACGCCCATCGCCCTCGTCATGGTTCTCGCCCTGAGGCCGGGGTTAGCGGCTCTGCCCCTGTGCGCCCTCCCCTGGCCTCTACGGCTAGGGGCTCTACTCCCTTCCGCCCGCTTCCCCAGCCCAGACGACTTCCTCTTACGTTGTCCTCTCCGCGCGCGGTTGTTCATGCTGTAACTGGCCCTCTGCTCCCTCCTCCAACACTGTCCAGGAGGGTCCGCCTGGATGTCGTTGCTTCTCCTACTTCACCTGCTTCAGTGCCTATTCTTCCTTCACGGTCTCGTCCTACGGTGGTGGTCCCTCCCTCCTCCGCCTCGGTGTCGGGCCGCCCTGTTATCTCAGCCCCGGGGATCCTTGCTCTGTTTCCCCCCGCGGCTCCTTCTGGCCTCCTTTCACCCGGCCAGCCTTCCCGCTCCCGTCGTCCTGCTCCTCCTCATTCTTCTCTTCCTGACCTTCACTTACCGTCTCGCCAGGGGGGTACCCCTCCTCTTGCCTCGGTGGGGTTTCGCGAGGTTTCGGGGTCCCCTTTCTCAGGAGCTGACGTGTCGCTGGAAGAGGGGAATGGTGCTGTTTCCCCCTCGGCCGTTCGTGATCGGGGACGAGTCCCTCAACGGCGACACAACCGTCGTCGCTCGCCTTCCTTGGGCCGCGACGCTGCTGGTTCGTGTCGTGGGTCTCGCTCCCGCTCACGCTCGCCCCTGCGGGCCGACCAATCTGGGGGGAGGGGTCGCCTCTCTCGGATCGATTGTCGGCTATGCAGGGCTGGGTTGTGTCACGCTTCGACGGGCGCTTGGAGTCGATGGAAGACTCTCTCTTCTCGCCCTTCTTGGCGGTGACTCACCCTCAGCGCCTCACCCTACCTACCCCTGCTACGGTCCCCCTCCCTTCTGCAGGCCTACGCTCTGGTCAGACTTCAGCCGCCCTGACATCCTTCCGGCTGTTCAGTCCCTGGCTGTGTTGACGGGTCTGTCCTCCTATGGGACAGGTTTGTGCGACGCCGGTACGCCTGGCTTAGCCATCATGCTCGGTCACCCTCTCCCATTGGAGGCCTGGTTTGCTGAGGCCTTCGACTTCACACACCGATCCATCGACGGCTCTCCTTCCGTCCCTCCCCCGGAGTCATCACTGATTTTGCCTCCTCTTGTGTCTGTCGGCGGGTTGGACGGCGCGTTCTAGTCCTGGATGAGCGCGCCCGTTCTTGAACTTTGTTCTATTGCTACCCCGTTCTTCTCTCACCCGGATCAGCCCTCTGTTGCCAAGGTTTTTCCCTTGCGACAGCGGGTGACGGACTTATTGTCTTGTCTTTAGGTTCCCTCCAGACGTCTGTTCACCACCTGCGGCTTTTCGAGGAGTCTGCGCCAGGCGATCTTCGCGAGGGTTTGGACCGCGTTCAGCGGATCCACCTTCGGCTCGCGGTGTCTTTGGTTCCCGAGCTGAAGGCGGTTTTGTGCGTGGCAACTCGGCAACGCCCGACGGTACGGTCTTCGTTCTGCCGGCCGGCCCCCTTGGTTATTCGTCAGGGTTTGTTGTACTCTGCGCTATATACGTCGGGGTTTTTTAAGCAGGATGCTTGGGTATGCTACGCTTCTCTGTCGGCGGCCCCTGCTTCCGACACGCGACGCCGCGCTGTGTCGTTGCGGACCCTGCTTACGTCACGCACCTACGCGCTGTGCCGCGCGCGGGGTCTTCTCAGTCCCGTCCTTCTGCCGGTCCTCTTCGGGGTGCTGCTGCAAGTGCTGCCGCCTTGCACGGGCGCAGGACTGGGACGTTGCAGGCCAGTGCGTCGGTTCCGCCTCGCACTTCTGTTCTTGCCCCTTTCATCCCCTCCGTGTCGGGGCTGGCCGGCCTTCCACTTCCGGCCGCCCTTCAAAGGGGTCAGCCCCACGCCGGCCTGGGGTTGGGGTGGCCCGCCCTTTTCGACGAGGTTGGGGGGGGCGGGGGTAGAGGTCAACGTGGCGCTCATGCCCGCACGGCCCGTACCGGGGGTACCTCCACGTCAACACAATGTGTAGTTCTCTGGGTCGGCCTCCTTGTTCTCCTTCTCAGCCTGGCCGACCGGGTCGCTCCCCTCCTCTCGGGTGCTCCCTCGGGTTGTTTTCGCCCTTGCGCCCCTCGGTAGCCGCGAGGGACGTTGGGGGCGGCGGGTTGCGCGGAGGGGTCTCACCTGGAGGTGGACGTCCAGACCCCCACTCGGCTCTTGTCACCGACGCCGGCCCATCTCTTCAGAGGTGGCCCACGTGTTCACTTCCATGCCCGAGCTGGGTAGCGTCGAGGGAGTTGACCGCCGGTCACCCGGTTTTCCTCTCCCGTGTCTTTCTGGTACTGTCGACGAACTGCGACGCGATGCGACCGGTGGTGGATCTGTCGGCACTCAACGGGCACTTCGTGCACACACGGTTTCGGATGCTGCCGGTACTCCTGGTATGCCTGGCCCTGTGCCCTCTGTCGTGGGCAGTGTCGCTGGCCCTCCAGGATGCGTCTTGGCTCGTTCCTCTCCATCCTCGCTTCCAGCGATTCTTGGCCGTTCGGACTTCCGATCGTGTGTTCCTGTTCGACGGCCTTCCCTTCGGTCTCCACATCGCGCCGCAGATCTTCTCCGCACTGGTGGGGCAGGCTCTGGGTCCTCTCCTCAGGAGCGGGCTCCAGATCCTGTTTTCCTTGGCCGTTTGGTTGGTAGTTTCCGACGCCCTAGGACTGTGCATTGGCGACGCCCTCACAGTCATTCGCAACATCGCACGGTTAGGGTTCCCCTTCGATGTTCCCAAGTCACGCTTGACCCCGTCGCGTGTCATGCCATGGGTCGGTCTCGCATGGGTTTTGTCCGGCGCTACGGTGACCCGGGGTCTGCCGGCCGCGGTGCACCTTCGGTGGACGGTCTTCGCCGTGTTGCACTCGGTCTCCCTCCCGGGGTGGCTCTGGGACTCGTTCGTGGGTTCGCTGCATTGGGCCGCTCTGACCCTTCCCTTAGGGAGCCTCTGGCTACGCCGCCTCCTCCTCATGGGCACCGCGGTGTTTCCGTTGACCCCTATGGATCGGCTCCTGCCGCTCCCGCGTACCGTTCGCCGACGCTTCGGTCGCTGGGTTGCTCGGGGCTCGCTCTCTGCGGCTGTGCCCTGGACCGCCCCCCCCGCCGACGGTCTGGGTAGCCACAGATACGTCGAGCGAGGTTGGGTGAGGTTCCCAATCGAACCTGGGACGTCCACTTCCCGGCAGATGGGTGGGTCTCCCTCCTCTTACCCGTCTATGCCCTCGGACTGTTGGTTCCTTTGTTCTTCCTGCGGGACCACGCGCTGGCCCTTCGGGGTAAGTCGGTGGCCTTCGGGTTGGACACTCAGACAAGCGTCCCCTGTTTCCTTATGCGGGGGTCCTCCAGGTCGTTGACTCTATTGGGGGTCTCGGTGGAGTTGTTCTTCCTCGCGGACCGACACCCCTTCTCCTTGCATGCCTCCTCCCTGCCCGGGCCTGCCACCCTTTGGGCGGCCGCCCTGTCGAGAGGGCAGGGCGTTCTTGTAGAATGGGCGATGAAACGGACTGTGTTCGCCGACCTCGCGGCTTCCTGAGGTGTTCCGGAGGTCGCCTTGTTCGCATCGGGGGTGCCGCGCCAGTTGCCTCTGGACCTCTCCCTCCGGCCTCGCGCTCCGGGGGGGGTCCGGACGCTTTCATGGTAGCCTGGTACAGGTGGCGGTCGATATACATCTTTCCGCCACCAGACGCGCTGTTGATGTGCCCAGTCCTCGCGTAGCTGCGGCTGTACCACGGCTGCGTCTGGCTCCTCGCGCCTCTGTGGCCGGCACGGACTTGGTCCGCCCGGTTGCCGCGGTGGTGCCCGAGTCCGGTCCCTCTACCTGTCTCCGGCTTCCACTTGGGCTAGGTTGGGGACCTGCGGACCTCTTTGGCCTTCGCATCGTGCTTGTTCATGAGGCACGGTGGCTCCCGGTCCCCGGCCGGGCCCTGACTGACTTCCTGCAGCGTTCCTGGCCGTCTTCTCCTTTGGGGACTTACGGTTCCCGCTGGAGGTCTTTTACTAGGTGGCTACAGGCCACTCACCTGCCAGTTGGCTCTCCTTCCCTCGTCCTACGCTCCTTGTTTCACCTCTTCCGTACACGTCGCTTTCCAGTCGACGCTATACGTACCCACTTGTCTGCCGTCCGGGGGGTCTTTGGGTCCGTCGCTGGGCTGGTCGTTCCGCCACAGGAGCTGGGTTCCTTCCTGACGGCTGCCTTCCGGGATCGACCGCCTCCGCGCCAGGTCCCTCCGCAGTGGGATCTGGGGCGGGCTCTGGTCCTTCTGGCTTCACCCACGTATACAAGGGCCGCTACGCCGGTTCCGTTGCTCGGGCGTCCACTCTTCCTTGTCGCTCTGGCCACTGGGGATTGGGTGTCTGCACTAGCGGCATTGTCACGGCCTCGGGACTGCGTGCGATTCTCCCCGTCCTTGCATGGCGTCTCGTTCGCCTCCTCCCCTCCTTTTGTTACCACGCATGGGAGGGAGGCCCCCGTTTTCCAGCCTTTCGCCGTCCAGGCTTTACGGCGTGGGCATCCTCGCCATGTGTTGTGCCCGGTGTCGGCCTTGCACTCCTCTGTTGCGTCTGTGGCGCCGCCTTCGGGTACTGCTGTGTGGGTGTCTCCTCGGACAGGTGGGAGGCTCTCGCAGGTGCAGATGGGCCGCCACGTTTGTCGGACCGTTCGTGCCCGTCACCCTGTTTGTAGGGGTTCTGCGCACGATATCAGATCCTTTGCTGCCTCCTTCCGGTTCCTGCCACGTCGATCCTTCCCTGCCATCGCCTCAGCGGTTTTGTGGTCTTCTATCAATTCCTTCATCTCCTCCTACCTCTCCGTGTCCAGTGTTCGACCCCCTCGGCCGGTGATTGCTCTCGGGGGTCGTGTTTCCTGGTGCTCTGGCGAAGATCCCTGGTCTTCCCCCCTTGTCCCTCGTTCTTTTCCTTTGTTTTATTTGACAAAGGGGGGGGGGGTGTACGGGTTTGCAACACTGGATTGCAAGTTTGGGATTATGTATTGTTCCAGTACATAAGTGTTTTTGCCACATTGAAAATTGTGTTTTGTTCTTGTGTTCAGTGTTTTTGTTGGTTTTTGAAGAAAAGGGATTTTGGGTACAGTACCTTTTTGGTTTCAGACAAGTCTATGTTTTTGCATTACTATGAATGACAGGCATGTGTTAAAACTGTTCTTTTTAGCTACTCCTCAGTTTTTCACTCTTTTATTAAACTCTCTTGTTTAAATTGTGTCTTTGTCATTCGTACTTTTGTTTTATGCATTGTTTTTTTTGGTAGGTTGGGCTTGGATGTCCTCCTCCTATTTGTTATGCAGCCTTGACGTTGGATTTGCCAAGACTACTAACAAATTGGGAGGTTTGACGTACCTCCCAACTCGCAACCTACCAAATAGGAAAACCTACTATTTGGTAGTAGTCTTGGAAAATCCAACGTACATAATACCCTCCCTCACGCCGGACCCCTGCCCATCCGCGTTCTTCTGCTGACGTGAGATGTGATGACAAGAGAGGGTCACTCATGCGCACGTTCGACAGGGATCTGCACATGACGGAACACGGGATGGGCCTTAAGCGGTAACTAAGGTAAACCCCTTTTCTTCTCTTCTATGCTTTTTTTCACCTTCGGTGGTAGTTTTGGTTAATGTACAACGTCTCCTAGAGCAAGATAAGGAGTAGACTCTAGACGTTTTCTTTTTAACCGCGGTTGGAATGACGACATAGCAGTCAAAATAGACAAGTCGTCATTGCAATTAGGTTAATAGCCTTGACGTTGGATTTTCCAAGACTACTACCAAATAGTAGGTTTTCCTATTTGGTAGGTTGGGAGGTACGTCAAACCTCCCAATTTACGAGAGATCGTTACTAAACTGAATGAAAGCACCTGTTAGTCAGAAACCTTAAAAAGAATACATCACAAAGAAGGGGTTAATAGATTTTTAAAGAGCCTATAATACGGATACTAAGAAATTGTACTGTAAATGAACACTATAAAACTTTAAGATCTTTGAATAGTTATGTAATGTTAGCAAGTTTGAATCCAATTGCCAGTTCTTATTTTATTAATACAATACTGTCTTGTTAAGAGATATCTTAAATAAACTGAACAAAAGTGCCAGCTGTTAGCCACAGACCACTAATAGAAATCATCATACAGAAGGCAAAATAAGTTAAGCCTCGGTCCCAGTTTTATATTTAAATTTGTTTTATAATTTACTTACTTGCAACTATATAACCTTACAACCATAATTAATCTATCTATCTATTGCCTGACACTGTGATCCCTGAAGGGATGGCCACAAACGAAACGCCCCCATGCACCTTTGTCGCCAGACAGTCGACGCCCCTCCTCTCAACCAGCATCGCTGGTGATAGTGATGGGCTGGTCTATCAGAGTGAGAGCTGAGCAATCTCTGCCATACCCATAGCTTACTCTGACTTTTCCTTTAACTTATATATTTTCTAGATCTCAAGTGACGGCGTCTCTTCCGTGGATTGACCTCCCAATCTACCAAGATTGGAAGCCAAAGCGTCACATTTTTCCCTTGCCCCTCAACTTTCTCTTCTTAATTGCTGAGGGGCACAGGGCCCTGGGTGGGGCTTTGGTTTCCCGGGCATTTCCGCACCCTCCTCAGCCCCCCGCCATGGAGTGGCTTCGGTCACCCAGGCTTTATTGTGGTCGGCGGGAAGGGTTCTGTGGGGGCACTCGGTTATGGCCTTGGAATTGCTCGGGGCCTTGGGGCTGTTCGGCCAGGCAGCTTGGGGAACAACAACAACAACAACCAGCATCGCCTTCATCCATATACTTCTTCACTCCATCCTTCCACCTCTCCTTCGGTCTACCTCTCCCTCTCTGTCCCTCACCTCGCTCTCGTACACCCTCTTAGTCATTCCCTAGCTTCCCATACGTTCCATATGGCCGAACCATCTCAAGGTGTTCCTTTTCACACTTTCCAGCACATCTACCTCCACACCACACCTCCTTCTTACTTACTCATTCGTCTGTCTATCCCTCCATGTAACACCGCACGCACTTCTAAAGGAACTTATTTCCACCCCTCTCACTCTTGGTCTGAGTCTCTCCACCAACGTCCATGCTTCGCTTCCATAACTCAGTGTCGGGATTACCACACTGGCATGCTGCAAGGACTTCTTCACTTCCATACTGACCACCCTATTTCTTGTTACTGCTTTCAGTAGTCCCATCTTTACTCAACACACTGCCCAGATACTTAAATGAGCTGACAATCTCCATAGCCTGACCGTTCAACTTCACCTCAACTCTGTGGCTTCATCCCTTTCGAAGACCACAACCTTGCTCTTCCCCACATTTACCTTCAGATTCCGTTATTCGCACACTGTTCCAAGCATATTTACCAGACCCTGCAACTCCCATTCATTATCGCTTATTAGAACTGTATCATCAGCAAACAGCAGTACAGGTAACTTCCACTCGTTTCCCTCCCTCATCAGCGATACACCAACATCCACTGCTCTTCCTTGTATTTCTTTCATGACTCCATCCATATATACAGTAAACAACCACTGGGACATCACACACCCCTGTTTCAACCCAACATTCAGATCAAAGAATTCGCTCTGTTCATTCTCCACACGTACTGCCGCCTTTGCACCCTCATACATGCTCTTCATTGCTTTCAGCAACTTGCCAGCTATAATTAATATTAGTATTATTTATACGAACCTTGGTGTGTAGCGAGGTTGGTGAGATGTGCGGCTAGTTCGGTGTAGCTGCATGCCTCGGCCAGTTGTGCGGCAGTCTGACTGTTGTTGTTACGCACACTATGGGGGAGAGAGAGGGAGAGATAAGAGTGAGTGAGAGTGAAGGGAAAGGAAGAGAAAGTGATAGGAAATAATTAAAGATAAAAAGAAGTAATGAGTGGTAAGGGGGGTTATTTTGGGGGACTCTGATATCTTACTTTAACTTTAAATGGCAAAACTGGGTTGGATACTGAACCGATCTTCTCACAAAAATCCCAAGCCCCCACTGCTGGGATTGAATTAGCGACTAACCAGTTACTATAACCATTATGACAATAGAGGTACCCCACTTGTCTGAATGATTTCAGTTAAGGGAGTTTTACATACAATATCTGACACCAGTTTTAGTTCTATTAAATTACTTCACCATCCGGGTAGCTCAGACTCCAAGCGAACAGAGAAAAACAGTACATCTACATCCACATCAGACCGCTCTTGTCCTTCCTAATTTATCTGTCTATCTCACCATGTAACTCCACATGTACTTCCCATGTAACTCGTTTCGATCCCTCTCACTTTTGATTTCTTTCTCCAACAACACCCATGCTTCACTACCATACATTAACTTCCATGCTCGCCTCCCAACTCCTATTGACTGCTTTCAATGTTCCTATAAACCACCTCGTCTAACAAATGCTCAAGGACTATTACATAATTATACAGTATCCTCATTTTAACCATCACTCTTGGTTTGTCTCTTAAAACGAAAATTGATACCAAACTTATTAAATTACCAACAAAACAAAATTGAAGTAATAAAGACGTGTTTCTACTGGACAACATTCAACACACAAGGATATAATTAATAATCTCAACAATACTGTACAAGAATGAAAAACTGACCTGATCTTAGCTTTAGAGGCCAGTAGTATGTTGACACACTCCAGGGACCCGGTACGAGCAGCCTTGTGTAGTGCAGTCTCTCCTAGGTAGTCCTGGAAATGGGAAAAAATATCATAAGTCATGCTACAGACTTCACGCTCGATAATTAATGTTCTATCTAGTATAATAGTATGCTTTTCCGTTCTGAATTTAACACCTTATTGGCGGGCTAGGCGGTCTATTTGACCGTACCGCACAGCGTTTTTTTTTTACCCTAAATAGGGTTGTTTCCGTGCTCATTTTCATGCCTAAATAAGACCCAGAGTGTAAAACAAGTATCTATCCCTGAAAGGGCGTAAACAGAGCTTTCCAATGACATACGAACCATCCTTGTACGACCACTGATTCTCTTGCAACGATCGTGCAACACGAGTGCAAAAACCCTAAAATAAGGTAATTTCCTTACATAATTCCCTGTGTAGCGAGTGAGAAAGGGGGGAGGAAAGTAAAATACAGTTCAGTACGTCCACGGTGGTCGTGGGGAGCGGTCATAAGGTTACTACGCTTGTCCCACCGCTCAGCTCTCTCTCTCAGCAACATTACGTGCTGAAAATGGCGCTCGACAGCTGTCGTGCACCGCCACTTAGTCCAAATTTATTTCACTCGACATATGTTGCGCGCCGCCAGTTAAGGGTTAAGTATTGCATGGGTTCCTATTCTCATATTGTACAATCTAGAATGGTTGTTAACCCCTTCGACCCACATTATGCGTTGCCTATGTATGTAACCCACAGTACCAGCGTCGCAACGGTTGCATCCACCTTAATTACTCTTGTCCTATGGCATCTAGAGGGTTCAGATTTGTAAGGGAACTGCTTTAGGATCCCACGGAACAATACCGATGGTTGGCAACCCTCCAAGTACAGCCGCGTGCGGGAGTGATTTTCCAGTATATTGCCTACCCATCACCCCATGTTGTATCTAGTATAATAGTATGCTTTTCCGTTCTGAATTTAAGTATTGTATGGGATCCTAACTTCATATTTAACAATCTAGAATGCTTTTTAACCCATGAAATGTTAGAACCTGTGCATAATAAAAGGTCAAGTTGAGGGAGGGAGAGTGGGGTATAAAGGAGAGGAGGAGTAGAGGATATGGTATGGAGAGATGCCACTACTTTCTATGTGTTACCCAATTTTGATACTTTTCCCAGTCATCATTACAATGCTTCACAGTTCTTAACATGTTTTTATAAGTAATAAAATGACCAAAATAATGGAACTTCACGTAAATTTCCTGTATTCTTCACATATTCATTCCAGTATTAACCCCTTCACCACAATGACACACTTTCATCTTTGATTCTGGCTAACATTAGACAATTTTATGCAGCTTAAGAAGGACCTATGTTATTCAGAGGGTTAATTGAGATTGCATTTCCCCTTTGAGTCCTAGAGGTATATTAAAGGTTAAAGAAAATTGTCTAATGGTATCCAAAAGAAGATGAACATTACGTCATCGTGCTGAGGGAGTTAAATCATATTTTTCACCACCCAACTTTACTTCTAAACTCAAATAATGAAATAAACAAATACATGTGGCACTCCAAGGACTCGAACCTAGGATACTCACATCGAAATTCTGACGATAGAAGAAAACCCATTGTTACAGACCTGAGCGTCCGGGTGAGCACCTGCCTGTAGGAGCCACGTCAGACAGTGAGGGTGCCCGGCGAAGGCTGCGATGTGTCCAGGGGTCTGAGTGAACCGGGATGTGGTCAAGGCAGGAGAGGCGGGACCACAACCTTCACAACCAACCAGGACACGCAGGCACTCCAACTGTAACAAAAACATTAATTATCAATAATTCAATATACAGTAACTATCAATAATAAAAATAATAATGTATAATAAAAAAAAAAAAATAAAAAAAAAAAAAATAGGAAAAGTGGGGATTGGGCGGGCTTGTGGTTTCGCTCTGCTGCATATCTGCCTGCCGAGATCGGAACTTCTCCGGGTGGTCGGGGGCCGGGGAAGTGCTGGAAGGACCTTGGTGACCCTGGTCTCTGAGTCTTCTCCTGGATGACCTAGATGTGTGTGAATTTGTGTTTTGTTTCTGTGTGTTTCGTTGTTTTCTGTTGTGTTGTCCCTGTTCTGGCTCTGTCTCGAGTCTCGATGATTTTCTTCAACCCAAGAAAGGCCTTCTGTACTCAAGGGGTTAACTCTTATAGTATTGGATGATACAATTCATCAGGTTATTTTGGTCATCATTTCAGTTAACCTCTCGGCTGCGCATGGGGGTAATTAGACACCTCTCCCTGTGCGCATGTATTTGAGGTGTTTCCGTCACTAAAATATTCATTGTACCATTAATAGCATTAATACTTATCCATACGCGCCTATTATGGGTTGATTATAAAGGTATTAACCTGAAACAACAATAAAACGAGTGAA
Organism: Paralithodes platypus; assembly: GCA_032716605.1. Lineage (NCBI taxonomy): Eukaryota > Metazoa > Arthropoda > Malacostraca > Decapoda > Lithodidae > Paralithodes > Paralithodes platypus. The sequence goes on along the minus strand of CM064508.1, from coordinate 53,939,831 downwards.
AACAGCGTTTGGATGGTCAAAATCGGAGATATAGCCCGCGAGTTGTATAATGTATGGGTGAGGCAAGCTGCTTTCCCGCCAATTTCCCCCAAGGCCACTGAGACACAGTCGATCGATATTCTCTCTCTCTTGCACTCGTTTGCTAACACTGATGACAATGCCCTGCTTGCAACTCGCTAATGTTAGCACGAAAATATACCTCAGAATAAGGGAATAACAGGGAAAATAGGTGATAACTGAAGGAGAGGAGGAAAGTGGGGAAGGAGGGGAGGTAGAGGACTGAGATTTTGCATGGCCCAGGGGCCAACAAAAAAAAATAAATAAATAAATAAATAAAATAAAAAAAAAAAAATAAAAAAAATTCGATGTCAAAAGTTGATTTTTCTTTTTCTCTGACTCTAATAGTCTTCCCGCAGTCCGCCGGGGGAACTCTTAAGAGTCTCCCCGCAGTTCCCGGGTTAAGGGGAGATGGGTCATTTTTCTGGATCCCTTCTTCCTTGTGATTAGCCCCATTAGTTTTCAGATTTTATGTTCTGCTCATTAGTTTGGCGATTTTGAGACCTTTCACCTCATTTGTTTGTCAATATTGAGACCTTTTGTGACATTTAGGTGTCGATTATTTCCCTGGCCAGCGATAGCGAGCCTTTTATTTAACCCGTGGAGCCCCGGCTAGTTTTGTAATGTTTGTTCACCAGAACCCGGCCGGTTTTCAATTTTTTTTTTATTCCAGAAACAATAGCGAATGGGTTAGGAATGAAGGAAAAACCACGAAAAACCGCTCAAAAAGCTTAAAGAATGGTCCTACAGAGCCCCCGAAAACGTATTTTACAAGAGTAAAAAATTGAAGGCAATTACCCCCAAAAAACAGGTTATTGAGCGCTCAAGCGCACGCACGTGGACTTTGAGAGTTTTCAACCATCGGCACGGTTGCGTGGGATACGTACACAGTTCCCATACAAATCTGAGCCCTCTCGAGTGGCTACACCTGAGGTTACAGTCCGAGCAATTAGGGTGACTCGTCAGACGCGTCACTGGGGCTGTGCGTTACATACATCGCCGACGCGTCAGACGCGTCGCTGGGGCTGTACGGGTTAAGGGAATATTTTTTGGTGGTCTTTTTTTCCTTCTTCCCCTCCTTAGTCGTCCATCAATCTAAAACAATCCCTCTAAGTGTTTTGATCGACACCTAAATAGCACGCAAGGTCTTAAATTCACACCAAACTAATGGGGTGACCCTGTCTCAACCTGAATTTCAAAACTAATGGGGCTAGACATGGGGGAAAAGGGTTTGCATAATACCCCACATAAAACCTGGCTATAGATACAAATATAATCAGAAAGTTATCTCCTATGGTTCTGCAGTATGATGTCGGCTAGATTTTTTATTTTCGATCAGTAGACTATTTTATTACTCTTGATTGGCAGGGATGGTTTTCATTTCTGTCCGTCTGTGATGTCTGTGTGTGTGTGTGTGGTGTTTGTGGGTGGGGTGAGTTGTGTGTTGGTGTGTGTTGTTGTGTCTGTCTCTCTCTCTCTCTGTGTCTCTCTAGGTGTTTCTGTGTGTCTCTCTCTCTCTCTCTCTCTCTCTCTCCTCGCCTCTGTGGTGTGTGTCCCCCCCCCCCCCCCTCCCCCCCTCCCCTCCCCCCTGTGTGTGTCGTGTGGTCTCTCTGTGTGTGTCTCTCTGCTGTGTTGTCTCCTCTCTTCTGTTGGTGTGAAGGGGTTTTGTGTGTGTGTGTCCCCTCTGGATGTGTGTGTGTCTGTGTGTGTGATACTGTAAAGGTATATTGGTGGTAATATACTCTACCGTAGTTTAAAATTGGCTGTCTAGAGATATATAAACGTAAAAATAATCAGACCTAGAAATAATCTTCTATATTGATATTGGCTTCAGGAGTAATTTATTCGCGAGGCCTTTCCCTAGTGCGGTTAAGGTCCCATTAATTGCTCTTTCCATTCACATATTGCATGAGCCTATCCGTAGAGTTGCAGTTGGGATGTGTGTACATGCTTAGATTGCTATGCCCAGGATTCGAAGTTTGCATTAAATAAATCGTAGGCGAGTGTCCACCATTCTTTAACTGCCTTCGTGGTTGTCATGCATAAGGTGTTGATTTTCGGTCTGAGCGTCCTGGGTTCGAATCCACGGACTGCCACATGTGTTTGTAATATTTCAGTAATCGATTTGAGGAGTAGAGTTGGTTGTTGGATAGAACATAATATTCATGTAGATATGAATTGAAGGAACACCCCGTTTTAAACATTAATCCTCCAATACCAACCCCAATGCACTATACTCTGCTTAATGCACTATACTCTGCTTAATGCACTATACTCTGCTTAATTTCATATGACAGTAAATTGAATCCCGTAGCAGCTAATTTATCGATTCTTAATGGCAAAGTATGAAACCACCATGTCACTGCATCACATTAAGACCCAAGTTTATATAATTAGCACCAAATATCTTCAAAATATCTGAGAAATCTTGATGGAAACTTTGCAATTTACCGTCAGTTGGAAATAGACAAACTATAGTGTGGTCCTGAAGAAAACATATAGTGAAAATCATAAATTGGCGGGCATATTATTTAGTAACACCCCGTTCTTAACATTTCAAACCCCAATGCACTTGAATTAACTAATGAAAGCATATATGGTCCTCCCGGGATTCGAACTCGGGGCACCACACCCAGAACATAATAACCTCTAACATCTACTACACCCTGTTTCTTTTAAACTGGTGGTAAATTGCAAAGTTCCCATCAAGATTTCTCAGTTATTTAGAAGATTGTGTAGTGAAATATGGTACTAATTATATAAACTTGGTGTTAATATGATGCAGAGACATAGTAGTTTCATTTATTTCAATTAAGTAACGAGAAATGTGCTGTTAAGGGATTGAATTTACCGTCAGATGAAATGAAACCGAGTATAGGCACCTATAAGCTAATCAATCTACGGAGAGAGGTTCGCGTGGAAGAGGAAGGCTCCATTATGCAATGAGTTAAGGGGAGGTATTTAGTTTGTTCCATAGACCTCTATCAATCTTAAAATTACACCCCCTTGAGGTCCCTTTCAAGATAAATTTGTACATTTTTCGGTAGAAAAATGTCCCGGACGAAGGCCGGTTCCTCTTAAATTACAGGCTCGCTATCGCTCGCCAGGATAAAATCGACACCTGAATTGCACGAAAGGTCTTAATATGGGGTGAAAGTTCTTAAAATCGCTAAACTAATGGGGCAAACGTTTTATAATATCAAAAGCAATGGGGCTAAACATGTGGGAGAAAGGGGTCAAGAAAAAAGTCCCTCAAGTGGAGATCTCCCCTTAAAGGGCACTACCGGTACATCAAATCAGGTCTTCGTACACACTCATCTCCAATTTGACTTTCTATTGTCCTTGTCCCAATTTGACTTTCTATTGTCCTTGTCCCAATTTGACTTTCTATTGTCCTTGTCCCAATTTGACTTTCTATTGTCCTTGTCCCAATTTGACTTTCTATTGTCCTGTCCCAATTTGACTTTCTATTGTCCTTGTCCCAATTTGACTTTCTATTGTCCTTGTCCCAATTTTGGTTTGTTTAGTTTGCAAGTTTTACATTTGAATTGGTTGGCTGTATATAACCCCTTCTGTACCGGGTCGTCTTTTTAGTTGTCTTCTTGCTTTTTTTAGGCGTTTGTGTGCCGCTTAATAAGCAGGATCTGTGGTAGTAAAATGGGTTAAGTGAGATTTTTCGAAGCCTTTTAATTGCTGGAGAGCCTTTATAACTGAATAAAATCGTCTAATAGTAGCACGAATAAAGTTAAAAGAAACGGCACTGGTACAGAAGGGGTTAAAGGGAGATGGGTATTTTTTCTGGCGTCCCTTCCTCGTGTTTAGCCCCATTAGTTTTCAGATTTTAAGACGTTCGGCCCATAAGTTTGGCGATTTTAAGACCCTATTGCCCAATTTCTTTGTCAATATGACACTTTTTGTGTCATTTAGGTGTCGATCCCTTTGTCAAGCAATTTTGACGGGAAATTATGGTCTGGAAGCTAAAATAATTACACTTTATCATAATTCAGCCGCAAGAAGAAAAAAAAGCCGGTGACCCTCCTTAATAATTCCCGTAGAACTATAGAGGCCTTGTTCTCCGTAAAGGTTATACTGCCGAGCCCTGGGGTTTTAGTCCCACTGTAGGTCATTCAAAGGTGGTCCTTGTGGGTTCCCTGTTTCGAACCATTACTTTAGCGATTCTTAGACGTTTCACCCAATTCAGTTGACGATAACTTTC